>CM021100.1:436727629-436887244 GCA_007115665.2 Sequoiadendron giganteum
GATCCAATGAGTACATACAAAATATCTAATACATGGAAGTAAATCATTACATTGTTATAAGTTTACATCAATACTCCCCTAATTAGAATGGGAAGAATACATCAAGATTACATTACATGATATAAATGAGATACATATACAATGCACAAAATGTGCAACTGTCTCTCGAATTGGTACTATATTCAAAGTCTACTACATAAGGTACATCCTCCATGCTCATAAACAATATCTGGAAAACCAAATGGAGGAAAAAGAAAAATCCACCCGACCATGTGGAACCCTAAGGTCCACCCCCATGCTAGAAGATAACAATAAGGTCCCACTAAACAAAATCAAGAAGAAAGTAAACCAACACTAAAGGGCTAACATGACTCCAACATAAGAGGTACAACATAACATCACATAACAAGACACTACTTCTAGAGGCACGTAAACAACAAGGGGAACACAAGACTAGGGAATGCTAGGTTGCTATAGGGAGGAGTGTCATCACATGGTCCTGACATGGGTTACCTTGACAATATCTCACTAGATGTCAGCCCCCATCTATAGTTACCCTGACAATCTCTCACTAGATGCCAGCCCCATAAGGTGACACATGTAGAACCAACCTTACTTTCATGAGGACAAGGAAGCTAATCTTTCCAATCAGGCCTTCTCAACCCATCCTTAATCTAAATGAGCACTATAGGTGTGGGTGAGGCATCCAATTATCTTAATTAGTGTGAAAAATACCCAACCCCCTAATTCATTAATAAGGTTATCACTGAGTTAAGAAAATATCCAATGGGTTACCTTGACAGTCTCTCACTAGACGTCGACCCCCTTTGAGAACCACTCCCCCTACTGGCAACTAGAAGACCCAACACATCAAATAGGGTAAATCCATCTTGCACAAATTAAAAAACCACATGAACATACACATAAGGCAAGGCATGGACCATCTCTCTCTCAAATCCCAACCATATAAGTGAATAAGTGGTGTAAGGCTAAAGACCCTCTTGTACACAATTCAAGTATAATATCAACCATTTTAAAAGAACAACCATAAAATCCAACCAATAGGATACTCCCCTAAGCCTCTGGAAACAAACCTTGAAAACTTACACAAAGACTCCCATTTAAAACCAATAATCCAAACTCACTTAAATTTCCCATACATAATGCAACTCAACTCGTAATAAACCAATGTAATCAAAATATCCACATAGAATAAAAAATCATTGATTAAGTGATTGTAAAGGTAACCATATTTTAAAATATCATCATATTTATTTATTTGAATAAATCCTTCAATTACTCAAATGCAATTAAAAAAATATATTTTCTTCTCTAATTATTTTCCAACTCCGCTTATCCAATATACTCAACGATACATATACATATAAAATTATTATATACATGTAAATATATACCCAAATCAGAAAATATATGTATATATAATAAAATATAAGCAACTTTAAACATTACAGAATTTAATCAAACAACATTCTTATTTACCAATAAAAGAAACATACACTTATAAATATATATATATAATCAAATAGAAATCAACTGCATGGTTCGAACTTCGATTTACATTCCATGCACCTTATCACCAAGGTTCAAGTTATAGATTATGTTTATCAAATACCATTAACATCAACGCCCAACATGCATATCTATTCATCGAATAACATTTAGAGAACATTTCCATCGACTGCCTGTCAAGAGGCATTCTCAGCTTCACATACACAAGGTGCACACAACAATCATGGAAAATATTAAATTATAAACAACATTTCAATCTACAATTAACAAGTTGGCCTATCACAATGGAATTCAAAGTGTCCAATCTCAATGAAAGGCACATAGAATGAATAACCATATTTAGTGTCAAGTTGCCTGGAATAAGGTATATACAAAACAAGTATTGGGTGTGAGGCATAATCACAAGCAACAAATACAACCCAACGCAAGAGAATAGATTCACAACAAGGAATAAAGTAAATGACACACAACCGATTCAAATGGCACTTAGCAGACCCATACATAGTTTTAGATAATTTAGTTCTTAAGTTAAATCAAACCATGGATAATGAAATCGAGCCATGGTCATGCAATGAAACAACAAATTCCTTCAGAGTTTGAATACCAAGCATAAAGCCTCGTCGAATTATTCCAATCACAAAGAAAATTAAATAGATTGTATTTTAAATGCGACTACATGGGAGGACGTTTATAAAAGTCTCAAATTATACTTGTAATACTTTTCAATCAACTTCCAACCATTATAGCAAAATATACGCAAGGAAAATAATTTGTTATGACCTAGTGAATTAGCTGCAAATACAATGACCAAAGAAAAATGTATGCATCGAAGATACATGTAAGAGGATATGAAGCTATAGATAGATGAACATCGAATCTCAAATGAGGTGCTTTACTGTGAGATCAAGTACAATCACATAAATTATTCACCAAATAATATGGGTTTGCAACCTATCAAATTTCAGATCTGTATTGAATGCATTTTCATTGAATACAAGCAACGATTACTACAACCAAGACATATGCATCTTCAGAAAATACAATTTTCTAATTAATTCAATTAATAAAAAGAAAATAAATAAATGTACTATTACCTAACAACATAAACATTCATGCACATGTTTCAAGAACAGAGACAAAATTCAAAAAAAATGAAATCTGGAATCAACACTAGTTGAAATGAAAACTCGATGCTGAAATAAACTTCAACCGCAACAACAATCCACCTCTTCCAAATCCTTGATCAATTCTTCAATAATTTTTCCAATCCAATTTTTTTTTGAAAACAAACAACAAAATGCAATTTTTCTATTGAAATTTTCTTGCAGAATTCTTCTTCTTCTCCTTCCTTTTTTTGAAAACCCCAAAAAATCCATAATTTTTCCATAATCTCCCCAAAATGATAATTATTAACCCAAGAAAGCTATTGATTTTTGAAAAAAAATCCAAATAAAAATCTCACAAAACAACAAGTTTCTATTCTAAAAATAATTTGAAGTCACGCATGTGCTCCGAGACAATATTTTTCTATCTTTTTAATCGTTTTAACTGATTGTCCATTATCTCCTTCTGATTTAATATTTTATTTTATATTATAATATTTTCCCACCTTTTAATTTATTTAAAAAATCAACATTTATAATAAATATCTTTATATTAATTATCAAAATACTTTTTACTTAGCAATTTGATTTAATAAATTAATTAACCAAGGCAACTCAAATACTATTTATCAACATGGTTTATTTAATAATTTATTTAATTCAACAACTAATCAAACAACATTATTAAACCAATTTAATTTAATAACTAAATATCAATTATCGTCACCTAAGCATAAACAAGGTTGAAAGTGAGAACAATTGACTACACACAACATACAAGACTGATGGGGTGACCGATTGGATACTCATCCTCTTCGAGGATGATGGCAAGGGTAGGGGACCATACATTATCTTTGTTCAATAATTTTTCATTAGGTTTAAGACATGCTCAGACCTGTCAATTCAGGTGGAGTCGATGTCTAGTACCTACAACCTGCATCACACAAAATGGTCGAACAACATATATAATCAAATAGTCAAACATATCATGAAAGAAAATCACAGTATAGTAGGGTACTCATGAATGAGTAATGCAACACTATTCGTCTCACCAAGACACATCCAGCAAGTAACCACATCAATACACCATAAACAGTTATGTAGCAAACATCAAACAATCACCAAATAAATGCATGGTAACCATGATCAGATAAACACATAATGCTCACAACTAAATTAATCCACATAAACCATTAAGTCCATAACACCCATTAAGTCCATAACACTATCATAGGATGAACATAGATCAAGTAATAGTAATATCATCAAAGTGTCATCCAGTATCATTAAAGTAGTAAATCTAACATCAACAAAGTGTCATAATGTTTCTCCTAACAGAATAATCATCAAACTAACAGACAACAACATGAGGGGAACTACATAATCTCTACATATGCCACGTCAACAAATATATAGTCTATTATCATAAGGCATTGAAATAGTTTGTGATATCACAGAAAACAAGAAAGTAGAGGATTGTACTCAACAAGTGTCATAGACTATGCTCCATGATTTTATCTAACATGTTTGTTCATCGTGCAGGTATAAGTGAAATTTTCATTATTGGATTATTCTATTTGATGTCATAGTATGTGGAGGGAAATGAACTACCACAAGGGTTGATCCTAGCATGTTGCCCTCATGTTATAAAGATGGATGAGAATGAAATAAAACATCATGTTTATCAGCTCTAACAAGTATTCATCACCTATGATAGCAAGTTAATGAATATCACTGTCATAAATAACAAATGCTTGCTAAAAAAAACTCAATAGGAGAAGGTAGTTCCATGTTTGTTTGACAGTATCAATGCACAGTTTTAAGACTATGTTACAAAAGCTAATGAACTATGTTGGAACATTCAAATAAGGGACAACTACTCTGAGGAGTCATGAGTACACTATCAAACTCCAAATTTTATACATTGGCAAGAAACAAAATGATGGTGAATATATTGATAGTATATGGTGGGAAGAGTTGAAAGTTGTGATTCTTGATGATATAGAGCATGTATAGTTGAGGCATATATCAACTTTCATAGGGTCAAAGGTATCATGTGACTTTCATGATGATCAAAGCTATGCCAACATAGCAGGAAACTCATTGAAGCCCACAAATATATTGAGAAGGATGTTGCACTTGAGTGCAGATATCAAAAAGTATATGTAGGTCAACCATCAGTCGAAGATACTATATCTATTCTTCATGGATTACATGATTACTACGAATTACATCATAAGTTAGAGTCTTGATGGTGTGTTGGTGATGAGGGTGCAACCTGAGACACAGAAAATCACACAGAAAAACTAACAAATCTTATTATTTTCAAAGTATGAAATTCCTACATGCAGAGGATCTCAAATCCTCTAGTTTTTGCAATACATGCAAATTACAGAAAGAAACTACAGAAATTCCCCTATTCGCAGCATGCGATCTTCTTTCCCCAAAAACTGCCTAAAAGAAACAGTAACTCGCCCATAAATAGCCCGTTTCTTTGTTTGGAGCCAAAAACGGGATTCAAATTATGCACCAACTTTCGGAAGCCCTAACTCAAGATCTAACCGTCAGATCTTCAATGATAATACCTTTTCGGAAAGCTCTCGCGAAGATCTCTTGCCGAAAAGTGGGGCCTAAAGGCTAACCACTTTCGTATTCCGCCAATTTTTCAGGCCCATCCGGAGCCTCTAAGTACCTCAAAATTAGCTCCGAAGATTTCATAAGGCAAAAAGCAGAAATTGAAACTTGAATAACTTTTGAACCGGAAATGCTCTTGATCTGATTCTTTCACCAAAGTGTTTATTATTATGTCCTGAAGCTTCCCTTAAATTTTTGTCTCCTCACGCCTTCAAATTCATACCTGCTAAAAATAGCAGTTGAGCAGAAAAAGCAGAAAAGCAGTTCTGAAAGTTGGGAATTCTTCTTCGACGAAAAGGGTATCCAGAAATGCAAAAACATCTACAAAAAAAATCTAAATGAAAGTAAATATATTTTTGGGTGATGTAGGATTGCCCTTACACCACTGGATGCTCCTGCATCAGACACCCAGGGTAATTTGAAAAGTGACTCCGTCACTTCTCAGATGGTTGAGGAAAACCCAAACGGTCAACCTCTGCCTTGGACAACCAGGATGAATCTTCCACAGGCCTTCCTTTCCACTTCACCAGATATTCTTCATATTGCCTATTTCTGGTACTCCTTCCTACACGGCTATCCAAGATTTCTTCAATCTCCTCCTTTTCTGAAGTAGGTGCTGGAATACCGCACTGTTCCATTGCTGGTACTTCCTCTGCGCCACCCTCATGATATTCTATCAAATCTGCAATGTTGAACACAGGGGAAATGTTGAATCCATCTGGCAACTCTACCTCATATGCGTTCCCTGAATCATGCCTCTTCAAAATTTTACAGGGACTGAACTTCTTCATCTTCAATTTGTTATAGGTTCCTACTGGAAACCTTTCTTTCCTCAAGTGGACCATCACTTCATCACCAATCTGAAACTCCTTATACCTCCTCTTTTGATCTGCCTTAGCCTTATACTGCATATTCATCTTGTTAATGTGTTCTTTTACCTTCTCATGCATATTCTTGATGTGTTCTGCAAAGTCTTCAGCTTCAGCACTTGTCTTCTTCTCTTGGTCCATCTTCCTCAATTCTGGAGCAGTCCTAGGACTACTTCCATACACAATCTGGAACGGTGATCTACCAGTGCTTCTATTGACAGAATTGTTGTAAGCGAATTCTGCCTGGGGTAAGATCAAATCCCATCCCTTTGGTTTATCTCCTACCAAGCATCTCAGTAGGTTACCCAAACTCCTGTTCACAACTTCAGTCTGCCCATCAGTCTGGGGATGGTGTGTAGAACTAAAATTCAACTCTGTTTTCAACTTCTTCCACAAGGTCCTCCAAAAGTATCCAACAAATTTTGTGTCACGATCTGAGACTATACTCTTTGGCAAACCATGTAGCCTCACCACCTCTTTGAAGAACAAGTCAGCAATGTGGACTGCATCATGGGTCTTCTGGCATGGGATGAAATGTGCCATCTTCGAAAACCTATCAACCACCACAAATACTGAATCATTCCCTCTCTGTGTCCTTGGCAAACCAAGAACAAAGTCCATACTTATATCCTCCCACGACCTCTCTGGTATAGGTAAGGGCTGATACAACCCTGTATTCTGACTCACTCCTTTAGCCATTTGACATACCCTACAACTCTGCACAAACTTCTTCACATCTTGTGATAACTGAGGCCAATAATAATGCTCACTGATAATGGAAATGGTCTTATCCCGACCAAAATGTCCTGCCATTCCTCCACTGTGCTTCTCCTTTATCAGATTCTCCCTCATGGAACTCCTTGGAATACATAATTGACTTCCCTTAAACAACATGCCTTCTTGAATTAGGAAATCCAACCACTTTGTCCTGTCAACTGTAACAGGTTCCTTGCAAGCTTTCCAAGCCTCTGCAAAATCAGGATCATTCGGGTACAATGTCTTGAGTTCACTGAACCCAACCACCTCAATCGGCATTTCTATCAACAATGTATGCCTCCTACTTAAGGCATCTGCAACCCTATTTGACTTCCCACTCCTATGCTTTAAAACAAATGTATAACTCTGCAAAAATTCTACCCATTTCATATGCCTCTGATTTAATTTTCCCTGACTACTCAGGTACTGCAATGCTTGATGATCAGTATACATAACAAATTCCTTTGGCAACAAATAATGCCTCCATTTCTTTAATGCTTGAACTATTGCATAAAATTCTTGGTCATATCCAGAGTACTTTCTCTTTGCATCATTTAACTTTTCACTGAAATAGGCAATGGGCTTACCTTCCTGGCTTAACACTGCTCCAATGGCACAACCACTGGCATCACAATCCACTTGAAACACCTTATTGAAATCCGGGAGAGCCAAAACAGGTTGTTCTATCACCTTCTACTTCAATAGATCAAAACTCCTTGCTGCTCCAGTGCTCCACTTGAACTCTTTTCTATCCCCTCTCATTGTTTTAGTTAGGGGTGCACAAATACTATTGAAGTTTCTAATAAACTTTCTATAAAAACTGGCCAAACCATGGAAAGACCTCACCTCAGTAGTAGTTCTTGGGGTAGGCCATTCCAGAATAGCCTTCACCTTCTCTGGGTCCATCTTGAGACCTTCTGTCGAGACAACAAACCCCAAGTACACTAACTCCTTCTTCACAAAACCACACTTCTTCAGATTAATCAGCAATTTCTCTTCTCTTAACTTCTCAAAGACTCTACCAATATGCATTATATGCTCATCCAGTGACTTACTGAATATCAAAATATCATCTAAATACACAATAACAAAGCTTCCTAGGAACTCTTTCAGTACCTCATTCATGAGCCGCATGAATGTGCTCAGTGCATTGGTTAGCCCAAAAGGCATGACTAACCACTCGTACAGGCCCTCTTTGGTCTTGAAGGTGGTCTTCCATTCATCTCCCTCTCGAATCCGAATCTGGTGATATCCACTCTTCAGATCAATCTTTGTGAAGTACTGAGCTCCACTCAAACAGTCCATCGGGTCATCCATCCTTGGCAGGGGAAATCTATACTTGATTGTTATCTTGTTTATGGCCCGAGAGTCTGTACACATCCTCCACTCCCCATCCTTCTTTGGTGCTAGTACTGCAGGTACTGCACATGGACTCAAACTCTCTCGAATCAAGCCCTTTCTCAACAACTCCTCAACTTGTCTGTTTAACTCCTCATTTTCTGCAGGAGTCATTCTATGAGCTGCCTTATTCGGCAAACTGGCTCCTGGGATCAAGTCAATCTGATGACTGATCTTCCTCATTGGTGGTAAACCCTCAGGTACATTATCAGAAACAATATCTTGAAACTCATTCAATAACCCAGAAACTTCTACTGGTACCTTCTCACTACCCTCCTTATCCATTTTAGGAATCAATGCATAACACACACGCTCATGTTTTATGCCTTCTAAAAATTTCCTTCCATCGACATAACAAATTCTAGCACTACTGCATACCTTTTCTTCGGCCTTCTTCAGGGGTTTCAACTTATGGTGGACTCCATCCTTCATCAGGGAATAAGTGTTTGCATGGCCATCATGTATAGCTCGCCTGTCAAACTGCCACGGCCTTCCCAACAACATGTGACATGCATCCATAGGGATGATATCACAGAGTACCTCATCACGATAGCTTCCGATCTTGAACTTCACCAGGCACTGCTCATTGACTAGAACTTTGTGGTCTTTGCAACCAGGCAATCCGATATGGATGTGGATGCCTTTCCCTCTTTAGCTTCAACTTTGTAACCATTTCTTCTGACACTAGATTATCAGTGCTCCCACCATCAATAATGACATCACAACATTTGTCTTCACACTTGCACCTTGTGCGAAACAAATTCTTCCTCTGTTCTGGCTCCTTCTCTTCAGTCACCAAGGCTCTTCTAACCACTAGGGCTTCTCCCCTTTCAGCATCATCTGAATGCTCAGATTGAGCCTCCTCATCTACATGCGCAACTCTTGCACGACCTTCTGGCCTTTTGTCTGTCCTTCCTTGGTATTGTGGACATTCATAGGCTCGATGCCCTTCTTCACCACATCGGAAACAAGTTCCTCTGAAACCACCTCTTCCAGGTCCTTGCCCAAATCTTCCTCGTCCTCTACCTCTTTGATCACCACCATTCTGATCACGTGGGCGGTAGAAGTTATCATTCCTCTGGCTTCGACTGGTACCCACATCTTCATTTTTCTTCTCATCCTCATTTCGGCTTCCAAAAGATCTTCCGCTACCCCTTCCACTTTGACCTCCTCGTCCTTTTTGCTTGCTGTCAAATCTCTTGTTCAGCTTCTCTTCAACTCTCAGTGAAAATTGGTAAGCATCCTCAATGGTGGCCATTCTGACCAGGCTTAACTCCTCTTGAATGCTCGGTCGTAACCCATTAAGATAATGGGCTACCTTCTCCTTGTTGGCCTCCGCATGTCCTATTCTAATGATCATCTTGTGAAAATCTTCTGTGTATTCTTTCACAGATCTACTTCCTTGCTTCAACCCTTGCAATTTCTTCAATAGATCTAACTCATAGTCCATTGGCATGAATTGCTTCTTCAATTTCTCCACCATGCGATCCCATTTGGTGATCTTTCCCTTTTCTCTCTTATTTCTTTCTAGTTGGACCTCTTTCCACCAGATACTGGCATGGCCCTTTAGCTTCGTTTTTGCAAACTTAACCCGATCTGGGTCCTCTACTTCTTCATACTCGAAATACTCTTCCAACTCATTGATCCAATCAATCAACTCTTCTGGGTCTAGACTTCCGGAAAAATTGGGAACTTCTACTCTAGGTCTTTTTCCGATCTTCGAAATGGCCCTTATCAGCCGCATTTGATCTTGATCAATAGCTTCTTCTTCCTCTTCTACATCTGAATCTTCCACCTCTTCTTCATCCTCACTTTCTTCTCCCCTTCTCGGGTTTACCCCTCTTCTTAACTCTCTTTGTAATGCATTTATTTGTCTCTGGAGGGCTCTGAAACCCTCAGCCACTAATGGATCTCTTCCACCAGCATTTCTGGCACCACCTTGCCTACCACGCGCCACTCTTGGAGGCATCTTGAATATCTTGAACCCACAACCACAGTCCTGGTGCGAACTGCCTCACGATCGGCGATCTGTCCACACGCTCAAGAAAACCCGCTCTGATACCACTTGATGAGGGTGCAACCCGAGACACAGAAAATCACACAGAAAAACTAACAAATCTTATTATTTTCAAAGTATGAAATTCCTACATGCAGAGGATCTCAAATCCTCCAGTTTTGCAATACATGCAAATTATAGAAAGAAACTATAGAAATTCCCCTATTCGCAGCATGCGATCTTCTTTCCCCAAAAACTGCCTAAAAGAAACAGTAACTTGCCCATAAATAGCCCGTTTCTTTGTTTGGAGCCAAAAACGGGATTCAAATTATGCACCAACTTTCGGAAGCCCTAACTCAAGATCTAACCGTCAGATCTTCAATGATAATACCTTTTCGGAAAGCTCTCGCGAAGATCTCTTGCCGGAAAGTGGGGCCTAAAGGCTAACCACTTTCGTATTCCGCCAATTTTTCAGGCCCATCCGGAGCCTCTAAGTACCTCAAAATTAGCTCCGAAGATTTCATAAGGCAAAAAGCAGAAATTGAAACATGAATAACTTTTGAACCGGAAATGCTCTTGATCTGATTCTTTCACCAAAGTGTTTATTATTATGTCCTGAAGCTTCCCTTAAATTTTTGTCTCCTCATGCCTTCAAATTCATACCTGCTAAAAATAGCAGTTGAGCAGAAAAAGCAGAAAAGCAGTTCTGAAAGTTGGGAATTCTTCTTCGACGAAAAGGGTATCCAGAAATGCAAAAACATCTACAAAAAAATCTAAATGAAAGTAAATATATTTTTGGGTGATGTAGGATTGCCCTTACACCACTGGATGCTCCTGCATCAAAATGGCATGACCAACCACTCATACAATCCCTCATTTATATTGAAATAAATTTTCCATTCATCGCCCTCTCTGATCCTAATTTGATGGTATCCACTCTTTAGGTCTATCTTGGTAAAATACTTTGCTCCACTCAAACTATCCATTATGTCATCCATCCTGGGCAGTGGGAATCTATACTTCACTGTGATCTTATGGATAGCTCTTGAATTTGTACACATCCTCCATTCTCCATCTTTCTTAGGTGAAATTATAGTTGGTACCACACATGGGCTCATACTTTCTCTAATCAATCCTTTCTTTAACAGTTCATGTATTTGATTGTTTAGCTCCACATTCTCTGCGGGTGTCATTTGGTGTGCAGATTTGTTTGGAAAACTAGCTCCTAGAATAAGGTCCATATGATGACTAATAATATGGATTGGTGGTAATCCATTAGGACCATTCTTTGATACAAGATCTTGGTACTCTATCAATAGTTCTATGACTTCCTCCTCCAGTGATTATTCTTCATCTAGTTCTTCACACTTCCTTGGAATCAAAGAAAAAAACATCTTTTCATGGCTCAATCTCCATCCAAAAATTTCCTTCCATCTACCAAATAGATTCTAGTTGTTCCAAATACTTCACTTGCAGGTTCATCTTCCAAAGGTGTCAAGGTGATTCTCTTTCCATTAGATGTTATGGTATAAATATTCTTTATCTCATCATGTATATTTGTCTTATCATATTGCCAAGGTCTAACCAACAACATATGACATACATCCATTGGCATAATATCACATAACACTTCATCATGATATGATCCTATATGAAACTTTACTAGACATTTCTCACTTACTAGTATCTTGTCCTCATATTGAATTTAGGCTATCCTATAATATTTTAGATGTTTTCTTTTTTCCATATTCAAAATTTTCACCATTTCCTCAAAAACTAGATTATTGGTACTACCACTATCAATGAGAACTTTGCAACACTTATCTCCTACTTTCCATATCATCCAAATTTTTTTTACCTCTATAGTGCTTCCTCAGGTTATTTTTTCTTCTATAATTGTGCTATCGTCATGAATAATCATTCTTCCTTCTCAGGGCTTCCTTTAAAATTTGGTGGTTCCACTAGTTCTTTCACATATCTAGTTCTTGCATGATTTTCAACCTTCTTACTTTCTTGGTGAGACTCAAATGCTCTATTTCCTTCTCCTCTAAACTTAAAATAGGTTCCTCTAAAAATTCTCCTATTTTATCCTTTCTCATCTCTCTAGTATCCATCATTAAATTAAGAATTGCAGCCTCCTTTATTGTTGTGGTAATAATTTCTACCATCTCTCCCTTTATGGTATGAATTTGAATTCTTCTCTTCTTTGTGGTATGAATATTTTTCCTTGCTTCAAGCTCCACATATGGTTTTTCTACTCTGGAATGTGAGCTTCCTCTCTAAAATTTACCTCCTCTTCCTCTCTACCTTTGTTCATGTATTTTTTTTATCTTGTCCTCCACCTTTAAGGAAAAATGATATTCTTCCTCTACCAAATTCATCCTCACCAGACTCAACTCTTCATCAATGTTCATTCTTAGCCCATTGATATATCTTGCCACTTTCTCCTTGCTTTCTTCACTATGTCCAGTCCTAATAATGATCTTATGAAGTTCCTCAATGTATTCTTTCATAGTGTTTTCCTTCTTCCTCCAGTTGTGCAATCTCTTCAGCATCTCTAATTCATAGTCCATAAGTATAAACTATTTCTTCAGTTTTGTCACCATTCTATCCCATTTCACAATCTTTTCTTTACATTTTCTACTCCTCTCTAACTGAACTTCCATCCACCATATTGCAACATGTCCTTTCAGCTTAGTCTTTGCAAATCTCACTCTCTCTAGATCTTCAATTTCCTCATATTTGAAGTATTCTTCAATATCATTTATCCAATCAATCAACCCCTCAAGGTTTAGGTTACCAATATAATTGAAATCTCCATTATAGGTTGCTTTCCTATTTTCAAAATACCCTTCAAAATATTCATCTAGTCTGATTCTTCCTCTTCTGAGGTTTCTTTTGCTAGGTCAGTAGCTTGAATCTTACCATCATCACTTTCATCATTAGGTCTAGGGTTTAAGCCCTATCTTCAGTCTTCTTAAATAACATTCAATCTCATTTTCATTGTTCACATCATTTCCATCATCTCATCCATATTGCAAGAAAAAATAAAAATAGTATAAATTATCCTCGGTGGTATCTCTTCTTAGGATCCGATGCAACTACCTCAAGTTGGTGATTTGGCTATAGGGTTGCAACTATCTTATATTCGATAATCTATTGACAATAAAAATTAGGTTGCATCAATTTAGTGATCTATCCACACAAAGATCTTATATAATTCCTTGCTCAACTTACCTTTCCTCTCCCAGAGTTCACAAACTCGCTCTTATACCACTTGGTGCAGTCAAGGATGGGGGGTCCTGGAATAGGATTGTCCAACCTTGTAACAATAGTGAACACAATAGAAACTTAGAGAACTGGAATATCAATCACATATGAATATATAAAAAATGATCACTTATTCACTGGTAGCATGCCTTTCCTTTAGGCTTACAAAGTGCAAAATGATTTGGTGCTATGCCTAGACTTACATGTGGGTAGAAACCCTCATTTATATTGTATCTTACTATATCAATAGTTCTTGTTAAGTTAATCCCTAATGCAACTATACATTGCCTATATATATCAATTCTGAACTCCAAAAAAGGTCTACATCAGCCTCAAGAGGTCTCACAGCCAAAAGTTGATGAAACAAGTAAGAGTCAGCCAAAACATATGGTTCTTTTTAATTCTTGGATAAACATGATACAAATTAGAATGAAGGTTCCTCAATGATTGTGCATCCTTATGACATGGTTTCCTGAGCTCTACAAGTCATGAAATAGGTTCACACACTTGGAAGGTCAAGACTAGTCAGTGAACGCTCTCTATCCAATTATAGTCGATATTTTGTTAGTGATAACTTCATACTAGAATCTCCAAAACATTTGAATATGATGTAGATGTTCCAATGAAAATCATATATCCAACTCCCTAAGTTACAATGTGGTATGAATGACTAAGACTAGGTCCTAATAGTTAACTATTGAAATGCAAGAAAAGAACATGAATGCAAATATTTTTTGTTGATTCAAGATTGCTTGCAACTTGGGATGCTCCTGTATTCGGTATCCTCTAGTGGCCTATTGTAGCTTCTCTCCTACTAGATCTCAAAGTATTAAAGCTTGAATTTTAGCCTATACATTTTTTTTCGTGAAGATGAAAACCTCTTGACAACCTAACAACTTTCCTTTGAACCACCAAAAATAAAAAGGGGAAAGAGGATTCCCAAATGAACTTCTAGGGTTTTCCACCTAAAAGCTAGTGAGAAATGGGCTCTCTTTCATGCCTTAAATTTTAGGTTTCATTCAAGGTTAGTGGTTTAAGTTGTGATGTGTGTGAGATATGAAATGTACATACATTCTAGAAAGAGATCAAAGTGATTGAATACTAATGATAAACCTAGAAAGTGAGTTATGTTTGAAATTACATTGTGATATGTGAATGACCTAAGAAACATAAACAAACTGCTACAAAAATGAATAGAACTCAAGGGGTACACCTACAAATTGATATGTGATGTAGAGAGGCCTTGAAATCTTTAAAATTTATTGTTGATGTTGACTAGGACGCTCGTGCCAATCTAAGTGACTTAGTCCTAGATTTAAAAAAGCTATCTAGAAACCTGTTTCTGCCAAATGGGTGTCCAAATATAAAAAAAGATCTTTAAAATAGGTTAAGTAGGACTATGTCACCATTGTTGGTGACTTAGTAAAATTATTAATTTATGAGAATCCAAATGTGAAGATGGAAGCCCTCGGTCTACACTTTGATTCCTGATAGGTGTTTTGTTTAGATTCTAAAGAAAATGGGTTGAAAGAGGTATCCATGCTTCAATTAGAGCTTTGTTGACTTGAGTGACTTTGATGAGTTGACAACACCTTTTCAACACCTTTTCTCTTCGACAAATCTACATACAAAACATAAAAATCACACGTGGAAAGAGAAGAAAAAAGGTTAAGGTTAGAGAATAGGGGTTTGCCTTAGTCAAACCCCATGTTGGTAATAAAAAAAAGATAATGAAATGGAATGAAAAGGGAAAGATGATAGAATAAAATGCAAGTACAATCACTCACCAAACCTTTGTTGAAGAAGTCTAAAGATATGCAAGAAATAGATCCAATGGATGTTGCTTGAGGAGAAAAATCATTATTTATACAAGTGACACCCTAATTTCCTAAAATGATACATCACAGGCCGATCTTAGGGTTTTGGAGACAAAATCCCACTAGAAATTTGATTTGATTTTGATTTTTATGCCAAATTCTACTAAGTCACCCAAGGTGGCAACTTAATTCACTTGGAAAAATTCAAGTGGTAGTCGGGATTTAAAAGGTTTTTAAGGTTTATTAATTGGATTGTCTCCCAAAATAAACTTAAGTCGGTCCTATAAGTGCATTAAGGGGTCATTTTTTCACAAGGAAGGGTTGATGTAGTTATGACGAGCCTAGGAAAGTGTGAGGGTTAGTTACAAAACCTTATAAAAATTTAGACTGAGGCTTGGAATAGGGTTATTTAGGTGAATTATTGTTGAAAAGTCTTAGAAAAGTGAGGAAATGTGTTACTTCACAACACCCTTGTAAGAAATTGTTAAGTCTTTGTTGATGTCCAAGAATTGAGTGCCTAATGTGAATATGTTGGCCACATTATGACATTAGATCGAAGAAAAATCAATCCTAAAAAGTGTTAAGGCTACACTTTTTAGTGACACATTTAGCTCCCACTTTAGTGAGAGGATGAACTTGCTTCAAACTCACAGTAAAGTAGCCAAGACATGCATATTGAGAGGGATCCAAATGTACTCATGTTAGTGAGATGAGAAAACTATGATCAAGAGGGATGATCAAGCTCCCATGGCAAACCAAACATTAGTACAAAAGATAACACAAGGAAGTGATGTGAAAGAGTGAAGAGAGAAAGAAAGTCGGATCAAGATTTGATCGTTTGTATAGGTAGTTGTGGATTAGATCTAGGTTGTTTTTATAGAAGGAAGTGTACACACTCTGGGGCAACGAGAATTTTGGTTGTCCACCAATTGAGAAGGCCCAAAAGGTGAGAAACATGTGGCTAGTATGTAACCACACACACATAGGTGGCTATGGGGAAAGTTGTGTCGTTGATTTGATTTCCTACTTAACCATTCCAAAATTATAAATCTTGATAACTTTGATAAAGTGCCACAAAATATAAAGGGTTTGTAGTTCATGATACAAGCAAAGCTTTATATTCTTGGAACTCATGAACAAGTGGAGGATAGCACCACTGGAATGCAAGTTGTGTTATGCAAGGTGGCCATTTATGCAAAATGAAAATGGTAAAATGGAAAATGGATGTTCAAAGGAGTCTTATTTAGTTTATGTGATGTATTTGACTTAGGGTTTATTATGTCTAATGTCTCTAAGAGAGGACCAATCAAAGGATAGAAAATTTGCAACTTAGGGGATGCAATGTGTCACATCAAGCCACTAAGAGGAATGTAATATGCTAAGATAAATCACTTTCAAGAAGGACATCACACCTAATGTCATCTAAAAATAAGGAAACACATCATATGAAGTAATAAGGCTGCACTAAGAACCAAGAAAAAGAAAAATGAAAAAGGAAATAGTGCTAGTGTATGCCCCACTTTAAAGGAATTCTTACACACCATTTTGTGAGCAATTTCTTTAAAGTAGAAAAATCCAAAATGTGAAAAGAAAGAAAGGACATGAGAGACAAATTGGAAATCCCTATGCCAAGTGATATTTTTTACGAGTGAGGTTGCATCATGGAAACGATAGTATGTCACATGTGAGAAAACTTAAGGCATGTCGTCCATATCCCAAGCTTGCTCTTATATTTTCATGAAAGGTTGATGACTAGACAAAAGAGACAATGAAAAGTGACATATGAGGACAATGCTAATGAACCCCTTTCCCCCACTTAGTGTAGGACAAAGGTGAGCTCAATGGATGAAGGTATGTATTAGTGAGAGGAACTAGGTGCTCCAACACAAGGAAGAACACCACACTCCATGAGATGTTTAAAGTTTATTTTTTGAAGAAAATGGAGAGAAGGGAGGCAACCCTAAATCTTTCTTAAAAAAGTATGATGTGCCAGTTTGCATCATGTGTAAATCATATCCATCTATAGGAGGGAGATTGTATCCGATACCATAACAATCTTCCAAGTTAAATGAAGGGGTTGTGTGCTTTTGAGAAGGATCATATTTTGTACAAGAACACAAATCCTTTTTATTGTTATGCATCGTTCCTTCATGAGGGATGGGAGTTATATAGCACCCATCAGTACCATGGGGTGATGTTGTTGATATAAAATCAATTTGAGCATATAAAAAATAGGGTTGCTTTGGTTTAGGTTATGATATTTCACAATCTCCTTTAAAGGGAGGCGTAAGACCCCAATTGTTACTAGAAATTGTATCCAAAAATGAATCATTTGTATATGACTCTTTGGAGTAAGAGGGTGACATTTTGGAAATTTTAATGAAAGGAGGTGTAGAATCTAACAATCCCCAATTATCATGAAAGAGTTTTATTCTAGATGAAAGATTGGCATCAAATTTTATAGGTTCAATTTTTGATCTAGGAATGAAAGGATTAGGGGAGCTAGAAATGTTGTCATTAGTTTATTCATAGCTATGCCATCTACATCAACCATGTATATATTGTTATTGTACTGATATTTCATTGTACGGTGAAGGGTAGATGAGACTCCTTTCATACCATGAATCCATGGTCTCCCTAGGAGAAGATTGTATGCAAGGGGTCCTTGCATGATATGGATAGAGGTAGTTAACGCTAAAAGTTTGAACTTGAAAGGTAATGTGATCATCCCTAGTTGTTTCCTATTAACATTTTCAAAGCCACGAATATGCACATCATTAAGTTCAATGAGATTTTTCTCTATACCAAGTTTTTTAAGAAAGTCCGTGCTAAAAATATTATTTTATGCTCCATTTTTTATGAGAGTGTGCCTAACTAAAGTTTCATTAATGATCACCTTTATCAGCAAGGGATCATTCTTGTTTTGGATCTCAAGTGGGGGTATCTCATGTTTAGGGAATGTGATTTCAGATTGGGTTACTTGCATGGGATGAGAGGAGGATGTGAAATTATTCAGTTTTATGTAAGATTGGATATCCTCCATCTGTATTTGTAACATTTCTTGAAATAGAAATTTGAATGTAGGTGAAAGTTGAATAAGTAACTGCCATACATATATATTAGCAGGAGTCTTTTTAAGGTCCTCAACCCTAGGTACTATGTGTTGAGAAAAATTTAATGGAGTAGGAGTGATGTGTGATACCCTATATTTTTGAGTCACTAAGTTACAACTTATCGGTTGTAAAAAATTGTTATGATTACATTGCATCATGGATTTCAAGAACTCTCTTAGTTTTTTGTGTGATTCACTAGTGGGAAGTGACTTAGGAAGCTCACTATTTAAAGGAGATCCCACTTGTGTCATCATAATTTCAATAATCATGTCTTTATTTGTATGATTTGTTAGTGAAGGTGATTTTAATGTCATTTGATTATCTGTACCTAGGGAAGGTGTAGTGGTTGAAGGATATGTGACAACATTTAGATTTTTTTGCACCAAGATATTCTCCCTAGGAGGAGAGTTTTAGGAGAACAACAAGCCAAATGATTGTGACATTCAAAGGTGTGTTCTTCTAAAGGGACGCCGTCACAAGTAGGATAATGATCAATGGTTGAATTGTTTTTTTTAATAAGGGGTTACCTATGAGAGGGGGGACAACTAAGATACTAATGAATTGCATCGATTGTATTTTATAACAATAAAGTATCTTCTTCACAACTAGGAGAGATACTATGAGAAGGAGAAATGTTATTTTCATGATCCCTTATGGTTGTGTGGTCTTGTTCATTAAAATAGGTAAGAGTAGAGAAACAACTAGGATTCTCATAACTCCCATTGATTGGTTCTTCGAATACGAAAATATCTTCTTCAACCATATGAGAGATATTAGGAGAAGAACTAATATGATCTTTAGGAATGTCCAAGGTTGTATTATCTATCACTAAAATTCTCTCATAGGGAGAGGATAAGAAATGTTTCTTAGCATGTCTAGATATATAAGACACTAACATTGTTTGAACAAAAATAAAAAGAACTTGTAATCATTTCATGCAATGTTTCAGAAATATAAAAAAAAGTATATACAAAGATACAATTTTTTTTTATCAAATGTATGCTAAGTTGTAAGAATGTAAACAATGTATATGAAAGAATAAAGATCACTTTTGGGTATATGCAGGATCATGATGGGTCAAAAAGTGGCAATATGATGGGTATGTGGCTAACGACCCTTTTTTTACCCAAAATTGATGAAACAAAAGGGGTTTTTAAAGGATATTCTCAGATTTCCACCAATATAAATTATTCTTTACTTTGAATATAATAAATAATTATTATTCATTTTCTATTGAATTACGACTAAAGTCCTTATTTTTAGGCTAACTAAAAAACATCTATAGCTTTCAAACGATGTCATATTTTTTGAATCCAAAACATGTGTCACATTCTATGCTTCACATAAAATAAGATTAAAAAAGAAAAAAATGAATTTCATGAAGTTTTGACTAAGTTGAGGTGGGTATACATACGAGTCTTTATATTATTTAAAAGTTGTCATAAAAACATTATAATTAATTATTTACTTGGAAAAAATAAAAAAAATATATGCATCACATCGGGACATGAGTCCTCGAATTATATCTAAAATATTATAAAAAAATATTATCATTTTAATGTGGTTAGGGTGGTCAAACAGACACCTACTTCTTACTTTTTCCCTAAAGTTTAAGTACTACTATATTGAAATTTCAAATTTTCACCAAATAGATTTTTATTTTTTTTAAATAAACCTAGTAATTTAGAAACTAAATTCAATTTTCTACAAATTTTATTGTTACATATTTTTGAAATAATATAGATAATGTATTCAAATTTTTATGTCAAGTTGGCCAACTCTAATTTTTCTGAATTTTATGCCACTTAAGGGCCTGTTTTTTCCATGATGATCCTGCACATACCCTTTTATCAAACCTAAGAAAAAATTTATGAGATGAAACATTGTATAAGAAAAATTTAAAAGTAATTTTTATCAATGTTATGCATAATTTCAAAATTTTCAGCATTTTCAGATCTAATGATGAAGGTATATCAAGAATGACTACCCTAAATTGACGATTTTGACTTAGAAGCATAAAACCCATGTTTTTGAAACTTTCAAAACTTATAGTATATGATACTAGGAGGCTAAGAAAGCACAAAATTGAGGTTTTTGATGCTCTAACAGGTAGTAAAAATGTGAACTCGGACTAAGTCGCCCAAAATGGTGAATTAGTCCCAATAGGGGTTTTGTTCAATTTTTTCAATTTTTTTGATTGGTTTGATGTGTTTTGGATTATATGATGTAGTCCTAAGATGAAAATGTAGAATTTTAGAAATTTTAATGAAAATATATGCAAAAATGTAAGCTAAATGAACTTTTCACTAATGCAATTGTAAAATCCCTAGAATGCAAAATAATGCAAAACCCTAATGCAATGTGCATGCAATATTTTCCTAGGATGCGAAAACAGAAGTTGAGAAGTGTTCTAAGATTGGGTTCACCAAAATGTACAAAAAAATTTTGGGGGAAAGTGTATTTCGTAACACTTCTAGGGTTTTCGCCTAGAAGGAGAGAATTCCTTTCATATACAAAATCTAAGATTCATTCATAATTAGGGGTTTAATTTGTGATGTGTGTGTGATATGAAATGTGCCTAAATACTGGAAAGAGATCAAAGTGATTGAATACAATGCTAAACCTAGAAAATGAGTTATGTTTGAAATCACATTGTGATATGCAAATGACCTAAAAAACATTAAAAAGCTGCTACATAAATGAATAGAACTAAAGGAATGCAACTAGGAAATGAGATGTGATGTAGAGAGGCCTTGGAACCATAAAAATTTATAGTTGATGTTGACTGGGACACTTGTGAAAATATTGGCGACTTAGTCCCATATTTGGAAAAACTATCAAAAATCTTGTTTCTACCAAATGGGTTTCCAAATCTACAAAAACCTCTGAAAAATAGGTTTAGTGGGACTAAGTCATCATTTTTGGTGACTTACTCCACTTCTAAATTTATGAGAATTCAAAAGTGGAGATGGAAGCCCCCGGTCTACCCTTTGGTTTTTGACAGGTGTCTAGTTCAGATTCTACAAAAAATAGCCTGAAAGAGGTGTCAAAGATTCAATTAGGGCTTTGTTGACTTGAGTGACTTTGATGAGTTGACAACACCTTTTTAACAACTTTCTCTTTGACAATTTTTTATAGAAAACCTGCAAAGCACACATGCAAAGAGAAGAAAAAAGGTTAGGGTTAGAGAATAGGGGTTTGCCTTAGTCAAACCCCATGTTGGTAATCAAACCCAAGATAATGAAATGGGATGAAAAGGAAAATATTATAGAATAACATGCAAGTACAATCACTCACCAAACCCTTGTTGAAGAATTCTGATGATATGCCAGAACCAACTCCAATGGATGTTGCTTGAATGCTTGCTTAAGAAGATCGATTGCTTGATTCCCTGGAGAGAGATAGGTAAAATAAGGAGAAAAACCCTTATTAATACAATTGATGCCCTAATTTCCCAAAAATAACACATCAGGGGCTGACCTTTGGGTTTTGGAGACAAAATCCTACTAGAAATTTGATTTTTATTCCAAATGGGACTTAATCACCCAAGCTGGTGACTTAGTCCACTTGGAAAAATTCAAGTGGTAGTTGGGAATTAAAAGGTGGTTAATGTTGATTAACGGGATTATCCCCCAAAACACACTAAAGTCTAGCCTATAAGTGTATGAAGGGGACATTTTTTTATAAGGAAGGTTTGATCTCATGATGACAAGCCTAGGAAAATGTGAGGGTTTGTTAAAACACTTTAGACTAAGGCTTGTAATAGGGTTATTTAGGTGAATTATTGTGGAAAAGTTCTAGAAAAGTGAGTAAATGTGTTACATCACTTCACAACACGCTTGTTGTAAATACTTAGGTCTTTGTTGATGTAAAAGATTTTAGGGCCTAATGTGAATGTGTTGCCAATATTATGACATTATATCTAAGTAGAATCAAGCCAAAATCCAAGCGAAAAAGGACCAAATGAGTGAAGAGTGTCAACGCTAAACTTTTTGGTGACACATCCTCGATCTTGTAACTTATTCTTTGAAGGATCTCCAAGCTCTAAACCACCTAGATATTCAATCAAAAATGAAAGAGACGGAAAAATGTTGTTCTCTTAAGGAATGGGGGTTTTCCTTGGTCAAACCTCATTTGGTAATCAAACCTTAATAAGAAATGAAAGATGAATGAAATTAAGATGAAACATAAGGTGAAATAATATAACCTTCTTTGGAACCTTGTATACCTAAAAAAAAGCATGAAGTGACCTCAATGGATGTAGATATTCATCATGATTCTGGATGAAAGACAATTCCTTTGAATACTTGAATTGATCTTGAACAATCCATCACAACATTCGCTAAAAACCACATGCATGATGCATCAAGCTTTTGAAATGATAATAGATCTTTAATTGGCACAATAATCTTCTTCAAATATACCTTTGAATTCTCTGGAATGTTCTTGAATTCTCTTGTGAGTTATTTTTAAAGTTCTCTTAATTGCTTTTGAAATTCTAGGATGAAACTATGTAAAATAACCTTGTATTTGTACCTATTTACGCCAAATTTATTGAAATTACAACAATACAAGATGACATTAGATCTAGGATAATAAAATACCACAAAGAATTTGATTCAAAATAGGTCCTATTTAAAGTGGGACTCATATGCTAGTTATGGTGTATGAGTCCTGTAGACATGGAAAATATATAGATTGATCTTACACATTCGATCCTGATCTTATTAACATAACTTCTTCCTAAATCACCCCCTTTACTAATAATTTTAATTGAATAATATTTATTTTATTAAGTTCATCATATTTTCTCTCTTAATCAAATTTATCTAATTAAGTCACCTACTTCTATTAATTAAATAAATTATTTAATTAATCTGATAATCCCTCTTGTAATTAAATAATTCACTTTATTTAATTAATCTCTAAGGTCACCCCTTTTAAATTAAATAAACCAATCTTTATTTGATTTAATCTAACATCACCCTCTTTAATTAAATAAATCAATCTTTATTTAATTAAAATCTAAATCCATTATTCCTCTAAACTTTGATTTATTTAAATCCAAAATCTAAGTCAAAATTATCAAATCAACTAATCTTCATCTAATTTAATCAAATCCAGATTAATCCTAATCTTAATCCATCAAATCCTCTAGATTTTGTAACTTGCATAATAAATAAATTTAATTGATTTATTAATTCCTCCATTTTCTCTCAACTTGGCATCAAGAAAGGAATATTCCTCAAATTTGAAAATCCCCCCAAAAGGGATGAGTACACCCAACAAGCCATTAAAGGCCTCTTACACATCCGTTTCCTTGAGCCAAGTGACAGTTACTCCATTCTTCTCTCCCTCGAAATTGTCATTTCACAATTTCAAAATTTTACCTAAGCATATTTTTGTGCACATTCATTAAAATGTGCTCATTCCTCCTCCAATCACATGTGGACAAGTGGCCTTCTCCCATTGGTTGTTCTTTTGTCCTACATTCATCCATTTTTCTTCTTCCTCCATCATTCTCTCATATTTATAGGAGACTTTCATTTGAATTTTGGATCCACAACTTCATGCAACATCATTATCTTCAAGTTTTTTAGAAATTGCTATCTATTTTCATCCATTTTCATGTTTTCATAGCTAGGTTATGAAGAAATTTCATCAAGGAGAATCAAGTCATCACCGTTGATCATCAAGCTTGCAAGGATTTGGGAAAGGACCATTTTCCACATCAAAATGAAACCAATTCTCCCATGGGATTAAGAGTTTTCTCATTAGAATAAGATTTGATAGATTTTATTGTTGTGTTCTTCATTTTATTTTCTATTTTCATGTTTCAAGCTAATTTAATGGGGAATGTTGATCTAAATTGCATAATTATCTAATTATATGTTTGTTCTATTGTGTTTGTGTAGGTATAGATTCACCATTTACACTATGGCACTAGAAGGAGGGCGAATCTGGAGAAAACTAACACGTTTTTCTAAAATTTATGTGCTTTTTTGTTGATTTTTTGTGTCTACAGGGGAATTTGTTGCTATCAGTCTAGTGGTGCAATATAGCACCACTGCAAACTCAAAACTGCACCACTGAGGTCTTCCCACCCAAAAATTTAAATTTTCAAACTTCATTACTAGTCTCCAAAGTTCAAACTTCACCATTGGACCAAATTGAACTGCAATCACACTCATTATTTTTGTATAGAGCACCGATGTTAGTGCCAAGCAGCACTATATTGCACCACTAACTTATCCTAAATCAGTTGCATATGCAGATTACACTGATGGGGTTGAGTAAAAGGAAGATTTTAGTTTTATTTCAACATGTGGTTTTGTTCATTTTGGTTATTTTGACTTCTAACTAGTTTTTGGCCTCTGTTTTTGCAGTATTAACCAGTTTTTTGCAGGTTGAATTGATCAAAGGTGAAGGAAGGAAATAAAGACCAAGAGTTCTCTATGCTATCATTATCTCATTGTATCAAGTGTGTTTAAACACTTTGGGGAAAAATTATAATTCTCTTTCTAAGGATTTTTCATTTTCTTTCTTTTTAAGAATCACTAAATTTTGTTTGGGCTTAAAAAGAACAAAAAGGGATTTAAAAATAACCATAGGCAACTCACTAGTTTTTTTTAGGAACTTCCAAGTTGGTGCTTAAAAAGAATTCATATCATTAATTTGTGGTTAAAAAGAATATGTGTAATTTTTGTTTTGTAATCTTTTTTACAAGGTAATATCATTAAAATGATGTATGCACTTCTCTCACGCCCCACAGTGATCTTGAGAACCAAAAGTCTTTTTGTGATATTAGGTTGTATAAGTGATTACCTTGACACTTCAATTTGGATTCTTAAAATTGAACAAACCTTGCAAGTATGAAGAAAAAGTATTTTGTGTGCTCCAACCGAAATATTGTAGGTGGTCGATCTACAAATACACTTCTTCACTTTTGTTCACCTTTAGAGAGCCTGTCTTGGTGGGAGAAAGTACTCACCTCGAGGGAATGACTCAAACCGGTAACAAGCAAAATTCCAAGCTACTCCCAATCAATATATAAATTCAAATTTTGAGGAAATATCATCATTATAGGAACTCCTACAAACAAGAAGGTGATACTCTTTATATGAGTTGACCTTGCTTGTAGTGTGGCTTTCTAAATGGGTGCCTTGATTAAAAGCCAAAACTCTGTAAAAGCGAAAAACCCTATCTATTTGTTGATCCAAGAATGATTGTTCTAAAGCCCTCCCACATTTTTATGGCTCTTTGTAGAGATGAGAAGTATGCCATGGGATTTTCATGGGTACTGATGCTTGGCTAACTCGAGAAGCGAGTGCACTATAAGGAGGAGCCTGTCTGGTCAAGCATCTAATCATCCACTAAGAGTAGGCGTAGCTGGATTTATCCAAGTGGGAACACAAAAAATATTTCATCCTTTCATCCTAGGGTTGTGCATATTCTTTCAAATCAAAATAATTTATTTGGATCTAAAATGCTTAAAAACAAACAGTCACAAAGTCTTCAAAATTTCAAACCCTTTAGGGGGAACAAATACCTTTGAAAAATCCAACTGCTCTTGCTTTCCCTATGGATTTCATCCCTAGAGACTTCTAAGTATTTGGATTTATATCATAATTTTTTCTCACTAAATTCAACGTTTGGAAAATTTTGATTTAATTTCCTTGATTCCCACATAATGGACTTTATGGGATGAGAAGAAGTTAGGAAATTATATATCTAGTTTGAAAAAGATAATCAAGTTTTTTTTGTGGTAAAAGGAAGTCATTAAGCAAAGCTAAGAAATAATTGAACCCCCACACATGTGGTCTTTCAAATGATTTCTCAAAAGTTCAAAATCTGAAAACCAAAGTCCAAAGGTCTTAGTCAAAAAGCTCACGAGAAACATTTGTCTATGCTTTACAATTTTAGAGAAAGATTGGCTTTCAAATTTTACAAAAATGCATCAAAGAATAATCCAAATTTGTAGGAATGTTATTGTCAACAAAATCCAAGTCTCTTTCAAAAGTTTCATTTTCTCACATAGGGAGTACCAAGCATGTTATTCAATATAGAGGTCTTGTAGAAAGGAGTTCTATCTAGGTCTAATCTAGGGACAAATTCATTCTTATCCATCCCTCAAAAATTCAATCAAATCTAATCTCACAAACAACTTTTTGAAATATTGAAAAAAATCTTTCATGCTATAATTTTTGCAAATCCAAATCATATTGTTTGATTAGATGTGTGTAGATGAATCGTTCTCCACATATTTGATAAAATTATAAATCCTTGTGAACCAGTCTACCTCTTGGTAAAATCCAACATCTCAAGGTTTATAAGTTCATTATCCAAAATCCCAAAAAGAAAAATCAAATCCAAATCATCTTGTTTGACTAGGGGTGTATAGATGAATCCTTCTTTACAAACTTAGTCAAATTATCATCTTGTGAAAAAGTCTACTCTAGGATAGCATCCAGCCTCTTAGATTTTATGAGTTCACTATCCAAACCAAAATCCAATCAAGCCAAGATTGAAATCAAATCAAATCAAATCAGGTCCTAAAGTCTAGTATCTCCTTGCAGATTTCTCAAGAGTTCAATAGTTCACACCATCCATCTTTTGTTTGTCTCATCATCACCTTTGATCCTTAATCATCCTAGTTTTTCTCTTTTGTGCCAAGAATTAGAGGTTCATATCGCATATTCTTGAAAACTGATCCTTATTTTATGGTGCCAACTAGATCACAACACAAGAAGAACATGGAAATAAACAAAGAAAGATCAAATTCGAGTGACCTAAGCCAAACCTCTCTTGAAATGAATCCCATTGGATAGAGAAATCCCCTAATAAATCTTCCTCTATCATCTCAAAATCCTCAAGAGGAGGGTCAAGTAGAGGACATCACCAATAATGTCTTCACAATGACACAAGATGAAATTCTTGAAATGGTTCAAAATCCAAAAACTCATAGAATTGTCAATGCCATGATGAGGGTCAATCCCTCCCAATAAATGCTTGAGTTGATGAAAGAATAGGCTAAACTCCCTTCTGATTTTGACATAAGAACTATCGTGGAGAAGCGTCCTAGAATCATGCCTCCATTTCAAAGCATCACCCAATGCATTTTGTAGATCACATAATCCATTGCTCCAACTAGACCAATTGTCAACGAGGGAATCTCATCGCTTCACACACTTTAAACACATCCCCTTGTGAACAACCAAGATTTGGATGCAAACATTGTATTGGGCCAATTTGTCCCATTGAATCTGTTGCACCCATACATTCCCCTTGCATTTCATGAACCTACCCATCCATTCTCTTTTCATGCAACATTGGTTTATCCTCTCAACAAGCAAACCTATCTCCCTATGACCTCACAAGGAGAAGTTGAATTATTTGGAGCAGGGGGAATCTTCGATCCCTCATCATCATTGTCATCTCTTGAAGGGAATACACCACCCATTTTTTTTCACATTTCCACCTTCACCATTAACATCCGCACCACCCCTTAGGTTAGGCCTTCCCCCTTTATCCACCACCCATCAACAAAATCTAAGCAACCCTTCGATCATGAATCAAAAAATCATACTGAATCCTACCATCTTTCCATTGATATTGCAATAACAAGAGCCAACCATCCAAGAAACCCCACCAACCAACACATCATCTACCATCCCCCAAGTATCTCAAAACATGGTCTCCTAGGGACCAAGCTTCTCAATCACACCATCCACCACCCAAACCCCAATTATCAATACAATAGTACCTCTCATCACAACATCCAACACTATTTTTAATCCACCACCACCACCACTAAAACACAACATGGAAAACTCATTTATCATCACGTTGCAAGAAACTCAATGAGTTTCCTATCAAAAGGCACTTTAGCAAATTCAAAATTAAAAAGTTGCACAAATAGCTACCCAACCATCAGAAGCACAATTATTTGCACAACAAGCGCAATAGGTTGCCTAAGCCAAAGCTTTACTACAACAAAAAGCCATCCAAGCTACACAATAATCTCATTCCTCTCAAGCTGCACAGGCTACCTAGGTTGTAGAAGTAGCCCAAGAAGCACAGGCTCAAGCTCAAGCCCAATATCAAGCTCAGCAAGTGCAAGTGCAAGATCAATACCAAGCACAATTGCAAGCAACCCAACAACAAGCATATCAATAAGCCTTGCAATAGTATTAAGCACAACAATAATTTTTGTTGGCACAACAACAACAAGACCAACAACAAGCTTTGTTGGCACTACACCAAAAATACCAACAAAAAATGCAAGTGTATCAACAAGCCCTAATCGCATAGTAGAGCTTGCAAACAACTCCCACCAACATACCTAATGCTCAACCCATTAATCAAACATCACAACCACCCCATAACACATTCACTCCACCTCCTAATCTATACGACAATGTGACAACACAAATCAAATTTCTCTCAAAAAACATGGTCGATCTCTAATCAGGAAAAACAACAATGATGCCAAGAAATATGTTACGGTATCCTTTCAATAGGATCCTTGCAATGGTACCATTCCCAAAGGGTTTTGAAATCCATAAATTTGACAAATATCATGGGTTGGGAAACCTTGAGGATCACATCAAGGAATTCTAAGTACATTGTATGGAAGTTGCATATAATGACACATATCTAATGTGGCTATTTACTCAAATTTTGGCTGGCCCTACCATGGAATGGTTTCTCACTTTCCTACTTGCATAAAAAAATTCTAAGAAATCATAGACGCATTCATAAAGAATTATGCATTCAACATTGGCATAGATGTTAGTATTAAGGAACTATTTGTGCTCAAAAAAGGTAAGGGGGAATCATTCACTTCCTTCCTAAAACAATGTGATTCAAGGCCTATTGGAGCAAGTGGGCCATGCCACAAGAGAAAAAAATTTGCACCATCATTTTCAATCTTGAGAAAACCTTGGCATTCCATCTAAAAATACAGTGCATCACCACTTATGACTAGTTGATCCCCGAGGCACTCAACATCGAATGAGCCCTTATGACACAAGGGGGGACACCCACATATATAGAACACCAAGACAATTGCCCTTCCACCAGCTATAATGAAAAACCTCACACGTGGGCAAAAAATAGAAATGTCACTAATGATGGAGTGGTTGATGCTAAGGTCATAGTCAGTGCTCTGAAACAAAACACCCAAACATATCAGTATCCAGAAGACAATAATCACAACAAAATGTGAACCAATATAGTAGCACAACAACAACCCAATAACCAATTCAACAATATAAATAATCAAGGGAGGCCACCTTCATGAAAGAAATATACCCCCAAGAGGAAGCTCACATCCCTTGGGGAATCATTCGAACCCATCATGAAGAAATTGGTAAATGAGAATCTCATCAAAATCCCTACTTATGAGAATTATCAAGAGCCCCAAGTGAAACCACCATGGTACAATGAAAATTACCTTTTCGACTATCATAAAATCAAGGGGCACACAACAAAAAATTGCATGAAGCTAAAAAATATAATCCAAGACCTCATCAAAGACAAGATCATAAACATGGAACAACTAGCAAGAAATCAACATCTTAAGATCTACACAAATCTTATGTTGGATCATAACATAGGAAATAAGAAAGGGAAACAAAAGTATGCCAATGTGAACCATTTGTACGACCAAGTTGTCACATCCCTAGATGAGTGGGTCACTGTTGTTAGAATCAAGGGAGCCAAAGCTGATTGTGGAGTCACCACACATGGTGGAAAAGTCACCATTATCAGGTCATCACAACCACCTAGGGAATCCACCTTAAATACAAAATCCACTCCTAATGGCTACAATTTCTTGGACCACTTGAAAAGAACTCTGACTTAGATCTCCATCATGGAGTTACTGAATATTTCATCCACCCACAAAGAAATCTTGGAGGAAGCATTGGCTTTATCCACTGTATCTTCCAATCTTGATACTGACTGATTCCAAGCTATGGTCAGAAACAATACCACCCCAAATTTGCTCACATTCTTTGATCAGGAGTTCCCTACCCAACCATCTCATAATTGCACACTCCACCTTGAAGTCCTAGTTCATAAAAAAAAAGTCAAAAGAGTCTTGGTGGATGGGGCTACAGGTCCAAAAATTTGTTCTCTCAAGCTCATAAATAATATGGGATTCTTTGAGGATTAAATTGAAAAATGCAAGGGCATCACAATCAAATCTTATGACAATCAAGAAAAAAATTCTCATGGCAGTATCCATCTACCCATTCAAGTAGGGCCAACCATTATGGAAACCACATGCCAGGACCTCGACCTTTATTTCCCTTATAACATCCTCCTTGGGTATCCATGGATCGATGGGATGCAAGTGGTTGTATCAAACTTCCATCATTGTGTGAAGTTCTCATATCAAAATCGAGAGGTCACAATCTATGGTGATCCTAAGCCCTTTTCCTATTGGAAAAACCTCGAAGCAAAATACTATAAAATCCCCCAAGTCCCAAAGAATGATGAAGGCCCTTCAAATACATATATAGACCCAACTAACATTGCCTCCACCTCTGGGACAAAGACACTCACCATTCTTGATATATCTGAAATCAAGGTCATAATCCAAGACAATAGGTGTTGGGATTATAAAATGAAGAAAGGAGCCTTTGTGGTAAGGGAGTTACCCTGATCCCCTATATCCCATGGAAAATTGCAACCTACCAATACAATAGCTCAAACCTTTAGAGTGGATTCCTCTCAATTTAGAAGTTGGGGGATGTAGGTCAATAAGTGGTAAACAAGAGAGACATATCTAGTCTCCTCTATCAAGATGAAAGACCTATACCAGCCTTTCCTATGGATGATGCTAACAGAGGACTTCAATTAATATTTGGCATGTGCTATAATGGGAATGAGAGTCTTGGAAAAAACAACAACGGTTGATTGGAACCTATCATTGTGGAAAAGCACATGAAAAATATTGGCCTTGGACGTACCCCTCCGAGTATAACCACACATGGCAGAAGTTTCCCCATTAAAGAAATCAAGACTCCCCCTTAGCTATTGACAACCACCCTTCAACTACCAGTATCTATAGGTCTACCCTTATATAACTTTAACTTTGACATAAGGGTATGTGTAGGATCATCATGGAAAAAACAAACCCTTAAGTGGCGATAAAAATTCAGAAAATTAGAGTTAGGAAACTTGACGTAAAAATTGAATAAGTTATCTATACTATTTCAAAAATATGTTAGAATAGAATTTGTAGAAAATTTAATTTAGTTTCTAAACAAGTACCTATTTATTCAAAAAAATAAAATCAATTTGGTGAAAATTTGAAATTTCCATGTACTAGTACTTAATTGTTTTGGGAAAAAATAAGAAGTAGGTGTCTATCTGACCACCCTAACCACAAAAAAATGATAATATTTTTTTATAATATTTTAGATATAAGTAGAGGACTCATGTCCTAATGTGATGCATATTTGTTTGTAATTTTTTTTCAAGTAAATAATTAATTATGATTTTTTTATTACAAACTTTAAATAATATAAAAACTCGAATGTCTGAACACCTTAACTTGCTCAAAACTTCATGAAATTCAATTAATATTATTTTAATCTTATAGTATGTGAAGCATAAAATGTGACACATGTTTCGGATTGAAAATTTCTAACACCATTTGAAAGCTATAGATGTTTTTCAATCAGCCTATCAATTAAGACTTTAGTTGTAATTCAAATAGAAAATGAATAATAATTATTTATTAAATTCAAAGTAAAGAATAATTTATATTGATGGAAAGATAAGAATCTCCTTTAAAAAATATTTTTGTTTCATCAATTTTGGGTAAAAAAAAGTTGCCAGCCACATGGGCCATCCTATCACTTACATATCACCACTTTTTGGCCCATCATGATCCTACACATACCCATAAATGATGTGTGTAGTAGTGATGAGGATCCCAGCAATGAATTGCCTATTATTTTAAAGGATTCCTTCATATTCATGATCAACACCCTATATTTTGAGTCAGATCATCGAACCCATGAAATAAACCTAGTTTATCCCCAGCTCATTGATTACAACCAACAAGGACCACCAATTTTGGACACATTAAAAAATGATGAGGCACTCTCAGAATTTATGGGATTGCAAAGTTGGGTTCAAAATCATATTGGATACACAAGCCTATTACAGGGAAACGATTGAATCCTTTAGTTGCAAAAATGAAAAATTGAGAATAATCTCAAGGTTTTTGAGTGAAAACCATATTGTGGCACTCTCTAACCCAAAAATAGTAAAAATAAAGGATGCGTACAATAGTGAAAACCTCTTTGAGACACGAGAGGATGAAGGATTAAATATTCCTCTTAGTGCCATTCATCAAGAGAAGTCAGTAGTTTTCATAGAACAGTGCAATCTAGTCAATCTAGGAACAAAGGAACTACCACACATAACATTCTATGTCGAGTCACTTCTCACGGAAGAACAAGAACTACTAGTTGCATTCATAAGGGAAAGAAATATAAAATTTGCATGGACCTATGCCAACATGCCTAGACTTGATCGAGAATTTGTAGTTCATCACTTCAATGTGTATCCTGAAGCAAAGCCTATGAGACAAAAGCTGAGAAAAATGCATCCCAAAATAGCCTTGTTAGTCAAAATGGAATTATAGAAGCTCCTTGATGTAGGGTTCATACAACTGATCGATTATTCAGAGTGGGTATCAAATATTGTACTTATTTCAAAACCCACTGGGGGCATCCACATTTGCATGGATTTCTGAGATTTGAACAAAGCATGCCCAAAGGATGACTTTCCACTTCCAAACATTGAAATGATCATCGATATGACAGTAGGACATGAGATGCTATAATTTATGGAAAAATTCTCAGGATATAATTAGATTATGATAGCTAAAGAAGACCAACACAAGACAAATTTCTCTTGACCATGTGGGACATATTGCTTGAAAATGATGTCATTCAAGTTGAAGAATGGAGGAGCAACCTACCAAAGGGCCCTGACATTAATATTTCATGATATGATCCATAAAATCATGGAATATTACACATATTACATACTAGCTAAATCAAAGAAATGATGGGACCACATATCAACCCTAAGCTCCATTTTTGACAAGTTGGAAAACTACAAGGTATGACTTAATCCAAAGAAGTGTTTCTTTGGGGTACAATCAGGTAAGCTCCTATGGTACATCATGTCAATGAGAGGAATCGAGATAGATCCCACCAAAGTCAAGGAAATCCTCGAAATGGAAGCACCCAGGACACTGAAGTAGCTAAGAGGCCTACAAGGAAGACTCCAGTCCATCCACTAATTCATGACACAACTAGAAGATAAGGAAATCCTATTCTCATCTACTCCACAAGGAAATAGCATACAAATGGGATGAGAATTGTGACCAAGCGTTCAATAAGATCAAGGAGTACTTTCTCACACAACCAGTCCTTATGCCACCAATTCTAGGAAAACCCTTGATATTATACATATCAGGAATAGAAGTGACCCTTGGCATTCTCTTGGCACAACATGAAAAAAACAGGAAGGAGAGAGCTATATATTACATCACTAGGACCATGGTAGGACATGAGCTAAACTATACACCCATTGAGAAAGCCTACCTAGAAATCATGTTTGCAGCATAAAAATTTAGACATTACATCCTAGCACATCAAATCAAGCTCATTGCAAAAATAGATCTGCTCAAGTACTTGCTTTCCAAAGCAACTCTCATAGGATGAATGACTAAGTGGGTTATGATTCTGACACAACATGACATTGATTATGTAGAGAGAAAGGCTATCAAAGGACAAGCAATTACAGATCAACTTGTAGAAGCACCAATATATGCAGTGAATCCACTTGTTTCAGAGTTCCCCGATGAATCAATCTTCACCCTTAGTGTAACAGATCACTAGAAAATGTATTTTGATGGATCCTACACACAACACAAGTTGGGAGTGATAATCTTCTTCATCACTCTACAAGGGGATTGCATATCTATATCATACAAGTTGGCATTCTTGTGCACAAACAACATCGCAGAATGTGAGGCTCTTGTCATAGGGTTGAGAATTGTAGTGCAGTGGTAGATCATGGCTCTTAAGGTCTAGGGAGAATCACAACTCATAATAAAATAGGTAAATAATTAATATCAAATGAATGATGACAAGTTGACTCCATACAAGATGTTGGTGGAAAGTCTCAAGGAGTTCTTCATTTCAATATCACATTTGAACAGCTACCTAGGGAAAATAACAAAGCAAAAAATGTGATGGCTATGATTGGATCACTCCTAGAGATCTTACACAATGTCCCAAAACAAGAATTCCTCATAGGGAAGCTTCTCATACCAGCATTTGAGGTACTAGAGTCTAAATTTGTGTGTGAAATTTTTGGTCCTGGTGATCCTTAGTACCATGATATATACACCTCCCTGAGAATAGGAGTTCTCCCCATTGACATAACCTTGAACCTGAAAAGAGCCTTTGTCAAAAAATCATCCCATTTTGTCATCCTAGGAGATACCCTATACTGTAGGAGCATCGAAGGGACCCTTTTTCATTTCCTAAACACTAAGTAAGCCTTGAATTCTTTAATTGAGGTACATAACGACATTTATGGTTCACACTCAAGCGGTATGAAATTTTCCAAGAAACTACTAAGGACATGATACTATTGGCCTAGAATGGAAAGAAAAGCACATGACTATGTCAAAAGGTGTTTGCAGTGTCAGTAGCATGGGGACCTTATCCATGCACCAGCTCAAGAGCTCCTCTGAATTATCATACCTTGGCCCTTTTCACAATGGGGGCTCAATCTCATTGGTAAAATCACCCCCACCTCATCCAATGGCCATAAGTTTATTATCACCGCCACATAGTATTTCATGAAATGGGTGGAGGACATTCCCATGACCTATGTAATAGGAAATTAGATATCCAAGTTCATCTTAAACTACCTTATTTTCCAATATGGTGTCCCCCAAGCCATTATTTTAGATAATGGGACACCTTTCAAAAATTAGGATGTTCATGACTTATGCCAAAAATTCAATATCCAACATCGTTTTTCCACTCCATATTATCCCCAAGGCAATGGCCAAGTAGAAGCTACCAAAAATACCATCATAAAAAATCCTCAAGAAAATAGTAAATAATGCTAGTCATGACTAGCATCTGCAATTGAATCTCATCTTATAGGCCTACCACACAAGCATCTGCACACCAATAGGTTCCACCCCCTTCTCTTTGGTCTATGGATCAGAGGCCATCCTCCCCATTGAGATCAAGCTACCATCCCCAATAATATCATTGTAGAATCTCATTACAAATGAAGAATACCATGTCTCATGATTAAATTATCTAGAGCTACTAGATGAGTGGTGTATGGATGCCTTAAACCACTTGCAATTCTATCAGAACTGCCTCAGGTGAAGCTACAATAAGAAAATCAAGAGTTGAACCTTCCAAGTCAGCAACCTAGTACTGAAGGAGAATCGAAAGAACATGCCAAATCAAGATGGAAAGGGAAAATTTGAGCCCCACTGGTTGGGACCATTCATCATCACAACAAGCTATAAATTAGGAGCATATCAGCTATCAATGCCTAAAGGTGAACCTCTGTAGGAGCCCATGAACAAATCTCATCTCAAAAAGTTTTATGCCTAATATTTTAAGGGTAAAACCAAAAATATAAAAAATATAAAAATATAAAAATCCAAAAAAAATAAAAAAAAGGATTAAAAATAGTAAAGATAAATCATCTTATAGTGAAAAACAATTTGATGGCACTTTGGGAAAGTACCTTTGTGAAAAATTGGAAAATAGGCACCTTGTGTAAATAAAACACTCTCCATCGACCAACATCTCTATGAGTGACTCTACATCACTAACTCATCCTTCCATGCATCCATCTTCGTCTGTTTCATAGCTTGATCTTGGGTCAGTATCACGTTCCTCCTTATAACTACTTGGCACATTCCTAAGGTCAGTTTTCCCTCCCTATATCGAAGTAGTCTATTGCCTCATGTTGGGGGCATGTTATTTTACATACATCAGATCAGATTCATGTATATTCTTACGGTTTTCCTTAAAATAAAAAAATCCAAAAAAAAATTCAAAAAATCCAAAAACATCATAAAATCAAAAAAGCCAAAATCATGTCAAAAATCTAAAAAATCAAAAGTGGAGTCATCTTGTCGAAATACGTCATCTCTAAGCTTGAACATAGTCAAGGTTGATCTTTGATCATCCCCCGAGACAACCTAGGTCAGTTCTTTAGAAGTCCATCACAATAAGTTGGCAATCCATTTTTCATATCTCATCAATAAATCAAGTCTGTGTTAGTTCAACTACATGGTCTCTGCATGTATAGCATAGGCAAGATGTGAACCTTGGATTTATACCTACACAAATACAAAAAACAAACACATTGTTAGATCAATATTCAAGATAAAACAAGGATTCCCCATGAAATCCATTTACAAAGCTTAAATAGAAAGGAAAGTGAAGAACAATGCAATAAACCAAATCAAATCTATGTAAGCAAAGAAAAATATTGATCCCATGGGGGAATTGGTGCCAATTTATGTGTCAAAATTGGCCCTTTCCCAACTCCTTTGTTGCAAATTTTGATGATGTGTGGATGATCAAATCTCCTTGATGATATTTTGGCTTAACCTAGCTATGAAATCATGAAAATTATGAATACTCTAGAGAGGAATGGACAAAATTATTTCTCAACGTGAAGAGAGTAACTTTGCATGAGATTGTAGATGTTGAATGAGAGGAAGAACCTATAATTTATATATTTCCAAAATGGAAGAGAGTGAAATTGAGCAATGTGGGATGATTCAACATCCAATGCCTTTGTGCCACTTGTCAAGATGTGAATGGTTGAAGTTTGTGCACAATTTGGCCAAAGTGACAATAAATGCCATTAGGTGGAGTTTGAATTTCAAGAAATGAAATGTGAGAGGGAAAGAGACATGAAATAAATGCCACTTGGATCAATGCACAAGGACATATAAGAGGAGTGAATGCCTTGTTGGATATACAAATCCACTTGGATTTTGAATTCAAATTTGAGGGAATATTCCTCCTTTATTCCATGTTGAGAGAAAATAGGCAATTAAATAAATCAAAGTAATTGATTTATTGTGCAAGTTGCTTTATCTAGAGGATTTTAGTGATTAAAATTTGAGAGATTAGATGATTTGACAATTTTGAGTCAAATTTATGAGTTGATTTAAATCAAAATCGAGAGGAAATGATTAATTAAATGAATCTTTTTAATCTATATAACCAAAGGGGATGATGTTAGATTAAATTAAATAAGGTTTAATTTATTCAATTTAATGAGAAGACTTTAGGGATTTAATCAAATAAAATGAATTATTTAATTAAAAGGGATTTTAGGGTTAATTAAATTAAATTGATTAATTTAATCAACAGGTGAGAAAGACCTAATTAGATAAATAATGATTTATCTAAGAGATGAAATGCGGTGATAAGATGAGAGTGTGATCTAGGAAGAGATGACGCTAGTAATTAGGATCAAGTGCAAATTGAATTGTACATTTTCCATGTCTGCATTTTGCCCCTCTTTGAAGCAATGTACTTGTTGCATTGATTCAGAGAATAAACTATAGTGATCAAAGTTCAAAATTTTTGAATTTTTTCAAATGCCCCACTATTGCCTCAGTGGAAGGGTTGTCTTGGTATATTACCCCCACGAGAGATCGGACAAAAATTTTCATTTTTTGGATGATCTCACAAAAAAAGAGGACAAGGTGCCTGACATGTCCAAAAATGCCCCAAGATGCCAGAAAACATGTTAGGATTCCAAAAAAGATGTGAAATGGTCTGTGGTTGGAGAAAAACAAGATCGGGGGACCAAAACCCTAGCCGAATGGCCAAATTAGGTCAAAAAACCCTAATTCACAGGCTTAAATAGACCTTGAGGGGTCACTCTCAGTACATTTGCACCTTTTGCCCTTATAATTTTTTGCATTTTTGAGCTTTGATCCTTGATCGATATGGCACAACAACAACTTCCCAAGCACATGTCGGAGAGAGTACGAGTGAACTAGTGGCCAGTTGACGTAGGACCCATAGTATGTACCCCCATCCGGACTTTTAATATATCATTTTTCATCCACTAATTAGGGTTCAAATTAACTTTAGGTTGAGTGGCACTATATAGGGCCACTGAAAGTGCTCAGTCAATGTTGTGCGGTCCGATATTGGACCACATATGCAAAGAGCCCTGCACAATGTAGTTAGGAATTTAGGGTCTCTAGGGTCAAAGTTGGTCGCATGCACAAATAGCACCACACGACACAATTTAGAAATTAGGTTTGTCAAATTATGCCATGTGACACAGTTTAGAACTTTTCAAATTGTGTTGCATTTGCAAACAATGCCATGTTTGTTGTTTCAAATGCAAAAATTCGATGCGAAAGGTAGATTTTTTTATGAGACTTGATGCGGTGGTTTCCCTTGCATAGGAGGAGCTTTATATGCTTCATTCGAGGGAGAACAGATGGTTAGTGCTCCACAGATTAAAGGGTATGCATTTATATCTTTAGGAGAAACTTGGTATTATTGGTCTCTAGTTCGTTGCATACCCCTCCTATTTAAACACACTTGGGTATGATGAAAAATTTGGCCAAGCAGTGGCACAATGAGACTTCCTCCTTCCATCCTCTTACCAACGAGGCTACCATTACTCTTGAGGATGTCTACCACATTCTTTGATTGCCTATCCATGGAGTCATAGTGATTTATGATCCAGAGGAGGGCAGATAGGCTTGCTTTGATTTCATGGGTGTTGATGAGCTCATCCTTTATGATGGACAAATCGACTTTGAGCAATATTGGGGTAGAGCACCCACTTACAGGTTGATTTTTGCAGCCATTATTTTTGGTATTGTGGCACCCGATAGGGAAGGCCGATACATCAGTCCAGGCTAGGGATTGGCATGACAACAAATGTGTGTTTGCTAGGAGTGTTTTGGTTAGGTGCCAGTGATGTTGGCCTCCTTATTCAAGGATTTACATGAGTTTGCATACCTAGACAGTTGGGCCCTCGGGGGCAGAGTTACTTTGTTATATATTTGGTCCTAGGAGCAGATTCCAATGCTCTATCCAGACGTTAACCCAATTGTTCTTGATATTGATGACCCCATTGTTTGGAAATATGGCATGGCATAGATCCCCTTTACTCACACTAGCAGAGGTGGTCTTGCACACTGGTGACGAGTTCTCAATGAGATGAGGGATTTCATGTGGAGGCCTTGGATGGGCATAGGCCCATGGTACGATGATGTAGAGCAACTATTCTTTGCCTAACATGATAGATGGATGTAGGGTCGGGAGCATACCATGATAGAAAGGTATCTCCCTGACAGGGTGGTTTGCTAGTTTGGCGAGATTCAAGATAGACCACATGAATAGTACATGACAATTTTTTCCCATACTACAAGAGAGACAACATGGGGCCAGTCCATCCCGACAGCTAAGGTAGTGTCCTCATTCAGGTAGCTTTTGGCCAATTCCTGGCCATATGATTAGGGGTTGGTAGATGCGAGAGTGACCCAAGCATATAGAGCTTGGTTTAGGCCTCCCTTGAGATTTATATTTCTAGATGTGGTACTCCCAAGATAGAGGCCCAAAGGTAGATTAGCTGGTAGGGGAAGAGGTGATAGAGATGGGGATGGAGACAGAGGAGGAGGTGGACCACCTACTCATTAGACACCTCCTAGAGATCTGGCACAATAGGAATCTCCACGGGTAGGGTAGCAAGATGGTCAGCCTAGAGAATGGGACAAGGTAGTCCCATAGCAGCAACTAGTAGTGCAGCTAGACAACAGAGATGTGTTGATCCAATAGTTATAAGGTTAGATTCAGGTATTGATTATAGAGAGAGATCAAGCTCAGTAGCAGGTTGTGACAGTTACTACTGAGAGGGACCATGATCAATCCAAGAGGGATCAGGAGATTGGCTGACAAAGATAGCTGTAGAGTACAACCTCATCATGCTAGGGTTGTTCAGTCTCCCTATGGGCATATAGAGAGGTAGTTTGAGAGCTTGAGTACAATCAAGAGCATTATAGACAAGCAGTGCTAGCAGCATGTCGGGTGCCAGATGTTTCTTAATAGACAGCGATGAGGCCACTAGAGGACCATGGCGAGAGGTAGGTGGGAGAGGGTAGTAGCCATCAAGGCTAGCCCTTGCTCACATATAGTTTCCATTTTTTACTTATGGTCCTCGATTATTTCCCCTATTGTATTATAAATTTTGATGCACACTTGATCCAATTTTTGTATCATGATAGTATACTTTTGATGATATATGAGATGGTTTGCCTTTATGATATTTGTTGCAATGTATGATATGGTAGATATATTTTAATTTCCTATGTGCTATGAGATTCTTCTATTTTTATGCTCTTGTGATATGATGTATGCTGGATGTACTTCCTTTTGTATCTTTTCTATGCATTTTGATGGCTATGTGGTAGATGATATGTGAATGATGATGATGCATTCTAATTCTTTTTTATTATGTCATGTATGATGTGAAATGAATGTAATAAAATGACTTCTTATGATGCTTAGAATAATAAATCTATATTATTCCTCATAACTTAAGATGATGAGAATGTGGTATGATCTATATGATATGATATGCACTGATTCTAATGATCCTATGGATGTAGGGTGTATGCATTGGCGATGTTCTAATTAATTGTCATGATACCATGTTAGTATGGAAATAAGATAGTAGAACTCAAAGTCAATGGGTCACTTAGAATGATGGTGATTCTCTTACTAGGAGTAAGGAGTTTAAAAGGGCCAATTACATTATGTTTGATAACACACATAGGTACAATGCATCAAGGTATAAAGAACCAGGATGGCATGGTACCCAGTGTGATGGATTTTCACTTGACAATCAGATAGGTGTATTCTTGTTCACACTTAGCATAAAAAACTTCACTCAAGATGTAGTTTAGACATTCTAAACATCTCAGGCCAAAACATAGAATAGTATACTTTCCTATGTGGTCAACAAAATATCTAAAACATCCTCTCAACAAACCAAACAAAGCACATATGACTAAGTTATTTTACAAGTGTATCCCACAAACACAATAGATAAAAGAGACAATGATCATTGCCCCATTCCATTCTCTCTAAACCTATTTATTTTAGGCATCACCATGAGGTCCTTGGAATGAGCACAAAATAAGATAAGCAAAAAAGATCAAATAAAGAAAACCAACAAGCTAATGTTCTTCATACCGCTAGCTAAGACTAAACTACTATGAGATACCTAATACTTATGTCCATCGTGGGAAGGATTCATCCTAGGATATGTTGTGATTAGAATTTTGGTGAGACTAATTGGATGATAAGCTATTGATACTCTGAGTTGATTAACTTGCTTGCTTACTGACTTAGATTTTGAGACTCTGACGATTAGGGTGTTCATTTTTGAACCTGCTAGACTTTCTTTTGACTGACTCACCAAAGGATGAAGGTGATGGCTGATTTTATTATGAATGGTAATAACCACAAGTGAAAGTGGGATGAAATGAAAGCACCATTTTGGATTTTTTAAAAGATATTTTGAGGCTATTTTTTGGAAAATTTTCAATGTTTTTGGGATTTTCAAGATTTACGATGAAGAGACTAACCTAAAGATCTATCCTAGGGGTCTCAGGAGCTGATCCATAGATTAGCATTGCCTACATTATACTTGTAGAGACCATGTAGTTTGACTGAGGATAGAATTGACTCAATGATAAGATAGATGGGAAAATATATTGCCATTTTATTGCGACGGATGCCTAAAGGACTGACCTAAAATGTGAAATAGATGGGAAAACAGATTTCCATTACGACAGATGCCTAAAGGACTGACCTAAAATATCTCAAGGGATGATCAAAGATCAACCTTGCCTATGTTCAAGCTTAGGGAGGATGTAGTTTAGACAAGGTGAAGGATAGACAAGACTCTATGATAAATTTTTTGAACTTTTTTGAGATTTTTTGATGTTTTTGAGTTTTCATATGATTTGGATGTTTTTAGATTTTCTAATGATTTTTTTGAATGTTTTGGATTTTCTAATGAGTTTTGGGAAGATCACACAAATCTGATCCGATGCAATTACAAGAACATGCCCCTTGCATTAAGCGATAAACTACTTAAATAAAGGCAGGACAAATTGACCTTCGGATATGCCAAGTAGTACTATGGTGGAATATGAGCACAAGATCAGGCTATGGTATGGATGCAAATGGATGGATGGATGGAGGATTAATGAAATATGATGGAATGGATGAGTGAGTCATGCAAATCCTAGTGGATAGAGAGTGATTTATCTATGCTTGATGCCTATTTTCTAGGTTTTCACCAAGGTACTTTCCCAAAGCACCACCGAAGTGGTTTTCACTAGAGGACAATTTATTTCTTTATTGTTTTCAATCCTCTTTTTTTATTTTTTCGGATTTTTGGATTTTTGGATTTTTTTTTATTACCAAGATGCCTGCTTGCTAGGTTTTCATCAAGGTAACCATTTTTTCAAGATATTTTTCTAATTTTTTTGTATTTTTCGGTTCTATACCTTGCAATATTTTTAGGCATAAAACTTTTTAAGATGGGAGCTATTCAGGGGCTCCTGTAGAGGCTCGCCTTCTAGTGTTGATAGTTGATATGCCCCTGATTTATAGATTTCTGTGATGACAAAAGGTCCCAACCAGTTGGGCACAAATTTTCCTTTGCTCTTTGGATTTGGCACATTCTTTTGGTTATCTTTCAGCACAAGTTTTCCAACTTGGAAGGTGCATCGCCTGATCCTCTTGTTGTAGTTGTGCTTCAAAAGGTTTTGATAGACTTGTGGATGGTTGAGGGAATTCATGCGCCGTTCATCTAATAAATCCAATTGATAAAGTCATGACACCCTCTATTCTTCATATGTTATGAGGTTTTGCAATGATATTCATAGTGATGGGAGCTCGATCTCAATTCGGAGGATGGCTTATGATCTGTAGATTATGGAAAATGGGGTGGCACTTTTTGGTGTGCGGATGCTAGTACGGTAGGCCCATAAGGTAGGATTTAGCTGTAGATGCCAGTCAAAATCATATTCTTTGACTGTCTTTTTAAGAATTTTTAGAATGGTTTTGTTGGTAGCTTTTGCTTGGAAATTTCCTTATTGGTAATATGGAGTGGAAAAGCAATGTTGGATTTTGAATTTGTCACATAAGTCACAGACATTCTTATTCTTGAAAGGTGTCCCATTGTCAGAGATAACGGATTGGGGGATACCATATCGAAAAATGAGATAGTTTAGGATGAACTTGGAAATTTCCTTTCCAGTTATGTAGGTCATGGGAATTGCTTCAACCCACTTTATGAAATACTCTATTGCAGTGATGATGGATTTGTGGTCGTTGGATGAGGTGGGTGTGATTTTGCCTATGAGATCGAGCCCTCATTGTGAAAAGGGCCATGGTGTAACAATAGGATGGAGTTCTTGAGCTAGTGCCTGAATGAGGACTGCATGCTGCTGGCATTGTACACACTTTCTAAAAAATTCATGTGCCTCTCTTTCCATTATTGGCCAATAGTACTCGGTTCTTAGTAGCTTCTTGGCCAAGGTCATACAGCAAGTGCCATTATGCACCTTAGTTAAATAAGTTAGGGCCTCCTCAGGATTTAAGTAACACAAAAAGGTTCCATCAATGCTTCTACAGTAAAGGGTTTCTCCTAGGATGACAAACCGTAAGGACCTTTTGATAAAGTCTTGTTTAAGGTTTGGGGTAATGTCAACTAGGAGGACTCCTATTCTTAGGTAGTTGTAGATGTCGTGATACCAGAGATTACCAGGACCAATGAGTTTGCACATATATTCAGACTCTGGTACCTTGAATGTGGGTATGAGAAGCTACTCTACCAAGAATTCATGTTTTGAGACATTACAAGGGATATCCAGTAAGGATCCAATTGTTGCCATGGCGTTCATTGCTCTGTTGTTAGCCCTCAGTATCTGCTCAAAGGTGATATCAATGAATGATTCTTTGAGGCTTTCTACTAACTTCTTATATGGTGTAAGCTTATCATCCTTAGTTTGGTACTCGCCATTGACTTGGTTGATAATAATCTATGAATCCCCATAAACCTTTCGTACCATGATCCGCCACTATGTCACAATCTTGAGACCTATGGTTAAAGCCTCATATTCTGCAATGTTGTTGGTATAGGGGAATGCAAATTTGTAGGATCTAGGTATATAATCCCCCTCTAGGGTGATGAAGAAAACACCAGCTCCTGATCCATGTTGTGTGTAGGAACCATTGAAGTAGATTTTCCAATGATCATCTATGGTGATATTAAAGATGGGCTCGTCTGGAAATTTTGATATGAGTGGATTCTCTGAATAGATGGGAGCTTTTGCTAGTTGGTCTATAATGACCTATCCTTTGATTGCTTTTTTCTCTACATATTCAATGTCATATTCTGATAGTATCATGACCCACTTAGCCATCCTTCCTATGAGCATTACCTTTGACAATAGATACTTTAGGGGATCTATCTTCGCGATGAGTTTTATTTTTTGCGCCAACATGTAATGTCCATTTTTTGTGAAGAAAATACTACTGCTAGACAGGATTTTTCAATGAATGAGTAGTTTAACTCATGACTGACCATTATTCTACGGATTTAATAGATGGCTCTCTCTATCCCATTTTCATCGTGCTGACCTAAAAGAGCACCAAGGGCTACTGATGTTGTCGAGATGTATAAAATCAGTGGTTTTCCTATAATGGTTGGCATTAATACTAGTGGCATGAGAAAATATTCTTTGATTTTATCAAATGCCTGATTGTACTCGTCATCCCACTTGTATGCTATTCCCTTGTGGAGTAGATGTGAATATGCAATCTATTTATCCTCTACTTGTGCTATAAACCTTTAGATGGATTGGATTCTTCTTTGTAGGACTTTGAGTTGTTTTAGTGTCCTTGGTTCCTCCATGTCGAGGATTTCTTTGATCTTGGCGGGATCCACCTCTATTCCCCTCATCAATACTATGTATCCCAAAATTTTACCTGATTGTACCCTAAAGAAACATTTCTTTGGGTTGAGCCTGACCTTGTACTTCTCTAGTCTGTTGAAAATGTCACTTAGCGTTGCTATGTGATTTTGTCTCTTCTTTGATTTGGCTAGTATATCATCCACATAATCTTCAAAAATTTTGTGTATCATGTCATGAAATATTAGTGTCATGGCACTATGATATGTAGCCCCTCCATTTTTTAGCCGAAATGGCATCATGTTCCAATAGTAGGTGCCCCATTTACATGTAAATTTCATCTTATGCTGGTCCTCCTTTGTGATCATTATTTGGTTATACCCCAAGAAGCCATCCATCAATGATAGCATCTCATGTTCAGTTGTCATATCCACTATCATATGAATGTTAGGTTGTGGAAAATCATCCTTGGGACATGTTTTGTTGAGGTCTTTGAATTCAGTGTACATACAAATGCCCCTGTTTGGCTTTGAAATTGGTACAATATTGGATACCCATTCTAGATAGTCAATTGGGTGTATGAATTGGACATCCAAGAGTTTTTGTAATTCCACCTTGACTAGCAAGGCTATCTGAGGGTCCATTTTTCTTAGTTTTTATCTTGATGGCTTTGCTCTAGGGTAAACAACCAAATGATGAACTAGCACTTCTAGATCAAACCCTCCATGTCAGTATAGGTCCATGCAAAGTTCACCTTTCTTTCCTTTAGAAATGATGCTAGTAGTTCTTGTTCTTCTATCAGAAGTGACTCAACATAGAAGGTGATTTGTGGTGTTGACTTTGTTCCCAGATTGATAGGATTACATCATTCGAAAAAGACTTTTGATTTCTCCTGATGAAGTGTAGTAGGGAGGAGATTGAATCCTTCATCCTCTGACATCTCAAAGTGATTTTCACCTTTAGATGCATCCTTTATTTTTACTATTCTTTGGTTAGAGAGTGCCACTATGTGGTTTTCACTCAATGACCCTAAGCTTATTCTCGTTCTTTTTCTTTTGCGACTGAAGGACTCAATCGTCTCCCCATAATAGGTATGGGTGTGTAGCGTGATATCAAACCCAACCTTGTGATCTCCACATGGAACTATATCCCTTAGTCCCATGAATTCTGAGAGTGCCTCATTGTTTTCGAATGTGTCTAGAACTGGTGGTCCTTGTTGGTCATAGTCGATGAGTTGTGGGTAAACTAGGTTTACTTCATAAGTTTGGTGGTTTGACTCAATGGGTGAGGCACTAATCATCAGTAAGGAGGAATCCTCAAAAATCAAGGGAAGCCCAACTATGGCATCCACATCATCACTATTGGTGGATACATTAGTTATGTCAAAAGTGAAATTATCTAGGGGTAGGCCTATGGATATGGGTAGTCGAAGGGCGGTTGTCAATGCTTTATGAGAGGATCTGACTAATCTACTAGGAGTACCTCTACCACATATGGTTATACTTGGAGGGGTACATCCGATGCCAAGGTTTCTCATTCTTCTTTCTACAAAAATGTGCTTCATTCGTCCATTGTTGTTTCTTCCTAGGCTTTCATTCTTGTTATAGCCCATACCAAGCATAATTTGCAATCTTGTGTTGGTTTCATCCATGGGTAGAGTGGGTGTGGGTCCTTCATCATGGTATAGCATGCTTGAAATTTCTTCCTCATCGACATTTTCCTGACTTAGGTCCCCCTAACTACGAAATCCAGAAGGGTCTGTTGTAAGAGTGTGGATAGGTGTTTTGGTTGATTGAGGTTGCCCATGTGACCTAGGAGATTATGGTAACTCTCCTACAACAAACACATTCTTCTTCATTATGTAGTCTCCACACCAATTGTCCTAGATCATGAGCTTGATTTAGGATATCAGGGATGGAGGGTGTCTCTATCACATAAGTGGAGGCAAGGTTAGATGGGCCTTCATCACTTTTTGGTACTTTGGGGATTTTATAAAAATTGGCTTCCAATTTTTTGCATTAGGCAAATGGTTCTAGATCACCATGTATTATGACCTCCTCATTCTGGTATAGGAATTTGATGCATAGATGGAATGTTGAGGTGAATGGATTCATTCCATAGATCCATGGGCATCCTAAGAGGATGTTGTATGGTAGGTCGAGATCAATTGCTTGACAAGTTGTTTCCATGGTTGCTGGCCCCACTTGGATTGGGATTCTAATAGTGCCTTGAGACACTCTTTCTTTATCATTGTATGCTCTTATGGTGATGCCCTTTTTCTTGTCGATGGAGTCCTCTGAGAGTCCAAATTTCTTTATGACTTTGAGGGAACAAATGTTGAGGCCTGCGCCCCCATCCACCAGGACCCTTTTGAATTTTTTCTTGTGAATCAACACTTGAAGGTGAAGTGCTCGATTGTGAGATGGCTAGGCGGGGAAATGTTGATAGGAGAATGTATGGAGATTTAGGGTAACAATGTTAGCAACCATAGCCTAAAACTATTTTCTATCAAGGGTGGTAGAGATGATGGATGCATCTAATGCTTCATCAAGGATTTCCCTATTGGCAGCATAAATTTTCAATAATTTCATGATGGATATTTGGGCGGGGGTTCTCTTTAGCTGGTCGATGACACTATAGTCATAGGGAATGACTTTTGTATTTCAAATGGGGGTCTTAGACTACTATGAAGACCCTGCAATAGTAACCTTTCTGCCACGTGTGGTGACTCCACAATCAACATTTGATCCTTTGATGTTAATGACCATGACCATCTCGTCTACGCATTTGACAATGTCTCCATATACAAGGTTTGCACTAGCATACTTTTTCTTTCGTTTGTTGTTCCCCTAGTTATTTCCTTGATTATGATTTGGTATCGGATTTGTGTATATTTTAAGGTCTTGATTTCCAGCTGGTTGTTCAACATTTATGATCTTGTCCTCAATGAGATCCTGGATGATATTTTTTAACCTCATGCAATTTATAGTTGTGTGGGCCTTGATTTTATGAAAATCACAGAGGATATTTTCATTGTACCATGGTGGTTTTTTCATGGGTTCCGCATATTGATGAGAGTTGGAGATTTTGATAAGGTTTTCCTTAACCAACTTCTTCATTATGGATTCAATTGGTTCTCCAATGGTCATGAACTTCCACTTGGGAGGATACTTGTTTCGGGGAGGTGGTGGACTCCTTGATTGATCAAGTTATTGATTTGGATGTTAGGAAGCGGTTGTTGTTCTGCCACTTTATTAATTTTCTCATTATTGTGGTTGTGATTATGTGGTTGGTGATGAGTTTGGATGTTCTATTTAGGAGCATTGATGACCACCTTAACATCAACCACTCCATCATTTGTGATATTTTTTTCCTCAACCCTGTTTGAGGTTTATCATTATAATTGGTGGATGGGCGGTTTTCCAATTGTGGAGGAAATTTCGTTGCACCTCCTTGCACAGTAAGGGATCTTTCGATATTGAGCACCTTTGGGATTAACTGATCATATGTTGTGATGCATTGCATTTTTAAGTAGAATGCCTAGTTCTCATCTAGATTGGATATGATTGTGCAAACTTGTTGTTCTTCTAGCATATTCCATTTGCTCTGATTAGCCTTGGATCACCATCTTTGCAAGATGGATGCCAATAGCTCTCCTCTTCTTTGCTTAAGCATTGATAGTTCTTCCAAACTAACATCTGCACCTATGTTGAATGCATATTTTTTAAGGAAATCTCCCACAACTTATTGAAACATTTTAATGCCTATGGGTAGGCGAGAAAACCATTCTATGGCAAGACCAGTCAAACTTTGAGGAAAAAGTCACATCAGATATGTGTCATCATATGCAACTTCCATGCAATCCACTTGAAATTACCTAATGTTATTTAAGGGTTTCTCGTTCTATTATATTTATTGAATTTGTGGATCTCAAATCCCTTTGGGAATGGTACCATTGTGAGATCTCTGTCGAATGGATAGGGACACAAGTTGCCCAACATTTTGGTTATTTTTTCTGCTTGGAGGTCCAACACCTGCTATGAGAGAAATTTGATTTGTGTTGCAACATCATTGTTTGGATCAAGAGGTGGGATGAATGTGGTTTGGGATGTTTGTGGTGTTTCATTGATGAGATGGGTATTGGTGGGGGTTTTTTGCAAGCTTTTTTGTGCGTTTAAGGCATGTTGATATACCTACATTTTTTTCAACAACACTTGTTGATTTTGTTGTTGTTGTTCGAATGAAGCTTGGTGTTGGTCCAGTTGTTATTTTTCCCAAAAACCTAGTTGTTGGTCTAGCTATTGTTGCACCAACAAAGGTTGTTGTTGGTCTAGCTGTTGTTGCACCAACAAAGCTTATTTTTTAGCTTGCTATTGTGCTTGAAAATATTGTAGGGCTTGTTGGTATGCTTGCTAATGAATTGCTTGCAGTTGTGCTTAGTATTGTTCTTGTGCCTATTCAGCCTAGTGTTGGGCTTGATCTTGAGCTTGTGATTGTTGGGCTACTTGTGTGGCTTGTGTAACTTATTGAGCTTGTATAACTTGTGCAACTTGTTGGGAAACAAGTTGGGCTTGCGGTTGCTGAGTAGCCTGTTGTGTAGCTTGTTGGATTTTTTGAAGTACCTTTTGATGGTCAGCCTTTTGGACTATTTGAATCATCCTAATGAATAAATTCATCACTTTAGATTTTGGTGGGATTGGTGGTGGGTTGGGAATGGTGCTAACCATTGTGGTCGGTGGAGGGGTTGTGCTAGTAGCCAAGACTTGGGTTGTTGGTGGTGGGTTGAGATGCTCTATCCTTGTGAAGGTATTTTTTGAGGGATTTGGGGACTAGTTGATGTATTGAATGTGGTGGCTTGAATGGTTACCACTTGTTGTTGCGATGTTTCTTGAAAAAGGAGAGGATTTGATGTGATGCTCAAATTGCCTTGATTTGAGAAACTAGCGATGGGTAGGGGGGGAAGACCCAACCGAAGAGGTGATACGAATGTGAGCGGTAATAGAGGGAATGATGGTATGTTTCCTTGGAAAATTGGTGATGGGAATGGGTCAGTGACTCCTACTATTCCGAACAAACCACCTTCTCCTTGCGATAGAGAAGTTTGTATGTTTAGCAGATAGATTGGTGTTGCATGGAATGAGGATGAATCCACATGATTATGGAAAGTGAATGGGACGTATGGGTGTGATGGGTTCACCCGGATAGAGCTATCTAGTGTGGTGTTGATATTTACCTCTCTGTTGTTTACAAGGCGATGCTTTTGTAATTCATGAAACATTGCACTTCCTTTGTTAACAATTAGTGAGGTTGATTTAATTTTAGATATGGTTTGGGGAATTTCTTGAGTGATGTTTGGAATTGACATTGGGGGTATTCTTGCAAGAGGACTTTCCATATTGGTACTTACATAAAGGTCAGAAGGGAATTGGACCCCTCCATCCATTAACGTGCATATGTATAAAGAAGGATTCAGTTTAAGCATGGCATTGACAATTCTATGATTCTCTCGATTTGAATTATTTCATTTATTTCCTTTTCTTTCATTCCCAAGTCCTTGTTAATGATTTCCTCTTCGTAGCCTTCCTCTTGAGGATTTTGTGATGGTAGAGAAGAGTTGTTTGGGGGATTGCTTGATCCCGCAAGGTTTACTTTGGTGGTTTCTTGACTTAAGTCACTTGAATTTTATATTTCTTTGGTGTTTTCCATGTTCCTCTTGTGTTGTGATCTTGTTTGGACCATAAAATAGGGATGATTTGATCTTAATCCTTAGGCACAAAAAAGGAGAAGAACTAGGAGAGTTCAAGGATCAAAAGAGCGATGATGAGAATGAGATAAATGGATGATATGAATAAGTAAAAATCTTGAAGGAATTTTAGGGGTGATGATAACAGTTTGTGGCTTGGATTGATTTAATTTTGATAGTTTGACTAGGTGTGTTAAGCCAAACAAGATGACGGTGGACTTGTAAACTCTAGGAAGTTGTGTTATCCTAGGGAAAAATTGCACAAGAGAATGAATTGGATAAGTGTGTTAAGCCAATCAAAGTGATCATGAACTAATAGACCTTAGGAAGCTGTGTTATCCTAGAGGTAAATTTATTCAAGAGGATTGATAATTTGACTAGGTGTATTAAGTCAAACAAAGTGATGTTGATTTTCCTTTAATTTTAGCATAAATGATGTTTCAAAGTTCTCAAAACTTTGTTGCTGGGATGAGATTTGATTAATGGAGAGATGGATGAGAGTGAATATTTTGATCCTAGACTTTTACCTAGACAAGACTCTTTTTTACAAGACCTCAGTATTGAAGAACATGCCTTACTTCCTATGTGAGAAAAACAAACCTTTGGAAAAGAGTTGAATTTTGTCGACAATAGAACTCATACAAACTTGGGATTTTATTTGAACCCTTCTTGTAGAAATTATACACCAATATTTCTCTAACTTCAAAAATCATTTCTAGATGCTCCCCATGAGCTTTCAGACTAAGCTTCTTGAACTTTGGTTTTTGGATTTTGATTTTTTGGGAAATCATTGGAGAAAACACATGTGAGGTCCAATTGTCTTTATCTTTGCTTAATGAGTTCCTTTTACCAAAATAACTTTCTTGATTTATGATTTAAAATAAATGTATATGTCTTGATTCCTTTTCATTCCACAACGTCTGTTATGTGAAAATCAAGGTCTCAAGAGCATAGTTTCCTAGGTTGACTTTAGTGAAAAAAATGATGATTAAACCCAAGCACTTAGAAACCTCTAAGGATAGAATCCCTAGGGAAAGCAAGAGCACTTGGATTTGTCAAGGGTATTTGTTTCACCCAAAGGGTTTGAAATTTTGAAACTTTTGTTTGATGTTTGTTTCTCAAAGTTTTAGAATCAAACAAGGTGTTTTGATTTCAAGAACATGTACAATCCCTAGGTTGAAAAGACAATATTTGTTGGGTTCCCACTTGGATGAATCCAGTTGTGCATATTCAATGTGGATGATTAGATGCTTGACCATATAGGCTCCCCCTTACAATGCACTCGCTTCTCGGATCAATCAAGCATGAGTAGCCATGAATCTCCCATGGCATACTTTTCATCTCTACAATAAAACTACATGTATAACGTGGGGCGGCTTCAAAGGACATGACCTTTTGCACCAAAAAATAGATAGGATTTTGGCCTTTGCTAAATAAGATGTTTTAATGTGGGCATTCCGTTCATGGGGGACTATCTAGTATGACAAGAGACCATTGCTTCCCTTCTTGTTGGAATAATCCTCTTGATATTGGCCTTTGTTCCAATATCCGCAAGTATATCCTGGGTGGAAGTCGATTGGATTTAGCGTGTTCCCAGTTGGGTCATTCCCTTGGGTGATTAATTTTTCCCACAAGGTAGGCCCGATGAGATAAACAAAAGAAAGGTAGCATATCCCATATTCCAATAGACCTTTGTTGAAAAATAAATGGTGAACACTCGCAATATACCATGCTCACACTCGCATGATTGGTTCAATTTTAATTAATAATGAAATGTGGAGGTAATTGTTTTACTCAAATTAAGATCACCAAAAGAACTTTTGATTCTCACGATCACTGTGAGGCATGAGAGAAGCGCATACATCCTTTGATATTATTATCTTGAATAAATAATTACAAAACAAAATAACACTTGTTCATTTTAAGCCTGCAAAGAAAAATAAATTATTTTTAAAGCACTAGATCAAATATGAAGTTTTTTTTGTTCAATTTCTTAAACCTCAACCAAATATAGTAAATTATTCCTAAGTTTATTTTTAATCCTTTGTTTGAAAATTATGAAAAGGAAATTTAGTGTGCATGAAAGGTAACAAATCCTTAAAAGAGATTGAGAATTCTCTAAAGTGTTAAACAACACTATAGTGTTCAAAAACACTTAGTATAAAATGGGAATGATGCCATAATTTAACCTTCCATTTTGATTTATTCCTTGTCCTAACTTGAAAGATGATAAAAAATAGAGAATATAGCAACATCAAATAGGTCAATAACTCAAAAATTTGAAAACAAAAGGCACATGTTGAAAAAATAAATTTGAATTAATGACTATTTTTGAGCGGCGTAGTTAGAAAACGTAGTGCAATTTGAAAATATTGTGGTGCTATATAGTGTTGCACCTTTCACTGAGTGTGGCGCTCTACAAAAATAGAGAGCCTAGATGTGGCAGAGTTTTACCAGGCGAAGTAGTTTGCAACTAAAAAGTCTACAGCAAAATTTTAAATTTTAAATTTTTTGAGCGAGAAAATGGGTGTGAGGCAGTTTTGAATAAGCGTGGTGCAATATGGTGCCACATCTCTAAAAGAGGTGCAATATACCACCGTGTGACTGTCAGTGACACAGTTTCTTGTGTACACACAAAAAAAATGTTGAAAAGCATGATAAAATCCTTGAGATTTGCCCTCCTTCTAGCACCAAAATGTGAACCCTTGCTTTATACCTGCACAAATACAAAAAAAAAACACATTATTACCTCAACATGCAAGATAAAATAAGGATTCCCATGAAATCCATTTACAAATCTTAAATAGAAAGGAAAGTGAAGAACAATGCAATAAACCAAATCAAAACTATCTAAGCAAAGAAAACCATTGATCCCATGGGGGAATTGGTGCCAATTGATGTGTCAAAATTGGGCCTTTCCCAACTTATTTGTTGCAAATTTTCATGATGTGTGGATGATCAAATATCCTTGATGATATTTTGGCTTAACCTAGCTCTCAATGTGAAGAGAGTAACTTTGCATGAGATTGTAGATGTTGAATGAGAGGAAGAACCTTTAATTTATAGATTTCCAAAATGGAAGAGAGAGTGAAATTGAGCGATATGGGATTATTCAACATTCAATCGGTATGTGCCACTTGTCAAGATGTGAATGGTTGAAGGTTGTGCATATTCTAGCCAAAGTGCCAATAAATTCCATTTGGATCAATGCACAAGGAAATGTAAGAGGAGTGAATATCTTGTTGGATGTACAAATCCACTTGGATTTTGAATTCAAATTTGAGGGAATATTCCTCCTTTATTCCATGTTGAGAGAAAATAGGAAATTAAATAAATCAAAGTAATTGATTTATTGTGCAAGTTGCATTCTTTAGAGTATTCTAGTGATTGAAATTAAATTAATCAAGATTTGATCAATTTAATGAGAGATTAGATGATTTGACAATTTTAACTCAAATTTATGAGTTGATTTAAATCAAAATTGTGAGGAAATGATTAATTAAATAAAAAATAATAATTTATCTAACGAAAGGGGATAATGCTAGATTAAATTAAATAAGGTTTAATTTATTCAATTTAATGAGAAGACTTTAGGGATTTAATCAAATAAAATGAATTATTTAATTAAAAGGGATTTTAAGGTTAATTAAATTAAATTGATTAATTTAATCAACAGGGGAGAAAGACCGAATTAGATAAATGATGATTTATCTAAGAGACAGATGGTGTTGATAAGCCGATAGTGTGATCTCAGAAGAGATGACGTTAGTAATTAGGATCAAGTGCGTTAAATTGAATTGTACATTTTCCATGTCTACATTAATCTTTTGATCATCTCCTGAAACCCCTAGGATAGGTCTTTAGGTTAGTTTCATGGTTAAAATCTCAAAAAATACCAAAAACAACCTCTAAATATTTCAAAAACATCAAAAACATCCAAATATTTTAAAAAATCCAGCTATCTCATCTCGCTTTCACTCAAAATAATCTCATTAATAATATATAATCATCATCTCCATCCTTTGGTAAAAATAATCAGAAGCAAGTCTAATAGGTTCAAATGTAAGAATCCAATCATCAAAGTGTCGAGTCTAGGTCAGTAAGTAAGCATGTTAATCAACTCTAAATGTCAATAGCTTATCATCCAGTCAATCCCAAATCATCTGATAACAACATGTCCTAGGATGCATCCTTCCTACAATGGACATCAACATTAGAAATAATTATAGTTTACTCTTGGCTAGCGATATGAAGAACATTAGTTTTTTTGTTTACTTTATCTTTGTCTTTTTTACCTATCATATTTTGTTCTCATTCCAATGACCTCTCAGTGATGCTTACTCAGAAATGGTTTAGAGAAGAAGGAATGGGGAAACGATCATTATCTTTTTTATCTATTGTGCTTGTTGGATATTCTTATAATATAACTTCATAATGTGTACTTTATTTGGTTTGTAGGGGGGGTGTTTTAGATGTCTTGTTGACCACATAGGAAGGATTTTTTTTCTATGTTTTGGTCTGAGATGTTTAGAATATGTGAATGAAATGTAAGCGAGGTTTCATATGTCAAGTGTGAATAGAAGTACTCCTATTTGATTGTCAAGTCAAATTCCATCACACTAGGTATAATGACATCCTGGTTCTTTATACCTTGATGCATCATACCTATGTGTATTATCAAACATAAGGTAAATGGCCCTTTTAAATCCTAATTTCTAGTAAGAAACTTATCATCATTGTTATTATTGTAGGTGTTGTATCCTCTTTTTATTTTCTTCTATCTTCTCTCCATACTAACATGGTACCATGACAGTTACTCGAAAACATTGCTAATGGATCCACCCTTCATCCACTGATCGTCAACATAATGCATATCATATCATATAGGAAACATAAATGCACTACATTTCATCATTAATATAGATTCATTACTCTCACTTGCATTCATTAGGATATTATCACATAGGCATTATTGAGTCATCCATGGCATAATCACATATGATATGCGTCATCATTATACATCATAAATAATTATGTATTCATATCATATCCCATTATAATAATCTCATTACATATCATAATCCTTTACATTTAATTTTAATTTCATAATCATCTCAGATTATCATTATTATTTACATATCACAAAATATTATTTCATGTCATAACATTTTCATCCACAAATCATTGAAATAGGAATCATCACATATCAATAAAACATCACTTCACATCCTAGAAATTGCATCTCACATCATCATCATCTCATTAATCATGTGCATTAAATATTACATCATCTTAAATGATTACATTCATATCATTGAATTTGTACTATTAAATTCATATTATTACATTATGTTCATAAATCACAAAGCATGTGGGTATGTGCAGGATCATGATGGGCTAAAAAGTGGCAATATGTAAGTGATATGATGGTCCATGTGGCTGACGAATTTTTTTTTACCCAAAATTGATGAAACATAAAGGGTTTTTAAAAGAGATTATTAGCTTTCAACCAATATAAATTATGCTTTACTTTGAATTTAATAAATATATATTATTTATTTTCTATTTGAATTATGACTAAAGTCCTGATTGATAGGCTAATTGAAAAACATCTATACCTTTCAAAGGGTATGAAATTTTTTGAATCTGAAATATGCTTTACATACTATAGGATTAAAAAAAAAAACTGAATTTCATGAAGTTTTGACCAAGTTAAGGTGGTTAGACGTACGAGTTTTTATATTTTTAAAAAGTTGTAATAAAAAAATCATAATTAATTATTTATTTGGAAAACAATTACCAAAAAATATGCATCACATTGAGACATGAGTTTTCTACTTATATCTAAAATCTTATAAAACAATATTATCATTTTATTGTGGTTAGGGTGGTCAGACAGACACCTACTTCTTATTTTACCCTAAAATTTAAGTACTATTGCATTGAAATTTCAAATTTTCACCAAATAGATTTTTAAAAAATAAGCACAACCTAGTAGTTTAGAAAATACATTAAATTTGTAAAAAATTCTATGCTTACATATTTTTAAAATAATATAGTTAACTTATTCAAATTTTTAGGTCAAGTTGCCTAACTTTGATTTTTCTAAATTTTATTGCCACTTAATGGCCTATTTTTTTCATGATGATCCTGCACATGCCCATGTCATACAACCATGGCATATCATAGGTCATTTAATATCATACATCATCATAATAATTTCACATAAAAAATAATTTACATATAATATAGGTGGGTGTTGTGCCTTTTGCACACACACCCCGTTTGGAACGGGGACCCTCTTTCCCTCTTTGCTTTTTTGGAACCTTTTGTTCTGCCTCACTTTGTGTACCATTTTTTGTGCCCCGAGGGGTCGATGCATTTCCCAATGCCATATTTCAAGCTTGACCGAAGTTCCCCCCCTTTTTTGAAATTGCTAAGTCTTGGGTTAGCTCGGGCTTTCCTTGTCAGGACGTCATTCTGGCAGCTGTAGCAACTTTCGGGTTTCCTCTATCGGGTTTCCCCTTTTGGGTTTCCCCTTTCGGGTTTCCCCTTTCGGAATGCCTCTGCCGGGTTTCCCTGGCCTAATTTCCCATTGGTCTTCGCTATTTTAATGGTTATCCTGGGACGGCTTTCCGGACTTGCCGTAGCCCCTGCATTTTTGAATTCACCAACTGAACCTGCCACCGTACGAGGAGTTTAATGATGCATTAATGGTGGTTTTTTCTATAAAAACAACTTTTCCGACCGTCATTATCAATTACGTGAGTGGTAGAAGAGTTTGGAGAATTTCTGGCAACCAGGTATTTTTCGCCCAACCTTCCAAGCTTGTTTTCAACCGTTTTCTGCGCGGTCAACTAATCGTTCTTCGAGATTTTGAGGTAGGTTCGCCATCTGTGTGCCCTCCCTCTTCATTTTGTGAAATTTCACTATTTTTGGGTATGCAAATTATAAAATGGGTTTAAAATCAAGTAAATTCATGCCTTCCGGTCAAAACCCATGTTTTAAAAATGAGAAAATCAATCGTTAGGTCACCTAAAATTTGATCTGGAACTTCGTCGCACCACAGCTATTCTTCGAAACAACACTGGCACCTTCCAGGCCCGGGTCTTCCCATGGCCGTCCGTGCCTCTCTAATTTTTGCTGATGGCAATCCCCTCATCGGACACCGATCTCTAGAATTCCCCTCTCAGAATTCTATTGCTTCTTTGCCATTCCAAATGGCCCCATCCGGGCATCTTCCCAACCCACGGACCCCGGACCTTTGAGGTCCATCTAAACTCAAAAATATCGCCCATCTTCAAATCTTCCCTCAGGATTCTGTCCTTAGGATTCCCTTCCCAGAACTCCATCCTATCTTCGCCATTCCTACGGCCTTCCCCGAGCGGCTTTCCAGACATCGCTTCCTGGCCGCAAATTCTTTTCCTCTCCCAGTCGAAACCTTCACCAAATTTCCTTCGGACTTGGACCTTCGGAATTCCCTTCCTAGGATTCTATTGCGTGATCGTCGTTCTAACGACCTTGCCCGAGCATCTTCCCGGCTCCCAGACCCTGGTCCGTTGTTTACCGAAACCTAACATCTAGCAACATCTACTCCGGCACTTCTTTCAGATTTTGAATGTCGGAATTCCCCTCTTGGGATTTCGTTTCACTTGCGCCATTCTAATGATGAGTTTGGGACAGCTTCCCGACCTCTAGGTCCCATTGCTCTATCTGCCGCCTGATTATCCTGAACCGTGACTGCTTTTGGAAATTGCCTCCTGGATTTCCTCCCTCAAAATTCCACTTTCATTTTTTCATTTTGAATGGTCGACCCTTAGCCGCTTCCCAGTGACGACAATCCGAGACCCGAATTCTGACGCTTGGAATTCTATTTCCTCTGTGCCATTTCAGACGGCTTCCTCGCAGATGATGCTCGAACTTCCAAATGGGGTATCAAATGACCTCCAAATCCAAAAATAATTTTGACCCACTTGCTAAAATTCAATTTTCCTTTGCCTCCAACCTCGGGAAGTGCCTATGGGAATTCCATTCTCATTTTTCCCTTTCGAATGACATTCTGCCAAGGGAATTCAGGCCCAGGAACTCCGGATTATTTGCACTGCTCTCTAACAATGAAGTATTTAGCTTGCATGGTTATTACGTATGAATTATGATTGCTAAACTGAGCTTGATGTGCAGGGATTTATCGATGGCCATTCTGGTCAAGTTCATCATTACTGATTCTCATCTTTTGTGCAGGATTTATGGAATATGGTGCAGAGACTTTCGGTGCTTCCAAGAAAGGAAAAGGAATGACCAAGCCACCAAGGGGCATGGAAGATAGGGCATTGATGAAATACAAATTCTAGGGAGTCCCCCTTCAGTCCAGGATTACCACCCTTTGGAGGGATGTCTCAGATACCAACATCGGATAGGTCGATGTTGATGAATTCATGCAAAGGGTCCGAATGAACACAAAAACAATAAATGAAAAATTAATAAAGAGTAATGGACTTGCTAAAGCTGCAGGTTTCCCACTGGCCTTAGTCACCCCAGAGCTGGTAATGGCATGCATGGAGGCCTACCAATCAAATACTAGAACCATAGTGGACCATGATGGAAATATCCTTGCATATATGTCTCCATCAGGTATAACAACAACTTTCCACATTCCTTCCTTTGAAAGCATGGAGGTCCCCACCATGGAAGACTGTAAAGAGTTGTGGGAATAGGACCCATTGGGGTGTAAAAGACTCATTAACTAGTACTGGTTAAAAGACAAGTGAGGTAGTGCTGGGAAGCTCCCTCAAGAGCTCTTCCGCAATGACTTCTTCGAGGACTACCATGACCTTGTGACTCTACTCAGCTGAGTCATGGGCCTCCCCAGTGCTGTTTTCTTCCAAGAATGGATATTCTATTTCATAGAAGAGATCCTCAGAGGAAAGGGCACCGCCCTCTATTGGGGTGAGATAATCAGTGATTGCTTCCATGAGCAATTTACCACCATGAAGAAAACCAACAAATTCTTCATGACCTCATACTTGGTATATTCTCTCACTGATCGACGATATTATCAGGGGTTGAAAATGATGCCCAGTGATCCATCGGGGCCAAAGCTCAAGCCTTATGACAAATACCCCTAGTTACAATTCTGGAGTTTCAAGAGAGACTACTGCAAGGTGAATGATGCATTCATTGCTCACGTCATCTGATCTGTAGGAGGGGATTTTCATAGAAGGACATCCCACAGTGTCAAGGTCCTCCTCAAGTAGCACGCCTTCTGGTACATCCAGTTCCCAATGTTCACCTACATATGCACTCAGGGATTCACCGAGTGACCGAACAAGCTACCCCGGTACCCAAATGACCAGATTATTCTTGTAGAGCTGACTTGACAGCTGCGGCACATTCACAGTGTCTTGAGCGAAAAGTATCTGGCAGGCCCCGCTTATCCAATGAACCTTGGTCAAGGAATGTATAAGATCCACACCTCCCAGTGCATGGGATATTCAAAAAAGGAGCTAGCAGAATATAACTTCGAGCAATATATAGTGCAACCCCGAATGGATCCTTATGGTCATGTTAGAAAGGCACTGGGACGTGAATATGCCCACCTCCACAACATCAAGGACTTTTGGGCCAATTGCAAGGATGATCTTGAGGTGCGGTTGTGACATTACATGCACATGACCGTCATCTATTTGCGAAGGGTGAATTTATGTCTGGTCCCTGATCAACAAGAAGAGGATGAAGACTTAGTTGTGGACCTGGGATACGATGTAGTTTCCAACTTGCCATTGCCTATAATTGACTGGAATGCACCAAAGCTTATTGATATCGGTGTGCTCACTAGGCCTATTGAAATCCCAATGAGGGCATGGATCGATGAGAAGGTAGCTCAATTGAAACAAGGGGTTATCCTAACATTCACCGAACTTATGAGTGAACACATAAGTGAACCAAGTGGCTCCGAATGTGGAGCAGCCGCCACTGCAACCGGTAAGACCTCTAAGACCCCACCAATGAGGAAATCCAAGAAAAGAAAGGAGGCTAGCGAATAGCTGCCCAAGCCAAAGGTCTATGCTCGTAAGACTCTTGAGCCTAAATCTTCCAAGAAGAGGAGGAAAACAACTGGCAGCACGAAGACAACCATATTAACCAAGGGTCTATCCCTGGGGATTAGAGGATCAGGATCTAGCTTGCCGAGGTCGCTTCCCCCCATTGCTACTACTACTGTTGTTTCCCATCCCCCTCATGCTTCTCTTGCAATCTCTACTTTCTCCCTGCCTGTGGTGGATATCTCTGTCCACCTTGCTCCTACTCCTCTAGCATTGCAAGTTATTCCCATAGATTCATCATCTACCACCACCTCACCAATGACCTCTTCCTCCATGTCTCCTTCCCTTCCCGCCATTTCTACTACTACCATGCCTACCCTTAGCCTTCCAGAATCATTTGTAAAGTATATGCAGAATGTGTCGTCTAAGCTTTCAGGGATGCTCACCCATCCGATAGTCTAGGTTGCGATAGCTCAAGTAATGGCGTCCGCTCCAACAACATCCCCCTCTATTGAATCACCAAAGATGAAAGCAACCATGCAGATATCAGATGAGCATGAATGACAACAACTAGAGGCTGAGAAGGTGCCATAGTACGAAGAGTTTGAATATCACGAACACCCCTTGTTCGAGCATCAGGAGATTGATGAAGTGGCCTCTGAGTCTTCTAGTGAGGGCACTGAGGACATTGATGCTGAGTTGATTTGACAGTCAAATGATCTTGAGCTCAATGCTAAGTGGGGCAAGTAGCTCAAGGAAATTAAGGACAAGGAGGTTGAGGATCGGCTTGCACTGGAAGAGGAGATTGTTGCTCCAGAGACGGAAAGTAATAGGTCTCTGACCAAGAGACATGACCAGACCCCGAAGCATGACAAGGAAACATTCCTCCACAATGACAAACAAGGGGAGAACCTCGAGGAACAACAAAATACTCTAAACAAAAGCGAGGAGGAGGCTGAAAAGAAAGATTCACCTAAAGGGCAGTTGCACACTAAGTCCACCGCTAAACATGAAATGATCAAATAAGACTCCGATGAAGAAAAGGAAAGTGTAGGAACCAAGGAGAAGGCTCTTGTTGTTAGAACCATCGAACTCGAGAAGGAGGACAACGGGACTCAAAGTGAACCTCAAACATCCGATTGGCTGCAAAGACAACTCAAGCAAAAGACTCCCACCTTGAAGGATCCCAAGGCAAGGCTGGAAGCCATCATGGCTAGAGCATGAGTAAGCACCAAAAAAGAGAAGAGGCCAAAGGTTAGATCAAAGGTCACCATGGATGCCTCGGGATCAAGGGCAGTGCAAATAGCAACATCAATGGTTGGGGAACAAGGTATAACTTATAATGTCTCCACCATTGACTTAGGAGTGGCCACAAGGGAACAAAAGGTTGAGCATCTTCAGGAGTCGATCGCCATAATAGTGCACCTTATCCAGCAGGATAAGGTCTCCAAAGAAGAGCTAAAGGAGCAGGTGGCTGATCTAACAACTTATATTCAATAGTGGTCATCTTCGGATGAGCAGCCTGCAACATCGTCGGCCCCACCATAGTTGTTGTCCCGTGAATAGATTAGCAAGCTCGAAAAGAGATGGAACTTGAACAAGACTACAGAAAGCTGGTTCTAGCAGGTCTTGGACATGGGAAACACAGGCATCAACCTGGCTGTTCGGGCATCAAATAGGTTCCTACAAGTTCAGAAAACTCTCGAGGACACCAGGAAAATCTACGAAAGGTTCCGAAGGAAGTACGAGTCGATTTACCCAAAGATTGAGGCCATACTCGCGTTGTGAAGTGAAGTCTAGGAAAAGGACCTTTCCTTCAAGGATGATGATCACTAGCTAGTGGACACGTGGAAATGAGATTTCAATCACAGGAAGAGAAGGCTTGAGCAGGTTTTGGAGCAAATGGTGCCAGACATTGAATGGGAAAGAGATTCAAGAGAAGAGTGCTCTCGGTACCTCAAGCTGATGACGGGGTATGAGTTGTCTGTGATCGAGATCAATCTAGAGAATATAAAACCCTACTTCTTGAAGATTATGGAGGATGGGATGTCCGTTGAGATCACTATTGAATTCATGTGCTTCGCTGCCCGAGCTTTTACGCAGTCAAAACTCTTTAAGGACAACGCTGCCAAGTATAAGGATGACTGGAAGAAGCTGGGGAGCAATTCCCAAGAGTGGTCCTATCAAATTTTGAAGGCTGACATCATTGAGGTGGATAAGTTTCAGTCCCTGATCCTAAGTTTCATGGAGTATGCTGTGTTGAAGAAGTGAGAGGGCAATCCCATCATTGACGATGAGTTCCTTGAAGAACAACTATAGTAAAAGGGCAAATGGCTAAAAGATAAATTTGCTATAGTGTTATCACTAGATGATGAAATATGGAAGAAACTTGAAATTTGTTATAAATGTAAAATATTTGGGGGTAGGTGAAACCCTAATGTAAATTGAATCTTGGCCACACAATAGAATTGAATCTTGGCCACTCATTTATTTTTTTGAAAACTATAAATAGGGCTCTCCTCCTCTCATTTTAAGAGAGTTGAGTTGTTGTAAAGGCATGCTACATAAATTATAATAGCAAATACAGTCATTTTCTAGTGTATTTTTGGGTTTCTCAATATGTTTCATGATTCCTCTCCCTTTTAGTCATAGATTATCTTTAAGTTACTTTTATGTTTTAATGCCTCTAGATTAGACTTGGTAGATTTAGTATGTTATCTCTGGTTTTGAAGATTGGTGCTGTGTGTATGCTTTTCTTGTCCATATGTTTGGTCATTTGCTGAGGGTAGATGATTGTGTAAAGTTAGTCTGGACTTTGATTTTATTGCTGCTCATCAAATCTCATCTTTATTCACCTCCCCATAGTGAATGAATGATGAATATCTGCATTCCTTAGAAGATAGCACAAATTTCATGATATTGTGAGAATTCTGGTTAAGTGAAATTCTGTTTAAGGAAACTATCCACAGCAGGAACCTCCATGATCACTGTTCATCGGTAGTTGTAGGTCCAGGAAACATCTTCCTTCCCCACCCTTTTTCTTTTTCCTTTTTTTTAGAAATAACCAGTGTTAAGGTTCGTTGCACATTGTAAAGCCAAATCTAATGAAATAATGGAGTCTAAGACTACTGTCTGAGCCTACAGCAAAGCATAGTAATTCCAAATCTGTAGAACTCCATTCATTGACACAATTCTCCTACAGCTTCGACTACGTAAGGCCGCCTTGTGATTCTAGCAAATCACATAAACAACTGAGATATTCCAAGCCTCGTCATGACCTGACATCCGAGAGACCTTGGGATAGTATTCTGCAATTTGATTGTGGAAGATTGTCTTTCAAGAGAGGTAATGCACCTACGCATTACCTATGTTGGGAAGTGCATAAAAACACCATAAACAGTGGGCATGTGCAGGATCATCATGGAAAAAATAGACCCTTAAGTGGCAATAAAATTATAGAAAATCAGAGTTAGGCAACTTGACGTAAAACTTTGAATAAATTAACTATATTATTTCAAAAATATATAAGAATAGAATCTATTGAAAATTTAATGTAGTTTCTAAACTACTAGGTTTATTTTTATAAAAAAAAATCTATTTGGTGAAAATCTGAAATTTCAATGTAGTAGTACTTAAATTTTAGGGAAAAAATAAGAAGTAGGTGTCTATCTAACCACCCTAACCACAATAAAATAGTAATATTTTTTTATAATGTTTGAGATATAATTAGAAGACTCGTGTCCCTATGTGATGCATACTTATTTGTAATTTTTTTCTAAGTAAATAATTAATTGTGATATTTTTATTACAACTTTTAGAAAATATAAAAACCCATACGTTTGACCACCTTAACTTGGTAAAAAATTCATGAAATTCAATTCTTTTTTTTTAATCCTATAGTATGTGATGCACCTTTCAGATTCAAAAAATGTGCAACCCTTTGAAAGCTATATATTTTTTTCAATCAGCCTATCAATCAGGACTTTAGTCGTAATTCAAATAGAAAATGAATAATAATTATTTATTAAATTGGGTGATCCCACAAAGCTGGTTTACAATTTCCGAGAGGAACTGATTTTTGCTGAAATCACATATTTCTAGAAAATATAATTATTTAAGCCCTTAAAACTTTCATTTTAAGGATTAGAATTGAAGAGGATTTGATCAAACCACCTTAGATCAAACCCCCTTGGATAGAACCTCGCTCGTTTTAAACCATACCTATAAATGAGTCTCCTTTACACCTATCAAAATGTTGATAAAAAATCACTTTTGATTTACCATTTGGGGGATCAAATGAATTTATTTAAAATTTATTTGAAATGATTATGGTAGTACTCAAAACGAGCTATCCCATGAATATAATTTTAATATGTTTTGGATTTATTATGTATGTGTTTTTTTAGTTTTATTAAACATAGGTTTTTCACCGAAAATCAAGCTCTTTGTTTTGCACATGTGGAAAAATAGAAAATTATCAAAATATTTTTTTTTAAAATATGTTTGTGCTAGGTATTGATTTCCTTGCTCCATTAAAAAAGAAAAAAAGAATTTTGATACATACAAAAAAAGTTATGTTGTATACAGTCTTCTTATGTCTGAATTGCAATTGGTTTGACTTCTAAACTCTATTAAGGAGAAAATATTCAATAAAAAATTATGAGACCAAATGAAAGTGCTAGATATCATAGTTACAAAATCTAAATTCGAAAAAATTATAATTTTATCCTTCATACAAAGAAAATTATGTTGTATACGGTGAGCATCACTATTTCTAAATGTTGTTTTCTGATAAAAACAAGTTTTCGTGGGAGATGGAAAAAGAAGTGCAATCTAATTCCAAAAAATTTTAAAAATATATTTTTAGAATCTACAGATAAAATGTGATGAGACTCTAGTTTTCATCATCTTCAAATTCCTTACGGTTTAGCCGCCATAGGTGCCCAAATATGAATATTTAGTTAACTATAATAATTTTAGTTTCTAGTTTGGCCAAAAATTGTAAACCACTATTGTGGGATCACCCAATTCAAAGTAAAGCATAATGTATATTGGTGGAAAGCTAAGAATCTCCTTTTAAACCTTTTTTGTTTCATCAATTTTGTACTAAAGAAAAGTCATCAGCCACATGGCCCATCATATCACTTACATATCGCCACTTTTTGGCCCATCACGATCCTACACATACTAAGGTTTATTAAGCATCTCATAAGCATACATTTTAGATATACACTAGCATATTTTGCATAAGAAAATATACAAAGAAAAATGCATCCATAAAATATCAGCATAATCATTGCATCAAATCATCGCATGACATAGAAACATACATCACATTGCATCACATAAAATAAACACATTCATCACGTGAGATAAATTCATAACATCTACATAACATCGTATATAGGAAATCAAATACATCCATCCATCATGCATAAGTAAAGTAGGACACATCTCATAAATGAATCATATCATAGCATATATATAAAGTGTAACTATCATGGTACAAAGATTAGGATCAAATTGTGTATATGAATCAAGTATATAATAAAAATTGGGGCTATAAAAAATCGGAGCCCATGAATAAAAAAGAATGTTGTCAAAAATGAGAGGCTAGCCCTATTGGCTGTTGCCCTCCCACCAGTCTCTCGACATGCTCCTCTTATCACATGTTGGTCTATTGTAAGTCCTCTAGTACTTAGGATCCTAATGGTATGGCCTATTTGTAATGTAATCTATAATATTTTTCCTCATAGTACATCCTCATTGAGACTATCCTACCTTGAGAAGCAAAATTCATACTCTCCAGTTGTCATCTTTGGCCTATCTCTTGATCCCTCTCTGACCGAGCTTGGTCTATCTCGACATTCAGTGCCTGCACCTAAGCCAACAAACCCTATACATTTTTCTGCAACTATTGTATGAGGGAATCCCTCTAATCTAGTTGTGGTGGTATTGATGGTGGTGGTGAAGGCTGCTATTGATGGTCCCTCGGGGGCTGCTATTGGCGATCTCTATCTTTGTCCCTATATCAAGGTTGTCCATCCCTATCCCTCTACTGATCTCTAGGGGTTGATCTCTCTGCTCTAGCTGATGTGGAGGTGGTCCAACTCCTCCTCTACCCCATCCCCATCCCCATCCCCATCCCCATCTCCATCCCCTCTACCTCTTCACCCTCAGCCTTGGCCTACTGACCTACCTCTAGGCCTCTATCATATAGGTACCACATTGGGATCTATCAAATCCAGGGGTGGTTTGAACCAAGGTGTATATTCCTGTGTAACCCTTGCATCCCCCTGACCGTGATCATATGGCCACAGTCTAGCCACGATTTCTCTGAAGGAAGTAATTGCCTCATTAGCCGATATTGTCCTACCCCATGCTATCTCCCTCAAATTACGTGCGAAGATGGCCATGTATTGGTCATTAGGATGGTCATGCCTATCCTCAAACTTCCTAACAACTCTATGAGGGAGATACCTCTCCACCATGGTATGTTCTCGATCCTGCATGATTTTTTCTTGTCGCGCAAAGAATAACTACTGTACATCATCGTACCAGGTAGGCATGTTGAGCAAGAGCCTCCATGTGAACATGGTCATCTCATTTATGACCCTCCTCCAATGTACAATTCCACCTGCCCCTATATGTGTAAATATGGGTAGGGCCCCTCCGTATCACCAAATAATGGGATCATCAAGCTCCAAGGAAACCATTGTAACTTGCGGGCAAATCACGACAATGTGCTCCCAGGCCTAGATATGTAGAAGTGTAACTCTGGCCCAAATGGCCCTACTATCTAGATAGGTGAACTCATGTAGATCATGGTAGAGGGAAGCCAACACTGGCCTCGAGGAAAAAAACTCTCTTTGTTGGAGCATCCGCCCCCATGCAAGACCCCATCCTGGACTAAATTATTGGCCTTATTGATCTAGTGCCACAAGCCCTAAAATTATAGCAGCTATGATCAATCTAAAAGTGGGGACTATGCCCATGTACCGCTCAAGCTCTATCTTCCCCTTGGTAAAGATAATCTCATCAAGCCCCATCACCTCATAGCAAGCATCCCTCCCAACATCCACATCATTTATGACTCTCTCTCCATGGATGGGAAACTAAAGGATTCACCAAACATCCTCCAGGGTCACTGTAGCCTCTCCTATCGGCAAGTGAAATGATGACGTATCACTCTTCCATCTCTCTCCTAGGGCAGTCATCATGCCCAAATATGTCTAGATTGGGGTTGCGTATGCAATGTACCACAACCCTATCACCCCGAGGTGATCCTAGAGAAACTCATTCATACCAACTAATCAGTTGAGAATTGGGGACCGATGCTCTCGTGAATGCAGTATCTCGACGTCCTATGCAAGAAAGGTGACAACATCAAGTTTTGTAAAAAAAAAAGGATCCTACCTTAGGTTTTGCTACTGAAACAACAAATGTGGCATTTTTTTCAATTGTGGTGTTGTTTAAAAATTCCAAACTATGCTGCCACATCATAGTTTGACTCCTATCCTAAACCTAAATTTCCAAATTGGTGCACCATGACACAGTTTGCATATGTGTCCGACTTTGACACAAAACCCTAATTTTCTAAACTGGACAATGTAGAACCTTTTTCATATGTGACACTCTTTGAGGTTGTGCATTGTTGACTCTTGCCTTCCAATGACACTAAACTATGTTGCTTAACCTAGGTTGACTTTTCACTCTATTTAATATGCTCAAAAATTGAAAAAATGAGGTGGGTAAGAGTCACATACCGGTGGTCCTGTCTTGGCTATCCGCTGGTACACTCACACTCAATCAAACACATGTCATGGAAGCACTCATTGCACCATCTCGAACAATGTGCAAGGCTCAAAGTTCAAGAATCTCTCAAAGTCTAGGTGTGCAAACTAATTGAAAGTGACCCCTTGGGGCCTATTTAAACTTAAAATTTAGGGGTTTTTAACCTTGTTTAGCCATCCAACTAGGGTTTTTAACCCCCGATCTCTTTTTTCTTGGCCGATGGTCATTTTGCATTGGTTTTTCACATTTTGGCTTGTTTTTGGCATCTTGGACCCTTTTTGAACCCGTTAGGCAGCTTGTCCTCTTTTTTCCCGAGATCACCCAAAAATCCAAATTTGTGTTTGATCTCTTGAGGGGGTAGTAAACCAGTGTAATCATTCTCAATTGGGTAGCAGTGGGGCATCTAAAAATAAAATTAAAAAATTGAATTTTGATCTAGGGAGTTTATTTTTTGAACCAATGGAACAGGTGGATTGCTTCAAAGAGGGGAAAAATGTACACACAAAAAATATATAGATTGATCTTACACATCCGATCCTAATCTTAATAACATCACTTCTTCCTAAATCATCCCATTTATTAATCAATTTAATTGAATAATATTTATTTGATTAAATTCATCATATTTCCTCTCTTAATCAAATAAATCAAATTTATTTGATTAAGTCGCTTGCTTCTATTAATTAAATAAATTATTTAATTAATCTATTAATCCCTCTTGTAATTAAATAATTCACTTTATTTAATTACTCTCTAAGGTCATCCCTTTTAAATTAAATAAACTAATATTTATTTGATTTAATCTAACATCACCCTCTTTAATTAAATAAATCATTTTTTATTTAATTAAAATCTAAATCCATTATTCCTCTCAACTTTGATTTATTTAAATCCAAAATCTAAGTCAAAATTGTCAAATCAGCTAATCTTCATCTGATTTAATCAAATCCTAATTAATCATAATCTTAATCCATCAAATCCTCTAGATTTTGCAACTTGCATAATAAAGCAATTTAATTGATTTATTAATTCCTCTATTTTCTCTCAACTTGGCATCAATAAAGGAATATTCCTCAAATTTAAAAATCCCCACAAAAGGGATGAGTACATCCAAAAATTCATTAAATGAATCTTACATGTCCTTTGCATTGAGCAAAGTGTCATTTACTCCATTCTTCTCTCCGTCCAACTTGATTTAACAAATTTCAAATTCCACCTAACCATATTTATGTGCACATTCATCAAAATGTGTTCATTCCTCTTCCAATCACATGTGGACAAGTGGCCTTCTCCCATTGGTTGGTCTTTTTTCCCACATTCATCCATTTTTGTTCTTCCTTCATCATGCTCTCCTATTTATAGGAGTCTCTCATTTGAATTTTGGATCCACAACTTCATGCAACATCATTATCTTCAAGTTTTTGAGCAATTGCTATCTATTTTCATCCATTTTCATGTTTTTATAGCTAGGTTATGAATACATTTCATCAAGGAGCATCAAGTCATAACCATTGATCATCAAACTTGCAAGGAATTGGGAAAGGGCCATTTTACACATCAAAATGGCACCAATTCCCCCACGGGATTAAGATTTTTCTCATCACAATAGGATTTGATAGCTTTTATTGTTGTGTTCTTAATTTTATTTCCTATTTTCATGCTTCAAGCTAATTTCATGGGGAATGTTGATTTAACTTGCATTATGATCTAATTATATTTTTTTTCTCTTGTGTTTATGTAGGTATAGATTCACCATTCACAAGTCCTAGTAGCTAAAACATGAGAGACAATTTTGTGGGAATGTCTTGTTTAATGTGCAACTTGATATCATGTCCTAGGACCTAGCTGGGAATCATACATCCAAGGTGGAATATGAGTCCCAAATCACTAAATCTAGAACACATGACCGAAAACATTGAATTATGATTGGTTATTTGATAATTTTCAATATTATCCACAAAAAGAAGCAATTAATAAGGCTTGTGGATGCAAAACAAGACCAATTGTATAGGCGAAAAATAGGATAGACCCAAATGCATGAGTAAGAGGATCTACCACTGATTTTTCCAATGCTCTAAACACTCAAATTATGTAAAATAAGATGTCAATAACAATCAAAATCCAGCCTAACTATTATATCAACCATGGGGAATTTGTTTAGGGCATAAAAATTTGTGTATCTAACAATAAATTTGTTGATTTTGACCTACAAAGGACTCATTCACCTTTAGTGGAGAATGGGTCCTTTCAGGTTTTTACAAAACTGATTTTAGGATATTTTTCCTTGATTTATTCACTCTTGAATTTCTTGTTATCAACTCTTATAATTATATATGAAATTCTATAGATCTCTTTCCATCATCTTGGACTTTGAAAGGCAACTTTTTACAACTTTGCAACTTTGAAAATTTTACCCTGAATTTGGCTCAACTTAATCTTCAACCTATAAATCTACAATCACATACTCAAGAGAAAAATAACTTTTTGATTGTTAGTGAATGGGGGTTTTCCTCAATCAAACCCCTTGTAGGTAATTAAACCAAATGATGAAATGATGAGTATGAAGCATGAAACAAGAAATATGTAAATATGTAAATGATGTAACCTTGGATGATGTCTTATGAAAAAAAATCATACTAACATGTAGTGGCCATGAATAATATAGATCTTGGATGTAGGATGATGCTAGTAAATGGATCCTTAATGCAACATCTTCTTAGCTCAACACACATGAATTAATTAAACCCTTGACATGATGATGTTATCTTGAATTACTAGACAAATCTCTAGAAATATACCTTGAAATTCTTTATCAATGCTCTTGTAATGATCTACAATTCTTGATCACTTGAATGCTTGAAATTCTAGGTGAAAACAATGCAAATTAACCCCTTATTTATACTAAATTAGGATATTAATCCCAAAATTCAAAGAATTAAGACTGACACGAGATCTAGGAAGAAAAATTATTAAATTCTCGCCATAATGAAATTCAAAAAGTGGGGTCTCATTAAGGGATGGCCCATTTTCCACCTTGGGAAAATGGGTTTCGACTTAGTTTACCAAGACCTAACCCTAGGGGATGGAAAGAGGGCCAAAAACCCATTCAAAATGAACTGAGAAAGGGGGTCCTATAAAGCAAGTACCCATTTTCCATCAAGGGTGAATGGGTCCTGGCTCAACTTACTAGGAAAAAACTTTTCCCAAAGAAAGATTTTGTTAAATAAGTTATGATTGTTGGGATAGATCTTTAGGAGGTGTCAAAATTAAGGCTTAAATTTTAACTAAAATGGGGTTGATTACTCAAATTACCCAAAACACTTTATAACACTTTACAACACTTAAAAAAGGTACACATTATGCACAGTCTTATTCAAAAAGGGGCCCATAAGGCTTAATTAAGAAAATATATCATAGAAAAGTGTGAAAGTATGTTACAACACTTTACAACACCCTTGTAAAAAGTCAAATAAAGGTTCTAGAATAGTGTGAATGTTTAAAAAACATTACAACACCAATCCAAGATATCATTAGTTCAACTTTAATTTTAATTATCAAACCAAGTGTGAAGAGGATTAGATTTTTTTACACTACATTTTTCTGCCACTTTAGTGAGAGGACGAACCCATTTCAAACTCACACTAAAGTAAACATTCAAGACACTTAAGTATGAATCAATAAAAAAGATACATAATCATACACTGTCAAAGCCCAAGAAAAATAAATAAAAACAAAGGATCAAGCACAACCATTTCAACTTGATGTAGAATGGGGATGTTTGTCGATAACACATGATGCCCACTTTGGGGTAGTGGAACCTTAGTCTATCCACTAGGTGAGTTGTCCCAAAATATGTATGCGCACTCTGGGGTAGTGCAAACTCAGTGTTTCCACTAGGTGAGTTGTACCAAAGAAGTGGTCTAGTGAGAAACCCATGCCAATGTGTTGTGTTCCCACTATATAATAAGAAAGTCATGCTAGTGTATTGGCTTCCCATCATACTAACCATACCAAAGTTATCCTCTTGATAACTTTGATAAGGCACCACAATGTAATTCTTTTGTGAACTATTTTGTAATGTAATGCTTTTGTAATTTCTTTTGTAATGTAAGAATTTTTTTAAATGGGATTTCGTTTTGTTCGTGTAATGGTCCTCCTCTTATGGACCATTGTGCCTAATGTCCCCAAGAGAGGAAAATTCAAAAGTTTTAGATCATTTCCCATGAGATGTCTCGTTCACATCATGCCATGTCAGTAGATAGTACACTCTTGGACAATATCAAACCCAAAGACCCACCAAGAAGAGGACACAACACAAGAAAAAGGAAAATCACACCATGAAATTTTGCCAAAAGATGTTATTTATGTATGCCTCCACTTTAAATCAGTTACTACACCATTACTATGAACAATTTCTTTAAAGTAGCCAATTTTTTTAGCTTAAGAAATGATATATTTCCTCAGAAAAACTATGCCAAGTCATATGTTTCCGAAATAAGATGCATCATGAAATAGGAAGAAAGGGTTGCTCCAAAAAATATAATGCTAAACCTAGAAAGGAAAACTATGTCACATGCAAGCCAACTTAAGACATGTCATCCACATACCAATATTTCTCATACATATACATGGAAGGTAGTCAAATAGACAAAAGAGACAATGACAAGTGACATAATAGGACAAGGCTACCTAACCCCTTGCCCGCATTGAGTGTATGACAAGGGTGAGTCAAGGATGGATGATGATATGTTGCTCCTTGCAAAAAGTAAATGATTTGAAATTAATGTAAACATCCAATAGTGATTATGCTATGATCCTACAACTATTGCATGGAAAGGGGAAACAACTAATGTTATTAGTCATAATGAGTAGATAAAGTATCAACCTAATGTATATCTAATGATATATTCTCACATTTAGTATCTATCAATTCAGGATGCACCGAAGTTAAACTTATCTTGGAATAATTGTTTTTAATAATGTTTCTATTAAGTGAAGGCTTGTTTGATGGTTCAATTTCTATCAAAGGATAATAGCCAAGACCATGAGTGTTTTCTTGTGTATTAGGCTCTATAGGGACATAGATACCTTGTTCTCTTGCACCACATCCTTTTCCACTATACCCAAGTTATTTCATAATTTCATAACCTCTTCCATAAATATTTCTCATTTCTGTAGGATTCGGTGATTTCCCATAATCAAATTCATCAAAGTTTCTTATGTATGTTGTCTTCTCTCCTAAAGTGGTTGAAGTGGATGCTTTCAAATTTTGTATTGACACTACCGCTTTTTATTTTCCCTTTTGAAAATCCTTTGTTATGATCTTGTATTCTCCCATGAATGTAGGTATGAAGTCAAAGGAACTGAAAGTGTCTTCCGATAATTTTGTGACTACTTCAGTATGTTTTCCTTTTTATTTCTTGACATGCAAACAATTTTTCAAGTTCAGGAATAGTCTTTATTGTATACGGGTATGTGGAGGATCATGATGGGCAAAAAGTGGCAATATGTAAGCCATATGATGGTCCATGTGGCTGATGACCTTTTTTTTACCCAAAATTGATGAAATGAAGAGGTTTTTTAGAGGAGATTCTAAGATTTCCACCAATATAAATTATTCTTTACTTTGAATTTAATAAATTATTATTATTCATTTTCTATTAGAATTATGAATAAATTGCTGATTGATAGGTTGATTGAAAAACATCTATAAATTTCAAATGGTATCACATTTTTTGAATCTGAAACATTTGTCACATTCTATGGTTTGCATAATATAGGATTAAAAAAGAAAAAACTTAATTTCATGAATTTTTGATGAAGTTAAGGTGGTTAGACAGACGAGATTTTGTATTTTTTTTAAAGTTGTAATAAAAAATTCATAATTAATTATTTACTTGGAAAAGAATTATAAAAAAGTATGCATCACATCGAGACATGAGTCCCCTAATTATATATAAAAGATTATAAAAAAATATTATCATTTTATTGTGGTTAGGGTGGTCAGACAGACACCTACTACTTATTTTTACCCTGAAATTTAAATAGTACGACATTGAAATTTCAAATTTTCACCAAATAGATTTTTTTATTTTAAATAAAGGTCTAGTAGTTTAAAAACTACATTCAATTTTCTACAGATTCTATTTTTACATTTTTTTGAAATAATATAGATAACTTATTCAATTTTTTACGTCAAGTTGTCTAACTCTAATTTTTTGGCTTTTTGTTGCCACTTAAGGGCCTATTTTTTCCATGATAATCTTGCACATACCCATACACTTGTTATATATGTGAGAAATGTCATTGTAACTCGGTTTTTTTGAAACATTATCATCATTGAGTTTCCTTTTAGGTGGCTCTAAGATGAGCATGATTTTATTTTGAACTTGTGGTTGTTGTGAGGGTGGATGAATGATAAGTTGACGCTTAGGTGGTTCAATAATTAGAGGACTAAAAGGAGCTATAATGTTCATAACCTCAACACACTTGTCCTTATTTTCATGGTGTCTTACTGCAGGGATGTCTAATGTAACTTAATCATCTTCATCTAAGTAAGTCATATCACTATTGTTTGAAAGAAATGTGTCAATGTTCTCATTTGCTTGCACCATGATATACTCCCTAGTAGGAGATATTTTAGGAGAGGAAAAAACTAGATGTTCATGACATTCAATGTTTGGTTCCTCTAAAATGTCTTCATTACAAGTAAGGGAGTGATAAATGGTTGGATTTTTTTCTTATCAATGATGGAATTCTCTTGTTCAATAATGTTTTTCCTAGGGGAAGAGAGGAAAATAGGACTCTCACAACTCTCATCAATTGGATCTTCTAACAAAAAAGTATCTTTTTCATAAATAGGATAGATCTTAGGAGAAAGCTAAATTTGATTGTTATGATTGTCAATAATTTCATCCTTTTTCTCTAAGGTCTCATTCTATTGTGCCATAATGTCTACCCTAGTAGGAGATCCTTTAAGATTTTCATTGCATTCTGTGGTTAGATTTTATAAAGTAGCATCATCACAAATAGGGGAGGCATCAAGAGAAGGACAACCATGAGTTTCATGCTTACTAATGATTGGAATTTTTTCCAAATAGAGCTTCCCAAATGGCAGGGGCACTAGGAAAGGGAGAAACAAGATTCTTATGACTCTCAATAAGGGTATCTTCTAACATAAAATTATCTTGTTTGTGGCTAAGAGATATATATAATGTTTTCCCAAGTAGGAGAGGTAGGATTTTCATAGCTCCCAATCATTGTATAGCTTAACACCAACATATCCTCCTCAAAAATGTGATTTTCATGATCGTTCATGAATGCATCTGCTTTCACTAAAGCATTCTTGCAAGTGGGTTGATGCAAGAAGTTGGGTCCACAAAAAGGTCAAAAAGTTGAAGTGTTTTTGTTGTTTCTCATAATTTATCACACTTGAATTGAAAATTTGAGGCAATTAAACAATGAATCTTAAAATAAGTTAGGAATACGAAATTTAGCATTTTGAATCTATCTTCCAAATATGTAATTTATTTAAATACCCAAATGATAGAAAATAAATTTTGATAGGGATGTATAAAAACCAATCTTTAAAAGTCTCGATTTTTTTACCATACTATGCACGTGTATGTACACCAATTTTTGACCCGAATAAAACTATTTTGCTAATTCCTTTTCAGGAAAGAGAGATAACAACATGAAGATTGATGAGGAATTTTTTTAATAATATTATATGATTTTTTTTATTTAAATTGTATTGGCCTTAATTACTATTTTTAAAAATCAACATGTACAGACAACATAATTGGACATACACTAAAGATTTTTTGAATCTTTTTGTTCATTGTGTAGAGAATTATCTGAAGATTGATGCCATATATTTTTTTAGTTGTAGCTCAAACACTAAGGGTTGGATCTCCAAGCCTTTCTTGAGCCTAAAACTGAGGTAGAATGTGGGTTTGAGATTCAAAATTTTAAAACCATGTATGTTTTTTTAAAAATGCGTACACGTTACAAAACACATATGCATTCTTTATTTATTTGATTATTTAAAAAATTAAATTCTTTCTAGAAACGTGTACGTGTTCTACGTTACAAAATGCATACAAAATTTTTAAAATGTGTATGTGTTTTTAAAAACACGTGTTACGAAAAATATACACATTCTTTATTTATTTGATTATTTAAAAAATTAAATGCTTTTCTAGAAATTACAAAACATGTATGCATTTTAAAATTCGTATCTATTTCTAAAAGGTATTTAATATTTTAAATAAATTAATTGTATGTGTTAGAAAACATGTATGTGCTATATAACAGGTACACATTTTTTAGTGCATACACATTTTTTTAAGCTTTGGTAACCGATTCATAATGCATATGCTTTTTTTAATAACATGTACACATTTTCTACGAGATTTTTTTATGGTCAAAACTTCCCCTCTTTGTGGACCCAAATTCTTGCTTTTACCCAAGTAGGGGAGTTGTTGGGAGATGAATGGAGACTAGGTAAATTAGTGCCAATGATCTCATCATCTTATGTCATAATATCTTTCCAAGGTGGGTGAGGAAAAGGATAAACAAGATCTTCATGATTCTCAATGATTGTATCTTCTTTTGCCAAGATACCTTTGACACTAAAAGGAGAGGTATCGGGAGAAGAACAACTAGGATCATCATGAATGTTTGTGTTTTCATCTTCTTCTATCAGATCATTCCCACAAATAAGATGGGTTTTAGGTTTAGGGAAAGCATTGACACCTTCACTCTCTTTCACTAAGAGACTCTCATAACTAGGAAATATATTGAATGTACAACTAACATTCTTATTAACTAACTTTTTCTTTGCAATCTTGTAAAACATGGATACTAACATTTGTGAAAATTATTCTAATGTAATGCAATGAAATATGTAAATATAGTTTTTAGAGTCTCAACAAGGTAATTCGGTGATTACACCATGTAATAGACTAAAAATGAAATGCTTTGATGCAATTTTGAACTTTTAATAATGTACTAAAATGCAAAAATTTAAGCTAAATGCAATGAAATTGATGAAACAACAAAACAAGAAACTAAAATAGAAAGATAACAACACCAAAAACAAGTTAAAAGTTGAGATTTTAATATCTTCAAAATTTAGAGAAGTAGCTAACAAGGACTCATTCATGAGTAAGGGCGAATGGGTCATGGTTAGGTGTTTCTAAGATATTATTATGGATTTTAGAGTGAATTTTTAATCTTTTTTCAGTTGCCAGAAGGTTTAGATCATACCTAATCAGTGACTTATTCACCAATAAATGTGTATGGGTCATGGTTAGATGATTTTAAACTATTTTTAATGATTTTCAAGTTCATATTTATATCTTCCAGTTCCAAGTTTGAGACAGCAACCTCAAGGCTTAGATTTTGCAAAAATTCAATGCAAAAAATACAATGAAAATATGAAATGCAAACCCTAGGTTGAAATACAATTTTTATTTTATTTTCAAATGCAATTATACGTGTGTCACCAAAAAGTGTAGTCTTGACTATTGTCACTCATTTGGACCATTCCTATGGATTTTGGACCTCTTTTTACCCCTTTCCAAGCCTTGTTTCAAAGTGTTGTAGGGTGTTGTAAAACATTTTCACACTTTCCTAGGCTTGTTATCACTAAATTAACCATTTCTTATGGCATAGTGACCCCTTAATGTACTTATAGGCCCGACTTCGATGTGTATTGGGAGGCAATCCGATTCAACATCATTAACCAACTTTTAAATTCTGACAACCACTTGAATTTGTCCCACTGGACTCGGTCACCACTTTGGGTAACCTAGTCCCTTTTGGCATACAATTCAAAATTAAAACAAATTTCTAACGAGAATTTTCCTACAAAAGTCTAAGGTCGGCCTATCATGTGTTATTTTTTTAAAATGAGGGCACATGCATAAATAAGGGTTTTGCCCCTCATTTTCACCCTAACTAGTTCATTATTCAATCTCTCACTCACTATTCTTCTCAAGCAAGCCAAGGTTCTTGCACCATAAGTCATCAATACATCTCTCCAAAGCATTCAAGCATTGAAACTCCAACCACTACAACAACACAAGATCATTCATCATGGAAATGTATTGAATCCATCATTTCATATTTCATTCTCTATTATCTTGTCTCTTCATTTGATTTAATTATCTAAAAGGGGTTTAACCAAGGCAAACCCCCATGCCCTAACATCCAACATTTCCTTCTCTCTCTTTATGTTGTTTGCAGGCTTTATTTGCCATTTTATTGAAGATTAGCTTTGGAAGAGTTGTCATCAAAGTGTCAAACCCCTTCAAGGTTGTAGAAACCATAGTTGGAGCTTGTAGAACACTTAAAGATCATATTCTACATTTTTAGGACTAGACACTTATCAGGAACAAAAGAGAAGATTGAGACCTACAGAATTCACCTTCATATCTCCTAAAATTAGGAAGTGGACTAGGTCCCTATTAGTTCCAACTTAGTCCCACTATACATGCATTGCTTTATTTTTTGTAGATCTAAGTACCCTTTTGGTAGAAACGAGTTCTGGTAGATTTTCACAAAAACTGGATTAGGTTGCTCAGCTTGGCACAAGTTTCCCTCTTGGCTTTTGCATTAGTTTTTTCCAGGATTCCAAACCTTCATCTGATCCCTTTTCATCCTCAAGGTGCATACCTTTCATTTCCATCTTTTTTTGTTTGTTAAATTTTACACTTTTAGGTCATTTAGCATAAAGTCTACATCTCATTGTGTGTTTTCAAGGATAGTCCATTTTATAGGTTTTACATTCTTAATTAGTTTATTTTATTAGTTCACTTCACTTAGATACACACACTCAGTCACACCCTATTCCAAACCCCAAAATCCTTTGAATGAACTCACTAAGAACACCCTAGTGTGAAAGAGAGCACTATTCCTCAACCAAACTTCTAGGCGAGAAACCCTAGGAGCCTATTGGGAAATCCTCTTTCCCTAAGGGATGTGTTTTTGGTGTTTCATTTTGGTGAGCTCGACCTTCGGATACCATTCCTTTCTGGTTTAGATTTCTTTATTTTCGTAGAATTAGCTTGCATTGCATTTTTGCATTAATTATAGGGATTTCCATTTTTGCATTAGTAAAAGTGCGTATAGGTTGCATTTTTTGCATCTTAAATCATTAAACCTTTCTACAATTTTGCATTTGCATTTTAAGTCTGCCTCATACAACATAGAAACCACCGACACCCATCAAAATACTCTGTAAATTCTCAAAAAATCACCAGGTGGACTAAGTTGCCACCCTAGGCGACCTAGTCCATTTCTTCCTCTGAAATTGCCATTTATAGGGTTGAAATTCTTATTTTTAAGCTTCTATTTTGTGCCATTACCTACCTGTTTCAATTTTTTGTGTTTCTATAACATATATTTCATTACATTTAGCTTAAATTAGCTCATTTCATGCATTCCTTAGTTTCAATTTTGCATTTACATATCATTTTGAGATCATTGCATTGTGTAATGAGTAAATTACCTTCTTTGAAATCTGAAAGTTTCATTTCATCCTATTTCTTTATGTTGGATTTTAAGTTTACACAGATTTTGTTACATTTTAAATATCGTTCATGGCAATTAGAATTTTTCAATTTTTATTTTCAACATTAGTTCCTAGTTCATTTAGATCAAATTCATTACAAAATGAAAAAAAAACTTTGACAACTTTACAAGAACCCACCCACACCCTTCTTAAGCCCTTTAGTAGCAATGACATGGACATGTTAGATCAATCCATTGACGACTTCACCTCTCCTTGCTCATCCACTAAATATTTTCCACAACAGGATGCAAACATTGATAATCCTGATAATCATAATTGTTCTTCTCCTGATATCTCTCCCATTGGTGACAAAGGTATCTTGTGGAAATAAGACACAATCATTGAAGATCGTGATGGTGTTTCATGTATTCCTCTTCCTCCTCCTTTCAAAGAACTTATAACATGCGAAGCTCAAATCAAGGTTACTAACTTACCTAGTCTTCAATCATCTCCCACCACCTCCCCTATTTGTGATAATGCTTTAATAACTAAGGATATTTTGGTTTCAAGGAACCCAATTTTTGAGAGTTATAACATTATCTCTCTCCTTCCTAATATTACTCACATTTGGAAGGGTCTATTTGAACAAAATAGTCCAATCATTGGTATCCATAAAACTCCTAGTTATCCTTCTCTTAATTCCTCTCCTATGAGAGATCAAGTTACCTTACTAAATCTAACCATGAAATGTGATGAATCTATTGTTTTTCACTTTCTAAAAATCTCTCCTCCTAGGATAGATACTATGGCACAAGAGACTGACCCCTTGTAGAAATAGAATTCAATCATTGAAAATCACAACAATAAACTCTCCCCCTCTACTAATATCTCTCCTATTCGTGAAGAAGATATTATGGTGTTACAAGATCCTATTGATGAATAAGAAACTTCCATCATGGATCATTCCCTTACTTGCAATGAATTCAATGGTGTAGAACCAAACAATAAATGTGATAAACATCTTTTCTTTGTTCTCCTAAACACTCTCCTACTAGGGAAGGCATCATGGTACAACAAAACAACAACATGCTTACACTTCTTTCAAGAAATAGTAATATGTCTTCCTTGGGTAATGGTAAAAGGATGATCCTCAATTACCCTTTCTTAGAGATACATCAACCCAAGCCCACTAAGGATATGCATACACAAGTGTCCACTAGATCCCCATTTACTATTGGACCTCCTAAGCATCCTCTAATCCTTCACCCACCTAAGAACAACGTCTAACATCACCCAAGTTACAATGACATTGCACACATCTATTATAAAGTCTACACCATCAAGGCCAAATTTTCCAAAAATTTTTACTCATCCACATAAATAACATTAGTTGTTGCTCCTTTCCTTGTAATAGTTTTAGGGTCATAGAACACTAACTATTGCATGCTTTACATCCCTTACGAATAGAAGCATACCATCATCCATTCTAGGCTTACCTTTGTCCTACACTAAGTAGGGGAAATTGATTCAGTAGCCTTTTCGTTGTATGTCACTTGTGTTGTTGCTTTCGACTACTTGTTAACCTTTCATAAAGTTATAAGACCAAGCTTGGGATATGGATGGCATGGCTTAAGTTTACTCGCATGTGACATACTATCCCTTTTCATGGCATAGCTTACCTTGAAAACATATGACTTGGAATAGGGCTTTCCAAGTTAGCTCTCATGTCCCCTTTCCTCTATTCTTGGCTACTTTAAAGAATTTTCTCATAGAAATGATGTTAGAAACCACTTTAAAGTGGGGGCATTCATAGATTAAATCCATTTGCAAAATTCCATTGCATGATTTCTCTTTTTCTTGTGATGTGTCCTCTTCTTGGTGGCCCATCATTAGGTTTGATGCCTTCCAAGAGTGTACGATCAACTAAAGTGGTCTAATGCAAATGAAGCATCCCATGGATAGTGATCTGACACCCTAACTTCTCCTCTCTTGGAGACGTTAGGCATAATTCTCCCTAATAAGAAGACCTTACATGAACAAATAAAAATCCCCTTCAACAAAATCTTCATCGAATATTTAAAAGAATTTGCACAAGCATTGTAGTGTCCTATTTAAGTTATGAAGCAAGGTAAATTTGGTATGGTTAGTATAATGGGAAGCTAACACACTGACATGACTTTCTCATTATACTATGGGAATCTGATACAGTGGCATGACTTTCTCACTAAACCACTTCTTTACGACTTCTGACCCAACGGACAACCAAAATTCTCGTTGCGCGAGAGTGAGTATGATTTTTGGACAAACAACCTAGATCTAATCCATAGCTAGCTAGACAAAAAGTCAAAGCTTGATCCAAATTTTCACCTTTCTCTTTCTCTCCCTTCTAGTTCTTTTCATCGCATGATTGTGTATCTTATTTTGTTGCAAACCATTCACCCTTGAACATGCCCTTTAGCACTAATGTTTGATTTACCTAGAATCTTAAATCCTGGGGGCTTGAGTACCTTCTTCATCTTTTTCATTCTTCACCATTTACATTGGCCTACTTTAGTGTGAGTTTGAAGTAATTTCATCCTCTCACTAATGTGGGGGCTAAATATGTCGCCAAAAAGTGTATTCTTGAAAATTTTCACTCATTTAGACCTCTTTTTACCTCTTTCCAAGCCTTGTTTCAAAGTGTTGTAAGGTGTTGTAAAACAATTTCACACTTTCCTAGGCTTTTCATCACTAGATTAACCCTTTCTTATGCCATAATGACCACTTAATGTGATTTTATGCCCAAATTAAGTTTATTTTGGGAGGAAATCCTATTAGACACCATTAACAACCTTTTAAATCTTGACAACAACTTGAATTTGTCCTAGTGGACTAGGTTGCCATTTTGGGCAACCTAGTCCCTTTTAGCATAAAATTAAAAATTAAAACAAATTTCTAACTAGAATTTGCCTCTAAAACCATAAGGTTGACCTATCATGTGTTATTTTTGGGAAATTAGGGCACAACATGTATAAATAAGGAATTTACCCTCATTTTTACCTAACTAGTTCATTATTCAATATCTCACTCACCATTCTTCTCAAGAAAGCTAGGGTTTTGCATCCTAAGTCATCAAGAAATCTCTCCAAAGAATTCAAGGGCTGAGACTCCAACCAATGCAATAACACAAGATCATTCATCATGGAAAGTTATTGAATCCATCATTTCATATTCCATGCTCTATTATATTGTCTATTCATTTTATTTAATTATCTAAAATGGATTTGACTTGCCCTAACATCAAACATTTCCTTATCTCTCTTTGCATGGTTTGCAAGTCTTATTTGCAGGTTTTTCAAAGAGTAGGTTTGAAATTTTTGTCATCAAAGTGTCAAATCCCTTCAATGTTGGAAAAACCCTAGTTGGAGCTTGGAGAACACTTACAAATTAGATTCTGCATTTTTGGGATTGGACACTTGTCAGGAACAAAAGGGAAGACCAAGACCTATAGAGTAAACCTTCAGATATCCCAAAATCTAGAAGTGGACTACATTTCCATCAGTGGTGACTTACTCCCACTATCCATGCATTTTTGGGTTTTCTATAGATTTGAGTACCCTTTTTGTAGAAAAAGGTTTTGACATATTTTCACAAAAACTAGACTAGGTCTCCCAGCTTGGCACAAATGTCCCTCTTAGCTTATGCATCAATGTTCCAGGATTCCAAACTTCATGCCATCCCTTTTCAGCCTCCAGCTGCACACCTTTCATTTATAGCTTTCTATTTTGTTAAACTTTACATTTTTAGGTCATTTAGCATAAATTTTGCATATCATTGTGTGTTTTCAGGCATAGTCCATTTTCTAGGTTTTACATTCTTCATTAGATTCTTTTATTATTTCATTGCACTTAGATACACACACTCAATAAAACCCTATTCCAAACCCCCTAATATTTGAAGGAACACCAAGAATACTTAGCGTGAAAGAGAGTCATTTCTCAGCCAAGCTTCTAGGTGAAACTCCCTAGGAGCCTATTGGGGAATCCTCTTTCCCTACATTTTTGGTGGTTCAATACGATGTCTAAATGAGATGCAAAATGACTAATTTCTTTTATCATTTTTAGATTTAGAGAAATGCAAAACAATATAAATCTGAACCATATATAATATGTAATATTTCAATGCAAAACAAGTAACCCTTAGTGAGTGTAAATGAAAGATCCAACTTAAAATCCAATGAGAGACTCTAAAAATTAGAAAATTGCAATGTTGAATATCTCAGATTCACCAAAGAATGTATAGGGGAAAACTAGAGTAGACCCAAATGCATGAACAAGATGATCTACCACTAATTTGTCTAAGGCCCTAAATACACATATTATGTAAAATAAGACACCAATAATAATAAAAAATGTAGTCTATCTATTATAGAAACTATGGGGATGTTTTTAGAGCATAAAAAGCTATGTACCTAGCCAAAAAGTTGATGTTTTTGAGCTATAGAGGACTCATTCATCTTTAGTGGCAAATCGGTCAGTTTAGGGTTTTGGAAAATTGATTTCAGGATTGTGTTCCTTGATTTCTGCACTCTTGAATTCCCTAATATCAGCTTTTGGAAGTCTATATGCAATTTTGTAGAGCTCTTTCTATGATCTTTCAATTTGAATGGCAACTTTTTGCAACTTTGCAACTTTTGACAATTTTGCTCCAAATCTTGCTCAACTTGATCTTCAACCTATAAATCTGCAATCACACACAAGAGTAGAAAAAAATGTTGATTGTTAGTGAATGGGGCTTTTCCTCAGTCAAACACCTTGTAGGTAATTAAATGAAATGATGAAATGAAGAATATGAATCATGGAACATGAAATATGTAAATGATGTCACCTTGGATGATGTCTTGTGAAACAAATCTGCATACTAATATGTAGTGGCCATGAATAATGTAGATCTTGGATGTAGGATGATTCTTGTAAATGGATCCTAAATGCAACATTAACTTCCTAGCTAAACAAAAATGAATGTATTGAACCCTTGACATGATTATGTTATCTTGAATTGCTTAAATAATCTCTTGAAATCTTCCTTGAAATGCCTTATGAATTCTCTTGTAATGATCTACAATGCTTGATCACTTGATTTCTTGAATGCTTGAAATTATAGGTAAAAGCAATGTGAATTAACCCTTTATTTATACTAAATTAGGAGATTAACCCCGAAATTCAAAGAATTATGGCCAACACAAGATTTGGGAAGAAACATTATTAAATTCCTACTAGAATGCAATTCAAAAAGGGGGGTCTCATTAAGGGATGACCCATTTTCCACCTTGGGTGAATGGGTTTTGACTTAGTTTACTAAGACCTAACCCTAAGGGATTGAAAGAGGGTCAAAAAACCATTCTAGATCAATTGAGAAAGGGGGGTCCTATTAAGAGAGGATCCATTCTCCATCAAGGGGGAATGGGTCTAGGCTCAACTTACTAGGACCAAACGTTTCCCAAAAAACATATTTTGTTAATTAAGAACTTATGATTGTCGAGATAGATCTTTAGGAGGTGTCAAAATTAAGGCTTCAATTATAATTAAATTGGGGTTAATTACTCAAATTACCCACAATTAATTAATACCACCTAGATAAGTGTGAAAGTGGTTTATCACTTTACAACACTTAAACAAGGTACACATTATGTACATTTTATTCACAAAGGGGTCCATAAGGCTTAATTAAGCAAATACATCCTAGAAAAGTGTGAAAGTGTGTTACAATACTTTACAAAACCCTTGTAAAAAGTCAAATAAAGGTTCTATAAGAGTGTTAATATCTACAACATATTACAACACCACTCCAAGACATCACTAGTTTAGCTTTAATGTTAATTATTAAACAAAGTAAGGAAAAGGCTTACTTTTTTGTTACTACACCAATTAAAGCATAAATCAGCCCAATTAATTAATAAAGCCCTATATTAATGTTAAAGTGTACAGATACACTTTACAACACCCTAAATAAGGAAAAATTAGGTCTATTTAGTTTAAAAGGGGCCTTAAACCTAATGTGTCTATGTAAAACACATTACAACACTAGATCAAGGCAAGATTTGGTTGATTTTAATTATGCATGGAAAAGGGATACACTTTCTTACATTACATCTATTATCCCATGTAGTATATTTTTCCTCTACAAGCCAATTAAAGGCTAAAAATTCATCCAATTTACTTCTATAAGTGCCATTTTTTGTATAATTATATCTTCTTTGTTATCAAAATCTTCAATAAACCTATTAGTGTCCAAAATCATATATAGGAAACTCTTCATAAATTTAGTGTCAATTGGATCCTTCTCACAAATTATAGAAGATAATGATATTATAATTTTTTCCAGTTGCTCTCTCCAATCTTCATATGAATTAAATTTTTCATAAACATCCATGATGTTAGGGAATATTCCTAAATTATTTTCATCAAACTCTTTTCTCAATTCTTTAATCCTATCTTTCATGGGGTTCACCATCCACTGATATCCACTTTCTAGTTTAACTATCTGATATGTGGGAGTGATTTTTTAGGTTTATTTGGATCATAGGAAAATCCTTTGATCATGCCCATCAATGAACTCAAACTTGTCACTTATATGTGCATAAGAATAATTTCCTTTGTCTTATCCTTAATAAACATATCAATGACAGTTATCATCAAAGAATAATTGGCATTTAAATTATTTTCCTGCATAAGAATCTTTTTCATCAAATGACCCAATATAGTAGAAATCATATTCAAATTATCATTATTTGTTGCAAGAAGTGGTGTAGAAAAATTACTTGGTACTTAAGGCCTAGGCTACCATACAATAATTTCTTTTGATGGAGGTGGTGGAGAAAGTGATGAAGTAGTTGCTTGTTTTTGCACTTGAGGGTATTAGACTTGTGGTTGTTTTTGCAACATTTACACTTGTACCTTTGATTGAGAAATCTTTATCTTGCCCATATTTTACTCATTCAATAATTCTTGACATTTCTTTAAGGATTAATTGTAATCTTCTTGCAAGGATTCAATAGTTGCCTTACTAAAATGGAAAACATTCACAACCAATGTGGTTTCCTCAACTGAAAAGGTATCAGATACTCTTTTAATTATCATCCCTCCCCTTAGATCTCCCACTAGTTCAACAATAGTTGGTTTATTAGTATTTGTGGCATAGGCCCGAATAGCCAATGCAAACCTAGATAACACACCCAATGCTTCATCTTCAGATTAAAATACCTTTCATTCTTTTTTATAGTGTACAAGGAAATAGCTTATGCTATGCCTCATTCAGGTAAAAAAAGGATGCCACTTTCCCTAACTAATTTTCTTTCTTCATTTTATGTCATTTCCTTTTATTCTACATTCATCTAAAGAACCAATCTATCTAATATTTCTTTCCTTGATTGGTCTAGAAATTTGGCTATTTCCTCATGCAACCTTCTTCAGATTCATCTCTTTTGTACTTCACAAAAATTCCTTGAACACACTACTTTTGATAGATGGGTCATGATGTAGAAACCTTGTAGAGGCTTCCTCTCTTATGTAATTACTATTGTCTCTTCCTCCAATAATTTTTTGAGTGACCCTTCCTATTAGAGCCCGAAGGTCATCATCTCTTTGAGGAGATACCATTTCTTGCATTATTTCCTCTCCAATTACAAAAAAATGTTCATCATCTTTAGAATCTAGGGGGTAGTCAACCAGTTTCTCTTCTACAACTCTCCTCCTCTTTGGTGAAGGCTCCCTTGGTAGTGGGTCCAAATAAATTATATTTTGTGGAGGGGAGAGAGGTGTCATCCTCACTAGGGATGAGTCTCTTGATTCAATAGATAGAGAAAGTGAAGCTCTTGTTTTCTCCTTCATTATAATTCCCTTGGGCTTCCTTGTAAAAACATAAGGACTCTTTGGAGGCTAGTAAGTTGGCCACTCTTCTAGCACATGAGCTTTTCTTTTATATTTTTTTTGTTCCTGAGCCTTTTGGCACCTCTCCCATAATTTTTTTAGTATTATGCAATATGGCTTAAATCCTCATAACCAAATCATCAACATCCACCAATGGCCCCTTGAATGAAGGGTCCCTTTTCTTCTTTGTATATTCAAATTTCTTAAAGGTTGTCCACTTAGCCTTTCTATTTTAGACCTCTTTATCATCCAAGCAATTTATGATTACGTATTCTACATAATCTATGCCATGATAGAAGTTTGACCTATTTATCTCAATTATTAGTTCATTAATAAATCCTTCAAGATCAATTTTTTTATCCTTAGATGGCTTCATCCTATAAAAATAAAGTAAATTGGGAATCTACTTCTAGCAATCCCTGTTGATAGCAAAGTCTAAAAATATAGTGAGGTATGGAAAGAAGGATCCTTTTATTTGATTGGCTAGCTGAGCCTCTTTGGCATGAGACAACTACCATATTACCTCTAAAATTCCAATTCTTAATGACACATGCCTTGATAGAATATGTGGTGACAAAGGGTATCCATACACTCTTAGTATTTTGTAGTGAAAGTGAGCGATAAAATCTCCCCAATTGTGGCTAATGCCTAACTTAGGTCTTCTCTCTACTATCCTTAAGAAATCATGTAGGTTTTTTGGGATTCTTGTTATCTGACATTTCAAATAGCACATAATCTTGGATTTATTGTTTTGGTGAAATTCAAATAGCTTGATTGTTGACAATGTCTATCTAATCAATGTGTCCACATTTGCACTAGATATTTGCATCCTTATAATCCTTTGTATTAATCTGTAGTCTAGAACCTAAGTCCTTCCTACCCCTAAATAGGAACATGTGGCAAAACAGTTAATACCACTAGAACCTGACTCCCATTTTTCCCTTCTTAATGCTTTCCAATGCCTTATGGATATCATTTGAAAAGTATGATGCAAAGTCAAATTCATCATTCACCATTAGGTTTTGGATATCAGTTTCCATAAACATAAAATCTACTGGAATCCTGTCAAGTGGAGAAAACCCTAAAACCTAACACAATGAATGATATGTCTTTGGAAAATATCCCTTAAAAATATTTACTTGAAAATGCTTTGCTCAATGGGTGATATTTTAATAGTTTTTTTGTGTGGGTCTTTAACCCTAAATCTTGGTAGAAATAGGGCTCTATATGTGCTCTTATTTTTCTCATGTTTCTTTTTAAAATATTTTGTATCAATAGGTTTTATCACAAAGGGTTTGAGTTGAAAAACCTCTACAATTGACGCCTTATCGAATTTGACTAGAATCTCACCCATAGATCATATGATCTTGACTATTTCATCATAATTTTCTACCATAGCACTCAACAAATCAACATTAGGGAAAATTTTGAGGATAACTAGCTTCCCCAATTCAAGCCTCCAAATGATGCAAGTAGGGACCGAGGAATTTCCTTTTTCCATACTAGTGTTTGGATAATTCCCAAACCGTTAGATTCAATTCAACATCTATGATTCCATGGTACCTCTCAAATAAAGCTTTAACTTCCCTAGGGCCTGCACCTTGCTTTTTAGATTTATGGAGCCAAAAAATTGAGCAATTGGGTATGTGTAGGATCATCATGGGCCAAAAAGTGGCGATATCTAAGTGATATGATGGCCCATGTGGCTGACGACTTTTTTCTTACCCAAAATTAATGAAACAAAAAGGGTTTCTAATGGAGATTCTTAGCTTTCCACCAATATAAATTATGCTTTAATTTGAATTTAATAAATAATTATTATTCATTTTCTATTTTAATTACGACTAAAGTCCTGTTTGATAGGCTGATTGAAAAAAATATATAGCTTTCAAATGATATCACATTTTTTTAATCCAAAACATACGTCACATTCTATGCTTGGCACACTATAGGATTAAAAAATAAAAATTGAATTTCATGAAGTTTTTACCAAGTGAAGGTTGTTAGACATACAAGTTTTTATAATTTTTAAAATTTGTAATATAAAATTCATAATTAATAATTTACTTGGAAAAAAATTACAATAAAATATGCATCACATCGGGAAATGAGTCCCCTACTTATATCTAAAATCTTATAAAAATATATTATCATTTTACTTTGGTTAGGTTGGTCAGACAAAAACCTACTTCTTATTTTTTCCCTGAAATTAAAGTACTACTGAATTGAAATTTCAAATTTTCACCAAATAGATTTTTTATTTAAAATAAACCCAATAGTTGAGAAACTACATTCATTTTTCTACAGATTCTATTCTTACATATTTTTGAAATAATATAGATAAACTATTCAAATTTTTACATCAAGTTTCCTAACTCTAATTTTTTAGATTTTACTGGCACTTAAGGGCCTATTTTTTCCATGATCATCTTGCACATACCCAACTATGCCATCCTACAAGGCTCATTTTGGGGTTAAGGCAGAGGCTTGTGAATTTGGGGGAGTTATTCTGATAAAATTTGAAAGAAAACTAGGGTTTTATAGATTGATCTAGGGTTTTGACACAACTACAAATGAAACTAGAGAAATTCTGAACAATTTGAGTGTAAGCAATAAAATTCAAACAAAAGACAACCCTATAAAGAAATTTTAGAAAGAAAACTAGCAATTTTAAATAATTTAACAAAATTTTGAGCAAGATAAAAGCTTGATTTCACTTATAGGTGTTTGGACAAGGAAACCCTAATTTTAGACACTAAGAAATCAAAACTTCACCAAAATTTATTTCTTTATGTTCTAAATACATTGGTGATTTGAAATTATGTGTAAAAACTAACTTTTATGGAAAAAAATCAATTTCAAGTGCATTGTGTCTTATCTACCATTACTCTTCACTCATGTGAATTTTGAACTTCTCTCTTGCTATTTTCCCTTGATGACAATATTTGTTTCAGTTTGACATCTTGGTGGTTGATTACTCAGTTGAACTATTTTCATTTTGTCATTGGCATACTTACTTCATTTATGATATTATCTTTGGTGGCACTGATCTCTTGACTCCATGTGCAGGTCATAAGGAATCTTGGTTACAAGTTTATGTTCCCTTGTTCAGGTGACATGTTTCTGATTTGACATTTTGTGCTAAATTGATTATCTTGATATTGGCTTATTCAATTTTCTATGAAAAACTTGACTATTTGATGTTGGCTTATTCAGTTCTTCTACCATCATGACATTGATACAATTTTTTCTAAACAATATCGAAGGTGGGCTTCTCTATTAGGGAAATAATTTTGTTTCATTGTCTGTGGGTTTCAAACCCTACTTTGGCTGCCACCATGGAAATCTCCTCACAGCCGTTTCATTGTGTAAGTTGGCTCTTTGCTTTTCTTGGACAACGTATGGGGAAATATGTAAGACCATTACAATGGTTGATTCTTCTGTCAGTCTCCTATCATCGAGTAAGATATCAAAATAGGAAGGAGCTCATGCTTCCTTGTTGCTCTGTTGGTCTGGTAAATTGCTACATGACAACATCTATTCCAGTCTTCTCAGGTATTCATCTCTTTGACTGATTTGCAAAACCGTTACTTCTTCTGGCAAGGTTAATAAGAGATATGTGTTTTCTTCTATATAGAAGTTGAAAAAATGGGTTTATTCTTTTCGTGGTTAGAACTAAAATTATTACACATAATATAAAGTGCATTTTACAAAATCTTACCATTTTATATGATTCTCTAAATGGGTAATCTAAATGGGTTATCATGAAGTCTTTGAATCTCTTCATTTTCTTACCTAGATTCACTGATAACTATTCTTGGATGCATCATTATATGATTTCAGTTACATTGCATTGTGGTTTTAGTTTCACTACTATTGCAGTTGGATTTTCGAGGGTATTTTTCACTAATTGCATACATTCTTTTATGTTGTTTGTTTTTAGCACTGCTTGTGTAGGCTACTTGAGAGGATAGGGTGCATTCTCCTTTTTATTTTTGCATACTTCTTGGGTATTCTTGTCAAAAGAAAACCCTCATGATGATCCTTCTCTCAAGAACACTGTAACATCTGGCATTGTTGCTCGACAAAAAATGGGTATTTTGATAATCACCTATGTTTTATCTTTTGGAAAAGAAATCTAAGCTATACTATTGCAATATCTTAAAAATGTAATGATGAAATCTGTTTAATGAGGAAAATAGAGAGATTAGGGATTTTTAGTTTTGTTTTGGAAATTAAGTGAAAAATAAGGATTCATATTTTTGTTGAAAAGATTAAAAGATAGGGTTAACTGTTTTTGAATAGATATGAGAAATGTATGAAACAAAAAGTGAAAAATGAGTGTGAAAATATCACTATAAATGTATTGAGGAGAAGTTGTGTATTGAAATTAAAAATCAAAATTTATGAGCTATTTTATCAAGTTGTCTTCAGGCTTGACAATGGTTAAAATTCTGAATGGCATGCTTGAACCTTGAGGATTGTAAACATTGTTTGTAAAGAAGCACTTGACATAAACTGGAGAAATAGAGAGATCCTCTATATCATTATATGACTTACTGAAAATAGAAAAGGGGTTGATTCTCCTTGAAATTGTTGTTTCTAAAGGAGGGGTTGGTGCTCCTTGAGTTGATACTCATAAATCAGCCTATAAGGCATTGTCAAAATGATTATTAAAATGAAATCCTATAAAGGCAACAGTTTAAAAGTGGTTTTGCTACCCCAGGAGGGTTTTCCACTCGGCATATCTTGTGTTTATTTGATTATCTGTGGTTCATCTGATTCATTGCATGAATTCTTTAATATGTTATGTTTCCATATTACAATTCTCATTTCAGTTGATGTGATTGCATTGAATACATGAATGCGTTTATCATTGATAAATGAGAGCATACATTTGGTTTATTTCAGTTTTATTAAAATTGTGAAAATAGTTAAAATCACTAATTCACCCCCCCCCCTCTTAGTATCTCTTTCACTCCAACAATTGGTATCAGAGCCTAGGGTCCTCTGATAGGTCTTTCCAACCTAGGAATTATTCTGGCCTTGGAGAATATTCAAAATGTATCAAGCTCATGAAGGCAGTACATCCATGACTAGAGCTCCATTATTTGATGGAATTGATTATGTATTCTGGAAAATCAGAATGGAGACTTATTTAACCTCTATTGACCTTGATGTTTGGAGCATAGTATTGACTGGGTAACTATACTAGCTACTCTACCTACTACTTCCGATGAAAATAAAATATATGAAACTAATGCAAGAGAAAAAAATGCTCTCCTATGTGCACTGACTAAATATGTCTTTATTAAAGTCATGCACTATAGCTTTGCTAGGGAAATATGGGTTAAACTTGAAACTATCTATCAAGGGAATGAAAAAGTAAAACAATCTAAAGTTCTCACTCTAAAACACTAGTTTGAAGAAATAAAAAAAAGGGATGATGAAAAAGTAGCTGATTACTTTTGAGAATTGATGAAATTATCAATGCCATGATTGGTCTGGGAGAAGATGTTAAGGAATTTGATGTTGTAACTAAGGTCATCAGAACCTTACAAAAAAAATTTCAAGCTAAGGTCTCTACTCTAGAAGAGAAGAAACACTTTGACCAGCTTACCCTTAATAGCCTACAAGGCACTCTGACTGCGTATGAAATCAGGATTAGTAAAAACAATACCTCTGCAAAATAAACAACTTTTAATATTGAAAGGAAAGAAAAGGATGAGCCCACTAAATGAAAATTTTCTGATTCCAAAGAATCCCACTTTGTGAGGAAGCTAAAAAAGAGGTCTGGAAAGTATAAGGGAAAACTTCCCTTCAAATGCTTTAACTGTGGAAAAATAGGCCACTTTTCTACAAAGTGCCCCTATGGTGATCCATATAGTGATAACGAGAAATTTGAAAAACTAGCTAAAAAAAGGCCTATAGACCTAAACAAAAATTAAACTTCAAAAAGAAGAAAAGTCTGTTCAGCAAAAAAAAAAAAACTTTGAATCTGAAGATTCTTTAGATGAAGAGGATGAAAATCTATTCATGGCTGAAATCATTCGGCAAGAAGAAACTAACAACACTGATGTTGAAGATGGTGAAGTGGATCTTGAAGGTGAACTGAAATTTTCTTTAAAAGATCTAAGAAAACCTAAAAAACAAATACGTTTTCAAGAGGAAAATTTAGCTCAAGATCTTGCACAAGAGCAACTCACAAATCTTGAAATTTTCTCATTAAAAAGTCAACTTGAAGAATCCAAGAGAGTTGAAGATTGTCTTCATATTGGCATAAATTTTAAAGATCAATAAATTCAAAAAATTGAACATGAGATTGTTGATCTCAGGAAGACCATTAAGAAATATGAGAGTACTCTTAAACTAAATGGCATGCTCAGTAAACAGAAACTGAAAAAGGACAAAACAGGTATCAGATCTATGAAAGGTGAATGTTCAAATGAAAATGCAAAGGATAATATTGTTGCTGGAAACAAAAGTGATGAACCTAAACATCCTGATTTTGATGAGGATCATGTTCATTCTTTTAGGAATAACATAATATCATATAATTCTAACCCTTTCTTTTATGGGTATTGTTATTTCTGTAACAAATTTGGCCACAAAGTGAGCTCTTGCAGATTTATAGATGCTAGAACACCTAGATTTGGTTATAGGAAAAATATTGGCTTTGCAAGACAAATTAGATGCTTCACATGCAATTCCATGGGTCATTTTCCTAAGCAATGTAAAGTTGATCATTAGAATAAACAATAGAAAACTAAAAAGGTTCGAAAACTTAAAACTGTCAAAAAAATAGAACAAACTATGTTAGTTCAAACTGCTTTCCACTCCAAGAAAAAGGACTAATGGGTCCTTGATAGTGGTTGTTCAAACCACATGACTCGTGACAAAGAAAAATTCACTAATCTTCAGGACTATGTAGGTGGATATGTGAAGATTGGAGATAACTCATGTATTCAAATCAAAGGTAGATGTTCACTTCTTCTGAATGAAGACACTCCTATTTACAACGTATATTACATAGAAGGATTAAAACACAACCTTTTCAGTGTTAGTCAAATCTGTGATAGTGGCTATCAGGTCATGTTCACTTCACAGGGATGTGAAATTAAAAATAAGTTTGGAAAAGCTATTGTTGCTGGAAGAAGGACTAAGGGAAATGTCTACAATCTCCTTGACATGTCTAGAAATGAAAATAATCAAGATATGTGCTAAAAGAGTCGTGTGGAAGAAATTTGGTTGTGGCACAAGAGACTAGGTCATATTAATTTTGATAATATGGTTAGGATTATTAAGAATCATAATGTAAGAGGTATGCCTGTTCTAAGAAAACATGAAAATATAGTTTGTAAAGAATGTCTCAAAGGAAATCAAACAAAGGTAATCTTTAAATCTATAGAACATTCTTCTACTAGACCTCTGCAACTTTTTCACACTGACTTATGTGGTCCTACAAGGACTAGATCTATCAATGGTGATAAATATTTAATGCTATTTGTTGATTACTACTCTCGTATGGTATGGGTTACCTTTCTTAAGCACACATATGAAGCTTTTGAACGTTTTAAAGTCTTTAGAAAAATGGTAGAAAGGGAGTCACATTTAAAATTGAAATGTCTAAGATTTGACAAAGGTGGTGAATTCACCTCACAAGAATTCATTGATTACTATGAAAGACATGGCATAAAAAGACAATATGTTGCTACCAGAACACCTCAATAGAATCGGGTTGTTGAGAGAAAGAACAAAACTGTAAAAGAGACGGCAAGAACTATGTTGGATGAAGAAAAAATTCCAAACATGTACTAGAAAGAAGTTGTTCATATAGTTTTCTATATTTTGAATAGAGTACAAATTAGAGTGAAATCCAATTTCACTCCATATGAACTGTGGTATGGTAAATTTGCCTCAATTAAATATTTCAGAATATCTCACTACAAATGCTTTATCAAGAGAGATGATTATAACTTAGGCAGCTTTCAGTATAAGTATGATGAAGGTATCTTTTCAGGATACTCTACTCATAGGAAAGCCTATAAATGCTTTAATAATAGGCTGAATAAGATTATTGAATCTGTCAATGTCAAATTTCATGAATTTTTTTTTTTAGATGTTGAACCTATGTAAGATGATGAGGAAGAATAATTTGAACTAGATATAAATTTAGAAGGTTTTGAATCAAAAAAACTTGAAATAGAATCAACAAGTCCTAAACTAGCTGAAGCAAAATCTAAAGATGATGAAACTAGCCCTAAAAAATGTGTAACTAAAACTCCTTCAAAATCTCTTGCTAGAAACCATCCTAAAGATTTGATTATTGGAGATAAATCTGCAGGAGTTCAAACAAGGAGAAGAATTGTTAACTATGATGAAAAAGATCACATAGTTGAGCTTATTGCTTTCTATTTAATTACACAGTTTCAGCCAAATTTTTTTGATGAAGCTTTAACTGATGAATGCTAGCTTAATGCAATGTAGGATGAAATTGATCAAATTAAGAAAAATTGGACTTGGGAGCTAGTCCCAAGACCAAATGAAAAAAATGTCATAGGAGGTCAATGGATATTCTGAAACAAACATGATGAAAATGGCCATGTTGTTCACAACAAGGATAGATATTTTTATTAAGGATATGCTCAACAAGAAGGTATTAACTTTGGTGAAACCTTTGCACCTGTAGCTAGACTTGAATCCATTAGAATATTCTTGCCCGAACTTGTTCTTAAAAACTTTACTGTATATCAAATGGATGTAAAAACTACTTTTTTGAATGGTTATTTGAATGAAGAAGTTTACATAGAATAGCCTAAAGGTTTTACTTGAAAAAACAAGCCCAATCATGTTTTCAGGCTCAAAAAGGATTTATATGGCCTAAAACAAGCTCCTAGAGCTTGGTATGTTACACTAGATAGTCACTTTTAAAAGGTATTACTAGAGGAGGTGTAGACAACAATATTTATGTTAAGATTTAAGGTTCTGATATTTTAGTTGTTGAAATCTATGTTGATGATACTATCTTTGGCTGCAACAATATTGCTTTGAGTCAAAAATTCTCACAGATTATGGAATCTGAGTTTGAAATGTCCATGTTGGGAGAACTATCCTTCTTTTTAGGTCTTCAAATCTCTCAACTTGAAATTGGCATGTTTATCTCTCAAACAAAATATGCAAGAGATATGCTAAAGAAATTTCAAATGGATGAATGTCATCCAGTTAGCACTCTAATGGTTATCGGCTTCAAACTTAGCAAGGATGATGATTCTCCTACTGTAAATCCAATTGACTATAGGTCAATGATAGGTAGGCTATTATATCTAACAACCTCAAGACCTGACATAATGCAAGTTTCTTGCATGGTTGCATGATTTTAGTCATCTCCTAAGGAATCTCATATTAATGTTGTTAGAAGGATTCTTAAATATGTTCAAGGCACTCTTGACTATGGACTCTAGTATCCCATAAGTAATGATTTCTCACTAATTGCATATACTGATTCTAACTGAGCCAGTTGTCTGGATGATAGGAAAATCACCAACAGTGTTGCTTTTTTTCTTGCTGATTGATTAGTGGCATGGCACAACAAAAAATAAGAATTTGTTTCACTCTCCACTGCTGAAGCAAAATATATTGCTGCCACCTATTAGTGTACTCAAGTAATCTGGATGTCATAGACATTATCTTAAATTCGTATTGAAATTCCTAAACCTAATTCTATTTTGTGTGATAATACTAGTGCAATCAATATCTCTAAGAATCCTATTATGCACTTTTGCACTAAACACATCGCTATTAAATTTCACTTTCTTCATGAAAAGGTCTTGGCTAACGAGGTTTATGTGCAATATATTCCTACACAAGCACAGGTTACTAACATCTTTACTAATCCTCTAGCTAAAGAAGTATTTGATAGACTTCAATCTAGATTGGGAGTTATCTCTCAATCCTTACTATCTTAATACTCTATCTTGGTGATAGGGGGAGCTGATTAGCTCTCCTTGTAGCTCATACTTGGTTGCTCCATTTTTATATCTATAGCTTCATGACAATTCACTATTGGTTCTAGTTCATTATTTTGGATTCCCTTTATCCTTGTGACAAAAAGGGGGAGAATTATGCGCTTTTGGTTCCGATTCATCATTATGGCTTGGTGGCTCAGTTTTTTCCATCAAGGACAAAGGGGGAGTTTGTTGAACTTCTATCTTTCTATTTTTCCTTGATGACAATATTTGTTTCAGTTTGACATCTTGGTGGTTGATTACTTAGTTGAATTGTTTCCATTTTGTCATTGGCATACTTAATTTATGATATTATCTTTGGTGGCACTAATATCTTGACTGCATGTAAAATTCATAAGGAATCTTGGTTACAAGTTTATGTTCCCTTGTTCAAGTGACCTGTTTTTGATTTGACATTTTATGCTACGATGATTCTCTTGATATTGGCTTATTTAGTTTTCTATGAAACACTTGATTATTTGATGTTGTCTTATTCAGTTCTTCTACCATCATGGAATTGATACAATTTGTTATGAACAATATCGAAGGTGGGCTTCTTTGTCAGGGAAAACATTTCGTTTCATTGTCTATGGGTGTCAAACCCTACCTTGGCTACCACCATGGAAATCTCCTCACAACTGTTTCACTATGTAAGTTGGCTCTCTGATTTTCTTGGACAACATATGGGTAAATATGTAAGACCATTACAATGGTCGATTCTCCTATCAGTCTCCTTTCATCGAGTAAGAGCTCAAAATAGAAAGAAGCTCGTGCTTCTTTGCTGCTCTGTTGGTCTGGTAAATTGCTACATGACAACATCTATTCCAATATTCTCAGGTATTCTTCTCTTTGAATGATTTGCAGAACCATTACTTCTTCTAGAAAGGTTAATAAGAGATATGTGTATACTTCAGTATGAAAGTTGATAAATGGGTTTATTCCTTTCGTGGTCAGAACTAAAATGATTACACATAATCTAAAGAGCATTTTACAAAAGCTTACCATATCAGGTTTATGGGTCAATGGTTTTGGTTTGTGGGTAATCATGAAGTCTTTGAATCTCTTCAATTTCTTAGTTGGATTCACTCATAACTGTTCTTGGATGCATTATTATATGATTTTAGTTACATTGCATTGTGGTTTTAGTTTCACTACTATTGCAATTGGTTTTTTGAGGGCATTGTTCATGAATTACATACATGCTTTTATGTTGTTTGTTTTTAGCACTACCTATGTAGGCTACTTGAGAGGATAGGATTTAGTCTCCTTTCTGTTTTTCCATGTTGCTTGGGTATTCTTGTCTGAAGAAAACCCTCATGATGATCCTTCTCTTAGTAACACTGCAACATCTGGCATTATTGCTCGACAGAAAATGGGTATTCTGATAATCACCTATGTTTTATCTTTTAAAAAATAAAGATGAGCTACTATTGCAATATCTTAAAAATGTAATGATGAAATCCTTTTAGGCAGGAAAAAAGAGAGATTAGGGCATTTCAGTTTTGTTTTGGAAATTAAGTTAAAAATAAGGGTTCCTATTTTTGGTGAAAATATTGAAAGATACGGTTAACTGTTTTTGAAGAACTATGAGAAATGTATGAAAGGGAAATTGAAAAATGAGTGTGAAATATCATTGTAAATGTATATAGGAGAAATTGTGTATTGAAATTGAAAATCAAAATTTATGAGCTATTTCATCAAGCTATCTTAAGGCTTGACAATGGTTAAAATTCTAAAGGGTCATTCTTGAACCTTGAGGATTGTAAACATTGTCCATCAAGAGGCACTTGACAGAAACTAGAGAAACAAAGAGATCCTCTGTATCGTTGTATGACTTACTGAAAATAGAAAAGGGGTTGGTGCTCCTTGAAATTTGTGTTTCTAAAAGAGGGGTTGGTGCTCCTTCAGTTGGTGCTCAGAAATCAGCCCATGAGGCATTGTCAAAATGATTATTAAAATGAAAGCCTAAAAGGGCAGTAGTTTAGGAGTGGTTTTTCTAACCTAGGACGGTTTTCCACTCAAAATATCATGTGTTTATTTCATTATCTATGGTTCATCTAATTCATTGCATGAATGCTTTAATATTCTATGTTTCCCTATTACAATTCCCATTTCATTTTATGTGATTGCATTCAATACTTGGATGAGTTTATCATTGATAAATGAGATCATACAACTAGTTTAATTCAGTTTTATTAAAATTGTGAAAATAGTTAAAATCATTGATTCAGCCCCCCACCCCCCTCTCAGTGTCTTTTTCACTCCAACAGTGAACCAAAGTGTTTTCATCTACCCATTTTGCAAATTTGAATTCTAGTCATTGATTTCCAATTGATACATTTGAACTAATGGCTTAAATGGAGTCAAATTGATTTGAAAATATTGAAAAACATTTAAAAAGAGCACACCAATCATCTTTTACCATGTACATGCACCTTTCCAAGTCATCTTGGGCCTCTCTAGTGTTGAATAGGTTGGAAAATTTCACATTCCACTTCCTTGCATTTCCATAGTCATACATTAGACTGGCAGATGAAGGCTCATGAAATCATGGAAACCCTTTCAAATCATGCCATGTGTGCCAACATGTGGGCCATTTAACCATCCTTTATGCTCTCAACACTTAACTAATTTATTGGCACCTCATAGTTCTTCATTGAACAGTGGAGAGCTCACCATGTGGCATCATCCAATTTTTTTATAGTCAACATAAGTCTTCTCAGAGGGTTCCTCATAGAATGGTGGGGAAAAGTATAGATAATACCATGTGGCACCTTGGTAGCCATAGGATCTTAGTCCCACCTTAAGCCTACCATAAACCTTTGCAGAGATTAGATACATGGAATCCTTTCGTGATTATATTAACACTTTTTAAAGAATAAAATATTCATTGTGGGCTAGTGGAGTCAATAGAAAGTGAACACCTAGGGGCATGGGGCCTACTTGGTGGGTTACTTAAGGCCTTGAAAGCACATGCAAATAAGTTATGACTCAATAAGGGGCCATGACTAGGTTGATGAATGATTAAGACATAAATTTGAACCTTTAGACCTAGGAAAAAGACTTAAGAGATATCATGAAGTATTTCATGAACCTGCGAATAGATTTTAATAATCTTTATAAAGCATGGCAACTAGATAAACTAGGAGAAAGGGGATAGTGAATAAATGACTTTAAAGACTTAGGTTACAACTTATGTGACCAGTAACCAATTACTACAAGTCAATGAGTGAATAGAAAGATAATCAAGGGCATAGGACTATTAGAATTTAAAGAGGGTTTTAGACCTTAGGTAAACCATAAAATAAAGTTTTAGCAAATGCTAGCTAGCAAATGAATTTCAGAACGCTCAAAATTTATAGACAAATCCATAGAACCAAAATATTTTTTGAAAAACTTATCATATGCTATATGAAATAAAAATAGTAATAATAAATAAAATTTTAAGAAGGTCCCATAGTTGTACAATTTTTTTGAAAGGATGAATCAAAAATTCATAAGATCAAAATTTCATTAAAACTGAAAAGAAGAAAATATTGTTTTGTTTTCTTTCTCTTCTAGGTTTTTGGACCTAAAATGAAAGAGACCAATTTTCAAACTCTTTTCACTCAAGAACAAGCCCTTGAAATTTCAATGCAAAGGAGATTAAAATCTAACAAAGAGAATTTTCTATGGGATTTAATGATGTCAAATGTAAACGTGGAAAATAAAATGTTGGAAAACATAGTGTAATATGCAAAATGACCTAGAAAGATGAACAAATGCAATAAAAATCCATGAGACTAAAAGTGTGCACCCAGAAGATAGAAGAAGGTAGAATGGAGATCTGAATCACTAAAAAATTAATTGTTTATGTTGATTGGGACTCATTCACCAAGTTGGGTGAACCAGTCTTGTTTCTGAGAAAATGTGTAGGAACAAGTTTCAGCCAAAAGGGTATCCAAATATACAAAAACATTTATCAGGCTTGTACAGTGGGACTCACTAACCAATAGTGGTGAATTTTTCCACTTCTACTTTTTTGGGAGTTCTAAACTGGACTTTGTGTCTCTTGGTCTAGTCTGCTCTTTTTGACTGGTTTCCAAATCCGAATCTGTAAAAAACCACTTGTAGGTATTCTCCAAGATTCTCCAAGGTTGAATAAAAACTTTGAGAACTTTAGAGTCTTGAAAAAATTTCTCCACCTTTGCTCCTTGAAAAATATACAACCTAGATCTACAAATCACACATAAGAAGAGGGAAAAATTTTATGGGGGTTAGAGAATAGGGGTTTGCCTTGGTTAAACCCCTTTTTGGTAATTAAACCTTGAAATGAAAGAAAATGTAAAGGGAAAATGATGAATGAACAAAAGATAATGTTGCAACTCACCAAACCCTAGCAACAAGGTGCTACAATTATGCTTGAAATGGCTACAATGGATGTGGTTCTTGACTCTTGATTAAAGGAGATAGGTCTTGAATGCAATGCTTGATTGAATCATGAACTCTACATCACAATTTTTAGTACAACAATAAACATAAAGGATGCAATATTTGACATGATGATTGATGCTTGAAGAATTATCTTGAATGCTTGATAATATTCCCTTGAATGTCTTGAATTTTCTTTCTCAAATGCTCTTGTGAACTCAATTTTCTATAAGGATGAGTACTTGAATGCTTGGGGGGTAAAATGAGAGAAATAATCTTGTATTTATACTCAATTATGAAAGAATTATTGAAATTACAACACTACAAGCCGACATCAGATCTAGGAGAATAAAATCCTGTCAAAAAATTGATTTAAAATTGAATTTTGGTCGCATGAGACTCATTCACCCAAGGCGGTGAATGAGTCCCATCACACATAATGTATGGGACCAAAAATCAAAGTGTCTAGAAATGTGTGAAACCTACATCAGGACCAAAAAGAGCTAGGTGGGAGTCATTTTCCCAAGGTGGTGAATGAGTCCCAAACACTAAATTTGGGCCACACAAGCCAAGAACACCTGAATTATGGTTGGTTAATTATTGGTGTCAAGATTATCCTCGAAAAGATGCAATAAATGAGGCTTGCGGATACAAAATAGGGATAATTAAGCCATAAGAAATCCTAATTATTAATGACAAGCCTAGAGGAATGTTAAAGTATGTTACAACACTCCAAATAAGACCAGATTAATGTTAATTATGATTGAAATTATGTTTATTATGTTTAATTAATTGATAAAACATTGGGAAAGTGTGAAAGTGTGTTACAACACCTTTGCAAGGCCGAACCCTTAAAATAAATTAGTTTAGAAGGGCCCAAGACCTAATGTGAATGATTTATCCACACTACAACACTAAATCAAGGAAACATTAAGCCAAAATTTGCAAGGAGGACCTAAACGAGTGTGAAAAATGTCAAAGGACCACCATTTTTTTGACACTACAAAAACATCATTAATTAAGAAATAGTTAAAATATCTTTGACAAGTTCAAACTTTATAGAATATAATCTTAAAATCTAAATTAAAAGAGGTTTTTATAAGACCTAGGATAAAAGAAATATGTAGACGATTATCTTGAGAAGAAATAACTTGCTTACATATAAATGAGAAAAAATGTAAATTGAAAGTATAATTTCACACTACTTAGTGTTAATGAGGAATCATGATTGAAAAAATAATATGAAAACTTACTAAAATATTACTTCCATAAATGAAGGATCAAATATAATAATCTAATAAAACTCTAAAATTTTAGGGAGCTCCAAGGGAGACTAGAGGAGAGAACTAGGGTCTCTTGTGCAACAATAAAATGATGCATTCATGATCATCAAAATACATGAATGGTGTCTATGGTGGATATGCAACAAGATGTGATCATAAAAATTGATGAATGATATCTACTATAGATACATAGGAAGAAGTGTTATTCTAGGGTGATTTAGATATAGAAGAATGGTATTAAATATGGTGTGAAGATCTAGAAATAGAATGAGACATTTTATTAGCCAATATGTAGAATAAACTTGCATACTTATATATATTAAATGTATGTACAAAACCAACAAATAATTGTTGAATATCTAAAACTGACTAAGATGACATGGAAAAATGCTACTAATTATTCGCTTTTGCATACCATAATACCATAAATAGAATGTTATTATAATTATCTAGAATCTCAAAAAAAAGATTTTATCTTTTATTTCTATGCGGCCATTGAAGTGCGGTTTTTTGTTTAAATTTGAGTAGTGGGGGTGTTCTCATGTAAATTTTAATTTATGTTCTTATGAATAGGAAGCTATCTATATTAATTTAAAAATAAGAGTACATATTTACAAAAAAAGGGTGGGTGGTAAGAAGACACACCCCAAAAGTCACATGGGCCTAGCCCAGAAGTCCAAGAGCATAAGAAATAAAAACAAAAAATAGGCCATTAAGCAGCCAAAGTAGTGCCATCAGATGCAGGAGGGTCTCTATCATATTAAATTTTGAATTATTGGAAAAAGTTAATTTGAAATATTTCCTTGTTTTAGTGGAGAAACTATTGTTTAGGAATTGAAAATTGAATTTGAAAAAAGGAGACACTAGAAATAAACAACAATTGGATACTGTCAAAAATGCCACATGGTTCCACAAATTTCTTTTCCTTTTTTTTAACTTTTGCTTCTAACTTTTACATACATAATTTGTTATGAATACAATTAAAACAAATTTAAGATGCTTTCTTAAAAATAAGTAGAAAAAATAAGTATTCATGAGACCACCAACTCCATAAATAATTCTTTAAAATATAAATAATGGATGCTAGCCAAAATAATCTAAATAGCTACATGAGACTATTCCCTTTATTGTATAGAATCTAAAAGAAGAATATAAGAGAATACAATAGCTATGCTATGCAAGAAAATAAAAATTAGATGTCACACAACCTGAATACCTAACAAATAATTTATGACACAAGTTTGTTGAATGCATGCAAAAACTAATTAATAGCACACTACAGATGCCCTTAGATATAAGAGATAAGCGTATTTATATTTTGAAAATATAATTATCAATAAGTAGATTGATATGTTGAAAGTTGGAGAAAAGGATAGAAAATTTTCTATCTAAGAAGAAATCTCTTTTCATGTAAGATGTATTTAACTATCTTTTTGTCTTTTAAACAATATCAAAATAATTATTGTGGTTGCATATCCTAGGAGTTCTAATTCTGAGTACAGATCATGTGCGATGTGAGGTTCTCGATATAGAAGAATAAAAATAAGCGACGGAAAAAATACTACATTTAAAAATGAAAATCTCAAATATATTGAAAAACATCCAATATGTGCAATATTATTTTGTAAATGATAAATATAACATCTATTAATCAAACAAAGTAAAAATATTAGGACATGTTAAAAAATTAAAGACATTTTATCTCAAAATAGGCTCATTTAAAATTAGAAATTGAAAATATTTTTTTCTAGAAAGGGGGTGTTAGAATATGGTGATGAATGGATAAAAGTGCAAAGTTGTGTCACACTTCTATAAAGGAAATAACTAAAACCGGTCTAACTTTTAAAATTCAATTGTGCTAAAAAGTGGCATATATGTTCTGAATTTTGAAATGATGTAAAATAATAAAATGTGTATATTTTAGTATATTTTATGTTTGTACTTTTTTAACAAATTTTTTTAAAAAAATTGAATATTTTTTTTATAAATTAACACTATAATTTAGTTGGTGATAAAATGTTAAAAAATAATGTTACATGAGATGTCAAGCTTTATATAGTAAATTTTCTTTGTTTTCCTTCAAATTTTTTTGTGTATATTTATAACTTGAAACTTTAGGACATACATATATTTTTTGTAATTTTAATAAATATATATGTTTAAATAAATATTTAAATGTGTGTATATGAAAACATGGTTGTTTCCACTCTACCTCAATTTTTATATTAAATATTTATCTAAAATATAAAACAAATCATACTATGTTAATCTATTAGGATAAATAGGATTTACCATGCTTATGTTTACTTAGACATAATAATGCATTTAATTAACCAAGTGGTTTTTCCCGTGTTGGGTAGTTTTCTCACCCGTCACATATTTTCATGCCTTTATAACACACTATTGTACATTGTGTAATATATTTCATCTTTTTAATTTTCTCTAGTGAAATAGCCTTGTGTTGCTTCTCTAGTTTTTTGTGAATATTTTTTGCAGGTTGTTATTCTAGGCTCAGTGGTTAACACCAATATGGTATTAGAGCCTTCAACTTGCCCTTTCTTTTTTCATTGAGAGTTTTCATCAGAAGAATTTGAGGTCATTTATTTGCTAGAGATTATTTGACATTTGAAATTTATCAAATTTTGAAGTTGCTTGTTTTCCTTTTTTTTCCCAATTCTGCAAGGGGCGTGAAGTTTGTTGGTGAATGTTGACGATTAGAGGTTTGATCTATTTTCTAGAGGCGCATTTTTTTTAATTGTTGAGGGCATCTCCACGGGTGATTGAAGCAACAACAAGGGATATTTTGTGTTTTAAGAGGCATAAATTTATCAACTAGAGGCACAAATTTGTGTTGAAGACCGATTCATATCTTTGAGGGGCAATTTGTGCATACCCGAGCCTATTCCTTCCATTGGGTCACAGTTGTTCATTGCGTGTGGGTGTCTCCATCCATTACGCATGGAAGGCGTGATCTAGACATTTAACAACAGCCAAAAGGGGCCTTTTTTCTCATAAGGGCATGATTAGAATCGATCTGTTTATTGGAGATTTTGCATACATTTGGAGTGAGGGCATGAAGCATTTGGAAGGCTTGATTTCTATATTGGTGACTGCTTGAAACACTCTCACAAGCAGATGGAAATCTATGAATATTCTAGGTGTAATTTCCCATCCTAGTTGTGATTGGTTGTGTTTTTTGGGCAACATAAACTGCTTGGCTGGAGCCACGATTTTCCCTCATGAATTCTTCCTAAGGAAATGCCTTCTACATTTGAGAATTCTCTCACTACTTGGCCATTCCACCAGTTGGTTGTCACTATCTCGTTGTGGTTATCATGATTCGGTTTGAGTAAGGCATCAAATTCAGTGTGAGGGCATAGTTCTTGTTAGTGAAGCCATGATTTTAGTTGAAGAGGATTTTCTCAATTTCTAAGTAGTCTTCACTGAGGCTGTGAGTTAGTGCAGGGCACAAATTTTTCAAACTTTAATTTTTATAAAATTTGCAGTAAAATATTTCATTTTAGGGTTTCCTCTTTCTGCTCACAGTGAGTTTTCGGGCTTTATTTTTACATCAATGGGAAATAGTTATCACACATTAGTGAGTATGTATTTTTTTTCTATTTAAATTGACTCTTACTCCTACTTATTGTGAGGAAGTCTCACTAGTTGTGAAGAGGTTGTCTCTTTCATGTGGTGGTGTTGTGCTCTTTGGTGTTGGTTGGTATTGAATGGAGATTAAGTATTAGGCCCCACCAATTTATGCATGAAATTATGTTTAATTCTTCTTTTTGGAAATTTTTTGAAGGCACTATCTTTGAATTTTTTTTAAGAATTCAATTTTAATGGTTTTTCTTGGAGAAAGGGAATTTTAGGCAATGGAGTGATTTTATTCTCACTCATCTTAGTGAATAGAATCTATTGCCATATTTTTATAATGAAGTTTGTGTTCTAGATACATGTAGTAGGTATATGATTTGGAAAGGATTTAGGGCTAGAGTCTTTGGAATTATTTTTGAGCATATAAACGATGAGTATTTTTTTGATTCACTTGTTCATTTTGAATGCCCTCATGCTCTTTGGACTTACATTCGAGAATTATGTGGTTATCTTGATACTCTGCCATCTCTTGATGACCCTCCTTCTAGTACTAGTGTGTCTCTTTGTTCTTCAGAGAAGATAAACAATGTTTTTCATCCTTTGGAGGTTGTTGAGACTTCACATGAGGTTGTGGTTGCTTTAGAGGTCCTTGATTCTTCATTAGAGATAGTCTATCCATGTACTTCCATCATTCCTAAACAACAAGATTATCATTGTTTTCTTGATTGGGATTCTTATTTATCGGACATTGGTTCATTGTTCGTAGAATCTCACATTTTTTACTTGGAAGACACATTTGAGGGAATGTTCCTTCTATTTGATGATAGTTGTTATATAATATTTGCCACTCCATCCCAGTCTCTAGAGAATGTTCATAATCATTTTCTAGTGGTACCTTGTTTGTCACCTTCTATTATGATTGGGCATGTTCTTCATTGGTTCGTGGAATTATCCTCGAAGGTCTTGATGACAAGTGAGCAAATTTTAGAGATATTTTTATGCTAGATTTGGTAGCATACCTACATTTGTGCTTGGTATTTTCTCCTCCAAAAGGGAGATAAGTTATTTGTTGGCATTAGATTATGTTTTTTCTTCAAGAACTTACCATTTTTGCAGGTGATTACACATTGTTGGGGGGCTACATACTCTGTCTTTTTCCCTCTTATGGGAGGTGGGGGTGTTGTTGATTGTATATGTCATCCTTGGGAGGTGTTATTGAGTCCTCCTTCAATTCATCATTTTTGTTTTCTTTTCTCTCTTTTTGAGAGGGGTTTTTCCCATAGGATTTTTCTCCTCTTCTCCAATTGTGAGAGATTTCTTTTTTGCAGTTGTAAATGGGTACCTAACATGGTTGTGTAGCTGAGACCCATATTGCATCTACATTTTTTCATAATAATTCTCCCTAAGTTACACTTAAGCATAGGTGTTAGGGTAAATAGGATTGACCATGCTTAAGTTTACTTAGGCATAATAATGCATTTAATTAACTGGGTGGTTTTTTCCTGTGTTGGGTAGTTCTCTCACACGTCACATATTTTCATGCCTTTATAAGGAAATATTTTACATTGTGTAATACATCTCATCGCAGTGTTTTCCTTTGGTGAAATAGCCTTTTGTTTCTTCTCTCACTTTTGTGAATATTTAGTATCTCTTAGTATTTTTCTCGACATGGTAATCAACCTAATATTTTTGTGTTGATAATATACTTTTAGTAAAAATTAAAAATAAAATACAAATAATAATTGAACTATTAAAATAAATGTATATTTGAAAACTACACTTATGGATCTACAAAAGGATTTTTTAACATTTTTAAAGAAATTTTATTTATATGAGTAGGAATTTTTGAAACATAATTTTTTTTAAATAATTACATTTTTAAGTAAATTGGCCTAAAAGTGTATTAAATATCCAAGATACTAAGAAGGGAGTGTGAATCATTATCTTCTTAAACTTATTGAACAAATACCATACAATCAAGCCAATGCATATGATAATTAAGATCAGTATAAGCATTAACTAAAAATGAAGCACACAACACACGAACACCAAGATTTTTACGTGGAAAACCTAGAATGAGAAAAACAACAATGATGATTAACTCACAATATAGTATAAACAATTATAAGATATTACAAAAGGTGGCTCATTACCAAGACTCACTGTCCAAATTTTGAGGCTCACTACCTACAAAATATAGAAACAAAAATGGCTTATAGCTAGAGAATGAACTTATGTAGGTACACCTCAAAGGGTAGATTAAATTCCATTGAAGATCAAGAAATTTGCATGCTAGTAGATCACTCTTCACACTTTTCGCATCCACACATAATCTATCAATATTCACATACACCATACTTGTGCTTGTATCTCAAAGACATCATGTATATATATCTAATTTACTCATAAATAACAATCATGTCAGCTCCAAGTAAACAAAAAGCCTTCTCAAATGTAATTCAAATGTGTGATGCATAATTACATGTCTACATGCATTGCATAAATAATAGTTAATCCATTTCACGTTCAAATACTTATTAGGTTGGGCAGGAATAGACCTAATAACAAAAATGCAAACAACAAAATGATGTTGATGACAACCACGAGCATCTGATCACACAAGATCTTGCTCATGCATTCTTTTATCACCCAAAAAATATTTCCAAAATTTTGAAGTGGCAACTATCACCAGAGAGGAAATCCAGAGAAACATATTAGAGGACAACTCTACATTACCGGTTTAGAATACTAGATCAACATGACTTTGAATCTTGCAGTTGGAACTCATATATAATGATGAAATCAATGACAACAAAAGTTATATCAAGAGATGTGTTCTTCATTCTTCCAACAATCTCCCCATTTGTCATTGATGGCAACATGCTCCAAAAGAATCTATAGACTATGTATAGAGTATACTCTAGTTCTCTTTACCTTTATCCTCCTTTGACATCAAGGACAAAGGGCAACCAAAAACATAAATATGTACACAAGATCTAGAATATACAACATGGAGAATCAAACTACTGAAACTCCCCCTAAGGAGTTTAACCAAAATAATGTAAAAACTAAAAAAAAATTTACCCAAAGGAGGGTGCACTTTGAAGTTCCTGTAGAATATCTTGCCATCCTATTTTACCATTCTCCCAACTCTATTTAGTAGATATCAAAATTTTGTTTAAAGACTAATGCAATAAAACTTTCTTCAGCCTCATCTGATGTATTTGGGGTCAAATTGATCTTGTCCAAATTCTAAGAATTAGCTAAAGAATTGGCTACTAGAGTGTACTCCATCCTTACATTATCACCAAGCAACCCAATTTTTTTTACTATCCCTTCCTTCTATTTCTATAACATGAAGATTTTTTCTCTATGTGCAAAGATCACATTCCAAGATAATCTGTCTCTATCCATGGATATATTGTAAGTACTAGAAACAACATTCAATTGGGACTCAAAGGAGACCATGAGATATTTTATACTTTGTGTGGCATCAAGCCACCTTATGCATTAGGAAAACATAGAATTAGCTTCAGATTCATAGGCCTTTATAGATTCAAGGCTCTTTTATACATTGGTATGTGCCAAAGAACATTTTTCATGGAGGATAAATATCCTTTTCTCAATCTATTTCTCATCAACTTCCTATTTTGTTTTCTCACCAAGTCATGTGGCATACTCCATGAAGGAGTCCAATAAAAGCTTCAGGTTTAAATTGAAGTGAGAGATGTGTCCATTGATGTATCAGGTGTGGCATCATGAAAATTTTTAATAGCATCTTCGATGAGCTCAGTTCCCTTCTAATGCATTTCCAAGATTTCTCTTTTTTCAAATGCATATAATACATCACCTAACACCATTTTATGTATAGGATAAATCTTGTTCAAATCCACATATAGCCTTGATTCATTAGAAGCTGCAGGAGTTTTGGAGGAATTACTGACTGAAATTTGATCTTCTTAGATAACAAGCCCTTCAAGGAATCATCACCGAAGGAGGTTTCTCCAATTAAGTTTTGTGATTCCACAACATACTAAGATATGTCTTCATTCTTTCCACCAATTTCACATGATTCCTTATTTCCTTCTTCTTCCTTGCCTTCTCTTCCTCTGCTCTCTTTTCTTCTATATCCTTTTCTTTTAAATTTTCTTCTTCTATCTTTTCTTCTTCTTTTTCTTCTTCCTTTTCATCTTCTCTCCTCTCTTCTTCTACTTTATTTCTTTCTTCTTCTTTAGATTTTATTGAAGGGGTGACATCATGAATCTCTAATTCAACATTTTCTTCAACCTATCCTTCATTTTATGGAGCCTCATTAGCAGTATTATTTTTTTGTAGAACATCTATACTACCTGTTTCTAGAGGTACATTTTATTCTGGAGCATCAGAAGGAGGATCTTACTTGAATGTTGTAGAAGTTTCTTTTATTGATTCAGGTATCATACCAGATGCACCAAGCATACCATACATTTTTGTTGTACTCCTGATAGTTTTGATTGTTTCATTCCTTATACTTTTGATTTCCTTCTTATCTTTGGTCATTAGAGTATTAACTCTCTTCTTCATCTAAAACATGTTAGCACAAATCTTCTTCAAATTTTCTAGATCACCCAAAGATAGAGAGGATGCAATATCCTTATATGCCTTAGCTCTTATTTACTCTTCCATCTCTACCACCTTTGGTCTTCTCCTCATCAGTACTTCCAACAATTTTTTAGGTACATCCAACTTAATATTATCCAACTTTTCTTCCGATATAATAATTTATTTAATGATAACCATTACTATTATCTTTGTATCCTCTTCACCTACTAAATCATAGACTTCTATTGTGGGTTTCATCATATTTTCTTGATGCACTAGATTATTCACTAAGGCTTCCAGTTTGAGAGGGGTACTAGGTCTTATCAAAGATATTTTTTTTTCTTCCTGGTCCATTGAAACTTCTTTTGCAACTCTGGCCTTCTTTGCATTAGCTTCATGATCACTAGAATCATGTTCATCAACATCCTCTAAGGATGATACATAGTGGACTTTATTTGATGCAATACTAGTTTCGTGGCATGCTCCTTCACCTGAGGAAATGCTTACTCTTCTTTTCCTTATCAACATAGAATTTGGGTCTTTCTCCTCTTCTTCTTGGTCCTCAATGACATTGAGACTCTTCTCCCTTGTAGGCTTTTCTTTTCTTCCTTGTTTAGCAGGCGCTACTAGAGGAACACCTTTTCTTTTTCCTGATTTGGTAGTGGGTCTGAAAGGGGCTGATCCTTTTTCTTTATCAATAATGTTGGGCTCAGTATTTCTTGATGCTAATCCAAAAGTTGGTTTGGAAGGAGGGATCCTGTCGGATCTCCTGATGCTAGGTTATTCTCCACACTTCTTTTCTCCATGATCTCTTCCTTTTTCTCTCTCTTCATCTATGAAATTAGATTTTCTAAGTATTTTGGTTACATTTTTCTTCCTTGTAGATTCGTTGTGCTCCAAATAGACTTCCATGTATTTTTAAGTATGTGCTCCAATCTTGGGTTCATTTTCACCCTTTAGAATCTTCAATAACAGTTGCACATAACCTTTATCTTCTTCTTCTATGATTTTATATCCCAAGGGTTGAATCCAAATAGTCTTGGATTCAACCACTTCAACCATGCACTCAACAAAAGAAGCATGAAATATGATGTCATTCTTATACTTTTCAACAATCTTCCTCAAAATTATATCTCTCTTATTCATATTCTTCTTGAATAAAATAAATAACATCATTCAGTAACTTTGTATGTTCTTCATATCCCCCAACTTATGCATATGATCAAAAATTTGATGAGCAACCGATTGGGATAGGTTAAAAAAAAATTGTTTTGAATTTTCCCGAAAGCCTTATGAGAAAATAGAATAACATGCAGATAATCAGAGAACCAAAATTGAAAGGATGCTTCCTCTCCTTTGAAATTCTTAGGTTCTCAAGTAGCTATTGTCTGAGAAGCTCACATAGATCATAATTTGCACCATTTGCAAACATATTAAAAGAAGCTTCAAATTATTGTGGAATAAACACAGTTCTCTCTATTGGTGAAGTCCATTTTATTTCGTATCATTATGGATACATAATTCAAGGATGGATTAGTGATTGGCTTTGTTGTAAGACCCCTCTTATCATATGTTGCATCTATGAGATCCATCACCAATTCATTTTTCATTGCTTTTAGCACTAGTACTGGTCTTGTATCACAAAATTCAATGATAGATTTAATCACTTACTCAGTTATCAAGTGTGGCTCATTGCTCCACAAGAACTTATCGTGCATTCTTCTAAGGATTGGTTTTACATACTGATCATCCATAGTGGAATAGAAATTTAAGAAGTTGTTCCAACAATCTAAATTCTCTGTGACAAGATTCGAGTACTTAGGTTTCACCACGAAATTATCTCTAGTAAGCTCATTCAACTACATATCAACCAATTTGGTTTGATTGAATTCCTCGGTATTAACCCTAATGTACATTCTTGTATCCTCTGTTTGCATGACACCATGAGGAATTGAAGAGAAAGCATCCATAGGGTCATCTTCAAAAACCTTCATTGAGTATTTCTCATAGGAGGGTCTATGCCTTTATGTTGTATTTATGACTAAAGGGGTTTCCATTATCTATTTATCAAGCTCTTAAAAGATTCAAAAGTAGAATTTTCATAAGTTTACAACAACACAAAAATTGAAAAATGCCTCTTTCTTTTGTGAATAGTTGAAACTAGGGTTTGCACAAGTTGCACTTCAATTCACTCCAAATAGTTCTAAATTGCTCTTCACCTTCTTCGAATGCACAAGTGATTGAAATTCCTTTAGGATATCACTTTATAGACCAATGTGATGCCCTAGTTCATAATAAATGCGATGAAATTTGAAAAGCTAGAAAAAATCCTTCAACTATGTTGAAAAAACCTAATATGCTCCACAAGCAAGCATACATGCACTTTTTCTTCCAGTTTCTTTTTCAAAGTCTCTGCCTATTTATGTTTAACAAAATTTCCTAATTCCAAAGGCTAACACTCTCTAAATCACGGTGTTAAGAATATTTTCTACTAAAGCTCTCCTTAAGACCATGCTAGGTCTAGTTCCCAGAGGAATTGTTTGTACCTACTAAAGGCATAAATGCATAAGAAGATTTTGATTCTTCTTTCTTTTTCCATATTTCCTCATTTCTTCCTTAACTTTGTCTTGGTCAACTTTTTGCACAAATTCATTTTTCTTTACCGGAGTAGATTGTTTTGCTTTCTTACTTTTGCATACTTTTGAAATATGTCATGGTTTGTTGCAGTTATAATAGACAACATTTCTATGATTTTTAAACCTTGATTTACACTAATTTTCCTTATGCCCATATTGGTTGCAAGTATAGAACTAACATGATTAATTCATTCTTCCTCCATTAAAGTTGCACATCATCTGAGGTCTAAATTCACTTGCTCTATGTCCAATATTATTACAAGCATAGCATTGTCCGAAGAAGGAACCAGAGAATTGATTCATCCTACTTCTAGATTTAGTTGCCTTGTGACCGAACTTGTTGCATGAAAAACAAGTTCCATTGAAAGATGGATACCTTTGTGCATTTGGCTTCTTGATAGGTGGTTTCCTTCCTAGATTTCTTTTATGCTTCCCTTTATCTTGAGTCTTTTGATCATTTACAACTTTTAAGATTTCACCTGCTTCTAATCCCAATCCACCTTTGTCATTAGAGGGTTTATGTCCTACAATTAGCTCATGAATTTTGGTAGAGCTTGTCTTGAAATTACCTTCATAGACTTTTTCTTTTTCCATTTATTCTCTCAGTTTCACCACTCCTTGTTCAAGCCTAGAAAATTCATTAGACTTTCTCTTGACTTCTGCATTCAAGCATTCTTCAGTTCTATTCTTTTCTTCCACTTGCAGCTTTAGTTTGGTAACATCTTCATTTTCTTGTTTCAATTGCTCATTGACTTATCTATGTCTTTCTTCTAATTTATTTAATTTATGTTTCAACTTCTAGACGCATTCATTTTCTTCATCAAGATTTTCTTTTAGATCTCTCTTTTGATTTTCATCTTTTTCAAGGTCATCAAGGGCAGTCTCAAGTTATGCATTATCATCCATTTATTCAATATTTAAGATCTCCCTCAATTTGTTAGGCTTCTCAAAAGGAACCAAGCTCTAATACCAAATGTTAAATATCCAAGATACTGAGGGGGGTGAATTAGTATCTTCTTAAACTTATTGAAAAATACCTTCCAATCAATCCAATGCATATGATAATTAAGATGAGTAGAAGCATTAACTCAACATGAAGCACACAATACATGAACACTAATATTTTTACGTGGGAAACCCAGAATGGGAAAAACCATGGCGAGGATTAACTCATAATATAGTATAATCAGTTATAAGATATTAGAAAAAGTGGCTCACTGCTAGGACTCGCTATCCAAAATTGGAGACTCACTGCCTACAAAATATAGAAACAAAAATGGCTTACAACCAGAGAATGAACTGATTTAGGTACACCTCAGAGTGCATATTTAGTTCCATTGAAGCTCAATAAATTTTCATAATAGCAGATTGCTTTTCTCACTTTTCACATCCACATACTGTACATACCGAAATTTGGTCTAGGCCTGCGAGTACATATTCGACATAGTTTTCTACAATCTGTGGTCTTGATTAAATATGCTAATTATTTAATTAACCTTTCTAATACATATTTCCTCTATTAAATACCCCTTTTTAATTAATTCACTAATTCATAAATGACCTTTATTCAACTAGGATAATTAAATAAATCATATTTATTTAATTATGTCACTAACTTATTAAATCCTCTATCAATTAAATAATTTATTATTTAATTACCCCCTTTATCATACTTTTCAGCTATAATTAAATTATCTTTATCTATTTAATTAAATCTTTTATTTTCGAATGTTGAATTAAATTAACATTTAATTCAAATTTAATTCATTTATGTCATGTTCCTCTATTAATCAGTTATCTAGTCATTCACTCACCTTCTGACTTGAGATCTATTTTTTGTTCTCTAGTTATCTCTGAATTCAATTGTTCATCATCTCTGCAGGAAGACTCTCCATCATAACTAGTCGATTAACTAGTTCTAACTCATATGCATGTATGTGTTTGTTAATTAAATATCTTTATTTAATTAATTAACTCAAGTGTGCATTTGAATGCATTATTCTTCAAATTCTAAACTTTGTCTTTGACATTCAAAGTCTATTTCTTCTATTTTCCAAGATTCTTAACTGAAAATTAAGATCTTGTTCTATTTTTAGTCTTTCCTGACTCATGTTCTAACTCACGTTCTATCTGATAGAACTCACATCGCATGGCATTCATCAATCTAATCCGTCGATCTCTCTTTCAATCTGAGCCGATCGTTTGAAAACCCAAAATCTATAAAATGGCATGTCATTATCATTATTCCTCTCTCCCGAAATCATTATACATTTTTGAGAAGAAACAATCTTCGATATTTTTCTTAGACATTCAACATGATTATGCTTGCATCAAACACAAAAATCTGAGGGCAAGAATACTAAAAAGGCAAAATGGAGAAGAGCAATGGAGATAATTCGAAGGAATGAATGCATATTCGGTGAGATCAATTCAGTTTGTTTACTTTTTATCATGTTTTCATATTCATTCTTTATTGTTTGATTTTTAGATTAGTTTTGATTTAGATTAGGATTAACAGTTGTTTGTTCTAGTTGTAGATCTTATCAAGAAAATTTATTCTAATGTTACATTTGGTGAACCCGACATGAACACGCTTCAAAATCCACGCGTCGTTTTTTCATTTTTTCGTTTGTTGTTTTCTTGTTTTTTGCAGATTTTTTGTACAGTGCACCACATTTGTTAAGGGAAACGACGCATCTGTATTAGAAAGCCACATCTATCAAAAATAGCGACGCATCCGCCCTAGGAAACCACATCCACTTGTCAACAAATTCATGAGCCGCATTCGCCTATCAATAGTTGAACCACATCTGTGGCTCCAAAAGCCACATCTGGCTTGGAACACTTTTTCACTGTTTTATCGATTTCTGTTCATCCATATTTTCACTTTTCATTTTTTATTAGCTTGTTTGGGTTTCCTCTAATATTTGTGTCATTTTTGCTAAGGGAGAATAGCATAGTGTTTGTAGGACGAAGCTTTGAAGACATTTAAAAACCTAAGACAATTTTCTGTAGGACGAAAGCTGATGACCATAAACTACTGATAAATTTTGCATGCAAGACCTAATGCCTATGTGTTTATTTATTTAGCAAGTTTTCTTTGGTAGATAGACAATTATCGGGGAGCTTAAAATTAATTCTCTAATTGATAGATAGAAAATTCTCATTTGGATTAAAAAGAACCACTGTCTTCTTTGTTTGGTGCTTTGCACGTATCTGTAAACCCTTATGATTTAGTACACCGAAGTATCCTCTCCTCTTGCGTAGTCATGCGATCCTGGGTGTAAGAGAAATGGTTGCTGACTCTAGAACTTGGGCTTGTCTTTGTGGGAAAAATCACTCACCCCAAGATGACTCAGACCGGTAGCACCCTAAAGCCAAGCGACTTCCAACTGGTATATAAAAGAGGATTCTTGGGGAGACCCCACGAATCACATGTACTATTTTGACGAGATGGACAGAAATGGACTCTCACCGATGTTGGATAGTGTCCCACAAATGAAATGCCCTTATTAAACACCTTGTTGTAGAGTTACCAAAATCCTACCTATTTGTTGGCACAACAGGGTCGGCCCTATGAAGCCGTCTTACATATTTACAGTTTATGTGTGGAAATGAAATGTATGCCATGGGAGTTTCATGGATATAGTAGCTTGGCTATCCCGTATAAGTGAGTGTCATGGAGGGGATCTAGTGGGGTCAAGCTACTAGTCATTCACCATAAATATGCATAGCTGGAGAAATCCAAGTAAGAATTCAACAAATATTGTCCTAAAAGCATAGGTTGTACATGTTTTCGAGTCTTAAACAGTCCTCCCATCACAAAATTGAAAATACATTTATTGCTATGTTTGTTGTTTACTATATTCGTCAAAATGTTGATCAAACAACCCAAGTCAATCAATAAACTTTCGTGAAAATTTCAACTGTCGGAAAATAGAGTCGTAATTGTCAGATTAATCGCCGCATTTGTCATAGAGAGTCGCATTTGTTAGGGGAAATGCCGCATCTGGCTATCAAAACATTCACTTTTCATAGTCTGCATATCACGAGTCACAACTGTCACATCCTGAGTCGCATGTGTGCATGCAAGCCGCATCTATCAGTTTTAAAACTGCATGTGTCCTAGTAAATTGCATCTATCAATTTGTAAACTGCATGTGTCTTACTAAGCCGCATTTGTTAAAAAAAACTACAACTGTCAAGAAATTGCATACACTATCAAAAAAATGCATCTGTGAAATCCTGAACTGCAACTGTCTAGTGAATTGCAGTTGCCTATCATCAAAAAACATAAAAAAACTGCGAGCTGAGTCTGAAACATCATTGTCACTTTTTGCTTTAGGTTTTTAGGGTCAACCTTGGATTAGAAACTAAAAATTTTGCTCAAAACCTTGCATCATTAGGTGTCATATCCATCTTAGCTACAGTAAAGTTCTTAGTTACTGTCCTTGTCATACAATTAGATTCCTTGGTCACAAACAAGTCTTTGCATGTATTTATTCCATTAGGTGGTAGGTTATACTCGTCTTAGACTCATTCATCATCATAAACTACTCGCATTTTGCATATTGTCCATCCTATCACATGTCATCTTAGTATACGTCTTTTTAGAACCATTTTAGCAACGTCATTTAGTGTTAGAAAAATCCAAAAACATAGACATAGGTCATATCAGTTTTAGACATAGTCTGCATTCCCCATTTTGAGCAACATCTTTCATGGTCGAAACAAGATCCCAAAAGAAACAAAAAACAATGACGGACCCCAATGAATTCATCAATCTATTCGGAAACTAACCGTCAGGAAGTAAACGACCACACCAGCCTTTGCTAGAAAAACATGTCACTAGAGACACACATGGTAAGATTTACATAGAAGACATAGATGTGGTAATTCAAGATCCTAAATTTGCATCCTTTATGGATGAATGTTTGCTAAATGATACTCAACGCTATCTAGCAAAATTGCTAGCAGACGATGCTAAACTACCCATGGGATTTGATATTCATACCTTGCAAACACAGTCAACCCAACCATCCCAAACCGCAACATCAACTATCTCTATTCCCCAAATAACTGTAGTGATACCAACAAGTATACCAACTCAAACATCATCAATTGTAAACACAATTCCATTTAACATAACACAAGGTTTACAATTCACTACAAGCGCAACTTCCTCCAACCCCTTTGGCACCAACACAACTGCTAAGAGATCCAAAGTTGGCAGGAATATACCTATACCAAACCAAATCATTCAAACAGGAAGCATCCCTATACCAAATAAGACAATTCAGATAGGAAGCATTCTGATACCAACTCAGACCATTTAGATAGGAAGTATCCTTATCCCGAATCAAAACATTTTCACAGGATATATTCCCTTGCCCAATCATAACCCATCACAAAACATGGTGTATCAGAACACCTATATTGATCCAAATAACATGAACAACATGTCTTTGACACAAGTTGATGTCCTTCAAAACAAAATGCAAGCTCTTCAACAGTAGATGGACAACATGTCTATATCCGGAAAATGAACTATCTCAGCACAAGACTTATGTCCATGTCCATTTGATAAAGCACTCTATATGACACATTTTCCCCATGGATACAATATACCGGTTTTGCCTAAGTATAATGGAAAAAATAGTCCTATAGAAAATATTAGAGAGTTCTCAATAGCATGAATGGACATATCATATGACCCCACATACTTGATGAGACTATTTCCACGAACCCTTGTCGGGATAGGACTGGAATGGTTCTTAAACTGTCATATGGTATACGATCTTGGGGTGAATTAGCTGAGAAGTTTATCAAACATTTCGCCTTTAACATAGACAATGAGGTAACAATTGCAACCTTGTGCCACACAACACATGAAGATGGTGAAAATTTCACCACTTTCTTCCAAAGATGGCGAAGTCTGGCTAGTAGGTGTCCCACTGAAATATTGGAAAAACAAAAGGTCACAATATTCCTAGAGAATATCAACCCCAAATTGCAAAGTGATCTAAGCGTACATTGTTGTACTTCATTCTCAGACTTAGTACGAAAAGGAATCATCCTTGAGAAAGGCCTTATAGACAAAGGAGAAATGAAAGTACCAAGCAGAAATCAAGTTGTCCAACATCAAAACGTGCCAAATGATAGAAATAAATTCTGGTCTAGGAACAAGAATATTACAAATGACGGCATTGTTGATGCTAAACACATACATACAGGACTAGTTATCACCCTTGGGGGTTACCATCCCAATCAAGACACGATGAACAGTCCAAATCAACAAGCTAACTATGTCCAAAATTCAAAACAACAAAGACCACAACAAAGGAGATTTCCTACACGTGAATTTACACCTTTGGGACAACCAATCAAGACTATCTTCAAAGAATTGATTGAGCATAATCTCATCAAACCTTTGGAACCAAGAGAGTTTGATCCTGGACAGTTCAAACCTTCATGGTGGGACGATAACTCTTTTTGTGACTATCATCGAACCAAAGGGCACAACCTCCAATAATGTCATCAACTCAAGAACATCATACAAGAATTTGTTGAAAATGGAACCATAGAGGTTGGTGGGAAGAAAAAAACTAACAATAGTGATCATATGGTTTTCATAGACCCATTACATGACCACACAAAAGGAAAAGCTTCCAATTCGGGACCCCAGAATAATCCATCTGCCAACTATAACAATACCAACTATGACTATGGTAAAGGAAAGACCATAAACCACCTCCGAGCTGCAAATGAGAATGTCAATACCTTCACCATTAAGAAGCATCCAGAATGTAATGTAAACACACACAGAACTAAGATTACTATTCTTGGTCCTTCTTTAGAGCTTTCTACTCAAGCTTCCAAGTTCAAGTACAACTTACTCGATCAGTTGAGTAAAACCCCCACCCAAATATCTATCTTGGAATTGTTGACCTTATCACCTCAGCATCGATCCATCCTTGACAAAGCTCTATAGAATACAATGGTTCCTACAGACTTGGATGTCAATCATTTTGAGGAAATGGTGGGATATTTGACCAACTCGCACCATGCAACATTTTCTCAACAGGACTACTCAACTGAAAAGTCAGATCATAATGACCCCTTACATCTTGAAGTCTTAATCCATCAAAACAAAGCTCGACGAGTCTTGGTAGATGGAGGAGCAGGTTTGAACCTTTGTACCCTTAAATTGGTTAAGGCATTAGGATTCTTAGAAGACTGTGTAGACACTTCCAAGAGTATAGTCATTAAGGCTTATGATGATGAAGAAAGGTCATCCAAAGGAGTTGTAATGCTCCCTATCAGAATTGGCCTAGCTATCTTGAACAATAGCTTCCAAGTCTTGGATCTCACCCTTCCATACAACTTGTTGTTAGGTAGACCTTGGATACATGCAATGAGAGCCGTCCCTTCAACATACCATCAATGTCTCAAGTTACCCTATAATGGCACTGAGATCACTATTGATGGTGATCCAGATCCTTTCCAATATTGTACAAGCCTAAGGGACCTTCCACCACGACAAGTACTCATTAACCAAGAGGCCTCATCATCCATTCTATCCCAATACATTGACCCATCACATCTCACTAAGTCCATTTCATTCTAACCACCCTCATCCACTCCTAAACTTGAGATCCAAGACAAGGATTGCGGTGAATATAATATAAAGGCCTCATATTGCATCACTCAACTGATTCCACCTAAGGCGTATGGCTTATCTATGGTAGATAGAAGATAGTTAGTGGTCACATTTCATGTTCCCCCTACAATGAAATTAACCAAATGGGGAGAGTTAAGTGACGAAGTTGTGGATCAAAGTAATTCCTGGTTATATCAAGAAGAAAATGAATATCCCTCCCCATCTATTCAAATAGCCAAGGATCAGTATGGGAAAGGATTTAAGATAATGCAAAAGGAAGGCTATGATGGGCATAGTGGGTTAGGATTATATCAAAATGAAAGGACATAACTGATTACTGTCTATCCATGACCGAAATATCTAGGGGTAGGGTGTCAACCGCTTAGAGTTGGGTTTCTTGGTACTTCATCATCGTTTCAAGAGGAAGTGAGTGAATATGCTGGCATTGAGACATCAGATGAACCACTACCCCTAGTTTTCAACAAACCCCCAATCTATGACAAACCTCCCATTTATGATGAATCCCCTTACTCTAGCGATGATGAATGGGAATCCCTTTCATCTACTAGCACCATGAATATCGATGCCCTATTTGGAGAATTGGACCTCAATGTGAAACTTGTACCAAAAAAATCTAGTCCTCGTCTTAAGAAACACTTGTCAAAGGCAGAATGGCAAGCGAACTATTATTGGGAAACCCTTGATCATTCATATTTGGCACCTAATCAACCATATTCTGACGAATCCGCCCTCACTATAGTCCCACATCAGAGCATCCCTACCCCTAGGAGAAAGAACAAAAAGGAGTTGGTCCAAAACTTTTGTGACCATGTCAATCATTCTATACTCATCTTGTCCATAGCTACCTTTAGGAACTCCGATGATGACATGCCCCTTATCTATCCCGAACTTATCAACTGGGATCAACAAGGTACACCTATCATAGATACATTCGAGAACAATGAAGCAATTGCTAAGTTCATGGGACTTAGAGAAGGTATACCAAGAGGGGATCATAAGGTAGGTTTTACCATAGACTTGGACGATAAGGCATACTTTGGGGAGTCTATTTACACCTCTAGTCACAAAAATGAAAATTAAAAGAAAAAAGACAATGAAAATAAAAATGATGAGTCCCTAGGTGAAAATCGAAAGGCGCCTTTGGATGATAAAAAAGTCAAAAGAAAGGACGTATCCAAGGGCGAAAACCTCTCTGAGGCACTCAAGGATAGAGGTTTAAATATTCTCCCCTTTGAATAGGAAAAGTCACTGATGCTAGTAGAAGAATCTATTGAAGTCAACATAGGTACAAAAGAGAATCATCAGAAGGTATATTTTGCAGCTTCTTTAATAGAGATAGAAAAATATGAGTTTAAAGACTTCTTCACAAAGAGACAAATAAACTTTGCATGGTCATACGCTGACATGCCTAGGCTGGATCCAAACCTAATTTTGCATCATTTACCACTACAACAAGGTATCAAACCAGTCAAATAGAAATTGAGGAAAATGCATCCACAAATTACTCTATTGGTCAAGATAGAACTTAAGAAACTCTTGGACGTAGGGTTCATAAGGACAATAGACTATGCAGATTGGATATCAAATCTTGTACCAGTGACTAAGCCAACTAAGGGCATTCACATTTGAAATGACTTTAGAGACATCAATAAGGCATGCCCTAAGGATGACTTTCCTTTGCCAAATATCGACATGATCGTGGATCTGACAGTAGGATACGAGATGCTATCCCTCATGGATGGTTTCTTTGGATACAACCAAATTAAGATAGCACTTGAAGACCAACACAAAACAACTTTCACATGTCCATGGAGTACATATTGTTGGAATGTTATGCAATTTGGCCTGAAGAATGCAGGAGCCACCTATCAATAGGCCATGACTATGATTTTCAATGACTTTGTACATACTTTTACGGAAGATTATGTTGATGTCATTATAGAAAAATCAGAAATGAGAGAGGATCATTTGAAAGTCTTAGACAAGATAGTCCAAAGGCTAGAAAATTACAATGTCAAGCTAAATCCGAAGAAGTGTGTCTTTGGGGTGAAATCGGGAAAACTGTTAGGGTATATCATCTCTCAAAGAGGCATTGAAGTGGATCTAGAGAAGGTAAGAGCTATCATAGAAATGCCTCCTCCAACCAGCATTGGCCAACTCAGAACTCTACAAGGAAGATTACAGTCCATTAGGTGTTTCATAGTACAACTGGCAGATAAAATACATCCATTTCAGCATCTACTCAAGAAAGGAGTACCGTTTGTGTGGACGCCTAAATGTCAAGAAGCCTTCCAACAAATCAAGGACTATTTGCTTACTCCACCAGTCTTAATGCCACCTACAGAGGGAAAACGATTGGTACTCTATATATCAGCAACTTAGTTGGCATTAAGGGCTCTTCTCGCATAACACGATGATCAAGGTCATGAGAGAGCGGTTTATTATATCAGTCGTACCTTAGTGGGTTATGAATTGAATTACAGCAACATAGAACATGCCTATCTTGCGGTATGTTTTGCTACCCAAAAAATTTGGCACTATATGTTCAATCGACAAACAATGTTGGTTGCGAAGATTGATCCACTTAAATACCTCCTAAGTAAGGCAGCTTTAACAGGCCAATTAGCTAAATGGGTTATGATACTTAGTGATTATGACATTCAGTATGTCGAAAGGAAGGCTATAAAAGTACAAGCAAATGTAGATCAACTAGCTAATGCACCTATAAAGGCAGACCATCCAATAGTGGTAGACTTTCTAGATGAATTCCTCTGCCACCTTGACATTAAAACTAAATGGAAACTGTACTTTAATGGGTCACATACAAATCGTGGTTCAGGAGCTGGTATCTTATTTGTCACATGTCAAGGTGATACCACTCCCAAATCATTCAAGATTGCTTTCCCTTGTACCAACAATATAGCAGAATACAAAGCCTTAGTGACAGGGTTAAAAATGGTAGCTCAATGGAACATTAAGAGCCTACATGTCTTTGGTGACTCTCAACTAGTAATCTGACAGGTGAATGATGATTACGAGACTAAGGATGAAAATCCTGGACCTTACAAGAGGATGGATGACAATTTAAAATAGTATTTAAAAGATATAACTTTTCAACAGATACCGCGTATCCAAAATAGAGCTGCAGATGCTATGGCAATAGTGGGTTCCTTATTGGATATTCCGAGTAATGTTCCTAACTCTGAGTTTCTAGTTGAACAGCTTTTGGTCCCCGCTTACGATGTCCTTGATACTGTGATAGTGTGTACCATTCTTGGTCCTACATCTCTTTGGTATAAAGACATATTCGATTACCTCACTGACCAAACCCTACCTCAAGACTTGTCCAATAACCAATGTCAAACCTTCATTCGAAAGTCAGCCAAGTACACCATCATCGGAGAAACCCTATATAGACACACCTTATATAACACCCTTATGAGATGTCTCGATGTTGAAGAAGCACAAACAACTTTGCGAGTGGTGCACGAGGGTATATGCAGATCTCATTCGAGTGGTCCTACTCTAGCCCACAAGATTATGAGACAAGGCTACTATTGGCCTATGATGGAGAAAGACTCATATGTCTTTGTAAAGAAATGTAGACAATGTCAAATACATGGAGACTTGATAAGAGCGCCAGTGTAGGAACTTCGTCCAGTTACTTCACCATGGCCCTTCGCCCAATGGGGACTTGACCTCATAGGTAAGATACACCCTTCATCATCCAATGGCCACAAATTCATCATCACCACTACCGAATACTTCACCAAGTGGATTGAAGCTATTCCCATGACATATATAACCGACACACATATATCTAAATTTATCCTAAAATATACCATTTGTCGGTATGGTGTACCTCAATCCATAATCACAAATAATGGTCATCTATTCAAGAACCAAGAAGTATGCCATTTATGTGAAGAATTCCACATCAAACACCATTTCTCCACTATGTATTACCCACAAGGTAATGGCCAAGCTAAGGCATCTAATAAGACTATTGTTAGAATCCTTAAGAAGACTGTCAATGACGCTGGTCATGATTGGCACCTACAGCTTAATCCTTCCTTCTGAGCTTATCACACAAGCATCCGTACTCCCACTAGCACCACTCCATATTCCCTCGTATTTGGGTCCAAAGCTATCTTACCTATTGAGGTCGAAATACCTTCTCTACGGTTATCCTTGAAGGGTCATATCGATGATGAAGAATACCGTGTCTCTAGGTTACAAGTGCTAGAATTGCTGGATGAACAAAGACAAAAAGCATTAGATCATTTACAAGCATATCATAATCGTCTTCATCATAGTTATAACAGGAAGGTTCTCAATAGACACTTTGACATTGGTGACCTACTATTAATGGAGAATCCTAAGAACCAAGCTGAAAGAGAGAAACCAGGTAAGTTTGAGCCTAACTGGTTGGGGCCATACATTGTCACAAAAGCTTTTGGATCAGGAGCGTACCAACTCTTTATGCTTGAAGGAGAGCCACTTTTGTCCCCTATCAACAGTCTGCATCTAAAGAGGTTCTATGCTTAGTCTCTGAGAATCCATGTCTTAATCTGGAAAAATACAAAAATATAAAACAACAAAAAAATGGTTACCTTGATGAAAACCTAGTAAACAGGCATCTTTGTAACACCAAAAAAATTGAGAAAATAAAAAAAAATAAAGAGAAATAAATCCATCCAATAGTGAAGACCGCTTTGGTGGCACTATGGATAAGTACCTTGGTGAAAACCTAGCAAACAGGCGCCATGTGTAGTGAAGCTCACTCTTCTGTCGACCAGCATTCTAATCAGGCTTTTTCACCATCACTCATAATAAATGGTTGTCTTGTCCATTCCTTGGAATGATTGACATCTAGCATCCATTCCGTCACATTATCCACTCCATTTTCCAAACATCTTCCCGACTGCGGGCAAATCCTTGTTCTATGACCTAACACCTTGTGCATAACGTCAAACCATCGAAAATGTCTTGCAAAATCCCAAGAACATTAGAAAACAGTTAGAAAATCCTAAAAAAAAATTCAAATCATGTCATGTCAGTCATGTCTAGTCCATCATGTTAAGTCAATCATGTCAGTCATGTCAACTCGGTCATGTTAAGTCAGTCGTAGACTTTAGTCGAACTATGTTGCCTCTGCGATTGGGATGTAGGAAAGGCCATCAATCGATGTGCTCCCGAGGCATTAGGTCTGTCAGTCTAGGTTTGTCATGTATCACACACATTTAAATCATGACGCTTTGTACATACGATATCATTGGTCATGTCGAACTATGAGGTCTCTGTGTGTACAACATAGGGAGGGCTAATCAATTGATGAGCTCCCGAGACCACACTAGGTCAGTCCAATAGTGTTCATTCACAATCACTATCACACAAGTTGCATATCATAGTTTAGGGTATCATCTCATGTCATACATTGTCAATACACACATACACTTTTATCAATCAAAGAATCAAAACAAGTCATGCAATAATAAGGCAAAATATCTCAAACTGTCATCAAGTCAATATCAAACAAATTGTCAAAGCGATCAACCTATGTCTTACGCAAGATATGTCTTTCTTGTCCACAGACGTCATCAAATTGTCATAGTCTCATGTGTCTTGTCACATCAATGTCATCAGACTCCAACGTCTTATATGACACGTGTCTTTTTGAAACCAAGCTTTGTCATGCCTTATACAAAAGTCACCAAGTCAAAACTAGACTCAACATCTTATGCGGTATGTGTCATTCTCTCACATTACGCTATGTCAAACATCATACATCAAATTGTCATAGTCTCATGTAGCTTGTCACTTGAACATCTTCTATGACACGTGTCTTTCTGAAACCAGGCTTTGTCATGCCTTATACAAAAGTCACCAAGTCGAAACCAGACTCAACATCTTATGCGGTATGTGTCATTCTCTCACATTACGCTATGTCAAACATCAACATCAAACAATCCCACAAGATCAAGTTTTGGCGAATACATTTATTTGGATTTATGACTTTATATCTTATTTTGTCTTATCTTTTTATTGATTTGTGCAAGATGTTGTTACTAGCTTTCTCAAGGATGTCCCTTGAAGGATTTAGAGAAGCAACGATGTCTCAGGGCTCTTTTTCTTTGGCTGTTATCTGTCAACTGTCTTTTTTAGACATTGGTTTTTGAGTCATGTTACTAGTTTCCTCAAGGATGTCCAATCAAGGATTTAGAGGAGCAATGATGTCTCATGACCCGTCTTTTATTTGTCCGATGTCTATGGTTTGTCTCAACAAAATGACTAGGGCATCTTGTCCTTAGTCTGAGTTAAGACACTCCTTGTCTACGACTATCTATTTTTCACAGGTGGATAACTTTGTACACTATGGTCTATCTCATATCATTGTGTGTACTATTGATCTGTGTCATGTCCTGCCCAATGATGATAACAAGCAAGTATAGCATATTTGGCAATATATCGAAGATGATATCTTTTTCTCAATCAATCAACTTTCATTATATCATTTTCTCTATCAATCACACTTGAATTATTTCTTATTAACATTCTAAATTGATTTCATCCTAACATTTCTCTTCTTTGACATAAAGATAAGGTCCTGTGATAGAATAATAACATTAGATCATTTGTCTTATCATACATTTCACATCATTACATAATGGGCATTGCATCATCATATAAGGTAAACATTGCATGTACATATTACCATCACATATAAATAAGCATCATATAGATCATTGCATCCATTGTCATAAGTAAATAGAATCATCCATAACATCATTATAAAATGTATAACTCATAAACATATAGAAACATTTCATTCTTAACACATATATATACATCATTTATGAAACATAATCGTGTAGAAATAAAGCATCATCCATAACATAGAATTGCATATCATATAGAAGCCGCCAAAATCATATATATATATATCGATCTCAAATAGTGTGTCATGGTACAATGTTTGAATGTATCAATAAATAAACATGAGCTCACAGGCTCTCTGATCAAAATACAACTGTCTACATAAGTCCTTGTCATTGTGTCCCACTACCCCTACTGTCACATGGTGATGGTGGTGGGAAAATACTAGAAGGTGGCCTCTGTGAGGTGGAACGCCTATCATATGGACCTGTCCTCGGTGGTCCTACCACCCCCTCTGTACTCTGTGTCCTCTGACTCCGAGTATGGCTCCTGCCCTGACTAGATATCTTTGAAAATGTAGGAGCCCATCTCTCTACTAGCACTGCACCCTCATACAAATCCCTATAGTAATTTTCTCTCTCCACAAATCTGACTAACTCTCGTACCATGCCATAGGATCTACCACCACCTGCAATTTAGCAATGGTGTCAGCTTTTTTCAAATTTTCCTTGAATTTTTTTTTCAAAAATTTTACCATTCAAATGTGGCTCACATTTACAAATGCGGTGCATTTTTAAATAGGATCTATCATCACCTACAATTTAGCAATGGTGTCATCTTTTTTAAAATTTTCCTTGAAATTTTTTTTCAAAAATTTTACCAGTCAAATGCAGCTCACATTTACAAATGCAGTGCATTTTTGTAGACGCGTTGCACAAAGCCTCATATGTGGTGCATATTACATTTGCGTTGCATTTTATCCACAAAACCCTTTCCCACTACTACACATGCGGTTGACAAAACCACATGCGGTGCATTTTTGCACATGCGGTTCATTTTTCTAAATTTCTATTGCATATGCATTGCATTACAACAAATGCGGTGCAACACATCACATGTGTTTAACCCTAATGCAGATGTGTTGCATGTATACACATGCGATGCATTATTCCTCAAATGCGTTCATTCCCCTTTATGCCTAATCGAGCCTAAGCGTGTTTTCACAAATGAGTCGTTTCGCAGTCAGATGCGGTGATTACAACGGCATATGCGTCATTTACGATGCACTGTATTTTCTTGATTAGTTTTCTATGCCTAGAAAAACGTGCAAAAAATTAATTTCAAGGGTTCATTTTTGCGTACATACCGGTGGTCCTACGTCGGCTGGCCGCTTGAAAGTCCGGATCCGATATCCTCAATGCCTAGTGTGTGGTATAGGAGCCATTTTGTCTACCAGTCAAAGCAAAAGCTCCTCTTTTTCTATCTCCTTCGGGTGCAAATGAATTCCTTTTAGCCCTAATTCCCATTTATAGGTGGGTTAAAAATTGCATTTCTTCAGCCCTTCTCTATTGGCCGCTTAGCCTTTCAACTTCCAATGACCCATATTCATTTGAAACATCTCCGATTTCAGTTCTGTCGACTCCATCATATTTCTGACTATCAAATTGACTTATCAGGAATATTTCTTGATTTTTTTCAAGCTTTTCAAAAAATTTCAATTTTCCCAAGGGGGCATACCCTAACTTGTTTCATACTGGGGCACGATCGAGGCATATTTTCTTTGACACAACATTGTACCAACATTGTATAAAAGAGGGGCAAACTGTAGATACTGAAAATTGGTCTAGGCTTGCAAGTACATATTCGACATAATTTTCTATAGTCCGTGGTCTTGATTAAATAATGTTAATTATTTAATTAACTTTTTTAATACATATTTCCTCTATTAGTTAAATACCCCTTTTTAATTAATTCACTAATTCATAAATGACCTTTATTCAACTTGGATAATTAAATAAATCATATTTATTTAATTATGTTGCTAACTTATTAAATCCTCTATCAATAAAATAATTTATTATTTAATTAACCCCTTTATCATACTTTTCAACTCTAATTAAATATTTTTATTTAATTATTCATTTAACCCTCTTTTTAACTATAATTAAATATTTATTATTTAATTATTCAATTCTACCCTTTTTGAAAGTCAAATTAAATAAATTATCTTTATTTAATTAATTAAATCTTTTATTTTCGAATGTTGAATTAAATTAACATTTAATTCAAATTTAATTCATTTATATCACGTTCCTCTATCAATCAGTTATCTAGTCATTCACTCACCTTCTGACTTGAGGTCTATTTTTAGTTTTCTAGTTATTTTTGAATTCAACTGTTGATCATCTCTGTAGGAAGACTCTCTGTCACAACTAGTCGATTAACTAGTTCTAACTCATATGCATGTATGTGTTTGTTAATTAAATATCTTTATTTAATTAATTAACTCAAGTGTGCATTCAAATGCATTATTCTTCAACTTCTAAACTTTGTCTTTGACATTCAAAGTCTATTTCTTCTATTTACGAAGATTCTTAATTGAAGATTAAGATCTTGTTCTATTTTTAGTCTTTCCTAACTCATGTTGAAACTCACATCCTATCTGACATAACTCACATCACATGACATTCATCAATCTCATCTGTCAATCTCTCCTTCAATCTGAGCCGATTGCTCGAAAACCCAAAATCTATAAAATGGCATGTCATTATCATTATTCCTCTCTCCCGAAATCATTATACATTTTTGAGAAGAAACAATCTTTGATATTTTTCTTACACATTCAACACGGTTATATTTGCATCAAACACATAAATCTAAGGGCAATAATACTAAAAAGGAAAAATGCACAAGAGCAATGGAGATAATTCGAAGGAATGAATGCATATTCGGTGAGATCAATTCAGTTTGTTTACTTTTTATCATGTTTTCATATTCGTTCTTTATTGTTTGATTTTTAGATTAGTTTTGATTTAGATTAGGATTAACAATTGTTCGTTCTAGTTGCGGATCTTATCAAGAAAATTTATTCTAATGTTACACACACAATCTACCAATATTTGCATACACCATACTTGTTCTTCTATCTCAAATAAATCTTGTATATATCTAATTTGCTCATAAGTAACAATCAAGTTGGCTCCAAGTAAACAAAAAATCTTCTCAAATTTAATTCAAATGTGTGGTACACAATTACATGTTGGCGTGGATTGTAAAAACAATATTTAGTCCATTTCACCTTCAACTGCTTATTAGGTCTGCCACCAATAGACCTAATAACAAAAATGTAAACAACAAAATGATACCGACAACAACTACAAGCATCTGATTGCATAATATCCTATCCCTAAATGATTTTATTAACCAAAAACCATTTCCTAAAATTTGAAGTAGCAACTATCACCGAAGAGGAAATCCAGAGCAAAATACCAGAGGACAACTCTACATGACCAGTTCAGAATACTAGATCAACATGACTTTGAATCTTCTAGTTGCAACTCATATACCATGGTGACATCAATGACAACAAAATCCATATCAAGATATGTGTTCTTCTTCATTCTTCCAACAAATTTGTCCTACATATGCATTTAGCAAACAATTTTAATTGGAAAAGTTGTGGAAATATTTAACTTATCTAGAATGAATCTTACTAGATCACATGTTTGACCAATATTGATTTTTAGGTATAAATACTAAATTCACTTGTGCTAATAATTTGGTTGAAAGTCTGCTACAACTTTGTACAGTTACGCAAGTTTTATTTTTTTATTTTTTTATTTTTTTCAAAATAGATAAAATTATATTAAAAAAGATTAGAAAATATTACATAAATATTTTCAACTAGGAGTGTTATTCATAGAAAATATGAGGAAAATCAAAGAGGTTTCCCATAAATCCATCACCATCATGACTCCAAAGACCAAAAAAAATTAATTACATAGAAAAAATGATCAACACTTATCATTGTGAAAAGGATGGAGAAATTGAGTAGCTGATCAAGTGATAAGGAATCACATTTAGAAATATTCCATCTTTCATGAGACATAAAAGCCTATTTGATTAGAGAATATACAACATTATATTCTTAAGGAATATTAATAAAGAAGATGGAATCCATTTTTTGAGAAAGGTAGAGAACCTAAGGCACAAAAGAAGCAAATCACCAAGAAGATTCATCTAATCTCCCTTTGCTCAAAAGAGAAACTAAAATCATGGAATAAATCTCATAACTAACCTATTTCCAATGCATTTAAAAATATTTTGAATCAAAGTGACAAAGTGAGCATGAGATTTTATTTGATTATTAATACCAAACATTATAACAAACAAAACATTGAACCAAACTAATACTATCCTAATGTACATCACCAATTCCAATAAAGAGCTTTATGATCATATCTAAAAATCCAAGAAATTCCATCCTTGGAAATGGAGGCTCCTTAATTAAGATATCCCCTAGCATCAAACCATTTCCCCACAAAACTATTGCTAGAATATTTTAATCAAGAAAACAAGAAAAATACATTTCATTAAGAATTGTGGCCAAAGAGTGGTCAATAAACTCACGCCAAAACCAATATTATTCAGCTACCAAAGCTTGACTATTGAGCTCAATCTATCTAAGGACTAGACCACCATACTATTTAGGTTGAAAATTTTCATCTAAACCAAGAAAAGTCTATTTATGTGAGTCCAAATCCCTATCCCAAAGAAGTTTACTAGAAAGAGAGTCAAGATATTTGAGAAGGATAGTTAAAGCTAAGAGCATAAAAATCTTCTATATATGAAAAACATTTAACATAGATATTAAGATAAAAAAATCTTATAAAATATAGTCATTAGAACATCCAATGAATAAATCAAACAAAATGTGTCCAAAATCATCTTCTCCTACTCTCTACTAGGACTACCAATAGATAAAGGACCATCCAAATTATTCAAACAAAGAAATCCTATTCTAAAAGGAAGGATTTGTGCAATTATTTACTAAATAAGCAAAAGGTTTTTAAGTGAAATATTTTCTTTACATTCATTAATTCATTGTCCTAAAGTAGCCAAATAGATGTAGGAAGATATTCTAAATTTTATTTCCTCATAGAATATTACAATTTTCATTATTTTTTTATTATTAAAACAAATTGCACGTGTGATTGTGAATCCAAACTTTGAGTCCAAGACAAAACTTGGATATAGTCAATGATTCTTTTGTGCTTTACCAATCCACTAGTTTTTTTAATCAAAATTAAAAGCTAAAGCAGAAGTATGATCTCACTAACAAAGTCCACCAGACACAAAAGAAGATATGGAATACCACTAGAACAAGAAAAGAAGAAAAGTCCACACATTCCATGACTTAGACAATGCACTATTGACAAAAATCAGAAGTAGATAAAATATTTTGGATGAAATACCATCTAATCTTATCACAAGCATTAGACATATCCATTTTATTAAACATTACCTTATCCTTGGATAAATGGACACAAAATTAATAGCCTCTATAAAAAATAAAATTAAGAAGATGATTATCATTCACAAAATCTCCTTAATCAAAAGAAATAATAGAAGGAAGAATGTGCTTCAATTTATCTACAATAACTTTTGTAATAATCTAATATGTTACATTATAAAGGGAAATAGGAAAAGGCATATCAAAATAACTAACCTTCTCCTTATGGGAATCGACGATAAAAATATAAAATAAATAAATTTAAGAATATTCTAATTGGCTTGAGATTCCTTAACAAAATTCAAAATAAATGTAATTATATTTCCACAATCCATATGAATTTAAATCTACTTGCTTCTCGATTTGATTATGTGCTAGTTTAACACCAAAATTTGAGATCACACTCAGTGATCCATTATCAGGATAGAGAGTTGACAAAGATGAAAAGTTGATGAAAAATTAGCACACAATCAAATCCATGAGCAAGTATATTTAAAAATATTCAATATATCTCAATATTCTTGAAAAGTTTGGGAAGCCATCAAGAGTAGGATATTTACCTTTATTCATCTAAAAATGAACCTTCTTAAGCTCATCAATTAAATTTTTCTGATGTGAAATTTATTCATATTTCTATAATCCAAAGGTGGAATACAATCCAAAATGGATTTTTCTTCCTCATAAACACAAGGACCATTTTCATCTTGAACGAAGGAATAAAAATACATGACATATTCTCTAGAAATATCTTGAAAAGAAAAAGATGAGCACCATGAGCAAAGTTCATATTCAAAAGAATATTAGTATTTCTCCTTTCTTTGAAAAGATGATTGAATTTAGTATTATTATCCCCTTCTTGAAGCCAACCAATATGAGATATTAATTTTTGGAAAATTTCTTGAAGGAGGTCCCATTCATTAATTTATTTAGACCAAAAGGTCTCCTCAATGAGGATCTTAGTATTGAAACCAAATTACTTGATCTCAAAAGTAATACCATCTAGCTTCTCCTTTACTTATGCCTTTTTAAATTTTTTTTTAAAAATAATGTTTGTTCCACTATTTAAGCTTAAACTTAAAATTCTAAAGTAAATTAAATAAATAAAACATAGTTGTACCAAGCAAAGTATTACCTACCAACCACCAATTATGTGATAATGAATATCTTTATCCCTTAGCCATGCTAAACTAAACTGAAAAAAATATCTTTTGTGAAGAGAGAACTAAGACGAAGAATATTTTATAGGATAGTGATTAGATCATTTCCACTTCAAGATACTAGAAAGAGACCTAATTGACACCAATCCAACATTCTAAGACTAAAAAATCGTCCAAACACTAAGAAATCGAAGCAATTCCAGACTTTCTAAAATTCCAAGTAATGTTTCCACTTCATGGTTTAACATCAACCATCCTAGGATTAGAAATATTATACTTAAACAATATAGAATAGGGATATAACTAGCTAGAACAACCTATTTCTCATCAAGGATTAGAAGAGCCTTAAAGTCACATTGGAGAATCCAAGGATTAAAAATAAAAATAGATCAAACACATCAAATACAAGATCACAGAAGATCCTCAGCTTTAAATATATTAGGAGCGTAAAAATTAGATAGAAGAATTAAGACACCTAAATGAAAGCAATGTGCCTCAATTGACAAATAATGCGTGCTTGCAATTCAAGAATAAGAATTCAATTGATAAGAATCCCACAGACAAGCCAACTCTCTAGAAAACCTAGATAACTAAAATATTGAAATTAACTTCCTTCCTAAAGCATATAAGACATAGTAACCATATCCTCTACCAATAGCTTGGTTTCTTGAAGAAAAATAAGTTATGGTTTATGTTTTCGAATAATATCTTTAACAACAGTTTATTGAGGAGTGTTACCTAAACCTATAGAATTCAATGAAACAACTATCATTTTTAGAAAAGAGAGAAATGAGAATCCAACATCATAATGATGCTATATTTCACTAAAGATTCTTCTATCATCTTTACCTTCTCCTAATCTCTCTTTCTTCCTACTTTTAAGTTTTTACCAAAGAAACCTATGAAGTCTTAACAAATGATTTTTCTTCTTTAGACTATCCTTTATACTTATCCATTGAGATTCTTACAACATGACATGGTCTTCATAGCCATCATTCTACGTCTTTGGAATAGTAGGAACATCTAATATCAAATTTGAATGATGTGAATCAAAATCTTTAGGTCTAACAGATCCTTGCTTAATAATTCTAGAAGAAGAAGCCCCTTCTTTGGAGGAAACTAATATATAGAGTCTTCATTACTTTTATATTAGATGAGACACAAGATTTAGCATTTTCAAAACTAGATAGATCCAAATCTTAACAATCAAAAGACTTTTTAAACAAAATAGAATTTGGAGGATCAATTTTTTTGAGGAAATGGAACCTATTAAGTACATTACTTATTTGATAATATTTTTTTCTCGAAATTTCCACTCCTTCCTTTTGACTAAGATTTCAATAGGATAGATTAATTTCCATACAACTCTTCTACTAGATCAAAAGTCACATGCCATTATTTCATGAATAACTCATTCATGACTAGTTAGTTTAGAGAGAACCAAAAAAATCCATTAGCTATAAAAATAATTTCCATATCACCTTGCATTTGAACATACCCATAAACTTGCAAATCAAAACATTTTTCAAGAGATAGAAAACATTATCAATGATTACATCTGGGTTAATAACCAAAATAAACCTTTGAGTACTCTTCTCTAGATGCTCATATATCTTATGACAATTTTTTAATCTCGGATCCATTTTCACCTCATTTGTTGCATTCACCAAAAAAAGGTCAACATTATCATATCCTCATGAAGGAGGTTCATCGGATTGAAGAACACCTTTATTGTGATTTCCTGATGAAGAAGGTTCAGCCGATTGAAAATAAGGTTTATAAGAAAAGATAGAAGAATCCATTAGACCTCTAGATCAGACGTGCAAAAATTTCTGGATGCAACATAGAAAAGTTTAGAAGAGCTACCAGAATGGAAAAGAAAATGCACCAGAAATGATATTTAATTATAAAAAGAAAATAGACTGGGGGTAAAACTTGAACCCTTCTCATGCTTTGCATCCTCTCACAACTATTATTTTTCATATTTTTAAAACCGAACTTATTTTTAATTATAATAATCTAACATTGGCATCTCTATTATCAACTCTTTTCTTCCATCATAAAAAGCTTATCTAAATATGCATTATCCTGCATAGTTATTAATCGGGTGGAATACGTTCCACGCTAAATATGAATCCCTTCATCATTCCGGACACTATTGTCGACCGCTATTGTTGCTTTGGAAGAAGCATATCCCAAGGCTTAACTAGGTTCTGTTTTGTAAGTATATGACGAAGACACGGTCAAGAAAACAACATTGTTCATGATATTCAGAACTACAAAAAAAGCAAAGAAGTAATCGAGTCGTGAGGCATTCAGGTTATCCTGTACCCAACTTTTGTGCCCCTGTCTTCCAGTAACGTGAGTCACAAGTGTTAGAATAGCACTGCTGAGAAAGGAGCCCATTCCATTAGAGGCTGCATATATTGCATTTCCCAAACTTCGCATACCCTCTGGAGCATGATCATAAAAGAATTCCAGTTTACCTCCCTCAACCATGGCTTCTGCTATACCCATTATTCCTAACTGTGGAATAAGAATGAAGAAAGATACGGGAACAATTGCATCCTTATCATCTGCAATTCCATGGTTTTGAATTGCATCTAACCTTACAATTTCTGTTACAACAGCCGTTACCATAGCAATACTTTGAAGCATCATTCCAACCCCAATCCGCTGTAGTATAGTTATGCCTCGTGGATCTCCTGTGAATCTTCTGAAAAGGGGGATTAAAAGGCGATCATAAATAGGGATGGTTAATAGCAATGGTATTTGAAAAAAAACTCCAATACTGCGAGGAGGAATTTCAAAGTTAGAACCCATATGCCTATCCATTGTCATTGCCTGCTTGGTAAAGAGCGTCAAATTTGTACTAATACTGTACTGGGAAATATGACTGTCAGCCAAACGGGAAGAACTCTTATCCCCTGCTTTGTCTCCTCTACGTCTGTCACAGAGCAGGGGTTTGAATGTCTAGAATTAAAAAATGCTGCTTTATCTAGAAATCTGCAACACACGAATCAACCCATCGTTTGATTATCCAAATGTCTTTCCTTTTACAAGATAAAATTTGTAAAATTTTACAAACCTCAGATGTTTAGTGCAGGCAATGGGGCGTCTGCCTTGGCCAAGATATTCTTTTGAATCCACTTCATGGAGGCAAGAAGCATCTGTAGGAACCTGCATTTTCCGTTTTTGAATCATCCTAACAATTACTTTCCCAACTCGCTGCAGTGGGCTACCAGCAACAACTTTGTATCTATAAATTGTAGATCCTATCATGAATACAACGTAAGCTATTAATAACAATCTAGTGATAACTCTGTTGAGATATGAAGCCCAACAGTCACATGACTGTTGCTATTCTCCAGTCTTTTCGTGTTCGAAGAGCTTTGTATAAATGTGTAGCCGATCATATATTGTGGAGTAGTGGTTAATTGGTGTTTGTTAATAAAGTAATTCTCTACTTGAGAGTGGATGTAGGCAATTGCCGAACCACTGTAAATTCGTGTCTTGTATTTTGTTCTTTACTTTTTTATTTTCTATTTCATTTCTCTGCTTGTTTAATATTTACAATTGGTATCAGAGCTATGGAGAAGTGTTGGTTTGTTGGTTAGAACCAAGGAGCAGAGATGGAAGCTGAAGAAGCCTCTCGGTACTTCCCATTTATTATAATGGGTATAACTAATTTTGTATTTGATGATGATGAGGCTGATTCTGTCATGGAGGAATTTCTTGATAGTTTGGATTGAGCTAAAGAAGAGGGTTTGGAGCAATCGCTGGTTGAAGGAGAGACTGTGGAGTTAGTCTTCCGAGATGAAGAGGATGCAGCCTGGTACCAAGCGAGTGAAGATGAACCCGAAGAAGAGGCTGAGAACTGAGAGGAACATCTAAACAAATAAATTGTATTTCTAAAAGAGGAGATTTTGATGCTGAGAGAGCGAATATACTCTATGGAGAAGGAAAAAGAGAAACTTGCAGAAAAGTGGGAGTTTTCTACAAAGAAAAAAAATGAAGAGTTAAGGATGGAATTGGTTGACTTGGACACATTCCTTACTGAACTGGGCTTTGATAAAGAAAAATGTGAAGCCAAAGAGGCTGAGAGTGCAACGGTGGCTGATTTGGAGGATTCCAGAAAGAAAGCTCTATAGGCTGGCAGTGGCAGAAAAGGTCTAGACAGAAGAAGAGTTGTTGGTAATAGGCATGTCAAGGGCTCTTCTGGTGCCAAGGAGGACAAAGAAGGCGATGATGCCAAAGGTCTGGTGGAGAAGTTTGACACCATCAACACTATGGAAGGTAGGCTGTTTCCACCCTGTGACGTTTCAGTTGCCCACTCGGACGGGTATGTGGAGTTCCAAAACCGGTCTAAAGAAAGAATGGAGATGTTGTCGGCAGTTGTGAAGGCAGAGGATATGCGAGTGGACAACTTGGAGAAGCTTACAATGGACGACAAGTTTTCTGGTTGGAATGGATTTCAAATGGAAGAAGAGAGAGTGATGCAGGAGTCACACACAAAAGAGAGAGTGCTGCAAAAGAGACTACTGCAGAAGCCACACACAGAAAAGAGAGTGTTGCAGGAGTCACACACAGAAGAGAGAGTGTTGCAGGAGCCACACACAAAAGAGAGAGTGTTGCAGGAGAGACTATTGTAGGAGCCACACACAAAAGAGAAAGTGTTGCAGGAGAAACTACTACAGGAGCCACACACATAAGAGAGAGTGCTACAGGAGTCACGAAAGGAGAAACCGATTGTTCTTAAAGTTGTTTTAAAGTTTCTCGCCGTAGAGGTTCTTGAGCTGTCTGTTCGAGGTCTGGGTAATGATGCTGAACAACTAGAGAATTATGCAAAAATAGAAGAACTGATCAACAGTATGACAACTGTTGTAAAAAATGAACAAGGCGGATCATTGGATAAGCGAATTGTTAACTCCGATTTGGCATGGAGAAGACTGATTCGTTGTGTTTGTGAACAGTCATTGGCAAAACTCAAATCTTCGATGAGCCTGACTGTGATGTGAAGACAAAATGGAAATGCAGGGGATGACAGTGCATGATTGTGCCAATTGGACTTCACAGGGGAGTTTGTTGAGATATGAAGCCCAATAGTCACATGACTGTTGCTATTCTCCAGTCTCTTCGTGTTCGAAGAGCTTTGTATAAATGTGTAGCCAATCATGTATTGTGTAGTAGTGGTTAATTGATGTTTGTTAATAGAGTAATTCTCTACTTGAGAGTAGTCGTAGGCAATTGCCAAACCACTGTAAATTCGTGTCTTGTATCTTGTTTTTTAATTTTCTGTTTTCTATTTCATTTCTCTGCTTGTTTAATATTTACAAACTCCACAGCTCACTCCCCAACCGATGTTGTCTTCAACATACACAATAAATGTCTGACCTAATAAATGTCCAAAGAAAGCAATAAAAATCCACCAATTAAAAAATGAGTTCTTGCGCATTTTTTCCTTAGGATGGAAATCGTCGAACTGATCCGCACCAAAGGTGGAGACATTTGGTCTGGTTCCTCCTTGACCCAGAGCAACTAGATATAAAGCAAAATAAAAACTCCCGATTTGCAGAGATGAAGCCTTTTCACATCCTTCATTTGATGGGCATTCTGGTGGTTTTAAAGACTTCAATGAAACTGTTAGGGTCAAAATCGCCATTCCCTGCACCAAAAATCAATGTTAAAATTACCAGCACAAAATAAAATCAAATTATTACTTACGTCAACGCACGGGCTTTTTGTTTGGAGATCTGGGTTCTGATATAAATAAGGATTATACTATAGTCAGAACAATATTTTTTTACTTAGCAGTGATTTGTTTAAACTGTTCCCCTTAATGCTACCAATATTTAACCACAGAGGAAAAGACCCATAATCAGTAATTACCAGTATATAGATACATGAGAAGGTTGCAAATGTCGTAAAGCGTCCCAGATATGTATCAGCAATGTATGCTCCAAGTAAGGGCGTAAGAGAAAGTGTGCCAACCCAGTTACTGACACTATTGGACGAGGACACAGTGCCTTCATGCAGCTTGGTCGTCAGATAGACCATTAAATTTGTCAAAACACCAGTGAAAGCCAACTTGTCAGCAAGTTCGTAGCCTGTATACAGAAACTCAGAAAAGATTAATTCGTTGAGAAAAATTAAGACATAAATTACAAAAACCTGAAGATGGAAATGTTTATACCAATAATTAGAGAACAAGCTCTCCACCCTCCAGTCTTTGCTCTGGCACAAAGTCTTCCTTTCGAATCAACTGAGCCGTCAGAAACAAATTCTTCTGCTTCATTGTTCATGAGTAGCTTGTACTCTGCCATTTTCGATCGTTAAGGCTGCACAGTACATTGCCTCTCTATGTAATGCACATTGCATTCTCATTGACACTTCACATCTAGTACCTACAACAATTTAGAATACTTCGAACGTGGCTAATTTGTATTTTTGTAAGCGTTTCGTACACTCGAATCTATATCTTTTGAATGGAATATATCGTGAAACTTGAAAATGTATGAAAGACAAAATGCATTGGAGTTGGTATCTAGTCTGTCAGATCCCTTACAATAGTTTATTTCAGTTCAGCATCTTAAGAGGAGTTGGTGCCTACGCACTTCACAATCATTAATAAGAAATGCAGACAAAAAATGAATATATATTCAACTTGGGTGGATGGAAACAAATAGAATATTTGCCCTGGTCTTGAGCGTGGGAATCTTGATATTCCATTTAACATTTATTTGTCAGCATTTAAAGCTTGCCGACCGGCTCGCAAAATAAACTATTACTAAAATCACATGATCTCCTACATGTTTTTTATGTCGCACTTTCTTTAGCAATGCAATAGAAATACAAACAAACTTACAAGCTAGAATACTAGCACTTGCACCTCATTGAGGTGCAATACTTACGCTGATAGGCTGAGCTCACATTATTTACGCCCATGAAAAGCAATGGATGACGAGAAGAATGAAGTGATCTATCTCACCTTACCCCCTCTCCCCTCCCCCTTCTCTCACCCTCTTGCTCTCTCCTTCCCTCTCTATTTATCTTTATATCACATATCCCTCTCTACCTATCCCTCCCTCCATCCCACCTATTTCTCTCTCACTCTTTCCTTCCCTCTCTACATCTCTCTCCTTCCCCCTCTAATTCTCTATATCTCCCCTATCCCTCTCCACCTCTCCCTCCCTCCCTCTATCTCTTTCACTCTCTCTGGCTCTCTCTTTCCTTCTCTACTTCTTTCTATCTCACCTCTCTCTCCCTCCCTATCTCTATCTCACTTATCCCTCTCTACCTCCCTCATCCCTTTACCCTCATCTCTCTCTCTTTCTCTATCCTTCTCTCTATACTTCTTTTCCCTCCTCCTCTCTCTCTTTCTCTATCCTTCCCTCTCTACTTTTTTACCCTCCTCTCCAATTCACTCCAAAAACAACACTTCCTATACAACTTTAGTTACATACCTCAACGTGTCCAACAAATACCCACGTGTGAAGTCTCCAAGGCTCGATGAATGTTTCCTGCATTAGCTTTCACATCACGGAGACACACAAGAGTGAAGTTATCTTGTAGTTAAATAATTATTCTATTTATTATATAGATTTTATTTTCATTGAAAATTTATTATCTTATTTTATTTAAATAATCATTTTTATTTTATTTATTATATAAATTATTTTATTATTATATAAATATTATTATATAAATTTTTTTGTTTATTATTATTTGTTTTTATTTAATTATTTTTATAGTATATATGAGTTATTTTGTAATTAAATAGTTATTTTATTTATTATATAAATTATTTATTTTATTTTTATTGATTATATATACTATTTTATTTATTATATAAATTATTTTATTTATTTTTATTTCACTATAATTTTTTTTTTTAAAATACCATGTTACATTTGGCGAAAAAATAAGTTATAATTTTTTTTATTTTAAAACAATAATTTAGAGGGTGGACATTGCACATTAAAAGTGTTGGATGATGCTGCCGAAGCAAACAAAACTATTGATAAATTCTGAAGGAAAAATCAAACGCAGTTTCGATACAATTATTGGTAGTTTTGGAAGCTGTTAATAGACAGTAGTTTGAGTGGTTTTTTCTGTTTTATCCGCCAGTTTGAAAGCTGTGACATTAATGCATGAAATGTATGTTTTAGCTGCATATTAATGTCGAAGAGTAGCAAATATTATATTTTCCATTGGGTTTTCTAATTTGATATGTCAATGATATGTCAGTTATGTTTTCGTAATATGTATTCTATCTCTCAATTCCTCTATATAATGAAGCATCGTGTAAACATTTTCTAATTTAGTTAATCATTATTTGCATGTCACAAATGAATAAATATCAATTGTAGTTAATTTTTCTTTTATATACAATTTATTTTTGGATTTCAATTAAACGTAGTAATAGATATATTAATGATATTGTCTATATCATTGTTTTGGTATTGTTTGTTTATTTTCTTTCAATTCTAATATTCATTGAACCTATATTTTAAATTTTTAAAAATAATAAAAAATATTTTTTTTACTTTATTCTAATATATAGGTTGCACATTAACATTTTTTATAATAGTATTTATCTTACATATTCACATAATCATAAACCAATAAGGTGTAAAAGTTAATAGCTATGATCATCAGAGACAATCATCGCATGTGATATCTAAGTTGTTAATTTGAAAGAATAATGTTGAAGAACCTTTTAGTCATAAAACACTTAGTAATATCTATTTAAAGACCATTTCATAGACTATTACGAAAAATTCACCATATAGTATGATAAACTTAATACAAAAGTATTACTATAAAAGCTAATATGTGAGAATACTATCCATCATATTTAAATCATAGAAAATAATGACACTAAAATAAAAATTAAGTATATAAGGTGTACAATTGTGGATGGTTGGGCGGGTGACATTCCACACTAGCAGTTGTGGAAAGCCCATGGTGATATCAATATTGGATCCTCTGTTATTGTAATCCTTTTTTAAAGCTACTTTGCTTCACAAGTAGGGCTATGAAGCACTTACCCGGCCTCAGATTGTTGACATGGTGGAGTTCAGTTGTGATGGCTTTATAGGATGCCTACATGGCAATGTCATCTTGGGAAAATTCGCGTCAGTGTATGAATACTTATTCCCCCTGAAATAATTTAAGATTGTAATGTAACACCCCTTGGTTTTTCTTTTTGAACTTGACAGTGTGTCCTTTTGTTGCTTTGATTTATATTTCTGGATATTCAGATACTTTATCTTGTGTGTGTATTGGGTTGCTATTCATAGAGCGACGAACTATATTATGTGATGTGATTTGATTTATCTGATGCTTTAGTTCACATTCTCTAATTGGTGTAAAGATGTTAGTTGATATAACATATAATTGCTTATGAGATTATTGGAATTATGATGGAAGTGTCAGTTTTGATGAGTCTATTGGTGAAGGGGACCGGTTCACATCACTTACTTGCGAGCACCCTGTGATTCCATGACTTCCTCTTCACGGTGTGTATTTTATGCTGTTTATATTATATGATGTTGGATACTATGTTTCCAGGTTTGCAGGTACATGACATTGACTCCATCTAGTTTCACAGGTCTGAGCGTGTCGATGCAATGGTGAAGTTGAATGAGAGATAGTAGATAGGTAACATGTGTCAAGTCTACACCTTAGCCTTAGCGTGTCGTCAGTCTTGTTTATTGAGTCATGATTTACCGTATTTTAATGTTATTTGATTCTGTAAGGTGCATGATTATTAAATCAATTTTTAGAGTGATTGCATTGGTTAAATGTGGTGATTATTTAATGTTGAATTAAAATTATGTTTAGAAGTTATATTTAAATTTATTAATAAAATTTAATTTAATTAATTTTTTATTTTTTTTAATTAAATAAATTTAATCTGAAAAGGGTTGAATTTAGTTATTAAATAATTAAAATTAATTAATTAAGTCTTTAATTACAACTTCCTTTAGGGTTACTTGGCGGGGCATTACACATGGTATCAGAGCCCCAGGTTCATACACTGGGCTCTCTGGGTACATTTGTGCCCACTATGTTGATCTTCTGAATTGTTAGTGGAATGGTTCAGTGATTGTGTGTTCATGGCTTTTATTTTAGCATGATGAACTTTATGGAAAAGAGTAGCCTGAATGAACCTGATAAAAATTTAAATTTGGAAAGTTTTGATGCATACCCTATGAGATATGGAATTGGATGTTCCTATGGGTTTATGTATGTAGTTGCACCCCCTTGTAAATGTATGAAACCAGTAACTGTGCCTTGTTTGAATGTGTGGAAACCCATACTTTCTTTGTGTGTCATGTGAAGGTGATACTTGGTACCTATCCATGGGGAAAATTCACATTTTGGTGTGGAATTAACCATACTTTTGTGTGTGTTTGCATGTTTGTAATCTGGTTGAGGGTTATTATCATTCTAGTCGGACGTTGTTTCCTCCTTCCTCGTTGGTGGCTAGTATTTAGTCACATAGTGATGTACAATGAAATTTTAAAGATTGTGAACTTTCTTTTGGTTATTGATGATTTTTCAGTTGATTGTGAGGGCCGACACTTTGTTTATACTTGATTGTTAAGGTTTAGACACGAATTGTGATCTTAATTTCTTATAATCGTAGTGGTTATATATTTGATTTAGTGTTGAAATTGTGCACATTTATTGCCTTATTGTTTAAATGGAACTTTAATTTTCTATTCTTTATGAACTTGGAGGCTAAGCTTATTATCTTTGTTGTTTTAATGTCGGTCATGTGTCGTATTGTGATTCCTCTTCAAGGACGTATGAGAGGGACTTGGTGAGAGTGTACGAGGAAGTAGACGTAGGAAATATTGAGGATGGGGGTATGTGAGGCCATTATGCCATTATGACCCACTACTCACCTATGTGTGATGACTATATCTTGGAGGCTAATCCCCTTACACAACAAGAGACATGGCATTATGGTCTTGTTTGGATGGTCTCACCTTTCGTGTGGCCTAACACCATCAAACTAGTGTTTGTGATATTAATATATTTGAGATGGTTTATGTTCTCGATTCATGAATTCTTCTATCATGGATGGTTTGCTGCTTTTCGGTGTCCTAATGGACCCTTGTGTAGTCTTGTGATGATTTCCAGTGATGTGTATTGGTACATATGTGTATTATGTATGATAATCCATGGTTAGATGTTTTCGGAGACTTGGTTGGTGGTTACTTCACCATGTTGTCTTGGTTGGATTGATAGTGTACTTGGTCGAGTTGTGTATGACTCGGGTTGTTGTTGTTTTTATGATGAGGTATGGAGTGGTTCAGTTTGGAACCCTTGGCTATGTATGATTGTATGGAGTTAGTATTAGGGGTAGTTGCAGCCTTCTAGGAGTAAGCCTAACCCTTGGGGGGGAGAATGTAACACCCCTCTGTTTTTCTTTCTAGACTGGATAGTGTGTCCTTGTGTTGCTTTGATTTATATTTCTGGATATTCAGATACTTTATCTTGTGTGTGTATTGCATTGCTACTCATAGAGTGACGAACTATATTATGCGATGTGATTTGATTTATCTTATGTTTTAGTTCACATTCTCTAATTCGTGTAAAGATGTTAGTTGATATAACATTGAATTGCTTATGAGATTATTGGAATTATGATGGAAGTGTCAGTTTTGATGAGTGTATTGGTGAAGGGGACGGGTTCGCATCACTCGCTTGCGAGCACCCTACGATTCTGTGACTTCCTCTTCATGGTGTGTATTTTATGTTGTTTATATTATATGATGTTGGACACTATGTTTTCAGGTTTGTAGGTACATGACATCGACTCCACCTGGTTTCACAGGTCTGAGCATGTTGATCCAATGGTGAAGTTGAATGAGAGATAGTAGCTAGGTAAGATGTGTCAAGTCTATGCCCTAGACTTAGTGTGTCATCTGTCTTGTTTATTGAGTCATGATTTACTGTATTTTAATGTTATTTGATTCTGTAAGGTGCATGATTATTAAATCAATTTTTAGAATGATTGCATTGGTTAAATGTGGTGATTATTTAATATTGAATTAAAATTCTATTTAGAAGTTATATTTAAATTTATTAATAAAATTTAATTTAATTAAATTTGATTTATTTAATTAATTAAATTTTATTTATTTAGTTAATTAAATTTAATCTCAAAAGGGTTGAATTTAGTTATTAAATAATTAAAATTAATTAATTAAGTTGTTAATTACAACTTCTTTTAGGGTTACTTGGTGGGGCATTACATGTAATCCTTTCAAATTTATGATGAAGGCATCATGTGTAATACAAAGTTTGCACTTGTTACTAAACTAGTCTTTTCACCTGTGCGTTGGGTCTGAATGTTGTGACTTTCTGATGTGGTGGAGCTCGTGCATCAGATACATCTAGTTTTTCATGGAGCATAAACAATCAAGTTTAGTTTAATAAAGGTAAGGATAGATTTCACCCATTTGCATGGTATTTTTGAGGATAAGGAATTTATTTGTGTAAGCTTATATATGCCAATAGGGGTGGTAGTTTGATATCTATGAGTTTTAAGAAAAGTTGAGAAAGATGACTGAGCTCTCAAAAATTGTGGTCTGCATATCCATCAAGACCCTAATGAGCATAGGGACAAACATGCTAATTCAATTGGACAATGTAGTAAGGAAAATGGTATTTCGTGGTGCTATATCCGATCAAAGGGTTAAACAGGTGCTCAAGAAATTTGATTCCCTTATATTGGAAGTGGTGAAAATGGTCATGGGGGGCTTCATGGGGGATTCAAAGTCATACCATGTGGACACCAACATCACATCATGCTTCTTGGCAGTGTTGTTGGATATCAAGATGGAGAAGAAGGATGTTGAGGTTTTGATAAGGAATGTTTTTAAGGTGGATCTATTGTTTGATCTTGAGGAAACTCTTTATGCCACCTTGCCTAATATGGGTGTCCCCTAGTCATAGGATTTTCCTATGATTCATGTGTCAGGTGAAGTAGTGAAATGCTACCCCTTGTCATCGATCTCAAAGGCATGGCTTTGGTGGAGCACAAGTAGTTGGTGGTAGTTAGGGTTGGCTATCTTCATAAGGCATTGAAGCTTCATCCTTCTTCAGGTGGTAATTGGATACCAAACTTTAGAGCCTTTGCCCAAGAAAATAGGTTTCTTGGTATTGGCAATATATTTTAGTTATACATTCATGGTCAATGTTTAATAGTTGTTACTTGGTGTATGCATTTGGGAGCTAGGGTTTGGTTCTTTTCTTTGTTAAATGTTCGATCTTTGTGTCTTGTTATTTTATCTAGGTATTTGGTCTGGTGGAGAAGGTATGTTTAGCACTCTATGGTAGTATGAATCCGCATTTTGGAGTGTCTTGTTTTGTAATATTTTTTTTCTACATCAATATAATCTCTATATTACGAATAGAAAAAGTATATAAGGTGTATAATTAAATATTTGTTTTAAAGAAATTTATAATGGATGAAAATCTTATTAAGGATATGCTATTTTTTGTTACAAATTATTTTAAATTAGTTAATTATATGCATTAAATTGGCTCTCGTATAATAAATGAACTGATGGTTCTATATAACAAAGATTCATATATATTATATTTTTGAAGTTTTATAAAAACCTACTTTTATTTATAATTTTTCCTAAAAAATTACACAAAATGAGGATTAATTAGCAAAGTGAAAACTTAAAAAAGAAAAATCTAGATTGATTTTATGGTGCTCATTTCTCAAGAAGGACATCTTTCATTGAACTCTAATAAAGGAAAGGAAGAGACAATATTTTATTCCATTATATTTCCCCAAAAGAGAAATAAAAAATAATAATTAAGTTTCAAAAATCTAGTTAGTTCATAGAATGAATATTAGAACCCATTAGAAATAAGTTGATAATAAGTTGTTGTAATTGAAAGCAACAAATAATATCCTACCACTCTCAAAAAGATTTAAATCCTAGCTAGTAATGAGGTAAACTCTAAGAATATTATGACTAAATCTCTTATATTGTATTTGAGCTATCTTGTGGTGAGAGAAAATATAAATAATCAAGATATTATTTGAAACATGCAAATAATTTTATCTTTTATGAGTGAAAATATTTTATGGATCATCAAGTTAGAATAGAGATATGAATTCAAGTTAATCATAAATAAAATTGAATAAATGTTTCAACACTCAATCTAATGATCTTGATTTTAATATATTTATAGATATACATATGTACATACGTACATACATACATACATACATAAAGACTTGATAAACTCACAATCAACTTAAGTATGCAAGAACTACCAATAAAAAAATACAATAATTAATATCATATTAGATATTTGATCAGATGGATGAGGACAACTAATTAATTTTATTTTTTTCTTTAGTTTATGAGAGTCCATTGGTGTTAGTGATGGTGCATAGACAATTCTATTGAAATTTAAAAAATGAGTTCATATGTCAAATGAAAAGAACTCTAAGGTTAGTTATTTACAAAAGGATCTAATAAGGTCATCTAGATTTCATTTGATCTAAATGAACAAACAAGACTCACTAACTTAGTAGTTTTATCTAGTTTATACTACACTAGAATTAAAATTCTTAGTATATTATATAGGCATCAAACTATAGTTTGCATATGCAAAATAAATGCCTTTTAATAAAAATGACTACATATAATATAATATTTAAAATACCATGTTCCTAATTGTGTTGCCAAAAATTGTATGCCTTTGACGAAAAGGACAATTTTGTGCCTAATTCAATCCTATTTTTGCCATCTTATCCCCTAATTACCCTTTTTATCATCATAATTTGACCCTTTCTTATGCTAAAATGACCCCTTAATGCATTTATAGGTCCTACTTAAGTGTGTTTCGGAAGACAATCCTGTTAAACAACATTAAGCAAATTTTAATTCCTGACATCCACTAAAATTTTCCCAAGTGGACTAAGTCACTACCTTAGGTGACTTAGTCCCATGTGGCATAAAAAATTAAAATTAACTCAAAATTTTGGTGGAACATTTTCTCCTAAACCCTAAGGTCAGCCTGTGATGTGGTATTTTTGGGAAATTAGGGAAAATCATATATGAATAAAGGGTTTTCCCCTCATTTTAAACCCTAAAAATTCTATTCCATTCATGCAATCAATATTCTCAATCACTCATCATTCTTCTCAAGAAAGCTAGGGTTTTCGAATTCTATGTCATCAAGCAAGCATCCAAGGGTTGAATCTCTAACCATTTTTTGTAGAAACTCAAGATCTATCTTCATGGAAAGGTACTAATTCCATTCTCTCATGTTTCATTCTTCATTATCTTGTTTCATCACTTGATTAAATTATCTAAAATGGGTTTGACAAAGGCAAACCCCCATGCCCTAACAAACAACATTTCCCTCTTTCTTTCTTTTTGTGTTTATAGATTTAGGTACATTGAAGGCTTGGAAATTATTGAAGAATGTATTGAAAGCTTGTTGAAGGCACCTCCTTTTTGGCTAGGGAAAAAATACACTAAAAGTCACTTACAGTGCCAAAACTCAAAGTTTCAAAACCAGATATCTGAAGGAGCAGAAAATGCAGACTAAGGGCTTCTGTTTCCACTTTTAGGTATTTAGAAAAGCTAAAGTAGACTAAGTTGACATTAGTGGTGGCATAGTCCCATTGTACATTTTTCTAGAGTTCTTGATAGATTTGGACACCCATTTGGTCAAAATAGGGCACAATACAGTTTTCTAGATCTGGGACTAAGTCACCCAACTTGGCAGAAGTGTCTTAGTAGGCTAAAATTCCAGCATCAACAATATTTCCAACTTCCATCCTAGTCGTCAACACATTTCAAGGTGTACCACTTCTATCCTATTAATTTCTATTACATTTTTCTTGCATTTTAGGCTACTTTACATAGTGTTTTCAATACATTTGCATTATATTAGTTTGCATCTAAAAAGATAGTTCATTTAATTAGTTTGCAACACTTAGATACATTCCAAATCACACACATATCACACATTAGACCCCCTAATCTTGAATGAACCCTTAGATTTTTGGTGTCAAAGAACTCTCTCCTTCTAGGTGAAAACCCTAGAAGTGCCAAAGAACCCACTTTTCCTAAAAATTGTGGTTCATTTTGGTGAACCTCACTTTTGAATACCTTTTGTTCTGATATAGCATCCATCATTGTCCTAGAATTATCTTGCATTTCATTTTGCATTAGTTAAGTTTCATTCTAGGGTTTCTAAAATTTTGCATTAGTGAAAGTGCATATAGGTTGCATTTTTTCATCTCAAATCATTGAAAATTTTGAAAATTTTGCATTTGCATCTTAGGTCTGCCTCATACAAAATTGAAACCACCCAAATCAATCCAAAAAATCTAAAGAAATGGAAAAAAATCCCTATTAGGACTAATCCGCCACCTTGGGCGACTTAGTCCCTTTCCCCCCCTAAAATAGCCTTTTACAGAGCTGAAAACCCTATTTTTAAGCTTATGTTTTCTTCCCTCACCTATCTTTATCAGTTGGTTGAGTTTTTGTAACATGCATTTCATTACATTTATCTTAAATTAGCTCATTTCATGCAATCCTTCATTTAAATTTTATATTCACAACATTTCATTTTCAGATCATTGCATAATATAATCAATACATTACCTTGTGTGAAATCTGAAAAGTTGCATTGCATTTTAAGTTTTCATAGCTTGTATTACATTTAAATCATTAGGATTAGCATCATTTCCATTCATTGAAATTGTGGATAGAATTAGATTCTTGCACATTTCATTTTCAGCATTGGTTCATAGTTCAATTAGACCAAATACATTTGCAATTCATTATCAATCAAAAACAACAATAAATAAATAAATGGTTAACCTTAGAACATCATACCAACCCCTTAGTAGAGATGAATTTGACATGTTAGATGGATTACTTGATGACTTCATCTCACTTAGATCATCCACTAAAGATTTGACATAATAGGATGCAACATTCGATAATCATGATAATCATAATTGTTCTACTCTTGATATCTCTTCCATTGGTGACGAAGGTGATGGCACTCTCAAATTTTGCAAATTTGAGATGCCTATTTCAAAAAAAATCTTCTACACTTTCTGAAGTGCACCTAATGAATCAATCTTGACTAGCCCACTATGGAGGCTTGTAATTTGAAACCTGTTGATTGTCATGCAAAACCCATTTGCAAACATATCTAGTTGACATATGTGAACGTGTGTGTCAGTTTTTAGCTTCCCACGATGAGTTTTGTCAGGATTTTGAAAAGTGAAGCTGGAGGGTTTTCACACTATTCTGTTGTTTGCAAATGTTCAGTTCTACAAAGTTGCTTCCTGTTTGGGCTTGGATTTCACAACCAGTTGACTGTCATGTTGGAATGAATGATTTTCTCTATTCTCCATACCTAAATGATCTCACATGTCAGTTTTCAGAGCCTCGTGATTTGATTTGCTATCTTTAGCAGATCGAAACCAAATGTAGTTTGTTATGTTTTGTATCTGCATTCCTAACAACCTTTCCGAGAGGCCAACTTTGACCGTTAATATCTTTTGACCAGCAATGTTTCAAGAAAAATCCTTTGTGAACATGCTTAGGGTACCTAAATGATTTACTATATTTGATGGTAGCTCGTCAGGGGTTGATTTGCTATTTTTTCAAATTGGCAGTTGAGTGAGTTTTGATTGGTGCAAAACAACTGCTATTTCAAAAAAGCCTGACTAAGCAACATTGCCAATTCATATCTCTCACCTTGTGATTGATTTCTCTGGGCTGTCTTTTGTGCTATAATTTTGGATCAAATGACTATAAGCTTGCAAGTTTTTATGGTTTCACGAGGTTGTTTGACCAGTTTCCCAGATTGATCGCTGAGCCACCTTGGCAAGTTTTGCATTGTTTCCAAAAGGGATAGAAAATAGTTTTTGATGAAGACCCGGTTCATTTTTCAACTTCAGAAGTATTGGAGAAGTTGTGTCGGGTCATGTGAGGGTAAAACTTGTTTGAAAATGAAAAAAAAATTAGTCAGACCCATAGGGGGCCTGACATGCTTTGCATGGTCATGAACCTGTAATGGTTCTAATGTTGCAATCCCATCAATAATATTTACTTGAAATAGTAAATAACTGGAAAGGTATAAATATTTTCATTTCCTCCAAGAAGTTCAAATACAATGCAAGGCCCGTCTTTGACTCAAATACATAGATTATGAATTGAGCATAATTTAAGTTTGATTTTGTTGCTGAAGAGACACATTGGATGCCATCTAAACTTTTTGTGACAAAAGACCAAAATGACTTCATTGTGTCAACAACTATTTTCAATTCTATATTACAAAATGGAGATACATGAAGGAAAATGGCAACCACATTGAAAGGCATGATAACTCTCAAGTTACAATGTCACCAAGATATACAACTATTAATATCAATTTTTGATGGGCTTGTCTCAATTAGTTTGAAGGAAGAAATCACACCAGATCAAGGGATGCCTTTACAAAGCCACTATGCAAATTGTTTGAAGTTGAAAATAATTTAATGGAGTTACCATTGCAGAGTATATGCACAAAATGTATGTTGAAAAGTTTTCAGAAACTTTCAAGAAAATGCCTTTGGCATGCGCAACAAGACAATAAATGGTCTATTGGCAACCTACAAATCTGTGATATAAAATGGAGGCTTCAATTTTATCTAATACTATGTGCTTGGTTTCAGTTCCAAGTATTGTTGCCACTTGAAGAAGCCATAAGCCAAAATCATGCCAAATCTCTAAATGGAGCAGCCCTTTTAGGGGTTTAACCAAAGGGTTGAGGAGTGGAAGTTGTCATTTTCATACAATAGTAGTAAAATGATTCTTCCAAAATGATGGCCATTTCACAATAAATGGGAAGTCTCGCATTGGTACACTTGTGTGCAGATGTGAGTGATGAAAGATCTTGATAACAAGAAAAGGTGAGATTGTTATTCGTGTGATAAGCACAACCCATGAAATGGGAATCCCATGTGTAGCAGTGCATTCTACCATTGATAAGGATGTGCTCCCTATCAAAATTGTATAATCAATTGTCCACAAATGCAGCTTTAAGTATCCAACATCAAAGATGGATGATTGTGCAGTAGTGTGTTTGTTTTTAGATTCTAAAATGGATGACCAACTAGGACAAAGCGAGGTGTACTGGCCATAAGGTGATGAGGAAGCCAGATGAGGAAGTCAGATGAGGTATGAGGCACAGCCTGGAGAAGGGCATAAACATCACCAAAGAATAAAATGCAATGTTCTCTCATGGAAAACCAGTGAGGGAGAAGATTTGGAGGTTGTGTGCACTGCAAGGAGGAAGGGTGCACTTGCTCCAAGAAGCAATAGAAGACACAACCCATGCCAGCTTCGAGAGGCCTACACAACAATGGAAGAATGAGGGTTTTATAAAATTTCAAGAAAATATAATCAACAAGGAAGCTCGCGCTTGATGATAGGATGGCACAATAGAGAGAGGTGGGCATAAAGGCACAAAGGTCCACCCCTAACAAAAGCAAAGGCCCACGCATTTAAACTAGAAGAAGCCCACAACTAGCCAGAGATGAAGTGTGGGATGCAAGTAGAAGGGAGCCTTGATGGAGGCAATGTGGAGGAAGTTAGGAGGCCGGCATAGCAAGAAGAATTGTGATGAAACCCACAGCCAATGAAGACATCCCCGCGCTAGAGAAGAAAGAGGAGGCTCACACAATGTAACTGTCAGGTGAGGCTGATGGAAGGGAAGAAAAAATGCAGAGCCCAAGAATGTCTGAACCAAGAAAACAATGAAATTAGGGCCATTCTTGCTGACCTCATGACATTTTGGTCATGACACAAAAATTCTTGTGAGGTGTGCGAGAATGCATAGGAGCTTTTTATTTAAAAATTTCAAAAGATTAAATGAATTTGGGGCACACCTCATTGACCTCGCGGGATTTTGATGACACCATCAAAATCCTTATGAGGTGCATGAGGTTTAGCTAGATCAAGACATGGTGGGCCCATGAGAAAATTCAAGGCATGTGGTTCGGTAGGCCTGGGTAAGGTTTATTAATTAATTAACATACCCGCTGAGATCAAATAGGTCCTCATTTAAAAATATGGCTATTTTACACGATGGTGTAAGAAATGTGGGTAAGTATTTTATTCACACAAGCACAATATTTTAAAATATTTGAACGTAATATTCTCTTTGCTGGAGAATAGTGGAATATAAAATGTGAAAGTGGACAGTGTATTAAATAGAAATATGGGTAAACATTTTTAGTGTGGGGTGAATATTTTACTCAGTGATTCAAATAACAGGTGAAACAAAATGAGTAAAATAAAATGCAATGGGAAAGTATTTTCACTATGGTAAGTGCCCATGAATTCTTTGAAGTGATTTTTACTTGTGAGTGAAATATTTAATATTTCACTAAAGAGTGAATGGCAAGCAAATATGGTGTGGAAATATAAAGTGCAAAGCCATTGAAAGTGAAAGTGCACAGGAATTTTTTATGGAGAGAGTAAGTATTAATTGTGTTGAATATTTTATGGGCTCAAACAAATATAATATGCTGGACAGTAAAGTAAAGTTGGAGGGAAAGTATTAAAATTGTAAAAAATTAATACTTCCTGGGAAATAAAATACAACAGAATTGTTAAATGAAGAGCATAAAAGGCTGAAACAAAATTCGCATGGGGCGAGATATTTTCAAGGTGGGTGAATTTGAAGAATCTCCACATTGGTATGCTTTTAGTTACTGGGCAATGATGAGTAGGGGCAATTTTTGAGGGAATATGTTTGTTGCTGCAAAGGAAGAATGAGGAGATATTCTTTTCAGTTTGGTGATCAAGTTTAGGGCAGCTCCTATTTGCTTCTATTTTCTATATCTTCTTTTCTCTTCTCAATTGTAAGGGGCAAATATGACTGTTAGTCATTTTTAATCTGAAAGTGTGTGTTCTAAATTATCTATTTATGTTTATTCAGTTGATAATTGTCTCCATGGTTGAATTGTAATGCTATTTTGGATTCAATAATAAAATTATGAGTCTGTTCATGCACATTTTTTTCATTTGAGTTACATATGTTGTTGCCTTCTATTCTATGAATGGTTTAATTTCTTTAATAAAGCACAAGATGCTTTTATTATTCCCTATTGTTCAGGGATAGTATAATTTCTTTGACAAATGTGGCAAGATTGTTATGCTTTAGGTGGATTTATAAGAATAATTATCAGATAAACTTGCAATGGTTTGGTTGTCATAATGTGACAACATTTGCAAGACCTTTAGAGCATTTTGAAAAATGAAAGATGAATGCTAGTTATATGACTCCATAGCCCATTTGTGTGGCACTAGTCCATTATCATGTTTCTGTTGTTTTTTAGTTTGGTGCCAACTCTTTAAATCAAAAACCATTTCAAATATATTTTGCAGAGTTGTGTTTTTCATGTTCTCCATGTTGGTTGATGAAGTTCATTCAATATCTTGCCAATGTTAAGTGATATTTTAGGTTTCTTAGCATATTTTTGTGAGAACATAATTTGTTAAGCAATATCTTGTTACTTGGGTGTCTAGATTGTTTGATATTGCTAAAGTGTTACCCCCCTAGGTTTTATAGAGCCTAAAGTGCAGGGGAAATGTGTATCCATTCCATTTCTTGTCAGTTTGCCACTAGCTTTTGTGGTTCTTTAATATAGAGGTTGGATACCTATTAGAGAATTGCAAAGCATAGTTGGGTTGTATTTTTTAAACATCAATAGAATGGCGACCCTGCTAAGGAGAAATTTTGAACATTCTTATTGTAGAATCTAGCCTTAAGAGTCAGTGCATAGAGTTAAATGATTTTTCATTCTAAATTTGTTCAAGTTTTGAAGGATTTTAACCTTGGAGAAGAATTTGTTGTAATGAACCTGAACAGTTCTATAATCTGTGGCGCTTTGCTAGTGGAAAGGAACTCAGAAAGAAGTTTACATGTGAAAGAACATCAGACTGCTTGAAGTTCAGTCCTCTTTGAAAAGAGGTGGCGACTCTGTTAATAGAAACTATTGAAAATTTGATGAAAGTTCTAGATCTATAAATATTACCAGTTAAGTCGATAATTTGCAGCAACTGCAATGTTTCCATGTATTCTTCACTTTTGGTTTTCAAGATAATTTTATATGAAAACCATACTTGAACATTTTAGGAAAAAATTGGGTTCCCTATTGAGTGATTAGCACTAAAAGAGGGAAATAATAGTAATACTTCGTTTGCATACTTCTGAGTTGTAATTTGTAGCCTTTGTATCTTGTTGGAGAAGTATGTTTGTTCTAACTTTTCCCACTAAATAGATATTATGTGTAGATTCATTTGTATCATGCATTATGGTATTCTAAGATTGTTATGAAAGGTAGAAATAGGGCAATGAATGATCAAATGTAGAGTTGATATGTAAAATTTGAAAGAGTTATATCAAGATGCCTCAATACATGCACCCTAGTATGGTGCCAGATGGAACTGTGGTTTCTGATCAGTCCTAGCCAGATTGTCAAAGAGGTTTTAGCACTAGAAGGTACAAAGCTATCAATTTCAATAGCCTTAGTGGTTACCCAAATGACATTCCAGCTAAATTCAGAAATAAGTTACCAAGGTTCATTGGTGATAAGGTTGAATCAACAAGTAAACATTTGCAAGAGTTCAAAAATTTGATTGATGATTATGAGATTAACCACAAAGACGTGATCATGAGACTATTTGTTCAGTCCTTGAGAGGAGATGCAAGAGAATGGTTCTCTTATTTACCAACCTCTTCCGTTCATTCATGGGAAGAGCTCAAGGAAGTGTTCATGGAGCATTTTGGAGAAAGGATTAACCCTATTTTGATAAGGAAAAATTTTATGAACATGGAGAAAGTAAAAGATGAGTTAGTCCCATCTTTTAATCTCAAATTTTTAATGATCATTAGAGAGATCCTAGAGAACAGAAGGCCAAATGATGTTGAATGTTTGGTTGTGTACGTGAGAGAATTTGACAAAAAGATGAGTTATTTGTTGAGGGATAAAGAACCTACAACCCTGCAACAAGCATATCAGATGGCTATAGACATTGAGAACAATTCGAGATACTCAATGCTAAAAGGACATAGGGTTGTGAGTGTTTGTCATCCTAAGACACCTTAGGAAAGTAGAACTCATGAAGCAGATAATAAAAGTGCTTGTCGAGAGGAAAATGATGTTGCTGCTCCAATTTTTCCATCATCATGATTTGCAAATCATAATGAACTTCATGTTAAACATCATCAAAATGTAGTGTCTCAAAATGAAGGTAGTAGTTGTCTTATTCAATAAAATCAGAACATGATACACACGGATGAAAAGAGTGTGTCATAAAATGAATATATATGTTGTATGAATGAGGACATTAATTGTAATTAGCTTACAATCAACACATGTGGAGATCTTTGCAGCAATAACGAAGAGGAAGATACATGGTTTGATGAACAAATAAATGTGTATGATTTTTTTTCTTATAATAACTTGAATGATGAA
>CM021100.1:436887344-436924429 GCA_007115665.2 Sequoiadendron giganteum
GTGAAGGAGATCCATGCTACAAAGATTAATTTTTGATCCATTTTCTATGAGAGTGTTCCCAACTAGAGATTCATTAATAATCACTATTATGATCGAGATATCATTATTGTTTTGAACCTCAAGTGAGGGAAACTCGTGTTTAGAAAATGAGAGATCGGATTGGGTTACTGGCATGGGATGAGAGGGGAGTTTAAGATTGTTTGATTTTATGTAATATTCAATATCTTCCTTCTATATTTTTTCCATTTCATGAAAGAGAAACTGGGCTATAGCTGAGAGTTGAATAAGCTCCCATTCAGATATATCAGCAAGAGTATTGTTAAGGTCCTCAACATGAGGGACTCTAATGTGAGAAAAGGGAAATGGCTGAGGAGTTGTGTGCGATCCCCTAGGTGTTTGAGTCACTAAGTTACAAATTAGTGGTTGTGAAACATTGGTATGATGAGAATGCATCATGGATTTCAAGACATCTTTGAGTTTTTTATGGGATTCACTAATGGGAGGAGAATTCGGAGGCTCACTAATTAAAGGAGATCCCACTTGTGTGGTCATAACCTCAAAAATATTATCTTGATTTAGATGATGTGTTGGTGAATGGGATTATAATGTGACATTTTTATCTTCTCATAGGGAAGGTTTGGTGTTTAAAGGATGGGTGTCAAGGGTCACACATTCTTGTACCATGATATTCTCCCTAGGAGGGGAGTTTTTAGAAGAATGACAAACCAAATGTTCTTCCCATTAAAAGGTTGGTTATTTTAAAGGGACTCCATCACAAGTAGGAGAATGAATAATGATGTAAGGGTTCTATTGAGTAAGGGTTTCCCTAGAAGGAAGGGAACAACTAAGACACTCATGAATTTGATCAATTGTATCATATATCGATGAAGTATCATCTCCACACCAAGGAGAGTTACTAGGAGAAGGAAAAATTTTATGGTCATGATCTCTTATGGTGGTATAGTCTTGTTTGTGAAGAGAGGTACGAGGAGAGAAAAAACTAGGGTTATCGAAACTTTCATTACTTGGTTCTTAGGACACCAAAATCTTGACATCACCAAGAGGACAGAGATTAGGGGAAGAACTAGGATAATTGTTCACAATGTCCTAGGTTGTATCCTCTATCACTAAAACACTCTCATAGGGAGGGGGGAAGGTTTCTTAGCACATCTAGATATATAAGAAACTAGCATTGTTTGAACAAAAAGTAAAAAGAAGTTTTAACCATTTCATACAATGTTTCAACAAGGTGGACAATGTAGATGTGAAAATATAGAACATGTATATCAAATATATGCTAAGTTTGAAGAATGTAAACAATGCATATGAAAGAAATAAAATTACTTTTAGTAAACTTATGCATAGTCTTATGAATGTATAAATTGTAGAAGTAAAAGTGAAAAGGACTCTAATGAATGTTAAGCATAATTTCAAAAAAGTAATCATTTTATAGATCTAATTATGAAGGTCTATCAAAAATGACTACCCTAAAATGATGGTTTAAAGTGAAAAGCCTAAAACCTATGTTCTCATAACTTTCTAGACTAGTATTATATGGTGCCAGGAGGTCTGGAAAGCACATCAATGAGGTTTTAGAGGTTGTAACAAGTAGTTAAAAATTTGAACATGGACTAGGTCTCCCAAAATGGTGAACTAGTCTCAATAGGGTTTTTTTTGAAATTTTCTAAGTGTTTTAAGTGGTTTTTGAGGTGTTTCAGAGTGTATTATGTATTGCTAAGTCAAAAATACAGAATTTGAGAAATTTTCTATGAAAATATATATATATATATATATGCAAAATGCAAACTAACATGAATTTTTCACTAATTCAATATATTATAAACCCTAGGTGTAAACAACACAATTTTTTAATGTAATGCAAGCTACCTCCTAATATTAAATGCAATATTAGAAAGTTTAAAAATGTTAGATAGTCGAGTTCACCAAAATGAACCACCAAAACCCTATAGTAACAAGGGAAAGATGATTCCCTTTACTAGGCTCCTAGGGTTTTTCACCATAGAAGCACTTAGTGTAGGACATGCCACTCTTTCCACTTTGGTGATATGTTCTTGGTGATTGAATTCAAATGAAGGAAGAGGGTTTGATGAAGATTTTGAATGTGTGTGTAGTGTGGCTGAAACTAAAATAAAATGATACCAGAACTAATCTATGAAATGTAAAAAAATGAATGTAAAGTAAATACAAACTATCTAAACTATATACCCTAAATACATGTAAACAAAAAGTAAAATGGAAGGTTGAGAGCTTGTGCACCTAGGTATTGGAAGATCCAAATGAGGAGTCCTAGAAAGTTCCAAAAATTATTTGAAATTAGTAGGACACTCCTCCCAAGTGGGGTGACCTAGTCCTCTTCCCCAAAAAACTTGTCAGAATAGGTTTTTGTGAAATGGGTGCCCAGAAATATGAAAATCCCCAAAAAACAAGCTCAGAGGGACTAGGTTGCCATTATAGGTGACCTAGTCCCCTTTTGGGTCTCTAGGAACCTGAAAGAAGATATTGGAGCTCTCGATCTTCACTCTGGTTCCTAGTCGGTTTCTAGTTCATACTTTGCTGAAAATGGGCAGAGAGAGATCTCCAAGATGGAACTAGGGCTTTGTTGACTTGGATTCCTTAGATGAGTTGAGATCACCTTCCAAGCACCTCAAACTTGTATAGAAATACCTACAAACACATTAAAATACCAAGAGATTTATGGGGTTAGGAAATAGGGGTTTACCTAAGTCAAACCCCTTTGTAGGTGACTAAACCCAAATGAATGAAATCAAAGAAAATCATGATGGAATGATGAACTTGAGAGAACACTTACCAATCCTTTGTTGATATTGGTCTGCAACATGCAAGAACGACACCAATGGAAATAGCTTAAAAAATCGTAATGCTTGTTTGCTTTATTTTGAAGACTTGGAATGCAAGAGTTCTTGTCAAGAGGAGTGAAGGTGAAAAATGAAATTGTTAGAGAAAAATGAGGGCTAGGAGAGGGAAAAAGAGGATGAAAAGCCTTATTTGTACATGCAAAACCCTAATTTTCCTTAAAATGACTTATGATTGGCTGTCCTTAGGGTTTTGGGGGCAGATTCCCACAAGTTTCATGTTTTACTTTTGAATTTTATTCCTAAAAGGACTAGGTCACCCAAAGTGGTGACCTAGTCCACTTGGGAAAATCGAAGTGGTGGTCAGGAATTTAATGATGATTAACAATGTTTATTAGCTTTTCCTCCTGAAACACACTTTAATCAGGGCTAGAAGTACATTAAGGGGAAAAAATTAGCATTGAAAAGAGTTAATTTAGGGGTGATAATCCTAGTCAAATGTGAAAATGCATTGAACAACACTTTAGAACACTATGTGATAAGGCTTAGGGAGGTGTAAGAATGTATTATTTACATGAATTATGTTGAAAGGGTCTTAGAAAAGTGAGGAAGAGCATTATAACACTTCACAACACCTTAGTAAAATACCATTAGGATATTGATGAATTGCAAGCTCACAAGATTGAATCAAGGTAAAACAAGGCAAAATCCAATGGAAAAGGCCAAAATGAGTGAAAAAGTGCCAAGGTATACACTTTTTGGCTACATAGTTAGCAACAAAAACATGCATGAACACACATAAATTTTGACATCATGGGAGGATCTTGAATTATTATGTAGATGACTAATAAATATGCTATTTAATGCTCTTTCCAATAATATTTTCTGATATGAAATTTTCCCTCTTTCTAGATTTTTTGAATTAATAAAATAACTATGTATTTTAGGACAATTTTTTAATATCCCAAAAATTAAAATTCAAAAGCCAACAATTGCAACTTCAATTGGGATCATAAAAATACCATGAAAAACATATTTTAAATTGGGTTTTGGAATCTAAATAGGACCCATTCTGCCTTGGTTGAATGCGTTCTAGAACCTACATCCAAGCCACACAATTTTCAAGGTGTTTAATTTGATATTTGCAATTGTTTAATACAAGTTTCCCTTTCAGAAAATGAGATTAATTAGTCTTTTAAATGCATAATTGGGTCAATTAGAGGCTTAATTAAGTCCAATTTAATTAAGGGACCCAAAGATAGTGTAAAAATATAAATTTGTACATTTTCCTACACTATATTTAGCCCCTACTTTAGTGAGAGTATGAACTTGTGCTCAGACACATTAAAGTGGACAAATATACATAAAGAGGGGTCCAAGTGCACATATTTTTATGGAATAGGATGAGAAAGATCAAGGACATGACCAATCCCCAAAGATCCAAGATCCAAGATCTCATGGAAAACCAACATAAGCACAAAGGGACACACATGAATGTATGATATGAAGCAACAAGGAAAGATACACAAGTATACAATGCTAAAATTAATGAGAAGATAGAGAGGGGTGGATCAAGCCTCAAATTTTTGTCCAATTGGTATGGATCAAGCCTTATTTTTGTGTATTGAAACATTTACAAGTGGAGACGTATTGTCCACTATGCAAACAATATACTTACATGTGCTAGTGAAATCCACTATCTACTATGTGAGCCCCACAAAGTGACTAATGGGAAATTCATGATAGGTCTATAGGCTCCCATTGTACTAACCATAACAAATTTATACCTCTTGATAAATTTGGTAAGGTGCCATAAAAATGGTGACAAGGATAGAAAGTTGTGGGTATGTGCAGGATCATCATGGGCCAAAAAGTGGTGATATTTAAGTGATATAATGGCCCATGTGGCTGATGACTTTTTTTACCCAAAATTGATGAAACAAAAAGGGTTTTTAGAGGAGATTCTTATTTTTCCATCAATATAAATTATGCTTTACTTTGAATTTAATAAATTATTATTATTCATTTTCTATTTGAATTACGACTAAAGTCCTAATTGATAGGATGATTGAAAAAAATCTATAGCTTTCAAAGCGTATAAATTTTTTTGAATTTGAAACATGTGACACATTATATGCTTCACATACTATAAGATTAAAAAAAAATGAATTTCATGAAGTTTTGAGCAAGTTAAGGTGGTCAGACGTACAAGTTTTTATATTTTTTAAAAGTTGTAATAGAAAATCATAATTAATTATTTACTTGGAAACAAATTACAAAAAAAATTACATCACATTGGTACATGATTCTTCTAATTATATATTAAATCTTATAAAAAATATTATCATTTTATTATGGTTAGGGTGGTCAGACAGCCACCTACTTCTTATTTTTTCCTTAAAATTCAAGTACTACTGCATTGAAATTTCAAATTTTCACCAAATAGTTTTTTTAAAAATAAAAATAAACCTAGTATTTTAGAAACTATATTCAATTTTCAACATATTATATTGTTACATATTTTTGAAATAATATAGTTTTCTTATTAAAAAATTTACGTCAAGTTTCCTAACTTTGATTTTTCTGAAATTTATTACCACTTAAGGGCCTATTTTTTCCATGATGATCCTACACATGCCCTTGCGTTATGCTAGGAACTTATGAAAATGGCTCCATTGGCAATAAAGTTGTGTTATGCTTGGTGGTTGTGAAAAAAATAAAGACTCCACTAGCAAGCATGTTGTGTTATGCTTGGTGGATTTGATGCATGAAATGGATATTCAAAGGGGTTTTTCTTAGTTCATGAAAGGTATCACCTTAGGGAACACAATTCCTAATGTCACCATGAGAGGACTAGTCAAGGATAAAAGATTCACAACTTAGGGAATGCAATCCATAACATTACCACTAACAAGAATGTGATATGCCAAGAAAGGTCACACTCTTAAGGAACATCAAACCCAGTGTCACTACCAAGAATACACATCATGTGAAATAAGAGGACCACACTTGGAAGAAAACAATGAGTAGGGACACATATGCCACTACTTTAAAATTACATCACATGTGAGCCAACTTGAAAATGGGTTGCCCCCAAAAATGAAATGCTAAAGATAACATATAAAAGTACATAACGTGTGATCCAACTTGAGGCATATTATCTACATCCCAAGATCGCTCTTATAAATACATGGAAGCTAGAAAACTAGCCGAAAGAGGCAATGATAAATGGAATACTGAAAAAAGGCTACCTAACCCCTCGCCCCCCAAGCACAAAAAGGTTAGTTTAAAATTGATGATGATATGTTGCTCCTTGCAAAAAGGAAATATGATTTTATAGATCTATATTTATAGCATCATGCATGGTAGTGAATATGCTATGATACTACAATTACCACATGAAAAAGAGAAGAATCTAATGTTATTGATTATAATGAGTACAAAAAGTATCAATTTAGTGCATATAAAATGAGATATTCTCACATTTAGTATCTATTAGTCCAGGATGCACCAAGGTTAAAGTTGTCTTAGAAGAATCTTTTGTAATAGTATTGGTATCGAGTGAAGGATTTTTTGATGACTATTATCTGTGAGGTACAATATCCAAAACCACTTTTTTTTCTTGTATTTTAGGATTTATAGGGATGCAACACCATGTTATCTAGAACCACATCCTTTTCTACTATAACCAAGTTGTTTAAAACTATCATAACCGCTTCCATAAAGTTTTTCCATTTATTTTGGATTTGGTGGTTTTTCATGCACATTATTGATATGTTGATATATAACTTGTGTTTTCCTCTTCTTTTCTAAAATTTGAGGACTCACATGTTTTTCATGACTCAACTTGTGTGGATATTATGTTTGTTTTTTTCTCTTTCATATTTTTTGTGTAATCCTGAGTTCTCACATGAATGTAGGTGTGAAATCCAACTAACCCCAAGTATCATCCAATAGATTTATGTTCTTTTCAATATTGTTCTCCTTTTTTTCCTCTTCCATGGGCTATAATTTTTAAGTGGGTATCAATGTTTCCAAAGGACTTTCCTTTTCTTTCTTAGTCTGCAAATAAATTTTTGGGTGAGGGTTAACCTTGATTGTATAAAAATTGTTGTTATAGACATATTTCATTAAATGGTGAAGAGTTGAAGGTACCCCATTCATTTCATGAATCTAAGCTCTAGAAAAGAGAAGATTATATGTTTTAGATTATCCGACAGGGCATGAATAGGAGTTTTCAATATGACCTTTCAAACTCTAATAAGTAATCTTATGACACCAAGTGGTTGTTTCCCACATTGTCAAACCCATGAATAGATAAAGAATTAGGTTCAATCATGGTATTGTCAACTCCAATATTATATAAAATGTTTACACTATAAACATTAAGAGCCAAACCATTGTCAATGAGAGTTCATTTTATCCAATAGTTACTAATGATAGCCATTACCATGAAAGCATCATTTTTTTCTACTTCTAATGGTAGTAACTCATCTTGATGAAAGGTAATGTCTAAGTTGACCGAGTTCATACCTTGAAATAGGGATTCTAAATTATTTGGTTTTGCACTAGGATGGATAAAAACTTGTTGTAAAGCACATCTGAAGTATGTTATGGTAATTAGGTGAAGCTTGAATAAGATATTCGATAAAGAAATCTTAGAAAGAGTGTTTTTGAGATGTTCCACAAGATCATATTCCTCTCCACTAAGAAAATGAAAATGAGGACCACTAGGAAAAATAGGTTGAGGTAATGGTAATGAAATAGGTATGGTTTGTGTTTTCCTATTATCCCTTGTGTTATATGTGTGAGAAGTGGTTTTATAACTTGTTTGATGCAAAAAATTGTGTTCAGGTGGTCTTAGGATAAGGTTGTTGTGAGGGTAGATAGATGATAAGTCGAGGCTTAGGAGGTCCAATAATTAAAGGAATTTTAGGAGTTCTAATGATTATAGGACTCAAGGGAGATCTAATTATGTCATAACATCAAAATATTTGTCCTTAATGTTAAAAAATATTAGTGAAGGGGAGTCTAATGTTATCTCATTACCTTCATCTATGGAAGCAACATTACTCTTGTGTGAAATGAATGTATCAATTCTATCATCCTCTTGCACCATGATATCTTCCCTAGTAGGAGAGTTTTTTTATTGGAGAAAATAAGATTTTCATGACATTCAATGGTTGGATCTTCTAAGATAAATTCATCACAAGTAGGGAGGGTATCTAGAGAAGAGAAATTATGATTTTATTGCTTGCTAATGAGCACATCCCTTTGTTCAACTATATCTTCCCAAGTGGGAGAATTATTGGGAAAGGGAGTAACAATATTCTCATGACTCTTAATGAGAAAATCTTCCAAAACCAATATATCTTCTTCACAAATAGGATATATGTTAGGAGAAGAATAGATATAATTGTCATGCTTATCTATGATTGCATCCCCTCGTCCAAAAATATCTTCCCAAGTAGGAGAGGCAGAGGAAGAGAAACAAATAGGATTGTAATGGATCTCAATTATTGGATATTTTAGTGAAAAAAAATCCTCTTCACAAATAGGAGAGATACTAGGAGAAGAGAAAATGTAGTTGTCATGATTGTCCATAATTGAATCCTCTTTCACTATAAAATTCTCACAAGTGGGAGAGATGTTGGGAGATGAATGGAGACTATGTAAATTATTGTTAAGAAATATTTCAATGATCTCATCTTCTTGTGTCATAATATTTTTGCAAGTGGGAGAAGTAGATGGAGAGGAGTAAACAAGAATTGCATGATTCTCAATGATTGTATATTCTCTCACCAAGATTCCTTCATCATCAATAGGAGAGGAATCAAGAGAAGAACAATTATGGTTTTCATGATTATACATGCTTGCATCCTCTTGTATCAAAACATCCTCATAAATGGGAGATATATTAGGGGTTGAGTGAAGGATAGGAAAGGTGATATTAAGGAATGTGTCAATGGTTTGGTTCTCTTACAATAAGATATTCTCATAACTAGGAAAGATAGTGGGAGGATGGTCAACATGTTTCTTAATGACCTCATTCATTTTATCTAAGTTGTACTCATAAGAACGAGTGTTGTACTTATACAATCAATTTTTATCCTCATCAAAACCACATCTTTAGAAAGGAAACATACTTTAGAAATGTAAAAAAAATTCCTATAGATATGATGATTTTCAATACCGAAATCATTTTTGAATGATTTAAAATGGGTACACTAAATGGATGATTTGACCTAATGTATAAATAAAAATTCCTAAAATTTGACAGATTGAAATAGTAGTTTAGCAACGGATCTAGGAAGTGAAAAGAACCAGAAAAAATGCTCAAAAAAGTTACTTTCGATGTACCCTCAAGGACTCATTCACCCAAGTGTGAATGGGTCCTTGGATAGGGTTTTTAAAAATAAAAAATGCAAAATTTGAGTTATTATTTGTGCTTTTTGTTTCAGGTTGCAAATTGTTGTTTTTGTGACAAAATTTTCTATATTTTGATGTCCTAATGCAAATGAAATTAGTGCTAAATTATTTACAAAGTGAAACTTTTTGAAAATAATTTTTGACTCAATTTTCTAATGTAAATGATTGAAAATACACTAATATGCAAGTACTATGCAAAAAAAAAGTAATATGCATGCAATTTTTCTTTTAGATTTTAAATAATGTAAAATGCAAGTTAAAAACCTTAAATCGAAAGGAAACTAATGAAATTTGGACAACCCTAAATGGAATGCAAAATAATGCAATGCAATGCAAAATACGGCAAATCTTAGATCTAGGGTTTGAATGAACTCCAATTTTAGAAATTTTATAGTGCAAGAATGCTGTGTTCACCAAAATTAAATATATAAAAATATGTTTGTCAAAATGAGTGGGAAATGGTGTGTGCTGGCCTATAAGATTGGCTTTCAACATCTAGGTGAGTCAACCTTAATGGAAAAATTGTTTTCTTTATGACCAAGGTTGGGGTAAATCAATGTGCAATGGAATTTTGGAGGATAAATGAAAAATACCAAATGAATGGAATTATGCAATATAAAACATGAATCACAAATTTAAAACCTTAATCTAATATAATTAGGAATGTTCCCAAAGATCTGATATGCTTATGAAATTATGAACCATTCACCAAAAGCCTCTCTTGAGTGTCCTCTAGGGATATATTCACCCTAGGGAAAATGGATTTTGCTACAAGGATACAAAATCTATTTTCATAGTCCTCTACTCCTTGGTTTGCAATCCTGATTTTTTCAAAGTTCACATTCAAAAAATTGGAATTGAATTATGCAAGTGAGTTTTTGTATCTTGAGGACAATGTTAAGATCTTTGACAACTTCAAGAAAAATTGCACTTTTGATGAATCTTCAATATTTCCTAAACCTAAGATCTACAACACACACAAGAGGGAAATTTTTTTTTTTTTTGAATGGGGGTTGGCCTTGGTCAAACCTCATTTGGTAATTAAACCTTGAAATGAAATGAAATATGAATGGAAGGAATGATGAATGAACACTTTCTTTTTTCAGCTCACCATTCCCTTTAATGAAGATCCTTAAAGGAATGAAGCTTAATACATCTCTCCAAGGTCATGATCTTGTATGAATAGCTTTATTGGATCCTTGATTTGATAGCTTGAATATTGACTTGATTGCTTGAAACCTACATCATAATGTTAGCTCCAAAAACATGCATGAACACACATAAATCTTGACATCATGATAGGATCTTGAATTCTATTGTAGATGACTGATAAATATGATCTACAATGCTCTTGAAAATAATATTTTCTTATATGAAATTTTCCCTCTTTCCAGATGTTTTGAATTGACCAAATAATTGTGTATTTATATATGATTTTCTAATTTTTTAATAATTAAAATTTAAAATATGACAATTGAAAATTGAATTGGGATCATAAAAATATTGCCAAAAACATATTTTAAATTAGGCTTATGGAATCTAAAGGGGACCTATATGTAATACAAGTTTGGACTATTTATTTTATATAGATGCATTGTTAGAGTAAAGGTTTTAACTTAATTATGTTGATTAAGTTACCTTGATTCCCTTCTTAAGATTTCACATTAGTTTGCATAAAGTGACATTTAGTAATTATATTAATTATTAAATATTTTCCTATTAGGGCTTCTTTTAGGTATTTTCCTATTAGGGTTTCTTTAGGGTTTCTCGATCTCCTTTTATAAGGATTGATCTCATTGTATTAACACATAAATTCATTCTCTCATTCTCTTTGATATATACATTTTCAGTTTTCAGAGAACCCTTGCTTGTTTGTCTCCATCTCTTCTTTTGTGACAGGTTATTTGCATGTAGGTGATCTTCAAGGTTTGTGTAGTTCTATTTTCTCAACTTCTACATGGTATTAGAGCTCCATACCTGTTGCTTCCTATTCTTGTTTTGAAGATTTTTGGAGCTTCAAGGGTTTGGGGTTTCTTTTTTCTGATCCAAGACATACCTACAATTTTAAAGCATTTTGAGCCCAAATGAACCTTGCCATTGTGTCCACAGTGGTCCAAAACCCCTAAATCGATTGTTCATTCATCCATTTTGGACAAAGTCAAATTTTGGGGCAATTTTTTTTGCAGGTACGGTCATACGACCATTGTCTACGCGCGGATCGGAGAAAAAATGCTTTGGTAAAAAAAAGTTATTTTTTGCATTTTTTTCATCCAAAATTTTTAGGGTTTAAAAAAAATTGTAAGGTTTTTTTGATTTTTTTTTTAAAGCCTTTTTACGACTTGCTTAGGTCAGGACCCTGCGCAGGCAGGTAGTGTATCCACGCAGACTTGCGTAGAGTACCTGCAGTTGCATAGGGGTATGGTGGGGGTGGGCCACGTGCCTCCCCCACCTCCAATATATATATATATATATTTTTAAAAATTTATTAGAAAAAAAAATAAAAATTGTAATGTTTTTTTTATTTAAAAAAACATTTTTTTCTAAAATTAGTCCTATTATGCTTTTGCGGTGAAGGCCATTTGGCTGTCAAATTTGAGCCCGCATTTTTGCTGCAATAGTCGTATGACCATCAAATTTAATGCAACATTGGCTTTTTTCCCTTTTGGGCCTGTTTTCTTCCAGAGGTCGTAACTTGGGCATACGATATCATTTTTTGACAAACGAGATATCGTCGAAAAGCTGGTTTTCTCAAATTTCTAGTGATGTGGGTTTCATCACTTCTTTTCTCTGTTGGTGCATTCTATAGTCAGTTTTTTGGCTGTTCTTCATGTATTTCCAGCTTTTTTGTCCTTTTTTGGGCATTTTGAGCATCATTTGTAAGCAATATTTTATGTAAACGCACTGAGATAAAGTGCCACACTATTATACATGCATTTTTGGGGATTTCACACATAAGGTTGTGCCATATTTTGTACTCACACTATTATTATAAAGTTTCGTGGGGTCTTGTGTAGTTTGCCTTTGTTTGCCATCACACCTTTGTCCGGTGAGTGTCCCTCCACAACGACAGTGAATCCTATGATTCCAGCCTCATGCATTTGTGCTTTGTTTTGTAAACCACTTTTTTAGTTGTAGGTGCTTTCTTGTGCACTTTCAGATGTTGTATCTTTTTCTTCATGCACTACAGGGTGTTTCACACCATTTCAGTGGATCTGTTAGGCTCTCCCAGTTCAGCATTATGGGGGGGTATTATACTGTTTGTGCTAATTCTTCCTTGGTTTTACCTTGGAAGGAATCTTCCATTCTCAGTTGATCAATTTTTTCAGACTATTGGTTCTTGTGCCATCTAATTTGAGTAGTGTCATTTGGGGCACTCATGCAGATTGTGTTTTCTTGATCCTAATCATCTTATCTTTAGCAGAGGTTCTTTAGCACCATAGCAGTCATCTTTCGACAGTTGTTTGTAGCTTCTTCTGCCTCAATGATGTTCTTTTTGGATTTCTGCATCTTTTTTTAGAGTAGAGATTTTTCCCATGAGTTTTTCTCTATTTTGTCCTCTTTGCAGAGATTTGGTTGTATTTGGGTACCTGATCTGGCCTAGTTGTAGGGACCCATGTTTTCCTTCTTGCATTGGAGTTACCTTTGCTTTCTTGCATTTTTTTGTAGTTGCATTGTTGCTCATCTTAAGGGGGGGTGTTAGAGTAAAGGTTTTAACTTAATTATGTTGATTAAGTTACCTTTATTCCCTTCTTAAGATTTCATGTTAGTTTGCATAAAGTGAAATTTAATAATTATATTAATTATTAAATGTTTTCTTATTAGGGCTTCTTTTAGGGTTTCTTTAGGGTTTCTCGATCTCCTTTTATAAGTATTGATCTCATTGTATTAACACATCAATTCATTCTCTCATTCTCTCTAATATATGCATTTTTAGTTTTCAGAGAACCCTTGCTTGTTTGTCTCCATCTCTTCTTTTGTGACAGGTTATTTGCATGTAGGTGATCTTCGGGGTTTGTGAAGTTGTATTTTCTCAACTTCTACATGCATAGCTAGATGGTATAGGAATAGTGCTTAGGTAGGAGGGTCATGTGATCACGTATGATTTTCAAAAAATTAGTACCCATGATTTGAACTATCCCACACATGTGACTTAGATCTTGCATTAATAGTTTATTCTTCACTAGATGGAGATACTTTCTCCTTAGATGCCATTTCAAGAATCAATTAGATTATTAAAATTTGTAGTATATTTTAAAATAGTTGAACCTGAATGATTGCCAAAGGCATTGGATGGACATATTATGTAAGTATGAATTTATTTTATATTACATAAAATGAAATGATAATATAATTGTAAATGTATCGATTAGACATCTAAACAAGGGTATGTCCATGAATATGGGTATATATTTGTGAACTCACATCTCACAACATTTGGTAGAGAATGATTGGTACCATTAGGCTCATCATGAGTTATAGATTTAGAGGTCCCTTAAGGGAAAAAATTTAAGATATAATTTAGAGTTAGGTTATTGTGCCATAGATGGAATATTTATGTACCACAAATTGGGAATATTTGGATAGTGATCTTATTATATTCTCATAGGGATCCATATGAAGCACATCCTATGGTGAAGAAGATTCATGTTGATATTTATAATTTATACCGTTGGGTGGACATGAGGTGAGACATAGAGTTTAGTTTCTAGTTCCATGAGTATGAGAGAGTCAAGGTCAAACATCAACACCCAACAAAAAAACTTTACCCTCATGAGATTTTTAACTGGAAATGGGATAATTTTTCAATGGAATTTATTGTTGGTCAACTTTTTTGTTCATAGTGGCATGATTCTATTATGGTGTTAATTGAAAATATGACCAAAGTATCTCACTTCTCTCAAGTTCATATCACATACACATCAATAGTAATAGCGACAATTTTATTAGATAAATTATTAGATTGCATTAGATTCGTCACAAGATTATATCAAATAGTGATATAGTGTTAACTTTGGAATATTGGATAATATTATAATAGAAATTGGGAACTTAACTAAATTTTAGTACATAAAATCACCTTAAGACATGTGGTTAGATGGAGAGGGTGAATTAGGTGTTGGAGGATATGCTATGGATGTATGTGATAGGTCATGAGTCTAGATGGGATGAGTATTGGTTGAGTTTTATAACAATAGTCAGCATAGTTCCCTAGGAATGACACCCTTCCAAGTATTGAATGGAAGACCTTGGATAACCCTATTTAGTAGAGATTGGATTGGCGACATAATTTACATTACATGAAATAGTGTCTAGGATATGGTGAGGTAGGTGGTTTTTATTAGTAAGTGACTATAGGAGGCTCATAACCATGAGAATAAATATGAAAATGCTAGGACATATAGGATACTTTTAGTGAGTGACAAACCATTCCTAAGTGTATTGGCAACACAAGGGAAAACAATTGATAGGGGATGAATTGGTTGTCACATAAGGGTATGTGCAGGATCATGATGGGCCAAAAAGTGGTGATAGGTAAGCCATATGATGGCCCATGTGGCTGACAACTTTTTTTTTACCCAAAATTGATGAAACGAAAAGGGTTTTTAGAGGATATTCTCAACTTTCCACCAATATAAATTATGCTTTAATTTGATTATAATAAATAATTATTATTCAATTTCTATAAGAATGACGAATAAAGTCCTAATTGATAGGCTTATTGAAAAACATCTATAACTTTAAAACGGTATCACTTTTTTTTAATCCAAAACATGTGTCACATTCTATGATTTGCATACTATAGGATTAATAAAAAAAAAAAGAATTTCATGAATTTTTGACCAAGTTAAGGTGATTAGACAGACGAGCTTTTATATTTTTTAAAATTTGAAAAATTCAATATTAATTATTTACTTGGAAAAAAATTATAAAAAAATATGCATCACATTGGGACATGAGTCCTCTACTTATATCTAAAAGATTATAATTTTTTTTTATCATTTTATTGTGGTTAGGGTGGTTAGATAGACACCTACTTCTTATTTTTGCCTTGAAATTTCAAATTTTCATCAAATAGATTTTCTTTTTAAATAAAGGTCTAGTAGTTTAGAAACTACATTAAATTTGCTACAGATTCTCTTTTTACATTTTTTTGAAATAATATAGATAACTTATTCAAATTTTTAAGTCAAGTTGTCTAACTTTGATTTTTTGTCTTTTTATTGCCACTTAAGGGCCTGTTTTTTCCATGATGATCCTGCACATACCCATAATGTCAAACTTATTGAACTTATTAGCCTTTATTATTTCATCTGATTAATAAAATTGAAAGCATGAATTAAAAACACATCAGAGACACACATAACACCAATATTTTTACATGGAAACCTGTTAGTGGAAAAACCACGGTGGAGGTTAATCCACAAGTTATACCCTATGAAAGGTATAAGAAAAATATATGAGGAATGCACATGCATTGAGGAACACTTCCTAGACCTAACTCCTTAAAGGAATACTCACTATCTTATAGATAATATTCAAATTAAAATCATTTGAATAATTTGAATCGAGAAAGCATCATTTGCTAAACCTGAGTATAGTTTCGGTTAAGCACATGAACATTTCTTCACACTCTGACCTACCTTTGAATGATATGAACCTTTTTCACACATAGAACTCACACACATTACATTTCACACACTTCACATACTTCTCAAATGATGAAACAACCACTTATATATATATCTGCAATAAGAAATTACATTACTTTATGTCGGCTTCAACAAAATAATAGAATGAATGCAAATTATTGGCCCAAAAGAATAAAGATTATCAATGAGAATCAACTAAAGTCAGCCACATCATAGTAGAGACCTAAAATAATGTTCTCGAACACAAAACTATTGGCAAAAAAAGGATAAACAACTAAGAGGGGGGGTGAATTATCTGTCATAAATTATTCAAACTTATTAACCTTTACACAACTTACTCTTAGATCTGATAAAAGAAAATTAAGCATAAATAGTCACCACATGAAAAACACAAAGAACACCAAGATTTTATATGTGGAAAACTTGTTAGAGGAAAAACCATAGTGGATGTTGGACCACAATATTATACCATGTTATAATTATAGAGATGAATAATAGGAATGCATATGCATTCAGGCACACTCCCTAAAGCTCACTGCTCAAAGAAGACACACTATCTTACAAAGACATTCAAATTAAAGCCATCTAAATGATTTCAACTAATAAATTAGCTTCTACAAAATCCTAATTACAATTTCAATTAAGGGTATGCGCGGGATCATGATGGGCCAAAAAGTGGCGATATGTAAGTGATATGATGACCCATGTGGCTGACGACTTTCTTTTACCCAAAATTGATGAAACGAAAAGGGTTTTTAAAGAAGATTCTTAGCTTTCCACCAATATAAATTACTTTTTAACTTGAATTTAATAAACAATTATTATTCATTTTTTATTTGAATTATGAATAAAGTCTTGATTGATAGGCTAATTGAAAAACATCTATAGCTTTCAAATGGTATCAAATTTTTTGAATCTGAAAGATGTGTCACGTTCTATGCTTCACATACTATAGGATTAAAAAAATAAAAATGAATTTCATGAAGTTTTGACCAAGTTAAGGTGGTTAGACATATGAGTTTTTATAGTTTTTAAAAGTTATAATACAAAAAATCATAGTTAATTATTTACTTCAAAAAAAATTACAAAAAAATATGCATCACATCGAGACATGAGTACCCTAGTTATATCTAAAATCCTATAAAAAATATTATCATTTTATGGTGGTTATAGTGGTTAGACAAACACCTACTTCTTATTTTTTCCCTAAAATTTAAGTACTATTGCACTGAAATTTCCAATTTTCACAAAATATATTCTTTTTCTTTTTAAATAAACCTATTAGTTTAGAAACTACATTTAATTTGCCATGTATTCTATTTTTACATAATTTTGAAATAATATAGATAACTTATTCAAATTTTTACGTCAAGTTGCCTAACTCTGATTTTTCTAAATTTTACTACCACTTAAGGGCCTTTTATTTCCATGATGATCCTACACATACCCTTAAGAAGAGAAAAAAATATTCACATGCTACTCTATAATCAAATGATTTGATCTCTATTTGCATGTAGCACTCACACAATTCACTTTACACACTTCACAAATACTACAAAATGAAGAAACAATCACTCTTATATATCCACTATATGGAATTATAACACCAACTTTGTTGGCCAAAAATAAAATAATAGATGAATACAATTTTTCGGCCCAATTCATGAATAAAAATCAATGCACACCAACGAAATTCGGTCACAACATAATTAAAACCTAAAAAAAAATCATCAAACATGCCAAACATTCGAAAGTTAGTCCACAATGATCAACAACACGCTACAACCACCATGTCGGCTAAGAACAGGAAAAGCTCGAACACACAAAGGAAAAATATTTGATCATGAGGACACCGATCAACGTGGACATGCAAAAAAGATATATAATGATCTAGAAATATCAACAAAAATTGCAGGAGCATACACAACAACTCAAATTACTAGATTCACATTCTCTTCTTCCAAAACTACCAACTACAGTAATAGAATAACTATAGGAACACAAAGACTCACAACTTGCTCAAATATTTATGTACACCTCTAAAAATTTTGATAGATAAACTAGATACGCTCAACAACAAACCCTTTAAAACACATCTTCTAAATACCAACATGCTGAAATTTTCATCACACTGAACTTCACAACTTCATAGATATCCTCCAATATATTTATTATAATTTTCTCAATATCTTGGACATATACAGCCTTCATGACACCAATGCTAATAGTGTTGACATCAATGACAACCACATATCAGCAACACAACCACAACATCTAACAATCTCCCCCTTTGGCATTGATGGAAACACATGATGTGAAAAATACCATCAACACAACTAACTTTTCTCAAACAATCTTCCCCTTAGATATTGCACTATTCTTCTCCCTTTTTCTTTTTAGCTCTTCCAATATTAATCTTCTACCCAAATTTTTTCACATTACTCTTCTCCCCCTTTGACATCAATGGAAAAGGTACATATGCTCTTAACAATGTATCTGAATTGCTTGACTACTCCCCCTGAGTAGCAACCATCGTAACATCAATCTGAAACAAGATATGATTGTAAATGTATGGACTGATGCAAATACTATGCATATTAGTTTTGATTAGGAGGGGTAATCACCCCTAACTTCTCTTTGAGATACTCAAAAGTATCCTTAGGAAATGGATTATTAAAGGTGTCTACAATCTATTCCTTAGTAGACACATACTCTAGTCTGACTTCTTTGTCACTCACCTTGTCTCTCAAAAAGTGATATTTTATAGATATATATTTTGTATTTGAATGCAACACCGTATTCTTAGAAATTTTTATGGCACTTGAATTATCACATAATATACCAATAGGCTGGTCATACTCAATTTTGATATCTCTCAGCATTTGTTTCATCGATATTACTTGAGTACAATGTTTGCATCAACAATATATTTTGCCTCAGTAGTAGATAGGAAAATGAAATTCTTCTTTTTTTTTAACTAGCACACCAACTTCTTCCCTAAGAATAAGGCACCAGGTCACTAGTACTTTTCCTATCATCCACATCACCTACCCAATCTAAATCAGTAAAGGCTCTCAAGGTAAGATCATCATCTTTAGGATACCAAAGAAGAAAAAATCAACTGTCCCTTTCAAGTATCTAAAAATTATCTTCACAATAGTCACACGAGATTCCTTTGGATCATCTTGATATCTAGTAATCATGCATAAATCATTCATGATGTCTGGTCTGGTCTGAGTCAAATAAAGTAATCCACCAATCATTGACCTATATCTTATTTGATTTTCCTTAGGAGAATCATCATTTTATGTTAACTTGCATCCTGCTACCATGGGTGTACCAACAGGCTTTGAGTCTTCCATGCCAAAAAAATTTAGTAACTCTCTTACATATTTGGACTAAGATATAAACCTTCCATTGTCTAATTGAGTAATTTTCAATCCCCAAAACAATTTCAGCTCTCTAATCATTGACATCTCCAACTCACTTCCATTTCATCAAAAAACTTCATACATAAGTCATCATTACCTTCAAAAATGATTTCATCAACAAAGACTTCAATAATCAACTCTTTATCATGATCCATCTTAAAATATAGATTTTTATCAGCAGTAACTTTATTGAATCCAAGCTTCAACAAGTATTTATCTAGTCTACCATACTAGGATCTAGGGGCTTACTTGAGTCCATACAATTCTTTCTTCAATTAGAATACCATATCTCCCTTATCGGTTAGTTGAAATCCATCCAGTTGCTCAACATATACTTCTTCTTCTAGCTCACCATTTAGAAATGCTGACTTTACATCCATTTGATAGACTTTGTAGTTCGTAAAATCAACATAAGCAAGAAACAATCTTACAGCTTCAATTCTAGAGATAGGGGCAAAGGTTTCTTCAAAATCAATACCATCCATCTGTGAGTACCCTTTACATACAAGTCTTTCTTTATTTTTGACTACTTCACCTTGTTCATTTAGCTTTTTCTGAAAGACCCATTTAGTTCCAATCACATTTTTATCCTGAGTTATGGGGAATAAGAATCCATGTATCATTTTTCTCTATCTGCATTAGTTCTTCATTCATTGCTTCCATCCAATGTTCATCTTTACATGCTTCATTGACATTGTTGGGCTCAGTCTTGGAAATCAAGCAATACTCTTCTACAATTCTTCTTCTAGTCTGCACACCTTTGTTCTTATTTCCTATAATCCGATCTTCAAAATTATTTAGCTTTACATACCTCAAAACTTTTTGATTCTCTCAAACTTCTCATTGTTTTGTTCTCTTTTCTACACTTCCACTAGCCTCTCCTTCTTGATTCTCTTGATTCACCAAAATAATTTGGACTGGATTCTATTTCTGAACATTCTTTCCTTTATCAGTACTATCATGTTGGTCATCTAAATCATATCCACAATATCTGGATGATTTAGCAGTGTCTTCATCAACTCTGACATTTTCACTTTCAACCATTTTCCTCAATCTTCTATTATAGCACCAGTAGGCCTTGCTTTTAGTAGAATAACCCAAAAATATTCCTTCATCACTCCTAGCATCAAACATGTCTATATCTTCATCTATTTTGATGTAACATCTACATCCAAAGATTTTGAAATACTTAATAGTAGGCTTATAACCAAACCAAAGCTCAAAAGGAGTCTTACCAGACTTACCATTGACATTTACCCGATTGATAGTATACATAGTACTTCTTACAACTTCTCTCCAATAGATATGATGAACATTACCTTCCAACATTATAGTTCTAGCAACATCTAGAATTGTTTTGCTCTTTTTCTCTAAAAATTAATTATGTTGAGGAGTCTGGAGAGAAGATAACTATCTTTTTATTCCATTCTCTTCACAAAAGGAATTGAACTTCCGAGAAAAGAAATCACCACCTCTAGATCTGGAATTAAGCATTTAATATTCAAACTTGTCTCATTCTCAACCATAGCTTTGAAAATTTTGAAATTTTCTAATGATTCATGTTTTCCCCTCAAGAAAGCAACCCATATCATCCTAGAGTAATCATCAATAAGCAACATAAAGTACCTTTCTCCTTGTAGACTTCTGATTGTAGAGGGACCACATAGATCAATATGCACCAGCTCCAGTACTCCATTAGAATTATGTTGTTTTCTCCTAAAATAAACTCTAGTCTAGTTTCCCATCTGACATTCCTTGCATATAGTGTTAGTAGGCTTCACTAGCTTAGGAAGATCCCCAACTTCTTGAGTAGAGCTTACCTTGGTACTGTTATCAAAATTCTCATGACACAACCTTCTATGCCATAACCAACTTTCATCAACTTGGGAACTTAAACAACTTTCACTAGCAGCACTTAGGTGGAACATGTTACCTCTTGTCTTTGTACCTGAAGAAATTATATTTCCAAAACTTTCCAGTATCTTGCACTTTCCATATTTGAACTGAAGATTGTATACCTTGTTGACCATTTTTCCAATGCTCAATAGATTATGCTTCAAGCCTTCTACATAAAGGACATCATCAGTATTATGCTTACCACCAAGAGAAATAGTGCCTCTACCACAAATCACACCAACATTGTTATCTCCAAATCTTACAACACCACCGTCATATTTCTCCAAGATTACAAACTTTCTTTTATCACTAGTCATATGATGTGAGCATCTATTGTCAATCACACACTCATCTTTTTCTTCAATTATGGCTGCAAGAGCTTTCTCAACATTCTTATCATTAGTAGATTCAATGGACACTGGACTATTTTCCTTGATAGCAATGAATACCCATCCATCCTCACTTCCATTTTCTTTATCATATTATTCATCAATAACACCTTCTTCAACATAATAACATTTATTTTAAAATCTAGGCTTGTCTGGTTTGGACCTAGGAACTCTTTCAGGACATCTTGATGCAAAATGACATATCTTATTGCAAGAGAAACATTTAATAGGAAAATTTCCTTTGTACTTAACCTTGTCCTCTGGATTCTCTTTCCACAATCATTGCTTCCATCTCTTCTACTTCTCTTTCTTCATATCCAATCTGTTTCATCTCGTATTCATACTTGAATATATTTCTAGAACTTTATCCTAGATTATATCTATGTTTGTTTCTTCTAGATATAGTAGCTTTGAATTCAGATTTTGTCTTAGGGATAGAGTCACTAAATTTACTTAACTCAAAGGAAGCAAGCTTACCAATAAACATATCTCTTGTCACATGTGTTACTATCCCAAGCTCTTCAATAGAACGAGCTTTCATTTTGTAAGAAGTAGGAAATGATTTGAGCACTTTAGCTACAATATCTTATTCATCCAAGATTCTATTGGCACATCTAATACCCATCACAGTTCATTTACTTTTTTCATGAAAGAAATAATGTTTTCATCTTCGCCCATTTTCAAGTTTTCCCACTTGAATTTCAGAATTTGTAGCTTAGAAACTTTCACTTGTGCATCTCCTTTATACAAGGTTTCCAAATTCTTCTAGATCTCATGTGTTGTTTCTAGATCCATCACATTTTTCATCTCTAAATCTATCAGAACACTAAACAATTCTCCTCTAGCCCTGATATTTGTTTCAGCTTCTTTGATCTCATTAGAAGTAGAGGGACCATTCTGAGGAGTAACATATATGTTATTTGTAATATTCCAAAAGGGTTCACCAATGCACTTCAAATGATGCTCCATTCTAGCCTTCCATAGATAGTAGTTTGTTCCATCAAATCTAGGACTATCCTTCTTGTATGATTCCATTTCATATCAGCTCAAGCTATTAAAATTCTTCAGAGGAACTTGCTCTAATAAAAATTGTTGGAAAAACAAGGATAGACAATTGAGAGGGGGGTGAATAAGTTGTCACATTTTATTCAAACTTATTAACCTTTACTCAACTTATTCTTAGATCTGAAAAAAGAACATTAACCATAAACTCCCACCACATCAGAAACACAAAGAACACCAGGATTTTATACATGGTAGCCCTATTAGAGGTAAAACCATGGTGGATGATAGTCAACAATATTATACCTTGTTAAAAGTATAGAGATGAATAATAGGAATGCACGTGTATTCAGGCACACTTCCTAGAGCTCACTACTCAAAGAAGACACACTGTCTTATAGAGACATTCAGATTAAAACCATCTCAAGCATTTGAACTGAGAAATTAGCTTCTTCAAAAGCCTGATTACAGTTCCACTTAAGCACAAAAATACTTCTTCACACTCTACTCTGCAATTGAATGATTTGATCTCTATTCGCACATAGCACTCACACACTTCACATTACAAATTTCACACATACTACAAAATGAAAAAAATTCTCTTATATATCTACTACATGGAATTAGATCACCATCTTTGTAGGCCAAAATTAAATTAATAGATGAATATAAACTGTCAACCCAATTCATGAAAAAATATCAATGCACACCAATCAAAGCTGGTTAAAACATAATGAAGACCTAAAACAACATCCTCGAACAAGCCAAACATTTGAAATTTAGTCCATAATGATCCACAACACACTACAACCACCATGTTAGCCAGGAACATGAAAAATCCCGAACACACAAAGGAAAAATCTTTGATCACGAGCACACTGATCACCACAAACATGAAAAAAATATAGAGCACAATCTAGAAACATCAACAAACATCGCATGAGAATATACAACAACAAAAATTAACAAGGACACCTTTTCTTCTTCTAGAAATACCAGCTACAATAAAAAAATAGTTTTAGCAACAAAGAGACTCACAACTTGCTCAAATCTTGGTGCACATTTCTAAAACTTCCAGTAGATAAACTCAATAGGATCAACAAAAAACCCTTTAAAGCACAACTTTCGAATACCAAAATACTAAAATTTTCAATACACTAAACTTCACAACTTCACAAACAACCTCTAACATATTTCTTATAATTTTCTCAATATCCTTGACATATACAACCTTCAATACACCAATGCTAATAGTGTTGACATCAATGAAAATATATATCAGAAACAAAACCAAAAAATCCAACAAAAATAGCTTCAAATATTCTTTTTCGAAGATCCACAACATGCTTCAAACATCTTGTCAGCCATGAACATGAAAAACATGAACACACATGAGAAAATATCAAGTCGCGACCACAATGATCAATGTGAACATGCAACACAAATATAAAATGATATAGAAATGTCCAAAAACACCACATGAACATACACAACAACTCAAATTACCAGAATCACATTATATTCTTTCATGAAGACCATTTGTAGTAACATAATAGCTTCTAAAACACAAAAACTTATAACTTTGTCAAATCATTATGCGCACCTATGAATTTTTTTGAGTAGAAACTAGATAGGCTTGAAAACAAACCCTTTAATCTGCAACACTTCACTATCAACACAATGAAATTTCTACCATATTGATCTTCATTGGTTCAAAAACAACCTGTAACATATTTATTACAATTTTCTCAATATCCTCGACATATACAGTCTTAAATACATTAGGGTATGTGCAGGATCATGATGGGCCAAAAAGTGGTGATATGTAAGTGATATGATGGCCCATGTGGATGACAACCTTTTAATGCTAATAGTGTTGACATCAATGAAACCACATATGAAAAACTCGACCACAACATCCAATAATCTCCCCATTTGGCATTGATGGAAACACATGATGTGAAAAGCACACTGTCAACACAACTAACAATTTCCCCTTTTTGCATTGCTCTTTTGTCCCTTAGTTCTCCAAGATTTTTTCACATTACTCTTCTCCCCCTTTTAAATCAATGGCGAAGGAAAATAAGCTCTAAACCACATATTTGAATCATCTGACTACTCCCCCCGAGTAGCAGCTACCACAACATCAATCTAAATAAAGATATGACTATGAATGCAAAGGCTGATGGAAATACTATGCATCTTAGTTATGATTAGGAGGGGTAATCACCCCTAACATCCCTCTAAGATACTCAAAATTATCCTTGGTCAAATGCTTAGTAAAGATGTTTGCAATTGTTTCCCCAGTAGGTACATACTCTAGTCTGCCTTCCTTATCACTCACTTTATCTCTCAAAAAGTGGTACTTAAAAGATATATTCTTGGTCTTTGAATGCAACACCGGATTCTTTGAAATATTTATAGCACCTGAGTTATCACAGAATATGGAAATAGGTTCGTCATACACAACTCTGATATCTTTCAACATTTGCTTCATCCATAATACTTGAGTACAATTGTTCGCAGCAACAATATTCTACCTCTATAGTAGACAAAGAAATGACATTCTATTTTTTTCTTAACAATGAAATTATTTCTTTCCCAAGAAAAATGTTCCACCCCTAGTTATTTTCTTATCATTCACATCTCCTACCCAATCAGCATCAGTAAAGGCACTTAAATTAAGATCATCATCTTTAGGATACAATATGCCAAAATCAACTGTTCCTTTCAAGTATCTAAAAATTCACTTCATAGAAGTCACATGAGATTCCTTAGGATCATCTTTAAATCTAGCAACAATTCATACAAAATTCGTGATATCAGGTCTAGTTTGAGTTAAATACAATAATCCACGAATCATTGATCTATATCTAGTCTAGTTTTCCTTCAAAGAATCATCATCTTGTGTCAACTTACATATGATCACCATGGGTGTATTGACTAGTTTTGAATCTTCCATGCCAAACTTCTTTAGTAGTTCTCTCACTTACTTGGACTAAGATATAAAGATCCCTTTATCTACCTAAGTAATTTTCAATCCCAAAAATAATTTCAACTCTCCTATCATTGAAATCTCAAAACTCATTCTAAATATCATTAGAAAACTTCATGCACAAACCATCATTCCTCCAAAAATGATATCATCAAAAAAGACTTCCACAAAAAATCTTCATCATTATCAATCTTGATATATAGATTACTATCAGTAGTACCTTTGTTAAATCCAAGCTTTAGCAAGTACTTATCCAATATGACATACCAAGCTCTAGGGGCTTGTTTGAGTCCATATAATCCTTTCTTCAACTAACAAACCATATCTCCCTGATCACTTTATTGAAATCCATTAGGCTGCTCAATATACACATCTTCCTCTAATTCGCCATTTAGAAATGTTGAATTGACATCCATTTGATAAAATTTGTAAATATTTATAAGTAACATAAGCAAGAAACAGTCTCATAGCTTTAATTCTAGCAATAGGAGGAAAAGTTTCTTCAAAGTTGATTCCTTCCAGCTGAGAGTATCCTTTGCATACCAGTCTTGCTTTGTTTCTAATAAATTCACCTTGTTCATTTAGTTTGTTTCTAAAGACCTATTTATTTCCAATTACATTTTTGTCTTTAGTTCTAGGAACAAGAATCCATGAATTATTCTTCTCAATTTTTTGTATTTCTTCTTTCATTGGTTCAATCCAATGTTCATCTTTGCATTCTTCATTGACATTACTTGGCTCAGCCTTTGAAATTAAACAATATTCTTCTACAATTCTTCTCCTAGCCTAGACACATTTTTTCTTATCTCCTATAATCTGAATTTCTAAATGATTTAATCTCACATACCTTGGAGTCTTAGAGTGTTCTTGAATTTCAGGCTCTTGTGATCTCTCTTCGATACTTTCACTAGTCTCTCCTTGATCTTCTTGATTCACTTGAATGATCTAAACTTGATTTGAAGTCTAAATTTTGTTTTTACTATCATTATGAACATCAAAATCATATCCATAGGTTTTAGAGGGTCTCACAATGTCTTCATCAACCTTAACATTTTCACTTTCAACCATTTTCTTCAATCTCTTGTTGTAGCACCTGTAGGCTTTAATCTTAGTAGAATAACCAAGAAAGATTCCTTCATCACTTCTAGCATAAAAATTTCCTATATCTTCATATCTCCTGATATAAAATTTTATCCCAAAGATTTTGAAATATCTAACAATAGGCTTATGACGAAACCATAACTCAAAAGGAGTCTTACCAGTATTACCTTTGATTTGTAACTAGTTAAGGATATAAAAAATAGTACACATAGCTTATCTCCAATGGATATGAGAGAAATTTCCTTCCAACATCATAGTTCTAGTAGCATCTTGAACTATCTTGTTTTTCCTTTCGACAACTCCATTTTGTTGAGGGGTCCAGCATACAGATAATTGTCTCTTTATCCCATGATCTTCACAAAAAGAATTAAACTCACTGGAAGTAAATTCACCACCTTTATCTAATCTTAGACACTTAATTTTAAAACCTGTCTCTGTCTCAACCATAGCCTTAAAGATCTTGAACTTTTCTATAGTGTCAAATTTCTCCCTTAAAAAAGTAACCGACATCATCCTAGAGTAATCATCAATAAGAAACATGAAGTACCTATAACCTTGTAGACTTTTGATTCTACCACGACCACACAAGTTAGCATCCACAATCTCCAAAAATTCATTTGAACAATGTTGTTTTCTCTTAAATGAAATTCTATTTTTTTTTCCCAACTAACATTCCTTGCATATGGTATTAGTAGGCTTCACCAACTTAGGAAAATCTCTCATAGCCTATGAGGAACTTATCTTGATAATAATATCAAAGTTTACATGACAATATTCTATGCCATTACCAGCTTTTATCAACTTGAGCAATCAAACAACTTTTACAAGCAGAATTCAGATGAAAGATGTTACCTTTTGTTTTAGAACCTGAAGCAATCACATTTCCAGAACTTCCTAGTATGTTATATTTTCCATCTTTGAATTGAAGATTGTGTCCCTTATCAACCATTTTTCCAACATTCACAAGATTATTCTTAAAACCTTTGACATAAATAACATCACCAATATTATGCTTCCCATCAAAAGAAATACATCCTCTACCATGGATTATACCACCATTGTTTTCATCAAATATTACAACACCACCATCATACTTCTCTCGGCTTAAATATTTACTCTTATCACCGGTCATCTGATGTGAACGTCCATTGTCAATTACCCATTCATATTTTTCTTCAACTCGAGCAGCTAGAGATTTCTCCACATTTGTACAACTAGCAAATTCAGTAGACACAGGGTTACTTTCTTTGATAGCAATAAATATAAACTCATCTTCACTTACATAATTCCATTTTTTAGATTCATCATTTGTCACACCTTCATCAGTAGCATAGTAACACTTCTTTTTAAATTTAGGCTTGTAAGGTCTTGGCTTAGGAACTCTTTGTGGACACCTCGATGAAAAATGACCTATCTTGTTGTAAGAAAAACATTTAATAGGAAAATTTAATTTATACTTACCTTCTCCTTTGGCTTCCCTTTTGACAATAAGTGCTTCAAGCTCATTCATTTCTCTTTATTCTTCTTCAATTTGTCTCATTTCTTCCTCAAATCTGAATACCTTTCTAGAAGAACTTTCACCCAGATCATATCTCTTCTTGTCTCTCCCATAAGTAGTAGCTTTAAATGAAGATTTTATCTTCAGAGGGGCATCACCAAATTCAATCAACTCAAAAGAAGTAATTTTACCAACCAACTTATCTTTGGTTATATTTATCATAGTTCAAAGCTCGTCAATGGTTGCAACGTTGATTTTTGTATGCGCCAGGGAAGGATCTAAGCGCTTTAGCAACAATCTTTGATTCATCCACTTGTCCACCAACACATCTGATACCACACACAAGTTCATTCAATCTTTACATGAAAGTAGAAATATTATCATCATTACTCATTTTCAACAATTCATATTTTCCTTTTAGACTCTATAGCTTATCCATCTTCACATTAGCATCACCTTCATATAAAGTTTCCAATTTTTTCTAGATCTCATAAGAAATTCTTAGATCCATAACATTTGTCATCTATGAATCAGTCAAAGTAGTCATCAATGCTTCCTTAGATCTAATTTTATATTCATCATCCCTAATCTCAGCAATAGTAGTAGGACCATTATGAGGAATAACATACCTATTGCATATAATGTACCAGTAGGATTCACCAATGCATCTCGGATGACATTCCATTTGGGTCTTCCATAGAGAATAATTTGTTCCATCAAATCTCAAACTATCCTTCTTGTATGTTGCCATCTCGAATCACCTCTAGCTGTTAAACTTCTTCCAGGGAACCTTTTATGATACCAATTGTTTGCAACACAAGGGCATACAACTGAGAGGGGGTGGTGAATAGGTTGTCACCGAATTTCAAACTTATTGAACTTATTGACCTTTATTCTCAGATCTAATTAATAATAGTGAAAGCATGAATCAACAACACATCAAAGACACACATAACACCAATATTTTTCTGTGGAAACCCTATTAGGGGAGAAACCATGGTGGAGGTGAATCCACAAGTTATACCAATTTAAAAGTATAAGAAAAATATATGAGGAATGGACATGCATTCAAGCACACTTCCTAGAGATCACTGCTTAAAGGAAGACTCACTATCTTATAGAAAATATTCAGATTAAAACCATATGAATAATTTGAACTGAGAAAGTAGCAACTGCTAATTTCTGAGTGCAGTTATGGTTAAGCACACAAACACTTCTTCACTTTCTTTCACTCTTCTTTCGAATGATCTGAACCTTTTTCACACAAAGCACTCACACACTTCACATACTTCTCAAATGAAGAAAAAACCACTTATATATATCCACAAGAAGAAATTACATTATTTTATGTCAGCGACAACAAAATAATAGAATGAATGCAAATTGTCAACCCAAAACAATAAAGATTATCAACATGTGCATTAGCCAAAGTCAGCCACAACATAGTAGACACCTAAAATAATGTTCTTGAACACAAAACATCTTCAAATATTCTTCCTCGAAGATCCACAACATACTTCAAACACCTTGTCGGTCATGAACATGAAAAACATGAACACGCAAAAGAAAATCTCGGATCATGAGCACAATGATCAATGCGGACATGCAAGATAGATAGAATATGATCTAGAAATGTCCATGAACACCATAGGAACACATGCAACAACTCAAATTACCAAAATCACATTGTCTTCTTCCATGAACACCATTTGTAGTAACAAAATAGCTATTAGAACACAAAAACTTATAACTTTCTGAAATCTTCATGCGCACCTCTAAAAAATTCAGAGTACAAACTAGATAGGCTGGAAAAAAAACCCTTGAATCCACAACACCTCACTATCAACACAATGAAATTTCAACCATACTAATCTTCACTGCTTCATAGACAACCTGTAACATAATTATTACAATTTTCTCAATATCCTCGACATATATAGTCTTAAAGACATTAATGCTAATAGTGTTGACATCAATGATAACCACATATCATCAATTCAACCACAACATCCAAAAAAGTGTAGTTTAGAAAAATTTATCCATTTAAATTTTCACACTTTTTTGGGCCCTCCCTACTAAAATTGGGCTTCTTAATGCCTTATTTGGTCTATTTTGCATTCACAAGGCTTAATTAATGTATCTTTCTAAGGATAATCTTGAGACATATACATTGACCAATTAGAATTGAATGATTTTGGTTTGTATGGCCCATATTTAGTGATCTCGGACTCATACAACACATTGGGCATATGGGTCCCACCTAAGTTTCAGTGCCTAAACTTGAATTTAACATAAAAATAAACATTTCTTGAAATTTTAATCCTGAGCTTAGCCTACTTGGACTCATACACCTCAACTAGTGTATGAGTCTCGCTTAGCTTGGACCTAATTTTGAATTCAATTCTTGATAGGATTTTATTCTCTTCGATCTAATATCATCTTGTAGTGTTGTAATTTTGAGAAACTTGGCATGAACAAGTATAAATACAAATTTATTTTATATATTTTCACATAGAAAGTGTACAAGTCACCTAGCAATTCAAGTGAGACCATTATAAAGGATTACAAAAATTCAAGAGTGATTATCAAGTGTTTTGGAGGATCTTTCAAGAATCAAGCATCATGTTAAAGTTATCATGCATCATGTTTTTTTTTGAGCTAATATTTGATATGTAGGTTCTTATGATTCAAGCAAGCATTCAAGTCAAGATCAATATCATTCAGAATAGAGTTAAGATCCAAGTTCATTCTAGCCATTACATGTGAGATTGAAGACTTTGGTTCAAGGGTTTGGTGAGTTACAATATTGCATATTTGTTCATTCATCATTCCTTCATTCTATTTGATCTAATTTCAAGGTTTGGTTACCAAAATAGGGTTTGACCAAGGAAAACACCTATCCAATAAAAACAAACATTTTTACCTTTCTTTGATTTGTGATTTGTAGATTTAGGTTGGAGATCCATTGAAGAGAAAGATTGGAGAAATTTTGTCAAGTTGTCAAAGTTGTCATCTACCGTGCAAAGTCATGAAAATTCACTTACATGTTGCAATTCAATGTTTCAAACTTAGAGACTTGGTAGGAGAAAAGCTATAGGAAAGCACTAGAGGATACTAGAGTTCTAGATTAACCCTAATACTAAGACTAAATCACCACTTGTGGCATATGAATCCCAATTTACCAAATTTAAGGCCTTCTATGTAGATCTTGATTTAGTAGTTCCATATTTTGGTTTCAGCCAAAAACCCTAAAGTGAGACTAAATCTCCCCTACTAGAATATGAGTCCCAATGTACTTAACAAGTCATATTTTCAAGATTTCAGACCTTCTTCCAAGCCTCTTCAACTTTATAGATGCACAACTATTTGTGTCCAGTTTATAATTATGATTTGAGCTCATTTTCTAGATCATTTAGTTAGTTTTGCATATCATTGGCATTTCTTTTCTTTCCAAGCCTTGCTTGGTGGTGAGCCCCATTTTAGTATTAAATCATACCCTAGGGAACCTAATTTTTGATCTCTTTCCCATCCTCCATCCTTGTATTGAGATCTCTAAGGTTTCCTTGAGTGAAACTTAAAGGAAATTGGTGGTTCTATCTCCTAAAACATAGAGTGACAATTCTCTTCGTTTCATTTTGGTGAACCCAAGTATTTTTTTTAAATTAGTTTTGGTGAACCTAACTATTTTTATAGGTTTCATTTTAGTGAACCTGGCCTTTAGAGCACCTTATTTCCTAATTTGGAGTACATCATAGTCCTAGATCTAGCCTGCATTAGGTCTTCCATTAGTTAATATTAATCTAGGGTTTCTAAATCTTTTGTTAGTGAAACTGCATATGGTTTTTAATTTTTGCATCTTGCATCATTGAAATTCAATTGAAATCTATAACTAAAATTAGTCAACACATCCACTACTAATTTGACTCCAATTTCTGATGAACATTTGTTGGAATATTGACAATATATTGTTGAAATACTGAAAAACCACTGAAATAATTTTTGTTTCTAATTTTTTGTCGCTTTCCCGACTATCTTTAAAACATTGAAATCACAACATAGCTGTGCCATTTTCTACCATGAAAAAGGGCCCTGGTGTTTGTTAGAATATCGATGAAATTTTTTTCGATCTAGCAAATAATCATAGTCAGAACACAAGTGGCATGCATTTGACAAAGCATCGGATCAACAACAAAAGTTTATCGAACTTGCGATGAAATAGGCAAGTCAGTATGATGAAATTATCATCGGACGTATTGCAAATTCTTCAGACACTTTTGGAGGTTCATCAAAAGTTTGAAAAAAGTGCGATGAAAAAGGAAAGTCATTACGATGAAAGTTTCATCGGACGTATTAAAAATTCATCAGACGCTTTTGAATGTTCATCGAAAGTTCGACAAAACAATGTAGTTTTAAAAATAAAAACCTAGTTGTTCAAATGAATTACCTCCAGTGAATTTTGGGGCAATATCACTACTAACAGTAAATTACTATTTAATTTTAGGGATCCTTTAGCCTTGAATAGGGTTTTTATCTTTTTCCATTCATTAGTTGTTTAATTGAATGGTTGTGAGTTGATTTTGTGACCTAATACACATGTGCCTTTTCAAAGTCTTATTGAGGCCCAAAATTTGTTTTGGGCCACACGATTAAATCTAATCATGTGGCCCAAAAAAAAATTTGTGCCTCAACAATCCTTTTAAAATACACATGTTTATTAGGTCACGAAATGAACTTGCAGTCGCTCAATTTAAAAGCTACACGATGGTATTGACCTTGTTTTCACTCCTCCAAACTCTTCCTCGCCGTTGGTATTGACCTTTCACTTCTCCAATTTGATGAGCTACAACCTAGTTTTGTTAGGTTTTAGAGTATGTTAATTATATTTAAAATTATGGCACCATTTAGCAGGTTTTAGAGTATGTTAATTAAATTTAAAATTATGGCACCATTTAGCTAGGTTTTAATATTATACAATATAGTTAATATTATATATTAGCTATATTCTACATAATAAATAATATAATTATTCAACTTATTATAATTATATATTATATTTTTAACAAAAATATTCAATACATATAAAATTATTATAATTAATAATCAATAATAAGAATATTTTTATATAATACAAAATATAATTAGTATAATATATTTAATATAATAGTAATATTAGATTAAATTATATATAATATAATTATATTTATTATCATATAATAGTATATATAGGCTTTTACCTGATATTTTAGAGGATTTTTCCATTACACAACAGATGGTTTACCATTAAATGATAGTTGAAACCCAATGACACAATAGTGGTTTCCAGGCATGAGATTTGTTTCAAGTTCAAATCTCATAATATATGTAGCCTATTAGCTAATACATAGAGAAATAGAAACTAAAAATATGGAGAATGAGAGAAAGAGATGACCTTAGATAGATAGGGAGAGAGAGAGAGAGAAAGCATGAGAGAGAGAAATATAAGAGATACAAAGGAAAAGAGAGGGAAAATTCAATACCATTGGCCTAACAATGCTTCATCGATGGAACCCCCATCACAGTCTCACCGATGGCCAGATGAAAATAGCTCAGAACCTAGTATCGGTGTAACAATACTCTATCGGGCTACTCCTAAGGTGCTCTCCCGATATACCGATAAAGTCAAATTTAAAAAAAAAGTAACCATGAATTATAATCATGGGCATGAATTATCGAATTTTATCAATAATCACAAAAATATACCACACTTTGATTATATGAACAATGACAATTGTAGAAATTTGTATGAAGAGATCCATATTATAGCCTACATTCACATTGCATGCATAAAAAAAATCAAAATTCCATAGTGACGTAGTGCTTCCCCCATTCCTAACAAAATTCAATACCATCAGCCTAACAATGCTTCATCAACAGAACCCCCATCACAATGTCACTAATAGCCCAATGAAAATAGATCACAACCTAATATCAGTGTAACAATACTCTATCAGACTGAATCCTAAGGTGCTCTCCCGATATACCGATAGAGTCAATTTTTTAACAAAAGTAACTATTGATTACAACCATGGGCATAAATTATATAATATATAAAGTATACTGGGGGAACTATGGTGTGTGAGGGAAACAACATTTGGCGTCCCACCAATAGAACAAAGGATAGGTTTCCATCGGTGGAGAGGGTGGCTATCGGTGAATGGAATGTCTTAGCTCTATGAGTTGCAATTGTGACTAGCTAAATGGAAAGAAAATTAGAAAATTGTAACCAACATTTAAGTGGAAATAATTAAAAGTAACCACACTTTTTGCATGGTTGAACCAATTTAAGTGGAAATAATTAAAAAAAAATGAGATTGATCAAACAACATACTAAGCTAGAGAAAGGTGGCATATGTCATTAACTATTGGCAATAGTGAATGGTGGATATCAAACAGATCTTTGATTGGACATATTTCTGAGAGCTTGGTGCGAATATTGTAGATTCCCTTCTTGATTCTCTAGAATTACACAAGTGGTGTACCTATGCCTTGGTGGATCTCTCACCATGACAAGTGTTGACATAAATGATGATAGTGAAAACATGAGGATAAAAAGGTAAGTGTGAACCCCAGGTGGAGTATGAAGGCCTTATCAGTGTGAGTGAACATCATCGATAGGATACTTAGGGATGTCCCCTCGATACAATGATGACCTTCCAATCGAATGGAAAATGTGACATCGCTAGGACCTTAAAGAAGGTTAGGGAAAAAGTGTCACTCAAAGTGGTGATGGCTATCATGTAATATTAAATTTTTGTATTGGTTTTGGGTTGTAGTTCACTTTGGGTGGTCACCTAGTTAAAATGAGGTTGTCGACTAGAAGTCATTTTGTGATCATCATGATGAAAACCTATGTAATGGGTACTTGTTTTGGGCTGTATTTTGAGTTCAACTAATGGAACAAGTTTGTTAGTTTTGTATTTAAATATGCTACAACTAGAGGTTTTATTCCTAATTCTTTCCTTTCGGTATGCATTTTGAATCAAGTTTTGTAATATTTAATAATAATTATAATAATATAATATAATGGCTATGGCATTTTTTCCAACAAAAAATAATATAAATTAAACTACACAATATAATCTAATTTTGTGGAGAATCATAAATCTGGTGAGAAAAAGTACCTACAATGCATCTTGGATACTTAGCTAGTGTACTAAAAAATAGTATTGCAAACCCAAAATTATTCTCACTCTGGAAATTCAATAGAAAAATACAAAATATTATCCTGGATACTTAGCTCTTAGATAGTCAGTAAAACAATATGAGCATGATTATGAACGTTTTTACCTAGTCCCACTCTTGATCTCCATGTTTGGGAGCCTTCTCTTTAAGACCCCATGAATCCACTTTGATCCATTACTACCAAAAGAGATATTAATGTGTAAACTAGGAGCCACATTTAGAAAAATGGTTGTTGATTTCTTGTAAGAAATTTAGAGAATACAAAAAGAAGATACATAATGGGGATCATGAGGGCTTCCTAGAGAAAACACTACAATATAGCCTCGAGCAACAATAAAAAACTTTGGATAAGCTTCACAGTAAATCCTAACAACATGACTTTGAGGCTCCTCTTCATTAACTTGATGGTATGAAGAACCAAATCCATAACCTCCTTGAGATACATATCATATTGAATACAAAAACATAGTGACACAAGCAATCTAAATTGTGAGATAAAGCCTCAAAACCCTCTATGGAAAGATGACTTTTACCAGATAATCAAAATTTTAAATTTAAGTAATACCCAAGAAAAATAATTCCATACGATGCAGCTCCACACAAAACTTACACATGAGACTGATCTTCTACTTCTGACATGGTGGGGTTTTAAATTTTGAAGGAGGGAGGCTAGGGTTTTAGGGTTTAAAGCTACCCAGGGTGATGTGAATTATAAATTTTTGAAACCCTCTTGTTATGTTTCAATGGTGACTTACTACCGGAGGTAACCGGTCACTTAAGTGATCTGGTTGAGCCCTTTCCTTTATGCTCTTACCGACCCCTTTCACCCAGCCTATCAGTCTTCTTTCCATCACTGGGGCTTAAAATTTTATACTGCCGAGGGTTGTTAAGGTCAGTCCCACCTGAATATTCTAGTGTTTGTATATGCTATTTAGTTAGCCGACCGATCATGGGTTTTGATCTAGACCATTTCTCACAAACCTCGCAGGTTTTCATACTGATGTCATCAAGAGGTGTGAGGTCTACAAGATGTTGCCATCTAGCATGTAAGGAGGGACAGGGTTTTTTCCCGAGGTGCCAACAATGACAAGTGGTTGTCTTTTCACCGACTTAGGGATTTAATTACAGGATTAATAATAATTGTCCCTCACAGACCTCGCATGAGCACGGTAAATTTCTCAAAAGTACCACGAGGTCTATGAGAGGGCAACACGTGGCTTGGTTCTTGGAGCAAGAGGGCTAAATGGGACCCACTATCCAGTTGCAACCTCCTATTTTCATGGGTTTTGATTAGTTGTGGTTTTTCGAGGTGCTGAGGTAGATTTTCAATGCTCAATTAACTCAATCTGAGTCGTCTGACCTGCCAGGTCTGTTCTATATCAACGGTGCAGTTTCAGAGAAATTACATATCATCTATGTGATGAGCTTTCACACTCTGAAGCTTATTTTATTAATGGCTCAAGTGTTTCAGAGGATTTTCTCTTGATTTTATCTAGCTTGCAAATGATTCCCTCCTAATAGAAGCAATTAAATGGTGGCTATTTTATCCACTTATGGCTCAAATGCTTGTTTTGCATTCAAGAAATCAATTTCCCTCGCACCAATTCATTCTATAAATGCTTGGCAAAGTGACCCAATG
>CM021100.1:436925414-436983669 GCA_007115665.2 Sequoiadendron giganteum
AGTATGTACAGTTAGTTTTACTACAGGATTTTGAAGGTATTATTTAGGAAATCATTCTAGGTTGGGAATTGTATGAAATAAGTATGTTATACTTTTGTAATTACTGATATCGAAAGAAATCTACAAGAATTAAGACAATTTGCTCTCCTATGTATGTGTCATGGATTATGAATGGATTTATCAAGGGTTTGTTCATTCAGTTTCAATGGTGTATTTGAATTTGTAAGTTATTCTCTTGCTTTACCTTAATGAGTTAATCAAATTATTGAAAACAAATTGCATGTTTATGGTCATATGCTTAGGATTCACTCAAGATTAATGTTTTAATATATTGAAAGGTCTCATAGTAACAAACCATTATGGTGATAAGTTCATAATATCTTAATTATGTTTTATATGACTCCCACCCAATGAATGAGGCACTAGATAGTGTTGGAAAAATTCTTTCAGGTGTAGGACTGTGGCTCTGAGCATGGTGATTCAATATCTGAACATTTTAACAAATATCAAACATTATCTCTTTTGAGATATAAATCTTATGATAATTTTCAGTCTCTTTTCTTTGGGACATCTATTATTATCCTTAGGTTTTTCCATAACCAAGGTAATTGATGTCTAATTTCATGTGTGGAGACTGCATCTATAAGAAGAAGTATTCTTATCAGTCATAGAACAATCTTATGAACACATGAAGGTTTATCCACCTTGGTCTCAGAGAGCCAAAAGTGTAGGAGATATCATTCTTTGACTGAATCTTGTTAGTTGGCCACTAGGCTTTGAAGTTATTTATAATAGAGTTTTGCTACCTCTTAGAGAATTGCAAATCCTATGTGGAAAAAAAAAACCAACAAAATGGCGACTCTACTAGGGAAGTTTTTGAATCTCCAATTGGAGACGGTTATAGAGTCATATTGTTATTTGTCATTATGTATTTGTTCAAGTTTTGAAGGATTTTAACCGTGGAGAATAATGTGTTGTAATAAACCTAACAATCCTATGATCTATGGTATCTTGTTTGCAAAGGATTTAGGAGTTCAGAAATCATTAGATGAATGGCAGTTTATTGGGGAGAACTTCTGAGAAATTTAGAAGAAAAGAGAAACAAGGAACCATAGGGGTTGAAGGATGCTATCTAGAATATTTTGTTAAGTGAATTTGAATATTAAAATTTGGATGGTAATGGATTGTATTTTTGAAGGACATTGGTAGTGGTATGATACAACTCTATTGTGGGTAAAACCCTAGAGTATGACAAGCTTTCAAATGAATTTCATATTTCTTTTAATATAATCTTCTATTATAGAGGTGGAAACTTTGTCTGAAGAACTAGTTGATTAATGAAGAAACAGTCCTAGATCTATGATTTTTACTATCAGGAAGAATAATTTAATACATGCTGCTAAAACAACAAATTACCAGGTATTTAATCAAATTGTGATGGGTGTTTGTAATTAAGGATGCAGATGGTTCCAAACTAGATGTCTAGCATGAAGAAAGGAACAATGATTAGTTTTTCCATACTTTTGATGATGCAATATGTGTAGGGTCATATGAAATAATTTTTATGTTGCATCATATCTTGGAAAGCAAGCAATACTATTTGCAGTCACTAATGAAATCATGGTTGTGATAGTAAATAATATGTCTAATAAATATATACTATTGATGAAATTTTAAATGGGTATAAGTGATTTCCCAAATGTAAAAACAAACATAACTATGCAAAGAGAACAAGTTGCATCAAGCCCTTCGGGATGTTTTGTAACTCAAGGGTATATGCCTTTTATTTTCAGTAATGTCAGTGGCTACCCTAATCCAATTCCTAAGAAGATTAGGAAGTATTTTCCTAAATATACAGGGCAAAGTGTAGAATCAACCTCTAAGAATTTACAACATTTTGAAGATGTAATTGGGGATTATGAGTCAGTCAAGAGGATGCTGCCATGAAACATTTTGTGCAATCCTTGAAGGGTGATGCCAGGGATTGGTTTTCCTTTTTACTCGCCTATTCTGTTAACTCATGGAATCAATTGGTGATAGTTTTTATGGATAAATTTGGCGAATGAGTCAATCCCAACATATTAAGAAAAGGTTTTATGGGAATTAACATAAAAGAAGAGGGGTTAATTGCATATTTTAATCTCAGGTTTTCAAAACATTTGAGAGAAATCCCTAAAGAAATAAGACTGAGTGAGGCTGAATGGTTAGTTGTATACCTTGGTTCTTTTGACAAAAGGATGGGTTACTTACTAAGAGATAAAGAACCTACAAAAATAAACCAAGCATATCAAATGGCTATGGAAATTGAAAACAATATGAAATACTCAATGATGAAGGGGTATCTTGCTACAAGTATTGATTACCCTAGCCTAACTAATACTAGTAAAATGGCAGAGTTCGTTGCTCAGAGCATTAATTATGATAAGGGTTTTTTAAAAACTGTTATTTCTTCACCATTGCATTATGATAATAATGAGATCCAACTTGAAAGCTAGTTTAGTTTGAAATATAGTCTAGTATGATAATAATGAGAAACAACTTGAAACCTAGTTTTCACCGACGAAGGGATTTAATTACAAGATTAATAATAATTGTCCCTCGAAAGCCTTGCATGAGCATGGTAAATGTCTCAAAAGTACTACGAGGTTTGCGAGAGTGTGACACGTGGCCTGGTTCTTGGAGTGAGGGCTAAATTGGACCCATTATCCCCTTGCTACCTCCTATTTTCATGGGTTTCGATTGGTTATGGTTTTTCAAGGTGCTAAGGTGGATTTTCAATGATCGATTGACTCAATCCAAGTCATCTGACCTACCAGGTCTATTCTACATCAATGGTGTAGCTGCAGAGAAATTACAGATCATCTATGTAATGATCTTTCACACTCTAAAGCTTATTTTATTAATGGCTCAAGCGTTTGAGAGGATTTTCTCTAGCATGCGAATGATGCCCTCTTGATAGAAGAAATTATGGTGGCTACTTCAGCCACTTCTAGCTCAAATGCTTGTTTTTCATTCAAGCAATCAATTTCCTTCGCACCAATTCATTCTATAAATTCTTGGTGAAGTGACCTAGTGTTATGATTTTATTTTTGGAGTTGTTCTATTTGTAGGTTGTGGTTATTCTCCTATATTCTTTGAAGCTATGGATAGTGTCCGAGTAGGAGCTAGGAGGTCGCTAATTTTGAAGGAGCAACCTGCTCCCATAATACTTGAGGTCACTATGAAAAGTTCTAGAAAAAGGCTAGAGCATTGTGAATCCCTTGTGTTATTTTCATCAGATTTTGATGATAATGGGTTCAAGATTGACTCGGATTACTGGTGTTACCTAGTGGCTTTGACTAAGCTCATGGGAGTGAATGAGGAGGCCCTTACAGTCAAACCATTAACTATAGTAGCACTAGGCCAAGTTGTTGGATGTGGAGTTGAGGTCACTGCAGAAATCAAGGTGGTTCTGCTTTTGACTGAGGCGAGAACTCAGAGTGATCGCTTGTACTGGGGTTGTGTGTTTACTTAGTTTTTGCTGGTGTTGGGTCTGCTGGGCGGTGTTTTTTTTGGTGTTTCATCTTGTTGATGTGAACGTGCACGTGCCTAGCATGCTTTTTTTTTTTTCTCTAATTGGTTACTGTGTAACCATTTTTTGTTTCCTCGGATCATGTACCTTGTTATCCAATGATGCAAAATGTGAATTTAAATTTCATTATAAATGAAATTCAAGTTTTAAATTAGCAATGTAGCCTAATTCTTCATTGCTCTCCTATCCTATGAAGTAGATTTCATAGCTCATTGTTAGGGTTGAGATTTTTTGAATCCATAAGGTTCTGAGTATGTACAATTAGTTTTAATGTAGCATTTTGAATGTATTATTTAGGAAATCATTCTGGGTTGGGAATTGTATGAAATAATTATGCTATAATTTTGTAATTACTAATATCAAAAGCAATGTACAAGAATTAATAAAATTGGCTCTCCTATGTATGTGTCATGGATAATGAATGGATTTATCAAGGGTTTGTTCATTCAGTTTCAATGGTGTATTTGAATGTGTAACTTTTTCTCCTGCTTTAACTTAATGAGCTAATCAAATGCTTGAAAAAAATTAGCATGTTTATGGTCATATGCTGAGGATTCACTAAGGCTTATTCTTTTAATATACTGAAAGGTCTCATAGTAGCAAAATATTATTGTGATAAGTTCATAATATCTGAATTATGTTTTATATGACTCCCGGCCAATGAATGAGGCACTGGATAGTGTCAGAAAAATTCTTTGAGGTGTAGGAATGTGGCTCTGAGCATGGTGATTCAATATGTGAACATTTAAAAAAATATCAAACACTATCTCTTTTGAGATATAAAAATTATGATAATTTTTAGGACCTCTTTGATTTGGGACATCTGTTATTATTCTTAGGTTTTTCCATAACCAAGGTAATTGATGTTTGATTGTGTGTGTGGGGACTGCATCTATAAGAAGAAGTGTTCTTATCAGTCATAGAACAATCTTATGAACACATGAAGGTTTACCCACCTTGGTCTCATAGAGCCAAAAGTTTAGGATATATCAGTCTTTGATTGAATCTTGTCAGTTGACCAGTAGCCTTTGTAGTTCTTTATAATAGAGGTTGGCTATGTCTTAGAGAACTGTAAATCCTATGTGGAAAGAAAAAACACCAACATGAAACTCCTTCTTACTCCATTTGAAGAGGACAACCTCTACCCCTTGATTTAGCTATATGTAAGTTTAGCATTAAGAAATAAAAATATTTTTGGGTATGTGCAGGATCATCATGGAAAAAATAGGCCCTTAAGTGGCAATAAAATTCAAAAAATTAGAGTTAGGAAACTTGACGTAAAAATTTGAATAATTTATCTATATTATTTCAAAAATATGTAAGAATATAATCTCTAGAAAATTGAATGTAGTTTGTAAAATAGTAGGTTTATTTTTTTATTTATTTTTAATTATTTGGTGAAAATTTAAAATTTCAATGTAGTAGTACTTAAATTTCAGGGAAAAATAAGAAGTAGGTGTTTGTTTGACCACCCTAACCACAATAAAATGACAATATTTTTGTACATCATTTTAGATATAAGTAGGGGACTCATGTCTCGATGTGATCCATGCTTTTTGTAATTTTTTCCAAGTAAATAATTAATCATGAATTTTTTATTACAACTTTTAAAAAATATAAAAACTCATATGTTTGACCACCTTAGCTTGTTCAAAACTTCATTAAATTCAAATCTTTATATTTTAATCCTATAGTATGTGAAGCATAGAATGTGACGCATGTTTTGGATTCAAAAAATCTAATACCATTTGAAAGCTATATATTTTTTTCAATCAGCCTAGGAATTAGGACTTTAGTCCTAATTCAAATAGAAAATGAATAATAATTATTTATTAAATTCAAAGTAAATCATAATTTATATAGGTGGAAAGCTATGAATCTCCTTTAAAAACCCTTTTTGTTTCATCAATTTTGGGTAAAAAAAAGTCGTGAGCCACATGGGCCATCATATCACTTAAATATTGCCACCTTTTGGCCCATCATGATACTGCACATACCCTTTTAGCACAAGAAACAATACTCACACATCTAAACAAGCACCTGTAAGACAAGCCCGAAAATATAAGTTTATCACAATCACGTAAAGATTAAATCCTTATATTCAATCAGAGTAATTGGAAAGTATTAATTGGATCAGTAAGAAGAATCAAATAATTAGGCTTGGGCACTATATAAGCCACTACTATCACAACTATTATAACATCCTCAAGTACTGGGTCCTCTCCCCTAGATTAAATTAAGGAAAATATTATTGTAAACACAATATGTATAGAAGAATATGAATCTAAAGGAAAATGGATACATTAGCAAAACATAAATGTAAATAAAAGTAGTGTGAGCAGAAAATGAATCTAAACTAGTCTTGAACAAATAAAATCATACCTAATTAACATTAAGCTATACTAACCTTATACTCATTACCATTGTGAATCTTGAAGGTTACTTTGATGCCTTCTGCAAAAACTCTTTGGCCACGAGGCAAGAGAAGGTAGGAAAACCAAGTGTATATTGATGACTTCCTCACAATCAAAAAGAAACAATCAACCAGTCAACCCTATTAGAGCAAAATAATATTATGAATTTATTTTATTTGTTCTATTGGCTAATGGATAGTGTACCTCGTTCTCTTGATTTAAAATACTACTAAGATGTGTTGATTGGTGACTTTATACTACTGATATTTTGCTTCAATCTCTACAAGTTACTTTTGTCTTAAACATATTCAAGATAACTCTGCAAAAAATTCCTTGATCTCTTATAAATTATGAAGATTATTTTGTTAATACTTCTCCTTTTTGATATTTTCTTTCAAAAATTAATAGAATGATATGTAATGCCATATTTGAAACTTACATATTTTAATTTTACTAGTTCTGTAATTATAGGATACGATTCCAACAATCCTGGAACGCATTGGAAATATGTTGGATGAATGAAGTAAACTATGCAATTGGTAGGTGTAAAGCCAAATTCCTTAACCCTTTGCAGCATCCTTCTTGCCCATTCTAAAACATGTGCTTTGGAATAGGGCATGAAAATCCATCTAAGTATAATGAAAAGGAGATTTTTGTTAGATATTATATTATAGTAAGGTGAATGAATGTAAGTAGAGAAATTTTTGCATACCTATAGATGGTACAAAATTTCATGGTTAAGTGGAAGCCTCCCATCAACAACAAGATCCAAATATCCATGTATCTATCTCAATCGATCCTGTGAACCCTTCAAAGCTGTCAAATTTTCCACTAACCTGTTATGCACAAAAGTCAAAGTTTAGAGCTATGTCACCACTAAAGACAAAAGAAACACAGCTTTGAAACCAAATCTACACACAACACAATGTTCATAGTGAAAATTTAGCAGTTTCTTTCATCTTTGCATATTGGTTTGATGCTTCAAACGATGCATTGTTTATATTAAAAAGTGTATTAACTTATTGAGCTTCTTTTTGTTTCAAGAATAGTTTAATATTCTCTACTTAACAAATCAAACCATGTGAAGGTGGAAGCTCATTTGGCCCATCCCCCTCCTCACATGACTCGCAATTCCCCATACCTAATCATATTACATTAATCATTCATTCATCCATTAATAACATATAGCATTCATTCATTCATCCTTCATTAATAACATATAACATTCATTCATTAACATATTCAAATTCATTTATTCATTCATTAATAACATATAACATTAATTTATTCATCCATTAATAACATATAATATTCGTTCATTAACATATAACATTCATTCTTTTAGTTTTTACATATTATCAAAAATATGGTTTTCATAATATGATTACAATCACTTTTTTTTGTTTCTTTTTTGTAGCTAAAAAAATATGAAGTGGAGAGTCATTTTCTAAATCATTTGTCCCCCCTTCAGTTCTTCTAAGCTCTTCTCATGATCTTAATGTATGCCTATCCGTGTACTCACAATGTGGACACTATTGCAAGGGGGGTCTACTGCAATATCAAAGAAATGTTGAATTGATATGTTTTATTATTATTGTTACAAGTAGAATTTCATTAATTAAAAGAACATTAGAGTGGCAATCTTTACCTGATGGGGCCACATCGTGTTCTTCATCTTGTCTTATAGCCTCATGCTCAACATGTTGAACACCCTCTAAATCCTGATCTGGAGTTGAAATACATAAGGTTATATTAATTAATACACTAGTTGAAATTAAATATATTTAAAAGAACATTAGAGTTGTCCTTTTTAATTTATGGGGCCACATTATGTTCTTGATCTTGTCTAGCCTGATTATGCTCAACATGTTTATCATGCTCTGCATGCTCTAAATTTGAAACATGAAAGGTTACATTAATTAATACACCAAATAAAGTTAAAGATGTTTAATTGTATTAATCCATACTGTGTTTTGTATAGCACATGAATAAATACAATACTGAGATGCACAGGATGACCTTCATCTGTAGGTTGTGCTCCACCCTCACCAGGTTGCATTCCAATATCATGTGCAGTATTATCATTGCTTGTTTGTTTAAAACAAATAGGCACATAATTACTTTATGGTGGAAATTAATATTGAATAGATTGCACAAGTATTCAATTTTAAATAAACTTTATTGAGTTTATTTACTTGTGTGTTAGATGTATTGGAAGATTGTGTTTTCCCACTCAAGGCTCCATGGTCTTGTTGGAAGGCAATCTTAAGGTCCTCTTCTATGGGCACTCTCTTGAATTCGGAGCCCTGCGTTTTTGCATAAGATCATGATTTTTTCTTCGATGGTGTGATAAAACCAAAATTGTTTTCAATATATTATTTGGATGCAATATTTCATTTATTGATACTTACAATTCATGTGGCTAATTTCATATAGCCAATAGACCCAAGTTTCTGTTGCTCATGTTTTTCTAGTCTTTCCTTTGTTTCCTTCAATATGTCGGGCATCCTATGAAAATTTTAAAATACATTAGATTATGTAAAAATTAAGATTAACTAGTATATAATTACATTATTGATAGTATCACATACCTTCCTTGGCCCAATGTTGTCTTTCCTTTTTTCTTTTCAGCCTTCTCCTTTCCATCTGACACTAGGTCCTTCAACTCCCTCTCTAGAATCATGGGGGGATTCTCGTACTTTCTATTGTTCTCTAAATGTGACCTATATTGGTCCCTCACATACATTAGATAGGTACCAACTTTCTTAAGGACCTTGGTTTGGTTGAATGTTTATCACCAAACAACACAACTAAACGGTTAATGAGCTCATCTTTTAAATCTTCATTTTGGGCATTCCACCATGTGCGTATGGTGGGCCCAAAGAGATCCAATGTAATATCACTTAGATGTTTATAAAAAACATCATTTCCTACAAAATGATCATGGGATCATTAGTCTAGAAAGATTGATCAATAAGTAAATTTCAATTGGATTATATATAATAATAATTAAAACATTTTAAAGTACCTAGGACCTTCTCTATCTTTATGGGAACGAAATCCTTGGTCACCACAAATGTGATCGACAATGTTCTCATACTAGTAATATGTGAAGATCAAGGAAATGTTTCTAAAAAATCACTAGTATTAGTGGCCCTCACATCCCCAAGTACATGTCCTGATGCATGTTCTGGCATGTGTTAGCTTCTGGAGGGTGCACTACCGGATGTCTGCATGGTATGTGTTTCTGACATTTCAGTCAAAAATATAGGGACAGATGATGAGGTTAGATGATGTGATGTATGCATAGGAAGATCAGGATTGACACTTGCACAAACCCCTACTCCTTGTGCAACACTTGTAGTACCCCGATCATGGCCAACAACATAATGAGGATGCAAATAATCTTGTAAAAACAACACATATTTTAGTTCATGACATAAAAGAGTACAAAATATAAAACCATGAATGAACTTATGTTATAATTAAAGATCTCATGAAATCTTACTTGCAAGTTATGTGCTCTCTTAGTCAATATTTTAACCCTTTCTCTTATTTCATCTGTTTGAGGAACTATGAATATCAACTGAAGGATTTCTTCATTGCATTATTTTTAGGTCTTCCTCATCATATCCATAGGGTTTGCGGAATATGCGATGTCATCATCACATAATAGTGACTGCACCTCCCTATGGATGCTCTCCTCTACTAGTGCCTTTCTCTAATCAGTCGACTACGACAAGAATATTAAAAACATTATCAAAATTAACCCAATAAACTTATGAAAAACATATTATAATAAAAAAAATTTCTCGTATATAATTTGTACAATTACAATGAGGTAAAAATTTTGGGTAGAATTGCCTAAAGATGCATTGTGATCTAAGCTCTGAGTTGAAGCCTTCCCTGTACGATCAATGTCCCGCTATGACAAAAATTAAATATAAAAAAAATTACCGAAATGAAACCAATAGACTTACAAAAAAAACATAATAATAAAATGGTATATTAAAGTCATTAATTGGAGGTTGGGTAAAATGGTATATAGTATGTACCACCCCCATAGTAACTTTTTTTTTATCTAAGTGGTTCGAATTGTAATCAATTAGCAATTCTTCCCCTGTAGTTATTAATTTTATCACACATATGAATACAAGGTTTTCGTCGCATGCCTCGAATATGCAATTGGGTTTCTTATTTGTTGACCCAGGTCATATAATGTTTATAAACCCTACAATATTCCCTGATGCTTTTGGCCTTCTATCAATAGACATAGCCACTCCTCTATTTTGATCCTTAGCTTTAAGTTGTATATAATTTGTTGAAAGTGCATGCCTATGCATACTTCATGTATATCAAACAAACTACATCCAATCTTTGTAACTATAACAGAGTATGACATACTCCATCAATTCAATAACTTTTTTGTAACATAAATTTATATCATCCATTCAAAATAGGCCCAAACTATGTAATGACGATGGTGTTATGCGATATATCCTCTCGTTGACACAAAAATCAGTGTTTATTGGAGGAAGTTCCTTGGGTACGGATTGTTTCCATAGATTTGTGTACCTGAAGGGCACCTTGATGTCGCATATGCTCTCACCATCATTAGAACATGACCCCCCTTTAGCAAGAAAAAATTTCATGTGTTTACAAAATTTTCTTCTAATCTTTTGACCTCTAGTTGATCTCCCTCTTTTAGACCTACTACATGTCTCGCTTTCCTCTTCTCTTCCTGAATTTCCCTCACTCAAGGAAGACAAATTTGAAAAATACCTATTTGGTGGTACCTGCACTCATAAGGATGTTGGATAAAAAAATTTCATGGTGATGTGATCCCAAGGTGACATTATGATTAATCTATCATTTCATCACTAGAATTCGATAGGTTATAAGGTAATCAAGTCTTGATAGATTTCAAGTTATTGTTACTACTGTCCAAATGTGTCCATCACAAATCAAAACTACTTAACATTTTAACTCCCAAACTTTGTAACAAGTTTTAAATGTGACTATGGTCCACCAGTTACACAACCAAGGCCTCAAATGTATTCTCTAATTATAATTAAAGGACTTTTTCTCTTCATTCAAGTAAATAAATTTGAAGGGAAACACCACCAAGTGGTTCATTGGACACCTACATGATTAAAAATAGCAGAAAATTTACATTTAATTTCCATATGTCTAAGTGGTTAATGGGGAGGGAGCATGTACTAGGCCTAGTTAAGTCATCATATGTTTATGCTTTGGAAATAAAAATTGTTTAAGTCATTTTAAATCTTCCTATGTCTGATTGCTAGGAGACTTTTGGTATGTTTTAACGTAGAATGAGTTGTCCCATCAATTTTCTAGTTCTCTATGACAAGCTTTCAACATCCTCAAATAGTGAAAGTTAGTGCTCATAGTCATTTGAAACAACAAAATTTTGATTATGTATGATTGTAGGATTTGATAAATTAAAAAAATTGGCTACCCAACAAACTTAAAGTTAAAAGAAACTTTTTCAGTTTAAAGGGTTAGCACTTTATTTCATCTTTGCATATTGGTTTGATGCTTCAAACAATGCATTTCTTATCCCACTTATGTCATATTATATTCCCATCCCATTGTAATTTTTTCAATTGTTGGAGGAGTTGATACCAAAATCTGATATCAAATACCACGTTCTTGAAGCAATTCTTTTGTGTTTTTATTGTTTTTCTAAAGTTATTTTGTGTTGTATGGATCTGTACAAGCTTGAAATGCTCTAATATCATTGGTGGGTATGTGCAGGATCATCATGGAAAAAATAGGCCCTTAAGTGGCAATAAAAAGATTGAAAATCAGAGTTAGACAACTTGACGTAAAAATTTAAATAAGTTATCTATATTATTTCAAAAAAATGTGAAAAATAGAATCTGTAGCAAATTGAATGTAGTTTCTGAACTACTAGACCTTTATTTAAAAAAAATATATCTATTTGGTGAAAATTTGAAATTTCAATACAGTAGTATTTAAATTTCAAGGTAAAATTAAGAAGTAGGTGTCTGTCTGACCACCCTAACCACAATAAAATGATAAAAAAAATTTATAATATTTTATATATAAGTAGAGGACTCATGTCCCGATGTGATGCATATTTTCTTATAAATTTTTTCCAAGTAAATAATTAATTATGAATTTTTTATTACAACTTTTAAAAAATAAAAAATCTCATTTGTCTAACCACCTTGACTTTGTCAAAAATTCATGAAATTCAATTTCTTTTTTTTAATCCTATAGTATGCAAAGCATAGAATGTGACGCATGTTTCGGATTCAAAAAATGTGATACCATTTGAAAGTTATAGATGTTTTTTAAGCAGCCTATCAATCGGGACTTTATTCGTAATTCTAATAGAAAATGAATAATAATTATTTATTAAATTCAAATTAAAGCATAATTTATATTGGTGGAAATCTAAGAATCTCCTTTAAAAACCCTTTTCGTTTCATCAATTTTGGGTTAAAAAAAAAGTCGTCAGCCACATGGGCCATCATATGGCTTACATATCACCACTTTTTGGCCCATTATGATCCTACACATACCCTGGTGTAGATAAATATATCTGTTCCCTTTCATTTACATTTTTTTGAAGTGTTAAATCACTGTTCTATGGGAGAAAATAATCAAATACAAGGACTTCCCTAGTTTTCCTGTGTAAGGGTTTGAGGGCTAAGTAGAAATGGCATCCATGATTCCACCCACTCTCTTGGAACTATAATTGGGTGGATTGGTTTGCAACATGGTATGATAGAGGCTCATTGAATTTAGGGGTCTATGAAAGCAAGAAACTTGGCATTGAATTGATGCCTAGGGCTGATAGGGACAATTTTCTTGTGAATTTGTGGTTGTTAAGTTAGGGTTTATCAATTTGATGGATATCTTGGTAGAGTCATGGTGACACTACTTGATTGTCCAATATCTACTTCAAACCAAAAACATCTCTAACAACTCTAAGAGCTATAATGGGATGGCATTAAAGGAACCTTCATATGAAGGATTTTCTAATGAAGGACCTTTGAATTAAGGTCTTCATTTGAAGGTTCTTGATGCAAAGGTTCCTTTTATAAAGCATTTTGGACATGAAATATTTAAAATAAAAAATAAATTCATTTGAAATTATTCACATGGCATCATTTTTGAATGAAGGTTCTTCATTCAAAGTTCATGACGACACCACCTTCAAATGAAGGTTCTTCATTCAACTGGTATTTTGTAATTTTGAAAATTTGGGATTTTTTTTGCCGCATCCCACTAGTGGGACACACTATTATGAAATCACTCATTAACAAAGAGATGAATGTGTGATAATAATTTCGGGTTAAAAATAAATCCATTTGAGCCTTTTATAAATGAAAGGACATTTGATGCAATCATATGCCTTGTTAAGGTTTTAAATTAATAGTAAGGGGGACATCATGAGTAGTTTGTTGGGCCCATTCAACAATATATGATGCAAGGATTGAATTTTATAGAATGTATCTACTATCAAGAAAGCTTGGAATTTTTTTACCTATATGACTATATCTCAAGCAATAGGCTTAATTTTTATCGAAATGATATTGACAAAGATTTTGTAATCTAGGTGTTGAGAAGCATAATTGGCCACCATCCTAGGAAAGATTCTTCATTCTCACTTTTAGGTGTTAAAATTTAACAATACCTTGATTGCTGAAAGAGCCCAAATAGCCTTTCTCCATGGTATCCAAGTACACATAGTAGTGCTCTTCTCTTATACGATTGGACATGATTTCAAGAACTTTGCTAGGAATTATTTATTTAACCTAAGGTTTTCTCATAATTCCATCATTGGAAAAGTATGATCAAATTATTCTATTATGAAGAATTGGTCTATGTGCCTCTAGTAATCACTATAAATGTTTGTAAGGATAAAATAACTAATTGCACAAGGTAGGAGAAAATCAACTTTGATTTCTTCAAAGATTATATTTCTCTATTCATAATTTTTAAGGGTTGTGTGTGGAGGAGGTTATCACTACCAAGAAGGGAGGAGACCTTTCCTTGCATATGTTTGTGGTTGAGGTATTAAATAATAATTGTATGGCTCTATTTCCATTCATTAGATCTAGTTTATCCTAGCATATACTTGGGCTCCTTTTCCCCTATAAACTTCCATTTGTTTGATTTTATGTTATATAAGAATAATTCCATGCTATGTTGAAATATAAGAGGTGGAGGAAGCCAAAATTAAATAACCCTTTTTTCGTTGTACCTTCAAATTTTTTCTTATTATTTTATGTTTTTAGCAACCTATGGGCATAAGATTTGAGGTAGGTTGTACAACAAATAATAACATCTTCCCACCAACAACCGAGATGTGGGTAGATTATGGGAGTTTTGCTAAGACCTAAGGCTAGTCCATAAAAATGTGAAAGACTAAGCTATTTTTTTGTTTTTATCTTATCTTAGACCATTTTACGAGAATGGGGGTGCCAATGTACAAGAATATATTTGGAAACTAGGTATGAGAATTGTAGGTTAAAGAGAATGGGGGTGCCAAACTTACAGTACTCATTGTCCCTTGGTCGTTGATTTTCCCTAAGTGCCCTCAAACTCATCCTCAGCGATGGTATTGACCTTGTTTTCACTCCTCCATACTCTTCCCCAATGTTGGTATTGACCTTGTTTCCACTCCTCAAAACTCTTCATCGGTGCTAGTATGGACCTTATTTTAATTCAAAACTCTTCATTGATGCTAGTATTGACCTTGTTTTCACTCCTCCAAACTCTTCCTCGATGTTGGTATTGACCTTTCACTTCTCCAATTTGACGAGCTACAACATGGTTTTGTTAGGTTTTAGAGTATGCTAATTATATTTAAAATTATGGTGCCATTTAGCAAGTTTTAGAGTATGATAATTAAATTTAAAATTATGGCACCATTTAGCTAAGTTTTAATATTCTACAATATAGTTAAGTATATATTAGCTATAACATAATATATAATATAATTATTTGACTTATTATAATTATATATTATATTCTTTAACAAAATTATTAAATACATATCAAATTATTATAATTAATAATTAATAATAAGTATATTTTTATATAATACAAAATATAATTAATATAATATATATTTAATATAATAGTAATATTAGATTAAATTATATATAGTATAATTATATTTATTATTATATAATAGTATATATAGGATTTTACTTGATATTTTAGAGGATTTTACCATTAAATGGCAGTTGAAACATGTTTTCCAATGACACAATAGTGGTTTTTAAGCATGACATTTGTTTCAAGCTCAAATCTCAAAATATATGTAGACTATTAGCTAATACAAAGAGAGATATAAACTAAAAATATGGAAAATGAGAGAAAGAGACAAACTTAGATAGATACAAAGAGAGAGAGAGAGCATGAGAGAGAAAAATATAAGAGTTACGAAGGAAAAGAGAGAGGGATAAGAGAAACTAAATTTTGATTGATTGTTTCATGTCAACAATCCAAGGATGGCATGCGTCCTTAGGGATTTATGCTCAAGGTAGCATGCCATTTGATTAAATATATGATAATTATCCTTTAAGAGCTCTTGAATAAACCCATTGCACACTTAAGTAGACAAAGAGATAAGGATCAATAGATACAGATATAGGGAGGGTGATTGATAAATCTCTCCCTGTCGCTCTCTATCTCTCAATATCTCCCACTATCTATGCCACTCCATCTTACCCCCTTTATCTATTGAGTTATCTCTCCCTCTCCCCCCTTTCTCTCTCATTCACTCCATCTCTCCCTCCATCTCTCCTACTATATATCTCTATCTCTATTTATCTTTTTATCTTCATCTCACTCCTCTCTCTATCTCTTTCTATCCATATATTTCTCTACCTCTATCAAGATCTCTCTATCTCCTTCACCATCCCCCTATCTCTATATCTCCCTCCCCCTCTATATATTTTGAGTTATCTCTCCCTCTCTCCCCTATCTTCTTCTATCTCTCTCTCTCTTTCCACATATTGCTCTCCCTCTCCCCCTCTTCTTTCTCTACCTTCTCTACATATCTATCTCCCTCTCTTCTCTCTCTTCCTCTTCAACCTATCTCTCCCTCTCTCCCCCTCTTCTCTGTCTTTCCTCCTCTAACTATCTACATCAATTTCTCTCCCTCCCCCTCTCTATCTCTCACCATTTCTCCCTCGCTATCCACCATATCCATTGGCTCTCTATCTCCACCTCTCTTTCTTTCTATTCCCATATATCTCCATCTCTCTTTCTCTTCCCATATATCTCTTCTTTCCACATGAAATGCCAAATGTAGTAATTTTTTTGTTGTTTTTGTCAAGTTTCATTAGCCCAGCTATTTAGTGGGTTGAATAAAGTTGTGTTATGACCCTTGGTCTCTTTAAAATAATTAGACAATAATAAGGAGATCAGGAAGGGGAGAAAACTAAAGTCCTTCAAAATAGGGGTAGTTGTGGGTTTGTTAGTTTTCTTTATATACTATATACTTAGTTCCTCTAGGATAAATATGTCATTGTAGAAATGAAATATGTTTGATTATCTACCGAATATTGTTTTGTGTTTTTGAAATGGAAGAGATTTACAACTCTATAGAAATGGCTATATGCTAATTGTCAAATTATTAGACTATTTAGATCATTTTAATTGACTACTACATAATAGTTTATTTTGCTGAAATAATTGTTTCCATTCTTTATATTTTTTACATTGGAATACACATCATATTTTATTTCATGCCAATATACTTCTTTCATAAAGATATTTGTTTGATTTTTCCTTTCTATTTTCATATTAAAATTAAAAAAAATATATTCTATAATATAGAATTATTTTCAAATTGGGACAATAAGGATTCTAAGAGATATATTTAATCATAAATTTTACGTCATAAATATCATTTAATTTGTTTGTTGTAACTTTAGTACTTTTAGTTAAAATAAAAATAAATTAAAGTTATATATACATATAGATAAATTGGAAAAGTTGTTTAACTTAATTACTAAAATTGATCTAAAAATGTTCAACACTTTAGATAAATTAAATTAGATAGAGTTAAATTGGAGGTGTCATTTGAGTTAATAATTAAATAATGTAATAATCAATTAAAGAAAGGGACATAGGTTTGGATGTGTTTGAATTTTATCAATTGAAATCTAAAATTTACCAAATAATTTTCATAAAAACCACTTTATTTTCCTCCATAAAACCAAAATTGCCTTTTACCGCCATACCACTGCCTAAGTATCCACCCTTGTAAAACCTTACCACATACCTCCTTATCGCAGACTCTTGCAATAAATCTCACGGTATCATAGTCAAAAAAATTAACAATAAATCATTTTTCCGCTATACCATAGAAGGTAGGAGCTTGGCCCGAGGTGGAGTGGTGAGATAAAGAACAACAATGAAAGGAAACCACTACACCGTGGGTGGTCATAACATGACCCATAGTTGAGTGGTGTAGTTGATAAAAACAATAAGGGTAGGCACCACCATACCATAGGAAGAATAATTATAGCCTGCGATGAAGCAGTAGTACACCGCCATACCACAAGGAGGTGAGAAGTGTCCATTGGTATAGTGATATGTAGATATCTATGTGGTGGATACACTGCGGTACCGCTAGAGAGTCAAAGATCAAGAGCGATAGAGTGGTAAGTTAATGAAAGGAAATAAAAGCACGTCGTAATACTATAGGGAGATGAAAATTGGCAGGAGGTAACGTGGTAAAGAATTTATTGAAGCATTTAAAGAATATCTATCACATCAATCAACTTTGAAATATGAATTGAGCTTGCTACAAAGATTTGAATCATGAAAATTTATAGGTTAAGAGTAAAGACAACTTGGGATTAAAACACATAACATAAGTTAGTTGTTTTTCATTCACGATGGCCAAAATTAAACCATGAGCAAGCATGGAGGGTGAAGGAGAAGATAATTTTTAATGGCAATTCATATCATCGGGAAAGTTCAGCTCACTCCCATCTATAAATTTCATAATGGCGCCTAAGAAAACAGAGGTAGGAGCTAGGATAGATGAAGCCAAGACAAATAAACCCTCTTTACAGTCACCATTACTTGGTTTGTTCCCTGCATCAGTGAACAAGTGGTCGAAGAGTGTTTTCAAGGATTTTCCCCAAGGTTCTAGAGACCCATTTATACCCTAATCTAGTTGGAATCTTTACTGGTATTTTTACTAAAAGAGGAATGATAAGGTTCTTGCATCAAACCCATGGACTTTAGATGTAGGTAAGCTAATTGTGCCCAATGTCTTCATGGATACCGAGCTAATTAAAGCCCTAGCTCACAGTTACCATAACCCAACCAAAACCATCAAACTTTCAAATGGTGGGTGTTTGGTGGATATTTATAGGGAGGCTATCATAGAATGTTTTAATCTTAATAGAAAAGCAGTAACAAAAGTGAACTTGGAAAAGTTAGAGTAGGAATACAAGAGGTTAGGAAGAAATTTCCGTAGTGATGAGCTCCCCTTACATATGAAAAGGGGTTATAACAACATAAAAATATCAATCCCTTCTTCCAAGGTTGAGCCCTTTCAAGTTGATGAACTCCAAGTGTATTTTAGAAACACCTACTTTGCATTGTGGAAAATATTGAGAGTGGATTCCGAGGAAAATATGTTATTAGGGTTCATGATGATGGCTATGATATTTTAACATCCCGAATAAAATGTGGAGTTTAACTTTGTGTCTGTAATTGAACTGTAGATTCATGAGGGCTTGATTCAAGTCAGGGAGGCCAGGGTCTCCATTACGTATAGGAAATACTCTTTGCTATGTCATTTAATTCTATATCAGAATGAAACTAAATAGACCAAGAGAATGAACTTGTGTACACATGAAAATGGAATTAAGCTTCCCGTGCAGAGTTGGTGTTACATCTAGGATAGCAAGTGAAAAGAGAGTGATTTTATGTTGTTTAGGGATGATTTTTCTATGAGACTGATACATGTTTTGGGTTACCCTACACCAAGATTTCTTTACTCTTTAATGAGAGTAATGAGACCAGTCTAGGGCAAGTGAGACCAAGGCTTCATGCATAATTATACTAACATGTTCTTCATGCCACAATACACACTTGTTAGAGTCTATAGGTGTAACCAATCCCCACACATCTTGCCTAAGTTTGTAATGACAATACTATGTTTCTTAGATTTCATGTGGTAGATGTTGTGGATGGAGCACGATTGGATGAAGAATCAGAGAAAATGCACATTTTTACCTGATTTGAAACTGTATGAAGACTTGTCTATTGGGTTAGAGATGCTGGAGGAATTGCAAAGGTTCATCAGGGTTGATTATTCCCTCAAGTCTAGAAAGGAGAGAGTGTGTGATCCAGAGAGACACATAAAAATAGCATAAGGACTCTACGAACAAAAAGGGCCATTTCACATTAATTTGACTCCCAAGTGGATGTCATACGAAGTCTAGCTTATTTTGCAAATGTTACACAAACAAGGAATAAGTGGACCAGAATGATGAAATGGGAAGAACATAAAATGAAGGAAGGAAAAGGTTTCAAGGGGTTCTTTGCAAAAGAACCTAGTACTTGGAAGAGAATGCAACTAACCCTTGGGAAGTATGATGAAATGTATGAGATGGCTTAGATAGAGGGGTTGATTCCTACTACTGCACCCCAACAACCATCACATGAAGCTTCCACCTTAGATTTTCTGCCTCCATCACCTCCACACTCATCCCCTTCATCTCCCATCCAGGTGCCCCAGGCCAAGAAATAAAAAGTTGAATCATTAGTTGATTGCAGTGATGATTAAGAGGAGGGTGCAGTCCTTGCCTTAACTAAAACAAAAGGAGTAGCAGAGCAGTGAAAAATCTCAGAAGCCTCATGATCCTAAAATTAGGATATCAGAAGAAGTTGCAGAATAAATTCAAGTTGATGAAAGGGTGGTTTCCTCTTTGAGGTTTATTGAGGATGATAAATTCATCCATAACAATGAGTTCAAGGATTTCTGGATCAAAACTAAGATGAAGTAGTATGATGAAAGATTAAGAATAAATCTCATAAGGCTTGATAATACAAAATAGACTGAAGTTGAGGCTCAAAGATTTGTTGAGCTAAATATTGACAATATTAATGTCATTCCTGAGGAAGAAAGAGAGCTAGTACTGAGCAGTAATATGTTGATCATACCGGGAATGGAGCTATCCAAAGTAATCCTTTTGGACCAAATTAGATCATAGGATGACCCAAAGATAATTGCAGAGTACTTTTCGAAGGAACGGGTATCAGGAATAGGGTATAACCCAACCATTCAGACCCTTGCTTTATGGACCAAGTAGAAGAATACAAGGAAGCCTAGGCTTTTAGATGTGGTCGAAGAAATTAGGGGATCAACCATGATCAAGGCAATGCAAGATATAAATCCTATAGAGGATGCAACTATCACCATGCACTCTGTGATGTTTACTAAGGATGTGGTTGAAAATATGGAGAAAATGGTCAGTGAATATGAAAAAGGACTAAAACTGTCAAACAATGAGGTAAATAAGTTGTTCATCGAGAATGTAAAGCTAAAGAAACAACCACAATAGGCCACAACAATGAGGGGAAATGAAGTAGTGGTGATTCATCCACCTATGTGAGCTGAAGATCCACAAGTGTAACAATTAAAGGATGAAATCAATAAGTTAAAGAAACATAACATGGAGGATGTCAAGCATCATGTCTTAGATGCCCTAAGGAAAATATCGGAGCATAGAGCTGGGGTACTAGAAGAGAAAATGTGTGGAATACATGAGAGCTTTAGCAATCTAGTCAAAGCTTTGGAACAAATAAGTGTTAGTTCCCCTATTATTGATGAACTCCAGAAAAGGTGGCAGCTAACTTATCATACTTTAACCACTCTCTACAAAGCAACACAACAAGACCCGTATGCTCCTAAAAAACTCAAGCCTACTCAAGAGAAGGTAAAGAGTGATGGGTTAGCATAAATATTTAGTGGACATGAAAAGGAAAGTAGAAAATAGGAGTAAATTTGACTCAATAAAGTTTCTCTTCAACCCTTCAATCATTAAAGATGACAGTCAAATAAAAGGTGTTGAGGAATGGAGGAACGAATTTGATTAGATGTTTTCCCAATGCTTGACACATGTGCTGAATAATGGGGATATAATCTTGGATAGGTTTCATGTTGTATTGGATGGAATTATCACCTTGGATAATGGATACACAAAGTTCATGGTAGATACCAGGAACCTACTGGACAACGGATGAAAGAGCCACCTTGTGAACCTTACTTTTGCAGAGGAGTTTAAATGGCCAAATGATCTAACAGTTAGCAGATGATAGGAAAAATACTTAGGCTCAGATGAATAATGATTACATGCATCATAGGGAGAAATGATCATACAGTAAAATATTTGAACATGTCTTGACTGACCACGTGCTTTGACTTGGAGATTAATGGATTAGTTATTGTTGTTATCTTTCAGTTATATTTATTTTTTATTTTCATCCTTTGTTATCAAATGCTGTGTCTTTTGGTTTGAATCTTTTTGCCTCTCATATAAATAAGAGAGGCCAGGACCAAAATTATTATTAGAAGATAGAAAGAGGATAGGTTGATAGAATAGATAATTTCGAAAATGCTTACAGTTCAAAGGACCATGATGCATGTATGAAATTTTGGAGGAATCAATGAAAGAATTATGATTTTGTGGAACCTTTTTTAGTATCAGTTGTTTGTTAAATTAATTGAGAATACTATTAAGTTGTCTTCAAGGTTGATATTTATTTGTTATTTAAATTGATATATCAAGCATATGTTCAATTTATAGATTTATTTAGATGACAACCATCTACAAGTGATTGAAGGCACAAATTTATTGATGAGATTTAACAAAACTATACAATATATTACATAATAAGTAAAACAAATGGAAATCATTAGACTCCATACACCCAACAGGGCACTGGTCTCATGCATTTCATCTTTTATTTTATCCATTTTATTTTTTACATTTGTTAACTGAACATATTCTAATATTACACATACACTTTATTAGTATTATATATGCTCATTGTAAGATTTCCATTGTGAATAGATTGTTGTAAACAAAATCCAATTTCAATGCCAAATATAAAAATTGTTATGTTTCTTTTGTCAAGTTTCATTAACCAATCAATTTAGTGGGATGAATAAATTTTTGTTATGACCCTTGGTCTCTTTAAAATAATTAGACAATATTAGGGAGATTGGGAAGGGGAGAAAACTAAACTCCTTCAAAATAGGGGTAGTTGTGGGTTTGTTGGTTTTCTTTGTATAATATATACTTAGTTCCTCTAGGATAAATAAGTCACTATAGAAATTAAAAATGTTTGATTATCTACGTAATATTTTTTTGTGTTTTTGAAATGGAAGAGATCTACAACTCTATAGAAATTTCTATATGCTAATGGTCAAATAATTACACTATTTAGATCATTTTAATTGACTACTACATAATAGTTTATGTGTTGAAATAATTCTTTCCATTCTTTGTAGTTCTTACATTGGAATACAAATCATATTTAATTTCATGCCAATATACTTCTTTCATAAAGATATTTTTTTTATTTTTCCTTGCTATTTTCATCTTAAAATTTTAAAAAATATATTCTATAATATAGAATTATTTTCAAAATGGGACAAAAAGGATTCTAAGAGATATATTTAATCATAAATTTTAAAATCATAGATATCATTTAATTTTTATGTTGTGACTTGAGTTCTTTAAGTTAAAATAAAAATAACTTAAAGTTATATATACATATTGTTAAGTTGGCAAATTTGTTTGTCCATTTTATTTCTTACATCTATTAACTGAATATATTCTAATATTACACATCCAATTTATTAGGATTATATTTTTTCACGGTAAGATTTCTATTGTGAATAGATTGTTGTAAAAAAAATCACATCACTTAATTATGCTCAGTTCGTAAAGGTAGACCCACCTAGGTTTGGTAGCACCTGAAGAGAAGGTTCAAATTATTTGGCCTTATTTGTTACCATACAATATATCAAGAGATTGTAAGCCTCTTGAGGTATTCTTACTTTCATTTTTGAGAGCTAATAGCCTCCAAACCTCCAAATCCACAAAAAGATTCCACTTGTACAGCTAAATTCTTGCCAAACCCAAAAACCCTTGTTTTAGGCCAAAATCATGAGGGTTTATTTAATATCCTAATTACACAACATCCTAGAGCTCAAATCCAACTCATACACAACCGATTTGGTTTGCAAATTATATAAAAATTCATAAAATTAGATCTCCCATGCATATTTTGTTGAAACCTAATCTTGAACCTCTCATTTCACATGCTTTTCTTCACAAAACTCTTGAGGACAACAACTATACCTTCTTTATTTATCATCCTACACCCTATTAATGCATCCTAAAATTACAATAGTATCCATGGGGCCTCTTACACAAGCTACATTAATCACAAAAAATTTAAGAGCCCCTTTATATTGTGTTTGGACTATAAAACCCTCAAATATAGGGTAATCAGGTTGTATGCAATGAAATGAAGCTTTCTAACTCAAATAAATGCCTTAAGCCATCCAATCAAATTCAAATCAAATCTGACACATATATTCATGACATGGAATTCATTTCACATCAAAATATGGCTGTATGTTACCGCACATTGCTGCAAAATAGGAAAAATACAGAAATTTTGAAGAAAAACATAGATTTTGGAATGTCAAGAGCTTGTATTTTAGATAATAAACCTTCAACAACCTTTAAAATGATGAATTTATACCTTTTAAAGGCCTTTACACCTCAACCACTAAAAAACCACCTCTACAACTGACTTTTTAATCTTTTATGATCACATGAAACATAAAACACACTAATTTCAGGGTTGTTAACATCACTATTGAAATGCTTTAATTTTTTGACCTTTCAAATGTATTGAAACTCCTAGGAAACCTCTAAGACCATGCTAGTGGCTTGATAATATCATTATTATTAACATGAAACTAACCTTTCACCCTTTTACATGTAAATTCTCAAATTTTCCTTAAAAAGACTACAAAACTCTTTAATGCAAGACTCAAAATCCTAACTCAAAACTTCACCTAGAACATGACTAATGGTCTTGAGCGACCTTATTCACAATAAAAAATTCTTGAAATTCCTAAACCAACCTATTTACCTCCATAATATCATCACATATTTAACTATAGAAGATAAGCCAATAAAATCCTACCTTATATTTTGTAGTAATCAAATTGGAGATGATCCTATAAATTACATTGCAAAGGGTGATTGGTCTAAATAATCTAAACGACTTTGCAATTATTTCACTACTATGATCAATGTCTCATCTTTCATGAAATTTCCCAAAACACTATTCATTATGATCATATGGAAATTTCTAGGAGAGCTAAAATAGTTGTAACATCATGAGTTAAAATTAAACATTAAAAATTACATCATGAATTAATTATGTAATGGAATAAAAATTAAAAACATCATCAATTAATTATGTAACCACATAAGTCAAGTATAATTATATCAAGAAATTAATATCAAATAGATAATACAATCGCATAACTCATACATTAAAATGTCATTGTCTTCTTCTTCATTCAGCTTTTTGTCTTTATCATCCGATTTATATTCAACATTGTAAGGATCGGTCATATCATCATCATCGTCATTGCTATCAATTTTGATAATGTCAACATCCACACAGATATCATCTTCATGAAAATTAACTCCTACATCATCATGATCTAGTTCCTCCTCTTTAACATCTTTGTCAAGCATATCATCAACTAATTGATGATCCTGATCATCATCTACATCATCTTCTAGTTCTTCAGTATTTTCTTCTTCCACCACATTATACTTTACCGGCCTTCCTCTTGGATCATGTCTAACAACAAATGACCAACCCAATTTACCTAGAAACTCTAAGTAAAATACCTACTCACATTGGCCTGGAAGAACATAGGGCTCATTTCCAACTCGTTCGATTGACCTTGTATTAACCATGGTAAATGCATTATCATGTTCAATAATAGTTCTCTCACGATCATTTTCATTCAATCGCAGCCTATACCATAGGATGACAAACATAACTAATTTGAAGGAATTAAAGTCACACTCAAGTATATCATCCAAAATCCCATAGTATCATTTTTCTGAGACTTCTGGAAGTATGTCGCTTCTAGATGAAACATTAGTCACCTAAAAGACTCCAATTATCCTAGAATCACAAGTTTTCTTCGTGTCATCCAAATTTTTGATTCAAAATTTACAATCATTGCACCACATAGCCTTGTGGTGTTTCACCTGCAATATGTCAAACATGTAAAAATTATTGCAATATCCTTAGTTGATAAAAATTTTAATTCCTGGTCGAATGTATGGAAAGAAAAATTTCTCAACATATATATACATCAATATAATTGAAAATAATTAAATAATATGGGTGATTAATATATTTATATGTACCTGTTTATCTCTTAAATCATATGTTGAATCTATTTCCCTTGGTGTAACACTGGAATCTCCATTACAATGACTTCCCATGTTAATGCACGACCTGATTGTTGACATTGTTCAATCCATACTATCATGCAATCAAAATTGTTTGTGACGTAAAAATGTAGTGCATCCCACTATCAACCAACTTTATCAAAAAAAATGAAATTCACAAATGATGTATAATTAGTTAATTACCACATATATGACCTTAATTTACAATTGATGTATATTAAAGATTAATAATTAAATAAGTACAATATACATAAAAACCAAATGTAAAATGTATTCTAATTAATCTCCATGGCCATCTTATAATTACATGTCACTTTACTCAATCTACCTAATATACCTTTCCCCATTAGGTACTCCCCTTCAAATTTTATAATGGAGTTGGGATCGCAAATGCGATCTACATGGATCTTTGCTAAAAAATTAGGAAGATATTCAGTAATGTACACCAAGGTCTGGTATACCATATATCCCTCCAACATTGAATCCTTAGGATGTTCTCTTTGCCTAACCAAAGCCTTCAAAAATTTTAAGTGCCTCTCAACCATCCTCATTGACCTTATGTGTATAGGTCCACACAATTCAATCTCCTCAACTTGGTGTATGAGGTAGTGTTCTTGTGCATTGAAAAATATCGAAGGTAGACACTTTTGCATTTCACACATTAGACGAGGAATTTTTCTCTTTCAATTATTTATATATTCTTTATGAATTCTTTTAGATGACAACCATCTACAAGTATTTCAAGGCACAAATATATTAACGAGATTTAACAAAAATATACGATATATTACATAACAAGTAAAATAAATGGAAATTATGAGATCTATACAACGAATTGAACAAATATTGCTACTTACCTCATGTATTTTCCAAGATAATATATAAATTGCTTGACATTGTTGTAGAAGTTGTCTAGGAGAGATAGAGGTAGAACGTACTACAACAATTATAAAATGATCTTTTCATTATTTTTCAAAAAGTAGTAAACATATTACACTGAAAAGTACATGCAGTATACATATATATATATATATATATATATATATATATATATATAATATACCAGAATAATTAGCTTAATGAAGGTATGCCAATCATGAGTTTTCATCCCTGACCCAAATTCACCTTTCTTTGTTATGATATTGTTTATGTTTGTAGCAAATCCTGTGGGAAATCATTTTTTTTTGTATGACTTCTTTTATATCATTGCTTTGTTGCTTCATTAATAACCGAGGAAGGGAAATTATATTAATTTGGTCTCTATCGCTATTTAATTGAATGAGATTTTTCATTGCATGATTGGTTTCCTGAATATCGCTACAAATTTTGACAATTTTTTATTTGTCATGCCTTCCAGCCAAATATTTTCCATAATGTTTATGTTATATTCTTTTTGATATGCATTGTATCAAAAAAATGGATAATTTGTAGCTGCTCATAGTAGTGAAACCTACTAAATTGTATGGGATAAATTTTCAATCCCTATGGAAGCTAACCATTAATGCCTTGACGACCTTCATGAAGCATATAAGTTAAACAAATTAACAATGGCAATCATTGTCAATTACAACATGAGTAAATACAACACAATATGAAAATATAAATTCCAAACATATCATATATGATAGATAAACAATTTGATCTGATGTGTAACCTTGACGATTAATTCTATTATATTCCAACTTCCATAGGCGAGGTGTCATTCTTCATGGTTTTGATGTAGTCTCGTCTTTCCCATTGAAAATATGTTTTTCAGTAGTTTGATACTTATGATTTCTATGGAGGAAGTGCCTGTACTCATCAAACACTTTCTTTCCGAAACTTGTTGAATGACGAGATTTCATCTTTGGACCACAAATTGGAGATGCAAATTTTCCCTTTGTTTGAAGACCTACAAGATCATATATAATTGGATTAAATATGTCAATTTTTATAATTATATATAAAAAATAGATTATTTTAAAAACATGCATAATATATACTTCATAAAATTAAATATTGTTAAAGTGTAGTTAGATGTTATAACATACCACAAAAATTTGTTAGCCCTAGGGAATCATGAATTTTCCATAAAAGAATTGCAAGGAATTGAAATTATCTTTGTCTTATTGGTCTAGATACATGATACATAGTGATGCCATTCCAACAAATATAATTCATTATGCAACAAATAAGACAAATGAGATGCTACTACGCTAAATAAAATTGATGTAAAAAAATATGTGGAATAATCATTGCCAACATTATGTGCTCTCTCTTTATTGACATCCATGGAGGAATTTTATTGTTGATAACAAAAATAGGCCACACCGAGTAAATAGATCTCAATTCTCCAAACGGATTGACACCGTTCGTTGCCAATGAAAGCTTGAGATTACGACATTCTTCTTTAAAGTGTGGAAATTTTTCCTCCATGTCCCTAAATATAGAACCATCTGTAGGCATTTGAAGAATTTCATCTCCACTTCTATTTCGTGCATGGTAATCCAAATATTGTGTAAGATTTTGCACCTAAATAGCCGTTGCATACATCAAATAATGGGAATATAACAAAGAACCTTTTGAGGCATGTTTTTTGTTAGGTGATCTATTCGATATTGGGTATGTGCAGGATCATCATGGAAAAACTAGGCCCTTAAGTGGAAATGAAATTCAGAAAATCAAAGTTAGGCAACTTGACGTAAAAATTTGAATAAGTCATCTCTATTATTTCAAAAATATGTAAGAATAGAATCTCTATAAAATTGAATGTAATTTCTAAACTACTAGGTTTATTTTTATATTTTAAATCTATTTGGTGAAAATTTAAAATTTCAATGCAATAGTACTTAAATTTTAGGGAAAAATAAGAAGTAGGTGTCTGTCTGACCACCGTACCAAGAATAAAATGATAATATTTTTTATAATATTTTAGATATAAGTAGGGGACTCATGTCCGATGTGATGCATATTTTTTTGTAATTTTTTCCAAGTAAATAATTAATTAACATTTTTTATCACAAATTTTAAAAAATATAAAAACTCGTATGTCTAACAACCTTAACTTGGTCAAAACTTCATGAAATTCGAATTATTTTTTTAATCCTATAGTATGTGAAGCATAGAATGTGACACCTTTTTTGGATTCAAAAAATATGATACCGTTTGAAAGTTATAGATTTTTTTCAATCAACCCATCAATTAGGACTTTAGTCGTAATTCAAATAGAAAATGAATATTAATTATTTATTAAATTCAAAGTAAAGCATAGTTTATATTGGTGGAAATTTGAGAATATCCTTTAAAAACCATTTTCGTTTCATCAATTTTGTGTTAAAAAAAAGTCATCAGCCACATGGGTCATCATATCACTTAGATATTGCAACTTTTTGGCCCATCATGATCCTGCACATACCCTATCTAGTGATATGAAATTCTGGGCATTATGTGGCAAATTCTTGTTGTTTATGATGTATAATATGATCATTGGGACATTCAACTATTGCTTGATATTTGATTCCAATATCTTTCATAATGCCAGATAAATCTCAATATGAGCGAGGTAAAATATTTGATGGTGGTAACAAAAATTCACCAATCAATCTACAACAAAAAATAATGTGTTAATATAAAGAATATAAAATGGTACATATTTCATCCTTTATTTACTAGTGATGAACTAACAAAAATTAAAATAGATGAAAAAAGATGACATATATGGCATACCTTAACATCCATGAGATTTCTATGTTGGATAAACCATTCACAACCTTCAAGTTCACCAAAAACAATACAACAAAGAGAATATTTGTTTGGGAGCCTTCATAAAGGGGCACATATGGCTTCTCAAGTATAGGTAAATCATGAATATCATCAAAATCATCTCGATCATCATGATCAGTTGTCCCACTAAATGTGTCATGGATCAATGTATTTGGACCATCACCTTCAAGTGTGTTTTTTGGCACATGATCATCTTCTTCCATATGATCATTAACTTCATCTTCAATATTTACAACTCCATGTTCCCCCACTTGCAAAACCACATTCTTTGGGCTATGATAATCCATATCACGTGCCATAGGGTGCCCCACCTTTATAATAATGATAGACACAATAAACCATGATCATGATCAAGTGATTATATATATATATATAATGTTAAAATAATATAAATATTTAAAAATTCAATCAATATAAACACATATAATGAACAACTTAACAATGGATGATAATCATGGCCCCCTTCAATGTGACCATGCTACCTACAATGTCTCTAAGATGTTTTGATTAAAATTATTCTCATCTTTAAGCCCTTGTAATTATTGCAAGGAAAATAGCATTTCCCATCACCCTTTCTTTTCAATCTAGCCCACAATCTAGAAATTGTCTCTTCATTTTGTTCTGGACTATTATTATTTGACATGATTTTTCTTTACCAAGCTTGAATATTTAGATCTTCAAAAAATATAAAACTCACACTCCAATAATTTTTAATCATAGATAGGTAACAAAATCTAATAATTCTGATATTTTATACCAAAAAAATTCGGCATGCAACCACCCCTGCAAAAGAGAAGATAGTCTAAAGTTAATGACCCCAGAAAACACTTTAAAATGCTAATTCTAGAAATTATTAAATTTTTATTTTACTATGATTTCCAACCGTTAGACTCCTAAAATCAAGATATTGAACTTTGACAACAAAATCTGGAAATGAAATTATGAAAATGCACAAATCTAGAAATGAAATCTGATTAGAGGTTGCTTTAAAATATTATATTCAAACTTGGAAGTACAAATCTAACTTCACAAATGAATTTTGGAAATTAAATAATATGGCATAATAAAGATTTTCATTTGAAGTGGACCACCCTATTATATATGCATTGATAAAGTTAAAAGATCTATGAATTTTATCTACAATATAGCATACATAGTCATCAGTCTTATTCGCATCCATGTTTTGGATATCAATAGGAAACACCATTAGATGGCCTCCTTGAAAGTTCAACCCATTAAAGGAATAATGAAAGGGTCTTCCTTAATGATTACAGGATATTTTGGGTTCCTACTCTTAATATTTTTCTGTTTATTTATATCATAATAAGGTTACACTACAATATTTTTTTCTCTTTTTATCTACTCTAACTCCTATTTCCTATGATACATTCAATCATAATAGTATTGTGCTTCCTATAAGTACATTATATCATGGATGAATGAAAAAAATGTTCAATGCCATGAGGCCCAAATGATATTCATGCATTGGTCTTGAAATGTCATCAAACTTAGACTAGTCATTGTTATATAGTATCAAAGTTTCATTGATACTATTGGCCAGTATGATTTCTCATATAAATTGAATAATATTAATAACCTATATATTCATAGGGTCCACTAATTATGTTTGATAGTGTATTGGCCAGTTTACTGTCCAATGCTATTTGCTAAATAAAATATAGTAAAATTTAAAAACAATGATCTTTATTATATATTAATTGCAACAACCAACTCACAACAAACTCTATTCTCTTTAAATATTTGTTTCTTCTCTTTCATGGAAAGGAATTACAAATCCAAAGTTTTCTTACAGGCTAAGAGACTTATAAGCTGATATGTGTATATTCATGTAATTATCTTTTCAATCTTTATTTTAATTGTTTGGTTGCTTGTGATTGTATGTTGATTTATTTTCAAATAAATGTGTAGATTTAATATTGTTGATTGAAGGTATTTATTAGAACATTTTATTATGTTTGTAGATTATAAAGAAAAGGAATATACTATTCCCAAATTTCTTGCTTAAAAAGATTGAAATACACACTCATTTATTTATAATATTTATATATTAATAGATAAATATTATATTTTTGATTATTGTGATGACTTCCAACATTCAAATTGGAAGGAAATTTTTGCAGTCTTTATTATTTAGAGTGGAGTATATAGAAAAGATCAATGTTTTATATTTTAATATATTATATTTTACATTGTATTTGATCAACAAATATAGTTTGATGATGATTCTTTGACTAGTGTTACAATATTAGTATCTCGGGGTATTATATAAGCAGATATAAACTACTTTTGTATGATGCTTGATGTTATACCCATGTCCAATAGCTATCACCATAATTGTTATTATTATGTATATGAAATATAGGGATACTATAGAGGTAAGGATCAATGAACAAAGAGAAAAGATTTAAGGAAATGGAATTCAAAGTAAGGCATGACACTTTCCTATAGATTCCCAAAAGAAGATCAAATTCATGAATATTCAAAAAAACAATGATTAGTCCATGTCGTAACCATGAAGGGGGCACTGAAATTAATAATAACAGTGATAGGGTAGTATGATGAACTTTAAAAGGTACATAAAGAAAAGTAACTGAGCAGTCAGGAGGTATTTTAAAACATCTTAAATCTTGTCAATGGTTCATTATATTCATAGAAATATGGTAAACTAATAAATATTTCCATCTCAAAAAATTTCAAAAGAGGACAATATCTTAAGGAGCTACCATATTTAAGTTCTTCAAGTGTTATGCAAGGCCATTGAAATGAAATGAGTAAACTCACGCATAAGCTAAAAGACAAAGGATAGTCAAGTTGCTAGAGGGTAGGTATCATAAATGATATGGGATCACTTTCAACATAGATGATGATGTTTCTAAAGGATCTCCCATTATGTCTATTAAAGACTTATAGAGATATGACAGTCATATGTCATTGTCAAAAACTAGGAGAGGACAACATATACACTAAAGGACTTTATATAGTCCATATAAGAAGGTCATATAATTTCCATGAGAAAATATTGCTATAAGTTACATATTTTACAATGAAAACCATGAAAAAGAATCCTATGGTACACTTTTATTTTTTTTGCTTCATTTTTCCTAATAAGGTCAAATACTTTGTTTTAGTGTTTGAATCTACCACATAGAGATTAAATATGCTTACTCTCAAATAAAGTTGAATTATATAAACAATAGTCATATTCCTCCCTTAACATAAAGGACAATATAAAGTACTAAGGAATTTTATATCCTTTATAAGAGATTTCTTTTAACTAGTTAAAAACTTGAGAGGGTAATACACAGGTTGCGATGAAAGTTAGAAATTTATCATAAGTAGCTCAATCCAAAAGGAAAAAAATTAAACATGGAAAAGCATGAGTAGGTTGACCAACTTCACTAAAGGAACAAGTTATTTTTTATAAAATCTTACCTGGATATTACTTGATAGGGTAAGGAGTGCTCTTTTCCACTCAATTTCATATGGTGGCATATCTACACACAAATCACCAAATTGTCAAATAACTAAAAAAAGTGTAATACTTAATAAAGTTGTTACAACATGCCATTTATGTCAAAATCAACTCTTCTTAACACAAAAATTTTGGTTTCCAATTTGGGAGGTTCATCTTTTGATTCCTATATAAACTTCTGAAGGAATTTGGCAGCTTATACTTCTACATGAGGAGAAAAATTCATCTTGTAAATTGTTCTAAAGTACAAAAAAATAGAAATCATATAATCTTCGTGATAGTTATAGCTTGCTATATTTTTGTTAGCATCTAAAAATTTTAAGTGAACTCAGAAAAATAGAGAGGCCTTGACCTTCATTTTTTCATTTTTTAGTTTGTTGCTCTAAATATCTCACAATATTTAGAAATTGTTTTCTTTCTTTCTTTCTTGTTCAAAAAAAAAATAGATACATTTGTATAGAGTCAAGATGAATTCAATAACTTCAGGTAAAAAATATACAATAAATAATTTTATAAGACACTGGCATCTAAGGTCTAAAATCTATTTCTAAAACTTGGAAAAGGGAAAAATACATCTTTATGACGTAGTATTCAAAAATATCATAGATAAATGGCTCTAACTATCCACTATCAAACATTCCCAATTATTTGTTCAACCCTTTAGGCCTAAATCTTGACAACCATTTCACTCTGTAGCTATCTATATGCCTTTTATATTATCTAGTTATGGCTCCCAAATCTATTGAAAATTGATCATTAGGGTTAAAATTGAAACCTTGCAAATATAATCATTGTCCAAATTCATCAAGAATTTTCCATCAGTTATAAATAATTCCCTTATAAAGAATTTGTGAATTCAAGTCTAAAATCTGGAAATGAAATTATGAAAATGCACAAGTCTGAAAATGAAATCTCATGAGATGTTGCTTTAAAATATGATTTTCAAACCTAGAAGTACAAACCTGACTTCATAAATGAATTCTAGAAAATTACAATGACTACCCTAAACTTAGTGAAATCTTCTCAAATTTTATCTGACATAAGAAAATCATCGAGCAAAACACTGTTGCAATAAATAGTTGAGCTCATTTTTATTTATGTTGGCCACAATTTTTTTTTATGGAGGTCATCCACAAATTCTTTTTTTCTACCCAATACGGTAGCACGAGCCTTCTTGGGTTGAATCTCTTCGGCTAAGAGCTAAGGACTGAAGGGTATCCATTCTGCAAAAATCACTCTGGGCATGATCCCAACCTCATCCCTTTGCAAGTCCGTCAAAATTTTGATGAAACATAAGGTTCGTCAAAATTCCAAGGAACGTCTCGGATAAAATTTAGAAAAATTGAAAATTTCATATTTAATTTTACAAGTACCCAATGATACATCTGATTATACAACTTTCATCAAAAAAATTTGTCAAATTTTTCAATCAAATGAGTTAGTCATCATTCAAACCAAAAAACCTAGCATTCACTCATAATTTATTAAAATGTGTGCAAAATCCCTAATTTGGGACTCATATACCCCTTTGGGAAATTTAGTCCCAAAATAGGTTGATTTTCTTGATTTCTAGGTATTTTTTGTTGGCTTTTTATCAGCATTTGAATCCTTGAGAAAACCTGACTACATATGTCCCTTTGGGTGATTTAAATTCTCGTATTAGATCTTAAAATGCATTTTACAACATTAAAATCCTTGTTTTTGTTCTTTTTTTTGTTGTTGTTGTTATATTTTTTTTTTAGTTTACTAAGTTTCCATTTAATTCAATTCATTGGATTTAGCTTAATTTCATTTGAATAAAAAATAGAGAATATCATTTATCTTGTGTTCATTCCATCTTCCCTTTCCCTAATTTCCCCTTGCATGAGCTTTACAAATTGGTGTCCTATTGCTAATTATATAGTGAGACATATTTTGAGACTCATGTCATCTCGCGATAACACAATCATTGTGAATCTTGGGTTATCTAGCTCCTTTAGTACTAGTGTTGACACTAGTTCACTAGGTATGGACCATACCCTTAACAACTGAACCACAAAAAATTTAACACTAGGACCTAGGGAAAAAGGATTCCCTCTAGTAGGCCCTTAGGGTTTTTCACCCTAGGAGATCTTAGTTTGTAGGAATGGCACTCTTCCCACTTAGTGGTTACTAGATTTTTGGCGGTTGCATTCAAAGGAGAAGGGTTGATTGATGAAGTTTGTGATAGGTGTGTGTATTTTGTGGATAAAAAATGAAATTAAATGATACTAATCTAAATGAATGAAATGTAAACAAATTAAATCTAAACTAATGCAAACTACTCTAAAATGACCTAAATGTAAGTAATCTAGAAATTAATAGAGAAAGAAAGAGGGTGTGCACCCAGAAATGAAGCCTTGTAGATGAATGGCCATGTAATATTCTAGAAAATGTCTAACAATAGTAGAGGGACACTTACGCCAAGTTGGATGACCTAGTCAACTTGTCAGGAAACTTTTCCAGATCAGGTTTCAAGGAAAAGGGTACCCAAAAATATAGAAACCCTTTTCCGGGCTTAGCATAGGGACAAGGTCACCAATAGGGGCGACCTAGTCCTCTTGATGCTTTTTGAGGATTCGGGGTTTTATTTTGTGGGTCCCAACTGGTACTTTCTTCTTTTACAACAATCTCTGTCTGAAACTCCTGAAAGTGACTTGCAACTTGTCTTCTTGTTCCTTCTAGGGTTTGATGCTTTGAAGTGACTTGAGGGGAATGTTTGTACTTTCTACAAAACTTTGTACTTCACCAAATCTGCATACAAACCTGCAAACTCATGCAAAGACGAAGAGAATGTTGGGGCTAGGAAATAGGGATTTGCCTAAGTCAAATCCCTTTGATGGTAACTAAACCCAAATGAGAAACAAATCAAAGGAAAGTAAGATTGAATTATGCACTTAATGGAAATTCTTACCAAACCTTTGTTGTTGATGGTCTGCAACATGCAAGAGCAACTCCAATGGAGGTTGCTTGTGAAACCCTTGTTCTTGGTTGCTTTCTTTGGAAGATTTGAGTGCTAGAGTACTTGTGAAGAGATGTAAAAATGAGCTTTGGAGAGAGAAAAATGAAGGTGAAACCCTTATTTTTACATGTAAAACCCTAATTTTCCTAAAATGCAACATGATAGGCCGACACTAGGGTTTAGAGGGAAATATTCTCATTAAATTTGATTTTAAATTTCAAATTTATGCCAAAAGGGACTAGGCTGCCCAAGGTGGCAACCTAGTCCACTGGGGCAATTTCAAGTGGTGGTTGGGAATTATTTTTTTTTTAATGAATTTTATGAATTTTTCCTCCCAAAACAAACTTAAGTCGAGACTAAAAGTACTTTAAGGGGATAAATTAGCATAGAAAAAGGGTTAATTTAGGGGTGATAAGCCTAGATAAGTGTGAAAATGTATTATAACACTTTACAACACTTTGTCATAAGGATTAGAAAGGTGTAAGAAGGTGTTGTTTAGGTGAATTATGTTGAAAGGGGCTTATAAAAGTGAGGAAATGTGTTACAACACTTCACAACACCTTAGTAAAACACTATTAGGCTATTGTTGAATTACAAGCTTACAAGGTTGAATCAAGGTAAAAAAGGCCAAAATCCAATGGGAAAGGCCAAAATGAGTGAAAAAATGTCAAAGACTACACTTTTTGGTTATACAACAACTCTTTACCTTCAAGTAGTGGGACAAGTCTTGAAATAATGGTTGCTAGCATTCCACAGTAAAACATAATCCAAATCCATGAAGACATAACAAACCTACAACATCAACTGAGTAGTGAAAACATTTTAACCACTGCTATCCCTACTATAGATAACATACATCACATGATTGAAAGAGAAGGAGTTGAACTTGTGTGTAACCTAGCTCGAATTGTTGGAAAAAATCTTACCTCAGCAGCTAGTTTTGGTTGACCTTCAAACAATGTCTAAAGTGAAGGAGTAACTCAAATTCCTTCTCCCACTACCATTTCCTCTATCCCTACCTATACCGATCTTCAAGTTACAGCGATACAAACTACTAGTAATGTATTTCCTACCTTGGGTTTTTCTTCTTGCATTCCTAGTACCTTGGTGGATTCAAACATAATATCTCCTACCACTTTATCTTCCATAATAATTCAAATAACTCCCCCCTCAAATACATATACACCTCCACCATATTCACCTTTATATGAAAATGCAACCAATGACATTGATCATCATAAATCAAATTTTGCAAAATGTTTCATCCCTTGAAAATAAAATTTCTACCATAAATCAAAACAAAAATGACCAACCTACATACTATGTCAAAATAAATCCCCAATCCATTGAGATATTGAGAACGTTGATACCACAAGGTCTAGATATTCCTAGATTTGAGAAATATGGGGGAAAAGGAGATCATTATAACCATGTTTCCACTTACACTGCCTTATGTAGTTATTTTGTCCTTGAGGATAAGCTCTTGGCTATGCTTTTCCCTAGATCCTTGAAAGATACCCCCTTAGAATGATTTTCTATGTTACTAAATAACTCAATTAGTTCATTCAATGAACTTGTTGATTCCTTTATAAACCATTCCCAAAGTCACATGACTCCTAAGATGACCTTAGCTTATTTTATGAGATGTAAGAAAAAAGGTGATGAAAAAGTTACATACTTCATTTCACGCTACCAATCACTTTATTCCTAAATTGACGTAGAGATTCTTGATCCTCACCTTCAACAAATTTTTATTGATAATTTGAAAACTAAGATACAAGATAAGATTGGCATGAAAATTTTCCTTTCTTTATACACTTTTGTACTGCTCTTTGTGATTACCAAAACTCGGTTAGTAGTTGTGAAACAAAACCCACCTCTAGCCAGCTTGAAAATTTTGAATCTGTAAACAAAAACAATTACCAACCTTTTAGGAAACAAATAAAGGATTCCTTCAACTTAATCCCCCTCAACAAACAGCTCAATATGTTGATACCAAAGTTGTTTCTATAAGGAAGACAACTCCTTTCACATTTGGGGATCCGACTAGATAATTTATTTTCTTACCCGATACCCTTCATAGCACAATGCCACAACTTGGACATCTTGGTTACCTGATAATTTACTTGCTTAGTGTCTTAAAAAATTTTTGCAAGACCTTATTGATTCTATTTGACTTCATATTGGATTTTTTAATGATCAAAGAAATAAATCCATTTCCCCTCCCAACCAAAACATGCAAATATTTACCAACCCTATGTTGAATCATAACATTTCATTTGTTAAAGCTAGTGAAACAAAGAAGAATGATGTGATGAATGTTGACATGGATTATCACAACATGGATACTAATAAACAAGATCCTATAGATACTAATGAACAAAATCCTATTGATTGTTTGGTTGCATTGATAAAAAATCAACCTCATAATGGTTGAACTAAAAAGACTCTTGACATTGCTTTCTTATCTAAATATATCATTAGAAATGCACCTGATGGTCCTCTTTACATAGATAACTGAATCAATGATAAGCCTAGTAATGGGATACTAATTGATATCGTCTATGGAGATAATGTGATCAATGAGGAATTCTTACTTGTGCATGAACTCTATCAAAAAACATATGATAAATTGAAAGCGTGGATAAATACACATAATGGTTTCACTTTCCCTACGATGGCATTGATCACACTTCCACTACAAGTCGGATTGAAACAATAATATGTCTCATTCTCCATTATCTTGAAATCCAACCAGTTTTGTGTGAGCCCTGATTATCCATGGCTAGATTCCATTGAATCCATCCCATCAGTTGTGCATAAATTCTTAAAGTTTCCCTTTGACAACGAATTTTTTATTGTGCACCATAGTGGCTTTAATCCTTTGTCTTCTCGTTGGAAATTTTCATTAGATTTATTTTTTCTCGAGCCTATGGAACTGAAATATTCCAAACCAATTTTTTTTTGATTTTTCAATTAACAAATTTCAAACAATGCACCCGTTAAGGTTAGAAGATAAACCAAAACGTGCAGAAAGCAACTCTAACCAGAATGTACACCAGGATCCCGATGTGGGCAAGGTGTGAGCATTGGTCAGAGGATCTGAATTAAACTGCTTATGCAAAAAGAAACTCTAACCAAGGATGGCGCCGATGATGGCGAGCATATGGTCAGAGGATCTTCTTCTCTAAATACAGAAAGGAACTCAACGTCAAGAATGTGCTTTCCAAACCAAGATGGAATGGGAGCTACCATATGACGGAGATGCTAACTATGCTGAAAGTAAACTCAACACCAAGTATGTGCTACCCAATTCCAGAGTGGAAATGAGGCGACCATATGGCGGAGATATACAGAAATACAATGCAGCTTCAGAATGTAAAGTAAGATTAAGAGAAATGCTGACAGTACTACTGTTCAGCTTACAAAATATCAGAAGATGCCTGCAATAAACAAGATTAGAAGCTCTCCACTGCTGCAATAATAGATATGATCATTCCAAGGTTAATTATGACCTTCCAGATACAACTCTTCACCAAAATACAGATTACTCAAGACTGATATAACAAAACAGCAACGTAATATGCATAACCAGCAACCCTAGAATCCACTAAAATGCTCACAACTCACTCAATACTTGCCAGAATGACATGAGACCTGATGCAAACGAAAGCTATAATGATGGCAATGAGGACTAGACCAAGAAACAGCTAACAAATCGAAGTATTCTTTTTTCTAAACATTTGCCAGGCAGACCAGAATGGTGCGGCCAATAGAGAGAAGCGATTTTGCTTTTAAAAAATAAACACTCAATATTAAAATCTGAATCTTTGCAAGAAGGGTCGCCCCTATCAAGGAAACTCAATGAATCAATACCCAGAACGACTGTATTTTTATTTTCAGATTTATGAGTGAAACTACAGATTCAGCTTGACTTCAGCAACTTCAAAATGAGACTGAAATGCAAATCTAGAACTCCAAAAATGCAAGATACTCAACTGAAATGCAAGACAAACCTATTACAAACTATCTCTCAACTAGTTGCTATCTTTCAAGCAAGAAGAAGAGCCAAGCTAGGAGGCATTCATTCCTCGAAGCAATCCCAAAGCCATTCCGGCAGCATAACAATATTATAAAACATAAGATCCTCAAATGAGAACCCAAGGCTGTCTTTTATAAGCTTCTGTGGACCTTCCTGGAAACCCTAACTTCTTTTCCAAAGTCAAAACCCTAATCCCAAGAAATGGCGTCCTTTTCCAAGCATCTTTAATTTTGACTTCATTAAATTTCTCACTTAAATAAATGCGTCCTCCTTAAGGCTTAGTTTTGACTTGATAAATTCAATATAATTTTAATATAACCTCAATGATGGCGCCACCCTTCAAGTCCACCTTTTAAAATAACATTAAGTTATTTGACTAGGCCAAGGTGATAAAATAACATTTAAATTATAATGTTATTTTTAAGTGAAATGAGTTCAACTCTCCAAAACTGCATTCTGAAGCCCGAAACTGAATACGCCACTTGAGACAACTGAAGGGGAAAGTCAACTACCTGAGACCAACCTGTATACTGCCAAAAATAGAATTTACTAAAAATAGTAAATTCCAGAAAATGCTCTGAATGCCGAAATGAACATACTGCTGCGAAGCCCTCTGAAAACCCAGAAGGAATCCGCCATTGAATCCACCATCTCAGAGCCAAGACCTCCTCAAAAATAGGAAACCCTAATTTAACCTTCCGACTAGCCTTCGGGTTTCCAGAAAAAAGGCCAACGGTCATATGCACGATCAGGTTTGAGAAGGGGACATTACAGTCCGCCCTCCCCAAGATTGCTTGTCCTCAAGCAATCGCAAACTAGGATGCTGCAATATCTCATCACTTTCCCAAGTGGCATCCTCCATAGGCAGGTTCTTCCACTTTACCAAACATTCTCTGATAGTTCTATTCCTCAAGGAACGTTCTTTGACATCAAGTATCTCCTCGGGAACTAGAACCAACTGTCCTTCTTCATCCAACGGTGGCAACTGTGAAGAAGCAACCACATTTTGTCCAAGTGCCTTCTTGAGGCGGGACACGTGGAAGACGTTATGCACTCTGCTATCTGAAGGTAGCTCTAATTCATAAGCTACTGCCCCAACCTTTCTGATGACCCTAAATGGCCCATAGAAGCGAGGTTTGAGCTTCTTAGCTCCACTCTTCTTGAGAGTAGACTGTCTATAAGGTTGTAAACGAAGATAGACCATATCCCCAACCTCAAACGAACGCTCAACACGCCTCTGATCAGCATACAACTTCTGCTGATTTTGTGCAATCTGCAAATTATCCTTCAAGGATCTCATTATGTCTTGACTATGCTGCAACAAATCCTTGGCTAAAGGTGCTTTGCTGTCACCAAACACCAAGTCTGCAAAACTGGGTGCTTCATATCCGTAAAGTGCCAAGAAAGGCGACATCTTGATTGACATATGAAAGGTAGAGTTGTAGCAGTACTCGCCTATATGCAGCCACTTAACCCAAGCTTTCTGCTGTTCTGACACATAATTTCTCAAGTAGCCTTCCAACCACTTGTTCACCACTTCTGTCTGCCCATCAGTTTGGGGGTGATAACTCGTGCTTGGAGTGAGCACAGTACCACTCATTCTGAAAACTTCTTGCCAAAAGGTACTTAGGAACTTGCTGTCCCTATCACTTACAATATTCTTTGGCAACCCATGAAGCCTAAACACTTCTCGAAAAAACAAATCTGCAACTTGGGCTGCAGAAAAAGTGCTGGTAATGGCAAAGAAATGAGCAAACTTGGTTAATCTGTCAACTACCACGTAGATGCAATCCTTCCCTTGGGCCTTGGGCAACCCAGTGATGAAATCCATTGAAATGCTTTCCCATTTTTGATTGGGAATTGGAAGTGGTTGCAGCAAACCGGCTGGCAATGTATGCTCATTTTTATTTGCTTGACAAACAAGACATTCCTGAATGTAGCGTTGAACCTCTCTCTTCAAACCTTTCCAAGAAAACCTTTCTCGGATCTGCCTATAGGTCTTGAAAAAACCTTGGTGACCAGCAACTGGAATGTCATGAAAATTCAAAAGAATCTTCTTCTTGAGCTTAGAATCAGCCACTAGAAAGATTCTTCCCTTATACTGAATCAATCCCTCAACCACCTGGTACTTTTCATCATGGAAAGTACCTTCCAGAATGCTGGTTGCAAACTGATTTTTGGCATAATCAGCAAGCAACATGTCCCTCCAATCTGCAGTAAGCTCACACAATGAGCTCAGATGAGGCCTTCTGGAGAGAGCATCGGCCACGACATTATTTTTTCCTTTGACATATTCAATGTCAAAGTGTAAGCTTGAAGCTTACTCACCCATTTCTGTTGCCTCTCATTTAAATCCTTCTGGTGCATAAAATGCTTGAGGCTATTGTGGTCGGTCTTAACTACGAATTTATTCCCCACCAAGTACTGCCTGAACTTGGCTAATGCATGCATAATAGCAAGCATTTCTTTATCATAGATTGAGTATGTCCTCTCCACACCCCGTAACTTTCTACTTTCAAACATGATAGGGTGTTTGTCTTGCATCAGGACAGCCCCCACTCCTTCACCTGAAGCATCACATTGCAGCTCGAATGGCTTGGAGAAATCCGGGATAGCCAAGACTGGACACGAACTCATGATCTTCTTGAATTTATCAAACACAATTTGAGCCTTTTCTGACCAAGCAAAGGCTCCCTTTTTGGTGAGATCAGTAAGGGGAGCAGCATTCTGTGAATACCCCTTTACGAATCTCCGATAAAATCCACAAAGACCCAGAAAACCTTTCAACTGGGTCAAGCTCTCAGGAGGTGGCCAATCAACTACTGCTTTGATTTTTTCCGGATCCACCTTTACTCCCTCAGCACTGATTATGTGGCCAAGGTACAGTAACTCCACCATTCCAAATTCACATTTGGAAGCTTTGGCAAATAAGCTCTCAGATTCCATGATACTAAGCACATCCTCCAAGTGCTTGAGGTGATCCTCCCAAGTCTTGCTGTAGATCAGAATATCATCAAAAAATATCAGCACAAACCTTCGTAACTGATTCTGAAAGACACGGTTCATGCAAGACTGAAAGGTGGCCGGAGCGTTAGTCAACCCAAATGGCATGACTAAGAATTCAAAATGTCCATAGTGACATCTGAAAGCTGTCTTTTCCACATCTGATCCCCTCATTCGTATCTGATGGTAACCCGACCTCAGATCAATCTTCGAAAAGAACTTAGCCCCATGTAGCTCATCAATGAGCTCATCTATCCTGGGAATGGGGTATCTATTTTTTATTGTGCTTTGGTTCAAAGCACGATAGTCCACGCACATGCGCATGGTACCATCCTTCTTTTTCACAAGAACCACTGCAGATGCAAAAGGGCTCTTGCTTGGGCGTATGAAACCCATCTCCAAAAGTTCCCGAATATTCTTCTCGATCTCATCCTTTTGTCTCTTTGGATACCGATATGGAGTTGTGATCACCGGTTTAGCTCCTTCTTTGAGCTCTATGATGTGTTCTGAGCCTCGATCAGGAGGAGGTCCCGAGGGTAAATCAGCAAACACTTTACTCTTCTTGGTGAGTAAAGACTGAATATCTGGAGGATGCTCTATTTTCGTTTCAGCGGGACTAGCTGGAAGAATCATGCACTCCGCAGCCCACTCCACTTGATCATGACGTATCAACTTCGCCATCCTCTTGAATGACACAATCCGAGGGCCACCATTTGACATCCCTCTCAACACCACCTTCTTTCCATCGGATTGAAATTTCAGCTCCATAGTTTGCAGATTTAGAGAGATCTCTCCAAGAGATCGCAGCCATTGAATGCCAAGGACAGCATCCGTATCTCCAATATTGACCACGTAGAAGTCATCCTTGACTTCGTAATTGCCCAATTGCATTGACATGTTCGGAATCCTCTTGGTGCATGAGATGTGAAACCCATCCGCAACCATAACTTTGAACCCTTCAAAGTCTTCTGTTTGCAATCCTTTCTTTGCCACCACAACTTCATCTATGAAGTTATGTGTTGCTCCAGTGTCAATTAAAGCAACAATACGTTGCCCTTTGATCATCCCACGAACTTTAAAGGACTCATTCTTTTGGAAGCTCGAAAGTTGAGCCAATGTACCACCACTTTCTTTTTCACCTTCAGACTCTTCTGGGGTATTTTCTTCATCGCTGTCCTCAAAATCAGCTTGCTGATCAGAAAAATCAGAATTGCTTTCATCAGCTGTATAGAACTCAATTTGATGAATTTTAGCACCCTTTGGGCACACATGATCTTGGGACCATTTTTCCCTACAACGGAAACATAACCCCTTCCTTCGGAGTTCATTGATAGTCTCTGGATCCAATCTTGAGCCATGGGGTTTCTGTGGTTTAAACTCCTTATGGTGAGGCTTTTGATGAAACTTTTTCCCTCTATCCCCTTTGTGAAAGGCTGGTTTGGAAGGAAACTTTGCTTTGGGAGCAGCCCACTCCATGTTTCTAGCTTTTTTCATTGCTTCTTGTAAGGACGGTGGATCAAAAGCTTTGATCCAACCCTTGAGTGGCTCCATCAATCCTTCAGTGAATAGGATCACTAATCTTCTTTCTGTAATTCCAGTGACCATAACTGAAAGTCTTTGAAACTCAGCTATGTAGGCTTCAACAGTGCCATACTGTCTCAACTGTGCCAACTCCCTAAAATGCACTTCTGGATCCTTCTTCTCGAACCTCTCAATGAGCCTGGTAGTGAACTCCTCATAAGTTGTGATAGACCGATGACCCAGAGTAATTAAGCCATGGTACCACCACTCGTGCGCCACCCCATCAAGGTGTAGCGTAGCGAACTTGATCGCTTCTTCTTCTGCCATAGGTCTGAGAGCTAGATAGTTATCCAGCTTCTGAATCCAAGCTCGGGCTGAACTGGAATCACTCCCGTCAAAGTGTGGAAGTGTCACCTTGTTGACAGCTTGGTACAAGTCTCCTTGATTTGTTGGTCTTCTTTGATCATAGTGTCTCCCTTGTCCTTTGTTTTTCCTTTTATGATCCATGAAATCGTTATAGGACATATCCATCCTGATGTCGGCAGGTAGAGAATCATACTCTGCACGACCCAGTCTCAACTGCTCCACGAATGAAGCATTCTCTTCAGGATCTGGCTGATTGTTTACAAGTGCCAAAAAGGTGGGTTTGAACGGCCTGGAGGAAATGTAAGTGTTGTTTGACACCGTCCGAGCTGCATGCTCATCATGCTGGTTGGAAGCACTATGCTCCCCTCTATGCCCCGAGTTGTTCTGTGGAGTGGTGTTCTGGCCCACTTTCCCCATCATAAAAGATACCATGTCCATCAAGGCATCCATCTTTCTTTCAAATCTCTTTCCTGGACTCATGGATCTTTCTCTCCCATCTCTCCCTTTTCCACTGTCATCTCTGTTGTTGGTAATCCTCTCGTTACCCCCAACTGACCTCTCACCTTCTGCCATGTCTGTTTCCTGAGAAGACTCCAAATGAGCCCTCAAGGTTCCTGAAGCTGTCTGACCTTCTGGAGGTTGATAAAGCTGGAACTGTTTTCCAACCTTCTTGTCTTCTCTTGCAAAGTACCTCTTTTCTCTGTCACTCATAGACGGATTGTTCACAGGATGGCAAGATCTTGGCTCTGATACCACTGAAATATTCCAAACCAATTTTTTTTTTGATTTTTCAATTAACAGATTTCAAACAATGCACCCGTTAAGGTTAGAAGATAAACCAAAACGTGCAGAAAGCAACTCTAACCAGAATGTACACCAGGATCCCGATGTGGGCAAGGTGTGAGCATTGGTCAGAGGATCTGAATTAAACTGCTTATGCAAAAAGCAACTCTAACCAAGGATGGCGCCGATGATGGCGAGCATATGGTCAGAGGATCTTCTTCTCTAAATACAGAAAGGAACTCAACGTCAAGAATGTGCTTTCCAAACCAAGATGGAATGGGAGCTACCATATGACGGAGATGCTAACTATGCTGAAAGTAAACTCAACACCAAGTATGTGCTACCCAATTCCAGAGTGGAAATGAGGCGACCATATGGCGGAGATATACAGAAATACAATGCAGCTTCAGAATGTAAAGTAAGATTAAGAGAAATGCTGACAGTACTACTGTTCAGCTTACAAAATATCAGAAGATGCCTGCAATAAACAAGATTAGAAGCTCTCCACTGCTGCAATAATATATATGATCATTCCAAGGTTAATTATGACCTTCCAGATACAACTCTTCACCAAAATACAGATTACTCAAGACTGATATAACAAAACAGCAACGTAATATGCATAACCAGCAACCCTAGAATCCACTAAAATGCTCACAACTCACTCAATACTTGCCAGAATGACATGAGACCTGATGCAAACGAAAGCTATAATGATGGCAATGAGGACTAGACCAAGAAACAGCTAACAAATCGAAGTATTCTTTTTTCTAAACATTTGCCAGGCAGACCAGAATGGTGCGGCCAATAGAGAGAAGCGATTTTGCTTTTTAAAAAATAAACACTCAATATTAAAATCTGAATCTTTGCAAGAAGGGTCGCCCCTATCAAGGAAACTCAATGAATCAATACCCAGAACGACTGTATTTTTATTTTCAGATTTATGAGTGAAACTACAGATTCAGCTTGACTTCAGCAACTTCAAAATGAGACTGAAATGCAAATCTAGAACTCCAAAAATGCAAGATAAACCTATTACAAACTATCTCTCAACTAGTTGCTATCTTTCAAGCAAGAAGAAGAGCCAAGCTAGGAGGCATTCATTCCTCGAAGCAATCCCAAAGCCATTCCGGCAGCATAACAATATTATAAAACATAAGATCCTCAAATGAGAACCCAAGGCTGTCTTTTATAAGCTTCTGTGGACCTTCCTGGAAACCCTAACTTCTTTTCCAAAGTCAAAACCCTAATCCCAAGAAATGGCGTCCTTTTCCAAGCATCTTTAATTTTGACTTCATTAAATTTCTCACTTAAATAAATGCGTCCTCCTTAAGGCTTAGTTTTGACTTGATAAATTCAATATAATTTTAATATAACCTCAATGATGGCACCACCCTTCAAGTCCACCTTTTAAAATAACATTAAGTTATTTGACTAGGCCAAGGTGATAAAATAACATTTAAATTATAATGTTATTTTTAAGTGAAATGAGTTCAACTCTCCAAAACTGCATTCTGAAGCCCGAAACTGAATACGCCACTTGAGACAACTGAAGGGGAAAGTCAACTACCTGAGACCAACCTGTGTACTGCCAAAAATAGAATTTACTAAAAATAGTAAATTCCAGAAAATGCTCTGAATGCCGAAATGAACATACTGCTGCGAAGCCCTCTGAAAACCCAGAAGGAATCTGCCATTGAATCCACCATCTCAGAGCCAAGACCTCCTCAAAAATAGGAAACCCTAATTTAACCTTCTGACTAGCCTTCGGGTTTCCAGAAAAAAGGCCAACGGTCATATGCACGATCAGGTTTGAGAAGGGGACATTACAGGAACCTATTAAACCTTGTGAGGATCCTTTTTCAAATACTATCAAAATTTTAAGAAAAAATGCATAGAAAAACTATCCCTTATAAATATGCCTTAGCCTATGACTGAGCCTCCTATCTTTGACGAAACCATGATTGAACCTAAAGACATTCTAAAGAACTAGGACCAACCTAAGATAGATCATTTTCCCATTTCCTATAAAAGATAAAGAGATAACAAAATAAATCTCGTCATGCCACCTAGGATAAAGAAAGTTTATAAAGCTAAAGAGAAAGTGGTTGAACAACCTCCCATGGTTCCTTCCATTCCTTCCCTTAGGGAAGAAAATAAACCTATGGTTGATAAACCTGCTCTTACACAAACACAACTTGAAAATCATACTAAAAGAAACAAAAAAGTTAGAGAGCATAGGCATAGATGTCTTGCTCTTACTCAGAGGCTAAACGAATAAAACAAGAAAGAAAATCAAAATCCATACTTGAATGAATCAATACATAGTGACTCTCCCTCTTCACCATAGCAAAAATATCCTATAACACAATAAGTGATAAATCCTTCTTTATACATTATCATTTGAACTCCTATTGTGATTAACTTTGATGACGATGATGAGGTTGCTAAAATTGATGAAGTCCATAATGAATTGAATGGTGTTTTAATGAATTTTCATACTTTCCTAGGCTTTTCATCACTAACTTAACCCTTTTCTTATGTTAATTTGTCCCCTTAATGTACTTTTAGGCCCAACTTAAGTGTCTTTCAAGAGGTAAACCTAATTAAATTAATTTAACACCATTTTATTAATGACCACCACTTGAATTTTCCCAAGTGGAGTAGATCGCCACCTCGAGTGACCAAGTCCCTTTTTGCTTAAAATTCAAAATTAAAATAATTTCTTAATGGGACTTTACCTCCAAAACCCTAGTGTCGACCTATCATGTGATATTTTTGAGAAATTATGGCATATCTTGTATAATAAGGGTTTTCACCTTCATTTTCCTCTCTCCTAAGCTCATTTTGGCATCTTCACAAGCACTCTTGCACTCAAGCTTTCCAAGCAAGCAATCAAATAGAAAGGCATATTAAGCAACCTCCATTGGAGCAAGTTCTTGTATGTCGTAGACTTCAACAACTAAAGTATTGGTAATTGTTTGTATTGAGTTAATCATTAAAGAATCCTTTCCTTTCATTGTTTCTCATTTGTGTTTGAGTTACCATCAAAGGGGTTTGACTTAAGCAAACCCCTATTTCCTAACCCCAACATTCTCTTTGTCTTTGCATGTGTTTTGCAGGTTGTACTCAGATTTGGAAAGGTTAAAAGTATGTGGGAAAGGTATAATCATTCCATTCAAGTCAACTCAATACACTAAACCCTAGGAGGAGCAAAAGGACAAGTTGTAGGTCATTTTCTAAAGATTCACACATGAGCTTCTATAGAAAAGGAAAGTACAATTGGGGACCCACATAATTAGACCTTCAGACTCCCAAAAATATGAGGAGTACTAGGTTTCCATCTTTGGTGACCATGTCCTTATATCGGGCCTAAAAAATAGTTTTTGTATTTTTGGGTACCCTTTTCCGTGAAACTGAGTCTGGAAAAAATTTCTGATAAAAGGAATAGGATGCCCATTTTAGCATAAGTGTACCTTTGCACATTTTAGGTAGATTCCAGAACATTTTGAGGCTTCTCATATACAACTCTCTATTTTAGGTGCACCATCTCTACATTTTCCAGTTTACTTTCAGATTGCATACATTTAGGGCATATAGTTTAGGTGCATTTAGTTTACATTTTCTTTCATTTACATTATATAGTTAGATTAGTTTCATTTCATTTCCAACATTTAGCCACACTTTAACACAAAAATCACAACCCTAATCAATCAATTATTCCTTTGAATGCAACCATATCATCAAGGTGAAAGAGTGTCATTCCTATACTAAGCACTCCTAGGTTAAATACCCTTGGGGTCTAGTAAAGGGAATCAGCTTTCCCTTATTAGCATATCCATTTTTGATGGTTCATTTTGGTGAACCTGACCATAGACCATTTGTTAACCTTTTGATTTTACATTTCATCTTAGTAAATAACTTTTATTTCATTAAAACAATTTGCATTGTTTGCATCTTATAGTTTATAAAAAATTGCATTAGTAAAATTTCATGTTAGATTGCATTTTGCATTACATTTTTTGTTAAGAAAATACAAAAATATTTGTATTTCCATTCTCTATTTGCATAAAAAAATATAAAAATCATAAAACTTGTTAAAACTCCTGAAAATTGTCAAAAATAGCACTACCGGCACTAAATCGCCGCACTGGGCAACCTTTTCCTCTTGCATCCTTCACTTTGTACTTTCTATAAATTTTCAAGCATTTTCTACATTTTAGTTCCCTAGTTTTTCCTTTTTGTTTTTTGTTCCATAATTTTAGTTACAAAAAAGTTAGTCTCTTTTGTTTACATTGCATTAGCATCCACCCCACCCTTAGGAAACTTTGTATGAGCATTTAGTGTTCTTTTGATGATACCATGGTGAGAAGAAACTCTAGACTCATGGCATGTAATGATAATACTATTGTTGTAGATCTTGGGATTTCTCACACTTCTACTCCTAGTATCGACAATAGTACACTAGGCTTAGAGACCATTCTTAGAAACTCTCTACACCTAGGAGACACACACAGTGAAAAAAACACTGATGACCTCCCAAATGACAAAATATTCCACATACATGATGATTTGTCTGACCTTCAACATGACTCAAGCCTTGAAAACATATATGGCACCACCATCCCTGCCATAGAGAACCTTCACTACCTGCTTGACCATGATGATGGCCTATTTGATATGAAGAGAATAGAATAAATATACAAAAAACATGCCTCTTCCATAGCTAGGGTATCTCACTCACCCACCCCTATGGTTGGTCAAGGAGGACCTTCTAGTCCTTCCCCGTCAAACATAGCTCCCATCCACACTTATGCATCTCCTAGTGTGAGAACAACCGTGCAACAGATTAGTCATGTGGTACCTTGCCTCGACATTCCTACTAGTCTCCCTACTTCCCTTGCGGCATCAAATCCCTTAACCTCTTCTATCATCCCTACTATTAACATCCCTTCCACTTCCCATTCAACCACCTTCACCTCATCACCACTTTCCCTTCAACCTAATACCATTGACACTGATCCCTTTATCACACAACGTTTTCACACTATCACGTCCATGCAACAAAAAATCTCCACTATCAACCAAAGTCAACATGGTTCAACTAGCCACTACATTCGTAGAAATCCATTATCCCTAGATATACTACGCACCCCCTTCCCACAGGGAGTAGAAATTCCTAGATTAAGGAAGTAAGGAAGGAGGGGTGACCCTTCTAATCATATTCATGCTTATACTACCTTATGTAGTTACTTTTCTCTTGATGACATTTTTCTCGCTAAATTGTTTCCTTGGACCCTCAAAGATGTCGTTTTAGATTTTTTTCATCAATACCCAACAATTCCTTTAGTTCCTTAAATGAATTGGTGGATTCCTTCATCAACCACTTCCAAGTCCACATGACCCCTAAAAAAACCTTGTCCGATCTCATGAGATGCAAGCAAGACACTAACAAGAATATAACATAACTTATCTCTCATTATCAAGAATTGTATTCCTTAATTGATGTTGTTGAAATCAAGGAACACTGAGAAGGGGGGTGAATAAGTGTTGTATGATTTTTGACTTTATTAATTTGATCTTGAAAGAACTTATAACATTCAACCAAAAGAAAAATACATGAACATAAGGAAAAAAACCATAACACCATAACACAAATATTTTTTACGTGGAAAACCTATTAGGGGAAAAACCATGGTGGAAGGGAAATCCACAATATGAGTATACCCATAAATAGTTATTTACAAAATGTGAATTCACTTGCATTCAAGCACACTACCTAGAGCTCACTCCTCATAAATGGAGACTCATTTTATTATAGGATATTTAGATTAAATCCATCTGAGAGATTTGAACTGAAAGAGTAGCATCTATGAATGTTGGATCACAGTTCCAGTTAGGCTCAACAATTGAGTTCTTGACCTTCTCTCTGATTTCGCTCTTCCACTCTGCTCTACTTCAATTCATATCACAAATACTTTTATGCACAAGTGAAATTGTGCATAATCCTTCTGTTATTTGCAACACACATCACACTCTTATATCAAAATTATATAATTGATCGCTTAAATATATCCACCACCAATGATTTAATCACTACCTATCAACTCCAACAAAAGTATGAAAATATTTACAAAGTGTCGACTCAATCCAAAGTTAATTCTCAATGTACACCTACCAAAGTTTTCCATAGCACAGTAATGACCCAAATAAATATGATCAAATATTAAAATACTTAAACAACTACTCCTTAATTATCCACAACATATTATATTCATGAAGTCAACTTTTTGTATTGATAAACAAGAAATTAATCAACCAAATCTTCTAACTTGCACACCAATGAATGTGTATCCTGATAATTAAGGGATAAGATAGTGCGTACAAAAAAATATCTTCCCTAAGATCCACAGCTCAAAATGATAACAATAAATTATATATGAGGGTATGTGCAGGATCATGATGGGCCAAAAAGTGGAAATTTCTAAGTGATATGATGCCCCATGTGGTTGATGACCTTTTTTTTACCCAAAATTGATGAAACGAAAAGGGTTTTTAAAGGAGATTCTCAAATTTCCACCAATATAAATTATTCTTTACTTTGAATTTAATAAATAATTATTATTCATTTTCTATCTGAATTATGACAAAAGTACTGATTGATAGGCTAATTGAAAAACGCCTATAGCTTTCAAATGGTATCACATTTTTTGAATCCAAAACATGTGTCACATTCTATGATTCACATAATATAGGATTAAAAAAAAAAAAAAAAATTCATGAATTTTTGACCAAGTTAAGGTGGTTAGACATACACGGTTTTTATATTTTTTAAAATTTGTAATTGAAAATTCATAATTAATTATTTACTTGGAAAAATAATTACAAAAAAAATATGCATCACATTGGGAGATGAGTCCCCTATTTATATCTAAAATCTTATAAAAAAATATTATCATTTTATTTTGGTTAGGGTGGTTAGACAGACACCCCTTTCTTATTTTTTCCATGAAATTTAAGTACTACTACATTGAAATTTCAAATTTTCACCAAATAGATATATATTTTTATAAAATAAACCTAGTAGTTTAGAAACTATATTCAATTTTCTACAGATTCTATTCTTACATATTTTTTAAATAATATAGATAACTTATTCAAATGTTTACATCAAGTTGCCTAAGTATGATATTTTGAATTTTATTGCCACTTAAGGGCCTATTTTTTCCATGATGATCCTGGACATACCCATGAATCGATGAACACAATTCTATCAAATGCTCTATTCTTGTTTGATGGTTAATCAAAGAATTTCGATCTAACTTATGGTATGAGATAATTTTGTCATGTGGATGAAATCAAGGACTAGGGTTGCCATCAATGAAAACACCAAAATGATATTTGTATTGTCTCTTGACAACAATCTGCCCCTTTGGCATTTATGGCAACACTTAGAGAAAAATGACTAAGTGTCAGATCAGTACCAACATGAATACATTGCCACCTTTCAAAATTAAAAAAAACAACTCCCCGTGAGATGATTAAGGAATTTTTCATTGTCCCATTCTCCCCCTTTGACATCAATTGAAAAGGCAAGAATCCACATACCAAAATAAAATAAAAATTGTTATGATCAAACTGCATGTGTACAAACATGCTTCTTCAACTTACATAAACTTGAATAAATCTGAAAAATTGTTCTTTAACAGGTTCAAACTCATGTCCCAAACCTTCTTGAGACTCTCCAATATAACCATGTGACCACTAAATAAGTAAGATTGCATATTTGCAAATTCGAGGCTCGCCAGATCACTGACCGCCATAGCATCTTGTGCTTCCTTCAAAGTACTTAACATTGTTTCCATCTTAGGAACAATTATTCCTCTAAGCTCACAAACTCTTTCAACCATTTTAACTTCTTCATGCTTCAATCTTGTGATATTTTCAAGCATGGATATGACTTGACTTTCTTTCTTTCCAACAAAGATAATTAGGGGATCGAATGCTTGAGTGATATATGCCAACTATTTTGCACCTTCTTTTATTTTCTTTTCAAATTCCTCAATGAACTTAGATAAAGATAGACATGATTTATAAATATTACCACCTTCATTCAAAGAACTTTGAATGTTATTTATACAAGTAGCTATCAAATATTTATCCCTAACTATCATCCCTTTCAATCTACTGAATATTTTATCATCAAACTCCTTTTGTACCTTATCCTCAGCTGATTTCTCAAGGGACTCAAAATGAGTACTTACAACATTAATAAACTTCTTCAGCTCATCAGATGGAGAACTAGATAGATCCTTAACATATGTAGGCATTATTTTCTCTAGAATACCAGATGCAAGATTCATCAAGTCACTATCTTCAATATGTGATTTCAGAATTTCTTCCCTTTCCTTGTTATAAGTGAATGAAGATACCTTCATTTTATTAATAGGGGATAAAGTTTCCAAGTTGATAGGACCTTTTAGTATTTCATAATCAAATTATTCATGTTGTTCTTCCAAAAAATCTTTCACTTCCTTATCAATGTCTCTTGATTTTACCAAAACTTCCTTTATTTCAACCTTTTTTTACTCAATCATTGTTTCCTCAGCTACATATTCTTGCTTGTCTTTAGGAATCTCAACTTCTTCAACTGACATGACCTTAGGAGCTTGAGTCTCCATAGGAATTTCTACATCATGCACATTAAGAGGAATTTGAGTGTCCTCAACTGTATCTTCTTTTCCTTCTTCTACTGTCGAACTAGGTGAAACATTTCCATCATGCACTTCCTCAAAAACAACATTGATTATGTTCCTTAACAAAACTTCCTTCAGATTTTTTTTAGTTTCTTTTTCCACTTCTTTATTCTGACCAATCATGAGCTTGTTTACTCTTGTTTTTCTCTTGAAGTATTTCTTAGCACCATTCAGAATTGTCCCCATTTCCTCAATAGACATCACAGGACATAAATCTGCAAGAATTCTCTCTTTCAATTGTTCATCCTCAGATTTCGCATTCACTCTTCTAATTTCAAAAATTTCATAAAGAATTTTGGGTAATGCATAAATTATTTAAATAAGTTCCTTATTGAAATTATTCAAGTATTTTATTGAGACTTCCTCAAGAATTATTTGATCAACACTGTAAAAAGTGTCATACCATTCACGAAGAGGCCTAAGATTTCCATCCTTAATCAATGCATTCTCCATTTATTTTATAGACATACCTATTTTGTCAGTTTTCACCTTCTTCTTTGCTTTCAATTTTTCACTAGAGGGCTTGTCTTTTAAAAATATTGTTTCCTTTGTTCTATTTTTCTTGATTTCTCCTATATCTGTGTCAGATTTAGACTCTTCATCTTCATAATCAGCAATATAAACTCTTTTTCTTTTGTCCTTCTTCCTTTTTCCTTCCTTACCAGATGACTTGGCTTGTCATTTCACAAGACTTGAATTTTTTATAGAACTAGAGGGGTCTTTGTAGAGCTTCTTGTAGATCTAGTTTAGGCAGAGGATACTACTAGACTAGAAGATTCAATTCTAGATGGCTCCCTGCTTCAACTTGTTCTCTCTTTCTTCTAGCTTCTCTTACAGATTATGAAGATATACCCATGCTTTTTGAAAAGGCTTCCACTTCTCTTCTTACTCTTATGACTATTACAGGCTTCCTTAGTTGATTATGTAATTATATATCCTTTTCAAAAAAAGTACCAAATATTTCTTTTGACGGATCTCAAGGTTTTCTCAGCAAACGTTCAGCATACATTTCCAAAACATGTCCCTCAACTTTATATCCCTTTGGCATAATCCAATTTTTTCTAGGATCTATAGCTTCAATCAAGCATTGATCAATTCCAACCATAAAATAGATAGTATCTTTGTACTTCTCCACAATAGACTTAGGAATTCATTCTCTTGCTTGCATCTCATTCTAAAATTTCTTGAAATAACCCTATATTTCAATATTCCTTGTCCTGCTATCACCAAGTTTGTGCAAGATATCTCTAATTTGAGAAACTAAAGGTTTACTACCTTGTCATTGTACTTTTCCAAATCCTAGAACTTCATTCATAAAATAATAGAACAAACACAACAATAGATTACCATATTTCAAGGAATTCTTCTTATCTTTCTTGATTTTAGAAAGGTTTTCCATCAACTGGCATTTGAGTAGCTCACATAGATCATAATTTGAATTCTCCTTTACCATCTGATATGTTTTATAGATAACTGTACCAGATACAAAAATATCTCAACTGGAATGATAGATTTTATAACCAATGACCATCAATGTAAATCTGACATCCACTTCAATAATATCATTAATTATCATGGCTCTTCTATTATACACTGAACTGATTGCATCAATAACTATCTGATTCTTCACAAACTTCAAGATCAACAATCCACCAGAGGAATTTAAACCAATAATAGTTCTTATGGATTCTTTTTTAATCTTAAAGGGTTGATTCAACCACATAAATTCAGCATGAATTTGACTTAAAATATACTTGACCCACTCGTTTTCTTCAAACATGGGAAATTTTACAATCTGTGTGAGTTTCTTTTCCTCTAGGATTTTGAATTCATGTTTAACATGGAAATCCTCTCCTATAATGTGATTGTTGTACAAATTCAATAACTGTGAGCTCCCTAACACCTTAATATTTGCATGAATGTATGCCCTAATTTAGTCAATATGCAAGACGTCGTACAAAACTGATGAAAGTGCACCTAAGGGATTTCTCTCAATAGATTTGAAAGGATGCCACTTGAATTTCAAATGAGGTCTATTCTTGACATCAACTACCAACAAAGTAGCCATTTTTGAAAATTCACAAGTTCACAAGTTTTCTCGATAAATACCTTTTCACTAGTTTGAGGTTTTGTCACTGAATCACCTACACACTTGAATCTTCACCAAATTTTGCAAAAATTTTCTTCAAAGCTCTCCAAACTTCTTCATTCCAAAGTGAAAAGTGACAAATAAACCATACAAATTACCTTTTTTCATTCACATACCTAACTTTTTGTCGCAATAAATTATTTTTCCCTAACTCATCCAGATAACATGTTTCCATACACTGTGAAAGATAATTATTTTGTGGACCTTCAACTTAGCATAAGTAGTCTCTCCAACTATTTCAGCAGCATCTATGGATCATACATGTAATCACTACACTCATCCATATCCCAGTTTCAACTACTGACAAGGGGTTTGAAGGATTTTCTTGAGAAATACCCGTAGGCCAAAGACCATGAACTAATTCTTGGATGAATTACCAAAACCAGATTCTTGTGCTGGCTCATTTTTTGCAACAAAAGAACTCTTCTTCACCCATATATTCTTCATTTCCATCCTAGTCTCACTCGTAGTGACTTTCCCTTTTCCTTTTTCATTCTTTTGCATGTTTCTTCTTTGATTTACTAGACCCTTTTTGTTTTTACAGAATCTAGCAATGTGATCAGATTTGTTGCAATTGTAGTACACTAGATTTATTTGTCTAGACTAGTTGTTTCATTGATTTTATATTGATCTACACTAGTTAGCAATATGGAAAAATCTATTGCACATGTAGCATCTGACATCTTTATATAGTTTTTTCATCATATTTCTACATTCATTTGACTTATGACCATACTTGTTGCACTTAAATCACTGATCGAAGAATGATGGACTATTTGAATTCATTATAGTTCTACATTGAGAAGCTATATGACCAAATTTATTAAAAAAAAAATAGTAACCATTGAATATTTGAGAATTAGGTTTTCTTATAGGATACCTTCCAGATTTGTACAACAAATTTCCTTGACAAAATCTCCTTTTTCCAGATTTGGATCTTTCTCCTTTCTCATATCCAAGACCTCATTTGTCACCTCTAGTCCTTTGAATTTTAATCAGTTCATCAAGCTTCACCGAGTTTATCTTGAACTTATCCTTAAATTAATTTGTAGTATAAATATCATCTCTGAGGGGAACAACCTATATTTCAAGTTCTTCTTCATTGTTTCTGGATTGCTGCAATTCAAGTGGCAAATTTATGAATTCATCATTAATTTTGTTGCATTCTTCATATTTCTCTTTCAAGGACTGGGAAAGCTCCTCTTCATTATACTATAAGTCTTCAATCTCCTTGTACCCCCTCATCATAATAAATTTCATCTCATGCTTTAGGATTGTATTATCTCTAGTAAGCTTTTCACATTCTTCTATCTTTTGTTTCAGGGCTTGAATCAGTTGTTCATCTTCCAATTCTTTTACCATTATTCTACTTAATCTGATCACAAAGTTCACTTCTCTTCTCCCTTGACTTATTGATTCTATCTTTCAAAGACTCAATGAATTTCTTAGCATCCATGAGGTTTTCTTGCAATTTTTGAACTTCATATTTTGACTGATCAAGACCATCTAGGGCCACCAAGAGTTGTTATTAAAGATAGTCTAAGTCCACTGAATTAATTTCTCTGGTTTCCCAAATTTGTTAAACTTCTTTCGAGGAATTAGGCTCTGATACCACTTATTGGAATCAAGTAACACGGAGAGGGGGAGTGAATCAGTGTTCTACAATTTTAACTTTATTAATCTGATCCTGAAAGCTCTTATAACATTCAACCAAAATAAATATGCATAAACATAAGGAAAACAACCATAACAACATAACAAAAATATTTTTTTATGTGGAAACCCTATTAGGGGAAAAAACACAGTGGAAGACCAATCCACAATATGAGTATACATAGAAATAAGTGTTT
>CM021100.1:436983769-437548312 GCA_007115665.2 Sequoiadendron giganteum
CATCTTTATGACGTAGTATTCAAAAATATCATAGATAAATGGCTCTAACTATCCACTATCAAACATTCCCAATTATTTGTTCAACCCTTTAGGCCTAAATCTTGACAACCATTTCACTCTGTAGCTATCTATATGCCTTTTATATTATCTAGTTATGGCTCCCAAATCTATTGAAAATTGATCATTAGGGTTAAAATTGAAACCTTGCAAATATAATCATTGTCCAAATTCATCAAGAATTTTCCATCAGTTATAAATAATTCCCTTATAAAGAATTTGTGAATTCAAGTCTAAAATCTGGAAATGAAATTATGAAAATGCACAAGTCTGAAAATGAAATCTCATGAGATGTTGCTTTAAAATATGATTTTCAAACCTAGAAGTACAAACCTGACTTCATAAATGAATTCTAGAAAATTACAATGACTACCCTAAACTTAGTGAAATCTTCTCAAATTTTATCTGACATAAGAAAATCATCGAGCAAAACACTGTTGCAATAAATAGTTGAGCTCATTTTTATTTATGTTGGCCACAATTTTTTTTTATGGAGGTCATCCACAAATTCTTTTTTTCTACCCAATACGGTAGCACGAGCCTTCTTGGGTTGAATCTCTTCGGCTAAGAGCTAAGGACTGAAGGGTATCCATTCTGCAAAAATCACTCTGGGCATGATCCCAACCTCATCCCTTTGCAAGTCCGTCAAAATTTTGATGAAACATAAGGTTCGTCAAAATTCCAAGGAACGTCTCGGATAAAATTTAGAAAAATTGAAAATTTCATATTTAATTTTACAAGTACCCAATGATACATCTGATTATACAACTTTCATCAAAAAAATTTGTCAAATTTTTCAATCAAATGAGTTAGTCATCATTCAAACCAAAAAACCTAGCATTCACTCATAATTTATTAAAATGTGTGCAAAATCCCTAATTTGGGACTCATATACCCCTTTGGGAAATTTAGTCCCAAAATAGGTTGATTTTCTTGATTTCTAGGTATTTTTTGTTGGCTTTTTATCAGCATTTGAATCCTTGAGAAAACCTGACTACATATGTCCCTTTGGGTGATTTAAATTCTCGTATTAGATCTTAAAATGCATTTTACAACATTAAAATCCTTGTTTTTGTTCTTTTTTTTGTTGTTGTTGTTATATTTTTTTTTTAGTTTACTAAGTTTCCATTTAATTCAATTCATTGGATTTAGCTTAATTTCATTTGAATAAAAAATAGAGAATATCATTTATCTTGTGTTCATTCCATCTTCCCTTTCCCTAATTTCCCCTTGCATGAGCTTTACAAATTGGTGTCCTATTGCTAATTATATAGTGAGACATATTTTGAGACTCATGTCATCTCGCGATAACACAATCATTGTGAATCTTGGGTTATCTAGCTCCTTTAGTACTAGTGTTGACACTAGTTCACTAGGTATGGACCATACCCTTAACAACTGAACCACAAAAAATTTAACACTAGGACCTAGGGAAAAAGGATTCCCTCTAGTAGGCCCTTAGGGTTTTTCACCCTAGGAGATCTTAGTTTGTAGGAATGGCACTCTTCCCACTTAGTGGTTACTAGATTTTTGGCGGTTGCATTCAAAGGAGAAGGGTTGATTGATGAAGTTTGTGATAGGTGTGTGTATTTTGTGGATAAAAAATGAAATTAAATGATACTAATCTAAATGAATGAAATGTAAACAAATTAAATCTAAACTAATGCAAACTACTCTAAAATGACCTAAATGTAAGTAATCTAGAAATTAATAGAGAAAGAAAGAGGGTGTGCACCCAGAAATGAAGCCTTGTAGATGAATGGCCATGTAATATTCTAGAAAATGTCTAACAATAGTAGAGGGACACTTACGCCAAGTTGGATGACCTAGTCAACTTGTCAGGAAACTTTTCCAGATCAGGTTTCAAGGAAAAGGGTACCCAAAAATATAGAAACCCTTTTCCGGGCTTAGCATAGGGACAAGGTCACCAATAGGGGCGACCTAGTCCTCTTGATGCTTTTTGAGGATTCGGGGTTTTATTTTGTGGGTCCCAACTGGTACTTTCTTCTTTTACAACAATCTCTGTCTGAAACTCCTGAAAGTGACTTGCAACTTGTCTTCTTGTTCCTTCTAGGGTTTGATGCTTTGAAGTGACTTGAGGGGAATGTTTGTACTTTCTACAAAACTTTGTACTTCACCAAATCTGCATACAAACCTGCAAACTCATGCAAAGACGAAGAGAATGTTGGGGCTAGGAAATAGGGATTTGCCTAAGTCAAATCCCTTTGATGGTAACTAAACCCAAATGAGAAACAAATCAAAGGAAAGTAAGATTGAATTATGCACTTAATGGAAATTCTTACCAAACCTTTGTTGTTGATGGTCTGCAACATGCAAGAGCAACTCCAATGGAGGTTGCTTGTGAAACCCTTGTTCTTGGTTGCTTTCTTTGGAAGATTTGAGTGCTAGAGTACTTGTGAAGAGATGTAAAAATGAGCTTTGGAGAGAGAAAAATGAAGGTGAAACCCTTATTTTTACATGTAAAACCCTAATTTTCCTAAAATGCAACATGATAGGCCGACACTAGGGTTTAGAGGGAAATATTCTCATTAAATTTGATTTTAAATTTCAAATTTATGCCAAAAGGGACTAGGCTGCCCAAGGTGGCAACCTAGTCCACTGGGGCAATTTCAAGTGGTGGTTGGGAATTATTTTTTTTTTAATGAATTTTATGAATTTTTCCTCCCAAAACAAACTTAAGTCGAGACTAAAAGTACTTTAAGGGGATAAATTAGCATAGAAAAAGGGTTAATTTAGGGGTGATAAGCCTAGATAAGTGTGAAAATGTATTATAACACTTTACAACACTTTGTCATAAGGATTAGAAAGGTGTAAGAAGGTGTTGTTTAGGTGAATTATGTTGAAAGGGGCTTATAAAAGTGAGGAAATGTGTTACAACACTTCACAACACCTTAGTAAAACACTATTAGGCTATTGTTGAATTACAAGCTTACAAGGTTGAATCAAGGTAAAAAAGGCCAAAATCCAATGGGAAAGGCCAAAATGAGTGAAAAAATGTCAAAGACTACACTTTTTGGTTATACAACAACTCTTTACCTTCAAGTAGTGGGACAAGTCTTGAAATAATGGTTGCTAGCATTCCACAGTAAAACATAATCCAAATCCATGAAGACATAACAAACCTACAACATCAACTGAGTAGTGAAAACATTTTAACCACTGCTATCCCTACTATAGATAACATACATCACATGATTGAAAGAGAAGGAGTTGAACTTGTGTGTAACCTAGCTCGAATTGTTGGAAAAAATCTTACCTCAGCAGCTAGTTTTGGTTGACCTTCAAACAATGTCTAAAGTGAAGGAGTAACTCAAATTCCTTCTCCCACTACCATTTCCTCTATCCCTACCTATACCGATCTTCAAGTTACAGCGATACAAACTACTAGTAATGTATTTCCTACCTTGGGTTTTTCTTCTTGCATTCCTAGTACCTTGGTGGATTCAAACATAATATCTCCTACCACTTTATCTTCCATAATAATTCAAATAACTCCCCCCTCAAATACATATACACCTCCACCATATTCACCTTTATATGAAAATGCAACCAATGACATTGATCATCATAAATCAAATTTTGCAAAATGTTTCATCCCTTGAAAATAAAATTTCTACCATAAATCAAAACAAAAATGACCAACCTACATACTATGTCAAAATAAATCCCCAATCCATTGAGATATTGAGAACGTTGATACCACAAGGTCTAGATATTCCTAGATTTGAGAAATATGGGGGAAAAGGAGATCATTATAACCATGTTTCCACTTACACTGCCTTATGTAGTTATTTTGTCCTTGAGGATAAGCTCTTGGCTATGCTTTTCCCTAGATCCTTGAAAGATACCCCCTTAGAATGATTTTCTATGTTACTAAATAACTCAATTAGTTCATTCAATGAACTTGTTGATTCCTTTATAAACCATTCCCAAAGTCACATGACTCCTAAGATGACCTTAGCTTATTTTATGAGATGTAAGAAAAAAGGTGATGAAAAAGTTACATACTTCATTTCACGCTACCAATCACTTTATTCCTAAATTGACGTAGAGATTCTTGATCCTCACCTTCAACAAATTTTTATTGATAATTTGAAAACTAAGATACAAGATAAGATTGGCATGAAAATTTTCCTTTCTTTATACACTTTTGTACTGCTCTTTGTGATTACCAAAACTCGGTTAGTAGTTGTGAAACAAAACCCACCTCTAGCCAGCTTGAAAATTTTGAATCTGTAAACAAAAACAATTACCAACCTTTTAGGAAACAAATAAAGGATTCCTTCAACTTAATCCCCCTCAACAAACAGCTCAATATGTTGATACCAAAGTTGTTTCTATAAGGAAGACAACTCCTTTCACATTTGGGGATCCGACTAGATAATTTATTTTCTTACCCGATACCCTTCATAGCACAATGCCACAACTTGGACATCTTGGTTACCTGATAATTTACTTGCTTAGTGTCTTAAAAAATTTTTGCAAGACCTTATTGATTCTATTTGACTTCATATTGGATTTTTTAATGATCAAAGAAATAAATCCATTTCCCCTCCCAACCAAAACATGCAAATATTTACCAACCCTATGTTGAATCATAACATTTCATTTGTTAAAGCTAGTGAAACAAAGAAGAATGATGTGATGAATGTTGACATGGATTATCACAACATGGATACTAATAAACAAGATCCTATAGATACTAATGAACAAAATCCTATTGATTGTTTGGTTGCATTGATAAAAAATCAACCTCATAATGGTTGAACTAAAAAGACTCTTGACATTGCTTTCTTATCTAAATATATCATTAGAAATGCACCTGATGGTCCTCTTTACATAGATAACTGAATCAATGATAAGCCTAGTAATGGGATACTAATTGATATCGTCTATGGAGATAATGTGATCAATGAGGAATTCTTACTTGTGCATGAACTCTATCAAAAAACATATGATAAATTGAAAGCGTGGATAAATACACATAATGGTTTCACTTTCCCTACGATGGCATTGATCACACTTCCACTACAAGTCGGATTGAAACAATAATATGTCTCATTCTCCATTATCTTGAAATCCAACCAGTTTTGTGTGAGCCCTGATTATCCATGGCTAGATTCCATTGAATCCATCCCATCAGTTGTGCATAAATTCTTAAAGTTTCCCTTTGACAACGAATTTTTTATTGTGCACCATAGTGGCTTTAATCCTTTGTCTTCTCGTTGGAAATTTTCATTAGATTTATTTTTTCTCGAGCCTATGGAACCTATTAAACCTTGTGAGGATCCTTTTTCAAATACTATCAAAATTTTAAGAAAAAATGCATAGAAAAACTATCCCTTATAAATATGCCTTAGCCTATGACTGAGCCTCCTATCTTTGACGAAACCATGATTGAACCTAAAGACATTCTAAAGAACTAGGACCAACCTAAGATAGATCATTTTCCCATTTCCTATAAAAGATAAAGAGATAACAAAATAAATCTCGTCATGCCACCTAGGATAAAGAAAGTTTATAAAGCTAAAGAGAAAGTGGTTGAACAACCTCCCATGGTTCCTTCCATTCCTTCCCTTAGGGAAGAAAATAAACCTATGGTTGATAAACCTGCTCTTACACAAACACAACTTGAAAATCATACTAAAAGAAACAAAAAAGTTAGAGAGCATAGGCATAGATGTCTTGCTCTTACTCAGAGGCTAAACGAATAAAACAAGAAAGAAAATCAAAATCCATACTTGAATGAATCAATACATAGTGACTCTCCCTCTTCACCATAGCAAAAATATCCTATAACACAATAAGTGATAAATCCTTCTTTATACATTATCATTTGAACTCCTATTGTGATTAACTTTGATGACGATGATGAGGTTGCTAAAATTGATGAAGTCCATAATGAATTGAATGGTGTTTTAATGAATTTTCATACTTTCCTAGGCTTTTCATCACTAACTTAACCCTTTTCTTATGTTAATTTGTCCCCTTAATGTACTTTTAGGCCCAACTTAAGTGTCTTTCAAGAGGTAAACCTAATTAAATTAATTTAACACCATTTTATTAATGACCACCACTTGAATTTTCCCAAGTGGAGTAGATCGCCACCTCGAGTGACCAAGTCCCTTTTTGCTTAAAATTCAAAATTAAAATAATTTCTTAATGGGACTTTACCTCCAAAACCCTAGTGTCGACCTATCATGTGATATTTTTGAGAAATTATGGCATATCTTGTATAATAAGGGTTTTCACCTTCATTTTCCTCTCTCCTAAGCTCATTTTGGCATCTTCACAAGCACTCTTGCACTCAAGCTTTCCAAGCAAGCAATCAAATAGAAAGGCATATTAAGCAACCTCCATTGGAGCAAGTTCTTGTATGTCGTAGACTTCAACAACTAAAGTATTGGTAATTGTTTGTATTGAGTTAATCATTAAAGAATCCTTTCCTTTCATTGTTTCTCATTTGTGTTTGAGTTACCATCAAAGGGGTTTGACTTAAGCAAACCCCTATTTCCTAACCCCAACATTCTCTTTGTCTTTGCATGTGTTTTGCAGGTTGTACTCAGATTTGGAAAGGTTAAAAGTATGTGGGAAAGGTATAATCATTCCATTCAAGTCAACTCAATACACTAAACCCTAGGAGGAGCAAAAGGACAAGTTGTAGGTCATTTTCTAAAGATTCACACATGAGCTTCTATAGAAAAGGAAAGTACAATTGGGGACCCACATAATTAGACCTTCAGACTCCCAAAAATATGAGGAGTACTAGGTTTCCATCTTTGGTGACCATGTCCTTATATCGGGCCTAAAAAATAGTTTTTGTATTTTTGGGTACCCTTTTCCGTGAAACTGAGTCTGGAAAAAATTTCTGATAAAAGGAATAGGATGCCCATTTTAGCATAAGTGTACCTTTGCACATTTTAGGTAGATTCCAGAACATTTTGAGGCTTCTCATATACAACTCTCTATTTTAGGTGCACCATCTCTACATTTTCCAGTTTACTTTCAGATTGCATACATTTAGGGCATATAGTTTAGGTGCATTTAGTTTACATTTTCTTTCATTTACATTATATAGTTAGATTAGTTTCATTTCATTTCCAACATTTAGCCACACTTTAACACAAAAATCACAACCCTAATCAATCAATTATTCCTTTGAATGCAACCATATCATCAAGGTGAAAGAGTGTCATTCCTATACTAAGCACTCCTAGGTTAAATACCCTTGGGGTCTAGTAAAGGGAATCAGCTTTCCCTTATTAGCATATCCATTTTTGATGGTTCATTTTGGTGAACCTGACCATAGACCATTTGTTAACCTTTTGATTTTACATTTCATCTTAGTAAATAACTTTTATTTCATTAAAACAATTTGCATTGTTTGCATCTTATAGTTTATAAAAAATTGCATTAGTAAAATTTCATGTTAGATTGCATTTTGCATTACATTTTTTGTTAAGAAAATACAAAAATATTTGTATTTCCATTCTCTATTTGCATAAAAAAATATAAAAATCATAAAACTTGTTAAAACTCCTGAAAATTGTCAAAAATAGCACTACCGGCACTAAATCGCCGCACTGGGCAACCTTTTCCTCTTGCATCCTTCACTTTGTACTTTCTATAAATTTTCAAGCATTTTCTACATTTTAGTTCCCTAGTTTTTCCTTTTTGTTTTTTGTTCCATAATTTTAGTTACAAAAAAGTTAGTCTCTTTTGTTTACATTGCATTAGCATCCACCCCACCCTTAGGAAACTTTGTATGAGCATTTAGTGTTCTTTTGATGATACCATGGTGAGAAGAAACTCTAGACTCATGGCATGTAATGATAATACTATTGTTGTAGATCTTGGGATTTCTCACACTTCTACTCCTAGTATCGACAATAGTACACTAGGCTTAGAGACCATTCTTAGAAACTCTCTACACCTAGGAGACACACACAGTGAAAAAAACACTGATGACCTCCCAAATGACAAAATATTCCACATACATGATGATTTGTCTGACCTTCAACATGACTCAAGCCTTGAAAACATATATGGCACCACCATCCCTGCCATAGAGAACCTTCACTACCTGCTTGACCATGATGATGGCCTATTTGATATGAAGAGAATAGAATAAATATACAAAAAACATGCCTCTTCCATAGCTAGGGTATCTCACTCACCCACCCCTATGGTTGGTCAAGGAGGACCTTCTAGTCCTTCCCCGTCAAACATAGCTCCCATCCACACTTATGCATCTCCTAGTGTGAGAACAACCGTGCAACAGATTAGTCATGTGGTACCTTGCCTCGACATTCCTACTAGTCTCCCTACTTCCCTTGCGGCATCAAATCCCTTAACCTCTTCTATCATCCCTACTATTAACATCCCTTCCACTTCCCATTCAACCACCTTCACCTCATCACCACTTTCCCTTCAACCTAATACCATTGACACTGATCCCTTTATCACACAACGTTTTCACACTATCACGTCCATGCAACAAAAAATCTCCACTATCAACCAAAGTCAACATGGTTCAACTAGCCACTACATTCGTAGAAATCCATTATCCCTAGATATACTACGCACCCCCTTCCCACAGGGAGTAGAAATTCCTAGATTAAGGAAGTAAGGAAGGAGGGGTGACCCTTCTAATCATATTCATGCTTATACTACCTTATGTAGTTACTTTTCTCTTGATGACATTTTTCTCGCTAAATTGTTTCCTTGGACCCTCAAAGATGTCGTTTTAGATTTTTTTCATCAATACCCAACAATTCCTTTAGTTCCTTAAATGAATTGGTGGATTCCTTCATCAACCACTTCCAAGTCCACATGACCCCTAAAAAAACCTTGTCCGATCTCATGAGATGCAAGCAAGACACTAACAAGAATATAACATAACTTATCTCTCATTATCAAGAATTGTATTCCTTAATTGATGTTGTTGAAATCAAGGAACACTGAGAAGGGGGGTGAATAAGTGTTGTATGATTTTTGACTTTATTAATTTGATCTTGAAAGAACTTATAACATTCAACCAAAAGAAAAATACATGAACATAAGGAAAAAAACCATAACACCATAACACAAATATTTTTTACGTGGAAAACCTATTAGGGGAAAAACCATGGTGGAAGGGAAATCCACAATATGAGTATACCCATAAATAGTTATTTACAAAATGTGAATTCACTTGCATTCAAGCACACTACCTAGAGCTCACTCCTCATAAATGGAGACTCATTTTATTATAGGATATTTAGATTAAATCCATCTGAGAGATTTGAACTGAAAGAGTAGCATCTATGAATGTTGGATCACAGTTCCAGTTAGGCTCAACAATTGAGTTCTTGACCTTCTCTCTGATTTCGCTCTTCCACTCTGCTCTACTTCAATTCATATCACAAATACTTTTATGCACAAGTGAAATTGTGCATAATCCTTCTGTTATTTGCAACACACATCACACTCTTATATCAAAATTATATAATTGATCGCTTAAATATATCCACCACCAATGATTTAATCACTACCTATCAACTCCAACAAAAGTATGAAAATATTTACAAAGTGTCGACTCAATCCAAAGTTAATTCTCAATGTACACCTACCAAAGTTTTCCATAGCACAGTAATGACCCAAATAAATATGATCAAATATTAAAATACTTAAACAACTACTCCTTAATTATCCACAACATATTATATTCATGAAGTCAACTTTTTGTATTGATAAACAAGAAATTAATCAACCAAATCTTCTAACTTGCACACCAATGAATGTGTATCCTGATAATTAAGGGATAAGATAGTGCGTACAAAAAAATATCTTCCCTAAGATCCACAGCTCAAAATGATAACAATAAATTATATATGAGGGTATGTGCAGGATCATGATGGGCCAAAAAGTGGAAATTTCTAAGTGATATGATGCCCCATGTGGTTGATGACCTTTTTTTTACCCAAAATTGATGAAACGAAAAGGGTTTTTAAAGGAGATTCTCAAATTTCCACCAATATAAATTATTCTTTACTTTGAATTTAATAAATAATTATTATTCATTTTCTATCTGAATTATGACAAAAGTACTGATTGATAGGCTAATTGAAAAACGCCTATAGCTTTCAAATGGTATCACATTTTTTGAATCCAAAACATGTGTCACATTCTATGATTCACATAATATAGGATTAAAAAAAAAAAAAAAAATTCATGAATTTTTGACCAAGTTAAGGTGGTTAGACATACACGGTTTTTATATTTTTTAAAATTTGTAATTGAAAATTCATAATTAATTATTTACTTGGAAAAATAATTACAAAAAAAATATGCATCACATTGGGAGATGAGTCCCCTATTTATATCTAAAATCTTATAAAAAAATATTATCATTTTATTTTGGTTAGGGTGGTTAGACAGACACCCCTTTCTTATTTTTTCCATGAAATTTAAGTACTACTACATTGAAATTTCAAATTTTCACCAAATAGATATATATTTTTATAAAATAAACCTAGTAGTTTAGAAACTATATTCAATTTTCTACAGATTCTATTCTTACATATTTTTTAAATAATATAGATAACTTATTCAAATGTTTACATCAAGTTGCCTAAGTATGATATTTTGAATTTTATTGCCACTTAAGGGCCTATTTTTTCCATGATGATCCTGGACATACCCATGAATCGATGAACACAATTCTATCAAATGCTCTATTCTTGTTTGATGGTTAATCAAAGAATTTCGATCTAACTTATGGTATGAGATAATTTTGTCATGTGGATGAAATCAAGGACTAGGGTTGCCATCAATGAAAACACCAAAATGATATTTGTATTGTCTCTTGACAACAATCTGCCCCTTTGGCATTTATGGCAACACTTAGAGAAAAATGACTAAGTGTCAGATCAGTACCAACATGAATACATTGCCACCTTTCAAAATTAAAAAAAACAACTCCCCGTGAGATGATTAAGGAATTTTTCATTGTCCCATTCTCCCCCTTTGACATCAATTGAAAAGGCAAGAATCCACATACCAAAATAAAATAAAAATTGTTATGATCAAACTGCATGTGTACAAACATGCTTCTTCAACTTACATAAACTTGAATAAATCTGAAAAATTGTTCTTTAACAGGTTCAAACTCATGTCCCAAACCTTCTTGAGACTCTCCAATATAACCATGTGACCACTAAATAAGTAAGATTGCATATTTGCAAATTCGAGGCTCGCCAGATCACTGACCGCCATAGCATCTTGTGCTTCCTTCAAAGTACTTAACATTGTTTCCATCTTAGGAACAATTATTCCTCTAAGCTCACAAACTCTTTCAACCATTTTAACTTCTTCATGCTTCAATCTTGTGATATTTTCAAGCATGGATATGACTTGACTTTCTTTCTTTCCAACAAAGATAATTAGGGGATCGAATGCTTGAGTGATATATGCCAACTATTTTGCACCTTCTTTTATTTTCTTTTCAAATTCCTCAATGAACTTAGATAAAGATAGACATGATTTATAAATATTACCACCTTCATTCAAAGAACTTTGAATGTTATTTATACAAGTAGCTATCAAATATTTATCCCTAACTATCATCCCTTTCAATCTACTGAATATTTTATCATCAAACTCCTTTTGTACCTTATCCTCAGCTGATTTCTCAAGGGACTCAAAATGAGTACTTACAACATTAATAAACTTCTTCAGCTCATCAGATGGAGAACTAGATAGATCCTTAACATATGTAGGCATTATTTTCTCTAGAATACCAGATGCAAGATTCATCAAGTCACTATCTTCAATATGTGATTTCAGAATTTCTTCCCTTTCCTTGTTATAAGTGAATGAAGATACCTTCATTTTATTAATAGGGGATAAAGTTTCCAAGTTGATAGGACCTTTTAGTATTTCATAATCAAATTATTCATGTTGTTCTTCCAAAAAATCTTTCACTTCCTTATCAATGTCTCTTGATTTTACCAAAACTTCCTTTATTTCAACCTTTTTTTACTCAATCATTGTTTCCTCAGCTACATATTCTTGCTTGTCTTTAGGAATCTCAACTTCTTCAACTGACATGACCTTAGGAGCTTGAGTCTCCATAGGAATTTCTACATCATGCACATTAAGAGGAATTTGAGTGTCCTCAACTGTATCTTCTTTTCCTTCTTCTACTGTCGAACTAGGTGAAACATTTCCATCATGCACTTCCTCAAAAACAACATTGATTATGTTCCTTAACAAAACTTCCTTCAGATTTTTTTTAGTTTCTTTTTCCACTTCTTTATTCTGACCAATCATGAGCTTGTTTACTCTTGTTTTTCTCTTGAAGTATTTCTTAGCACCATTCAGAATTGTCCCCATTTCCTCAATAGACATCACAGGACATAAATCTGCAAGAATTCTCTCTTTCAATTGTTCATCCTCAGATTTCGCATTCACTCTTCTAATTTCAAAAATTTCATAAAGAATTTTGGGTAATGCATAAATTATTTAAATAAGTTCCTTATTGAAATTATTCAAGTATTTTATTGAGACTTCCTCAAGAATTATTTGATCAACACTGTAAAAAGTGTCATACCATTCACGAAGAGGCCTAAGATTTCCATCCTTAATCAATGCATTCTCCATTTATTTTATAGACATACCTATTTTGTCAGTTTTCACCTTCTTCTTTGCTTTCAATTTTTCACTAGAGGGCTTGTCTTTTAAAAATATTGTTTCCTTTGTTCTATTTTTCTTGATTTCTCCTATATCTGTGTCAGATTTAGACTCTTCATCTTCATAATCAGCAATATAAACTCTTTTTCTTTTGTCCTTCTTCCTTTTTCCTTCCTTACCAGATGACTTGGCTTGTCATTTCACAAGACTTGAATTTTTTATAGAACTAGAGGGGTCTTTGTAGAGCTTCTTGTAGATCTAGTTTAGGCAGAGGATACTACTAGACTAGAAGATTCAATTCTAGATGGCTCCCTGCTTCAACTTGTTCTCTCTTTCTTCTAGCTTCTCTTACAGATTATGAAGATATACCCATGCTTTTTGAAAAGGCTTCCACTTCTCTTCTTACTCTTATGACTATTACAGGCTTCCTTAGTTGATTATGTAATTATATATCCTTTTCAAAAAAAGTACCAAATATTTCTTTTGACGGATCTCAAGGTTTTCTCAGCAAACGTTCAGCATACATTTCCAAAACATGTCCCTCAACTTTATATCCCTTTGGCATAATCCAATTTTTTCTAGGATCTATAGCTTCAATCAAGCATTGATCAATTCCAACCATAAAATAGATAGTATCTTTGTACTTCTCCACAATAGACTTAGGAATTCATTCTCTTGCTTGCATCTCATTCTAAAATTTCTTGAAATAACCCTATATTTCAATATTCCTTGTCCTGCTATCACCAAGTTTGTGCAAGATATCTCTAATTTGAGAAACTAAAGGTTTACTACCTTGTCATTGTACTTTTCCAAATCCTAGAACTTCATTCATAAAATAATAGAACAAACACAACAATAGATTACCATATTTCAAGGAATTCTTCTTATCTTTCTTGATTTTAGAAAGGTTTTCCATCAACTGGCATTTGAGTAGCTCACATAGATCATAATTTGAATTCTCCTTTACCATCTGATATGTTTTATAGATAACTGTACCAGATACAAAAATATCTCAACTGGAATGATAGATTTTATAACCAATGACCATCAATGTAAATCTGACATCCACTTCAATAATATCATTAATTATCATGGCTCTTCTATTATACACTGAACTGATTGCATCAATAACTATCTGATTCTTCACAAACTTCAAGATCAACAATCCACCAGAGGAATTTAAACCAATAATAGTTCTTATGGATTCTTTTTTAATCTTAAAGGGTTGATTCAACCACATAAATTCAGCATGAATTTGACTTAAAATATACTTGACCCACTCGTTTTCTTCAAACATGGGAAATTTTACAATCTGTGTGAGTTTCTTTTCCTCTAGGATTTTGAATTCATGTTTAACATGGAAATCCTCTCCTATAATGTGATTGTTGTACAAATTCAATAACTGTGAGCTCCCTAACACCTTAATATTTGCATGAATGTATGCCCTAATTTAGTCAATATGCAAGACGTCGTACAAAACTGATGAAAGTGCACCTAAGGGATTTCTCTCAATAGATTTGAAAGGATGCCACTTGAATTTCAAATGAGGTCTATTCTTGACATCAACTACCAACAAAGTAGCCATTTTTGAAAATTCACAAGTTCACAAGTTTTCTCGATAAATACCTTTTCACTAGTTTGAGGTTTTGTCACTGAATCACCTACACACTTGAATCTTCACCAAATTTTGCAAAAATTTTCTTCAAAGCTCTCCAAACTTCTTCATTCCAAAGTGAAAAGTGACAAATAAACCATACAAATTACCTTTTTTCATTCACATACCTAACTTTTTGTCGCAATAAATTATTTTTCCCTAACTCATCCAGATAACATGTTTCCATACACTGTGAAAGATAATTATTTTGTGGACCTTCAACTTAGCATAAGTAGTCTCTCCAACTATTTCAGCAGCATCTATGGATCATACATGTAATCACTACACTCATCCATATCCCAGTTTCAACTACTGACAAGGGGTTTGAAGGATTTTCTTGAGAAATACCCGTAGGCCAAAGACCATGAACTAATTCTTGGATGAATTACCAAAACCAGATTCTTGTGCTGGCTCATTTTTTGCAACAAAAGAACTCTTCTTCACCCATATATTCTTCATTTCCATCCTAGTCTCACTCGTAGTGACTTTCCCTTTTCCTTTTTCATTCTTTTGCATGTTTCTTCTTTGATTTACTAGACCCTTTTTGTTTTTACAGAATCTAGCAATGTGATCAGATTTGTTGCAATTGTAGTACACTAGATTTATTTGTCTAGACTAGTTGTTTCATTGATTTTATATTGATCTACACTAGTTAGCAATATGGAAAAATCTATTGCACATGTAGCATCTGACATCTTTATATAGTTTTTTCATCATATTTCTACATTCATTTGACTTATGACCATACTTGTTGCACTTAAATCACTGATCGAAGAATGATGGACTATTTGAATTCATTATAGTTCTACATTGAGAAGCTATATGACCAAATTTATTAAAAAAAAAATAGTAACCATTGAATATTTGAGAATTAGGTTTTCTTATAGGATACCTTCCAGATTTGTACAACAAATTTCCTTGACAAAATCTCCTTTTTCCAGATTTGGATCTTTCTCCTTTCTCATATCCAAGACCTCATTTGTCACCTCTAGTCCTTTGAATTTTAATCAGTTCATCAAGCTTCACCGAGTTTATCTTGAACTTATCCTTAAATTAATTTGTAGTATAAATATCATCTCTGAGGGGAACAACCTATATTTCAAGTTCTTCTTCATTGTTTCTGGATTGCTGCAATTCAAGTGGCAAATTTATGAATTCATCATTAATTTTGTTGCATTCTTCATATTTCTCTTTCAAGGACTGGGAAAGCTCCTCTTCATTATACTATAAGTCTTCAATCTCCTTGTACCCCCTCATCATAATAAATTTCATCTCATGCTTTAGGATTGTATTATCTCTAGTAAGCTTTTCACATTCTTCTATCTTTTGTTTCAGGGCTTGAATCAGTTGTTCATCTTCCAATTCTTTTACCATTATTCTACTTAATCTGATCACAAAGTTCACTTCTCTTCTCCCTTGACTTATTGATTCTATCTTTCAAAGACTCAATGAATTTCTTAGCATCCATGAGGTTTTCTTGCAATTTTTGAACTTCATATTTTGACTGATCAAGACCATCTAGGGCCACCAAGAGTTGTTATTAAAGATAGTCTAAGTCCACTGAATTAATTTCTCTGGTTTCCCAAATTTGTTAAACTTCTTTCGAGGAATTAGGCTCTGATACCACTTATTGGAATCAAGTAACACGGAGAGGGGGAGTGAATCAGTGTTCTACAATTTTAACTTTATTAATCTGATCCTGAAAGCTCTTATAACATTCAACCAAAATAAATATGCATAAACATAAGGAAAACAACCATAACAACATAACAAAAATATTTTTTTATGTGGAAACCCTATTAGGGGAAAAAACACAGTGGAAGACCAATCCACAATATGAGTATACATAGAAATAAGTGTTTACAAAATAGGAATGCACTTGCATTCAGGCACACTGCCTAGAGCTCCCTGCTCAGAAATGAAGACTCATTGTCTTACATAATATTCAGATTAAATCCATATCAAAAATTTGGACTGAAGGGTAGCATCTATGAATGCCTGATCACATTCCAATTAGGCTCAATAATCGAGTTCTTTAACTTCTCTCTTATTCTTCTCTTCTACTCTACTTTGCTTCAATTTGTATCACAAATGCTTTTATTCACAAGTGAAACTATGCATAATCCTTTTGCTATTCGCAACACACATCGCATTCCTATATCAAAATGATATAACTTATTTCTTATATATATCCGCCACCAAGGATTTAATCGCTACCTATCAGCTCCAACAAAAGTATGAAAATATTTACAAATTGTCGGCTCAATCCAAATTTAATTCTCAATGCATACCTACAAAAGCTGGCCATATCATAGTAATGACCCAAATCAATATGATTGAACATGAAAATACTTAAAAAATTACTCCTCAATTATCCGCAACTTATTATATTCATGAAGTCGGATTTTAATACTGATAAACAGGAAATTAATCAATCGGATCTTCTAACTTGAACACCAATGAATGTGTATCCTGATGATTCTCGGATAAGATAGTACGTACAAAAAATAATCTTCCCCGAGATCCATAAATCAAAATGATAACAGGAAATTGCATATGAATCGATGAGGACAATTTTGTTGGATGCTCCGTTCTTTCTTGACAGTTAATTACAGAACTTTGATCTAACTTCTAGTATGAGAAAATGTTGTCATGTGGATTGAATCATGGACTAGGGTTGCCATCAATGACAACACCAAAATAATATTTGCAGTGTCTCTTGCAAACAGATTTCAAGATACTTGGCACACATCTGCGAAATATGTTCACTGAAAACCTATTAACACCTCTCCAAGACAAGCTTACCCTCATGAAATTTACTTCACTCATGCACTTGTGCTAAGCACTCTGTGATTATCAAAACTCCACTAGTAGTGGTGATACATGATCCACTTCTAGTAGAGTTGATAAATCCGATGCTTCCACCCAACCTAACTCTCAACCATTCTAAAAACCAACCAAATGGTTTTTACACTTTCACCCTCCCTCCCAAACCCCTCCACCTACCAATAACCAAGTAGCCGCTATTAGGTTTGTTGTGCCCTTCATTTATGGGCATCCTAAGTTAACCTTTAGACACTTACCTAATACCCTTCATAACACCATGACTCAAATAATCCAACAACAAATGATATCCTTACCTCCTGTCTATACACTCGATCCCAATAAGCCATTACCTCCATCTATAACTCTACTACTTACTATTATTTTCATCGACAAAACAAACATGATATCAAGCAATGAAAGAATCTCAATCACCTTGTGAAAGACCTAATTGACTCGGGTCGTCTATCCATTGTCGGTACCAACAATAAAATAAATAAGTCCATGGAACCCCCTAACCAAAACTTACAGATTTTTACCAACCCTATGCCTAAACACAATTTTTTGTTTGTCAAATTTGATAAAACTTCACAAACTGATGTTATGAATGTTGACACATAGCCTGCACATTCATATTCTCTTTTGACTACCACCCATTTCAACCCTATGTATGATATGGTTAGTACGATAGATGTCACCCATCGTAAGGGCCATACCAAAACATCTTCTCATATTAATTTTATATATCAATATTTACTCAAAATCCTTCTTGATGGTCCTCTCCACATAACTAGTAGAATCTATGATAAGCCCACTAATGGGATACTCATAGATCCTATTTGTGGTGAGAACGTGATCACTGAAGATTTTTTGGTATTACATGACATCGCTGAAGATGCTTATAATAGATCGACTACAAGGATTAAAACACATAATGGTTTCACATGACCTATGATTGGATCGATCACACTCCCATTACAAATAGGTCCTACGAAATTGGATGTGACATTCTCTATCATTCCACAATCAGACTAATTTTGTTTGTGAATAGGCCATCCATGGCTTCATTCAATGAAAGTGATCGTATTTGTTATTCACAAATGTGTGAAGTTTGATGTTGATAATTAAATATTCACTATTCACCATAGTGATTTCAATCCTCTATCTTCTATAGGAAATTTTTGTTTGGAAGCCTTTTGGCTAGAGCCCATGGAACCTATCACCCCTAAAAGAGATTTATTTTTTATTTCCTACCAAAAATTTAAAGAAAGAAAATCTCTGAGCTCTCTCTTTGCAACATACCCCCTTATACCTCAGAATCACCTATCATTGATGAATCTATGTTGCAAACCAATTCTTACATGCCTAACCAACCCATGCCTAAAACCTCATCCACATCATCCAAGAGGCCTAGGGATCATGACAACAATTCTATCTTTCCCCTTCGCATCAAGCAAGTGTAAAAAGCTAAGGAGAAAGTGGACGAGCCACCTACAAATCTCCCCGTTCCTCCTATTAGAAATGATAAAAAACCTATGGTGGATTATCCCACTCCTTCCCTAATACCACTTGACAAAATAAAAATAAGGAATAAAGAAGCTAGAGAATGTAGGTTTTGTCATTGTGCTCTTGCTCACCCATCACGTGATGAAGCCAACATTAAAAACAATGATCCACCTTTACCTGAAATAGTGCCTGACAATCCTCCTCCTCCACCCCCACAACCTGATCCTATACCTCCATCACCACCAATCCTACATGCCACCACTAATATTTTCATTAGACGTACCATTGTCATCAGCTTAGATTATGATGATGATGAGAATGCTAGGATAGACGAAGAGGTACAACACACTCTAAATTAACTATTTTCCTCTTCCATGAGCATACATGACAATTCTCCTAGAAAAAGTGTTCACCTTGATACTAGATTGGTAATTGTTGCTATCCCACTAGCTATTTGCCCACCCAGATTCTATATTGAGCAAGATTTGGAGGTAGATGACTTGCTTGTTGAGTGATGCATGTATGTGCCTTACTAGTCTTTTATTTTATTTTTGCATGTTGAGTGTCCCCCATCTTGTTTGATGTTTTCTCCCTCTTTGTGAAATTATTCTATGTGTATCTCCATTCTTCTATATGTTTTGCATTCATTTCAATTTTCCTTTCTCCTTTTTTGTTTCCTCTTCGCCTTTCATTTGGGGATGATGCAAGGCATTGAGACTGCAATGTCTCCTTCTTGTTGACCCAAATGGACCTTTCTTTTCCTTTTCTTTTGTTCTTTTTGTCTTCCTTTTGAGGATGATGCAAGGCATTGAGACTGCAATGTTTCCTTCATGTTGACTCAGAAAGGCCCTTTTTCCTTGTCTTTTCCTTTTTACTTTTGTTGTCCTTTTGGGGACGATGCAAAGCGTTGAGACATCCCATGTCTCTTCCATATTTACCCAAAATGACTATTTCTTTTCATTTTCTTTTGCTCTCTTTGTGTTTTCTTCAAGTTCTATGTATTTGGGGGAATGATGATAGTTTTACGATCTCTACATAAACATTTCAGCAATGAGAAAACTGATCTCAAATCCATAGATCCCTTATGTGTTTGGTATTTTTGATTTTGGGGGGCAACCCCCCTTTGTATATTTTATTTTACCTTTTCCTTTACATGATGTAGCCTTTCTTGGAGACCAATCATAGGGATTTCCACATAGGCTCTCATGTCTGTTTCTTTCTTTTTTCATTTTTCGTCTTTACTTTAAAGCAATTTCTCACAAAGCGGTGTGTAGAAATTCCTTTAAAGAGGGGGCATACATTGGCATTATTTATTTGTAGTTGCATTTTTTTTATCTTTATTCCTAGTACATCCTTATCACTTCACATGATGTGTTTCTCACTTTGTTGATGGTGTTGTGTGTAATGTCCTTCATAAGTGTGACTTATCTTAACATATTGAATTCCTCTAAGTAGCCTGATGTGGCACACTGCATCCCCTAAGTTGTGAACCTTCTATCATTCAATAGGTCCTCTCTTCACTACATTAGATACAATGTTCCCTAAGTCAAAGACCTCACATGAACTAAATACAAATCCTTCGAACATCCATTTTTGCATTTTTATATTTTACATTTTTACATGTTTCTTTTTTTCATTATGCATACATGGCCACCTTGTATAACACAACTTGCATGCCTGTAGTTTCGTCTTGCACTTGTTCATGAGTTCTAAGTATCCAAGGCTTTTCTTATCTCATGCACCACACCCTTGCCTTTTGTGGCACCTTATCAAAGTTATCAGGAGGTATAACTTTGGTATGGTTGAGTGGGAAGCCTGACTAGTAGCATGAATTTCCCCATATCCACCTTTCTATGTGTGAGTGCATACCAACCAAGTGTATGTTTCTCACCATTTTCGGCATTCTAACCCAGTGAAAAACTGAAAGTCTTGTTGGCCCAGAGTGAGTACATCCCTTTCCTTTCTGACAAACAAACTAGATATAATCCACAACTAGTTACACAAACGGTTGAAGCTTGATCTAACTTTCCCTCTCTCTCCACTCTTTCTCATCACTCCTTGTGTGATCTTTTGTGCTTATGTTTGGTTTTCCATGGGATGTTGATCCCAGGGGCTTGATCATCCCTCTTGATCATAGTCATCTCACCTTACTAGCATGAATACGTTGGATCCTACTCGAAATGCATGATTCAACTACTTTAGTGTGAATTTGAATCAATTTCATCCTCTCACTAAAGTGGGGGCTAAATGTGTCACCAAAACTTGTAGTCTTTGACACTTTTTTACCCATTTGGGCCTTTTTCCCTTGCATTTTGGCCTTGTTTTTCCTTGGTCTAATCTTGAATTCTTACAAATCAACAACAATCTAACAGTGATTTACAATGGTGCCGATAACTATTGTAACACATCTTCCCATTTTGATAAGACCCTTTCAACACGATTCACCTAAACAACCCCCTTTTACCCCTTTCCAAGCATTGTGCCAAAGTGTTGTAAGTTGTTGTAATGCATTTTCACACTTTCCTAGGATTTTCATCACTAACTTAACCCTTTTCATATGTTAATTTGTCCCCTTAATGTACTTTTAGGCCCGACTTAAGTGTGTTTAGGGAGGTAAACCTAATAAACTTGATTTAAAACAATTTTATTCTCGACCACCACTTGAATTTTCCCAAGTGGACTAGGTCACCAACTTGGGCGACCTAGTCCCTTTTGGCTTAAAATTCAAAATTAAAATAATTTCTTAATGAGAATTTACCTCCAAAATCTTAGTGCCAATCTATCATGTGACATTTTAGGAAATTGGGGCATATCGGTTATAAATAAGGGTTTTCACCTTCATTTTCCTCTCTCCCAAGCTCATTTTTGCATATTCACAAGCACTCTTGCACTCAAGCTTCCCAAGCAATAAATCAAACACATAGGCATCTCAAGAAACCTCCATTGGATTTGGTTCTTGCATGTTGCAGAATTCAACAACTAAAGGTTTGGTAAGTGTTTGTATTGAGTTCATCATTCAAGCATCCTTTCCTTTCATTGTTTGTCATTTGGGTTTGAGTTACCATCAAAGGGGTTTGACTTCGAAAAACACCTATTTCCTAACCCCAACATTCTCTTTGTTTGTGCATGTGTTTTGTAGCTTGTACTTAGATTTGGCAAGGTTCAAAATATTGGGAAAGGTACAATCATTTGATTCAAGTCAACTCAAGACACAAAACCCTAGGAGAAGCGAAAGGACAAGTTGCAGGTTATTTTCTTGAGATTCAGACAGAGGATTTTGTAGAAAGGGAAAGTAGAAGTGGGGACCTACAGATTTAGACCTTAAGGATCCATAAAGTACCATGATGAATAGGTCTCCATTATTGGTGACCTTGTCCCTGTACAGGGCCTAAAAAAGGGTTTTAGTATTTCTAGGTACCCTTTTCCCCAAAAACCCAATCCAACAGAATTTCCTGACAGAAGGACTAGGTTGCCAATTCTGGCGTAAGTGTCCCTTTGCACATTTTATGTAAATTGTAGAAAATTCTGAGGCTTCTCATCTACAAATATCCATTTTCAAGTGCACCATCTATGTACTTTCTAGTTTACTTTCAAATTGCTTACATTTAGGGCATATAGTTTAGGTGCATTTAGTTTACATTTTCTTTCATTTACATTCTATAGTTAGATTAGTCTCATTTTATTTTCAGCATTTAGTCATATTTCAACACACAGGACACAACCTAATCATTCCATCCTTCCTTTGAATGTAACCACCAAAAACAACCATATCATCAAGGTGAAAGAGTTTCATTCCTATACCAAGCACTCCTAGGTAAAAAAACCTAGGTGCCTGGTAAAGGGAATCCTCTTTCCCTTCTTAGTATATCTATTTTTGGTGGTTCAACCTCATGGAGCTGAAAGTTCATTGTCCTTTAGAACCTTATCAAATTTATTAGGAGGTATAGCTTTGGTATAGTTGCACACATGAGAGACGAACTTAGGCATGGCATTCCTATAGCCACTTTCTTGTTTGTATGAGCACATACTAGTTGCGTGTGTATGTGTTTCACTAGGGGCTCACCTATTGGATGACCTGAGATTCAACTAGTCCTTGTGAGTGTGCATTTGGTTTGCATATTGGACATGGTGTTCCACTTGTAAACACTTCTTGAACAAATAACTTAGATCTAATCCACATCGTGTGGGATAAAAGGTCGAGGCTTGATCCATCCACCCCTTTTGATTTTGTTTTTCTTTCTTTATGTCTTTGGGAGTGTATTCTTGTGCCCTGTTGTTTCTCTTTATATCATTTACATGTGTTTTCTCTTGTGCTTATGTTATTTCACCATAGGATCTTGATCCTAGGGGCTTGATCATCCGTCTTGATCATTGCCATTCTATCTTAATGGCATTGGTACACTTAGACCCCTCTTGAGACTAGTTTGTCTACTTTAGTGTGAGTTTAGAGAAATTTTTTCCTCTCACTAAAGTGGGGCCTAAATTTAATGTAGAAAAATGTATCCCTTTACATTTTCACACTTTTTTGGGCCATCCTTGCTAAAATTGCGCTTCTTTATGCCTTATTTGGCTCTATTTTCCATCCACAAGCCTTAATTAATGAATCTTTTCAAGGATAATCCTTACACATATCAATTAACCAACTAGAATTTAATGATTTGGTCTGTATGACCAAGATTTAGTGATTTGGGACTCATACACCAGCTTGGTTGTATGGGTCCCACCTAATTTTTGGGGCCTAAACCTGAATTTAACATAAAACTGAACATTTCATAAAATTTGTGTCACGAGCTTAGTCTACAAGGATTCATATGCCTCAACTGGTGGATGAGTCTTTCTTATCTTGGACCTAATTTTGAATTCAATTCTTTGTGGGATTTTATTCTCCTAGATCTAATGTTCACTTGTAGTGTTGTAGTTTTGGGAAATTTGGCATAAACAAGTATAAATACAAGGTTATTTCACATATTTTCCCCTAGCAATTCAAGTGAGAGTATTATAAAGTAAAATGATGAAAAAGTGGTATGGTGCTAGGATATGGGTTTAGGACATAGAGCCCACCTACTTTTCCAATTTCATTCAAGGATAACCCTTTAGAACTCAATGCAAAGGAGAAAAATATCTTGCAAGAAGGATGTCCTAGGAGTAAGGGATGGATATAGACTAATGAGGGGTTGACCACTAAGTTTAGACTTGGAAAAGACAATGAAATGCAAGATGAAATGTAAAATCTTAAGATGATGCAAACTTAAATTAAATAACCTAGAAATGCAAATTAAATAACACAAAAAACTGTAGAACAAAATGCGTACACCTAGAAATTTGGACATGGCTAGGAGGAAGTTTGAAACACTAGAAATTTTATCTCTTTGGCCTATTGGGACTCATTCGCCATTCTGGGAAAATTAGTCCCAATTTTGGATTTATGCACAAGAACATATTTTGGACAAAAGGGTATCTAAATATGCAAAAATTTCTAGAAAACACCTATAGCGGGGATCATTGACCACTTGTGGAAAATCAATAGCATTCCACTTTTTAGAGGATACAAAGTCTGAATTTGTTCTTCTCAGTCTACTTAATTTGCTTCTCCATCTTTCTAGATTTGAAACTCTAATTTCAATGATGTAGGTGACTTTTGGGTGAAGATTACAACCTTGCAAATGGGGATACAACTCCAACGAATTTCTCCAAGCTTGTAACATAATATTCAGTGATCTTCAAGTATTCAAAGCGCCTAGATCTACAATCACATATGTAAAAAGAAGAAAACTTGTTGATTGTTAGTGAATAGGGATTTTCCTTGGTCCAACCCCTTTTAGTTAATTAAACCAAATGATAAAATAATGAAAGATGAATATTAAACATGCAACATAGTACATGAAACATAAGCAATGACACCTTAAATGATATTTGGTAAATCTACAACTCAACATGAAATGGCCATGAAGGATGTAGATCTTGATCTTGACAATATGTGTAGGATAATGTTTGATCTTGGATCTTTAATGCGACATCACAAAATTAGCTCAATAACATGCTTGATGCCTGATACGCTTGACATGATGATGGATCTTGAATTGCAACAATAATTGATGAAGAACTATGCCCTTGAATGCCTTAGAAATGATCTTGAATGCTCTCTTGATGATGTTGTGAAGTGTTAGAATGCTTAACTCTTGCTTGATTTGCTTGATATCATGTAGGCTTGATGAAATAATGGTTTGAAAGCTCATTTATATAGTAAATCCATCTAAGATCCCATGTATTAGATCCCAAAGGTCGACATACATGAAATTTGAACTTAAAACCTAGTTTTTCTCGCTCAAAACCTTAAAAAATGGGACTCATTCACCAAAATGGGTGAATGGGTCCCACCTACATGGGACTTATTTTCCAAAAGTGGTGAATGGGTTCCATACGGCCTATTTTGATTGCTAAACTATCGGGGAGTGTGTAAATTATGCTTATTTGTTGATCTTGTCAAGTTTTTGGTTAAAATATGCCTTGGGATGCATAATATGGGGTTATAGGGGCCTATTAATGATGATATTAAGGTCATAAATGAAATATCTCCAAAATATAATGTGAAAGTTTAAATAAATACATTTTACAACACTAAATTAAGGAAAACTAGGTCTATTGGGTGGGGGGCCTAGCTCGATTGGCTAAAACATCCTATTGTAGGCAAGAGGTCATGATGTGTAGTATCCAACCAAACCCATGGTACCACAGGGAATATCATGCTAGTGCCACTATTCATGTGAATTTTTTTTAACAAGCACATTGTAGTTTATAGAGAGATTGATACCTGATCAATTCCTACATTGTGAAAATAAAGGAAAAAATAGGTTTATTTAACTAAAAAGGGACCTAAATCCAATGTGAATGTGTAGAACACATTACAACACTAGATTAGGTCCAACTCATTCACAAGCCTCCTAAATTTAATGTGAAGGTGTCAATAAATACACTTTACAACACTAAATTAAGTTAAAGTTAAATTTATTTAGCTTAGAAGGGTCCTAAACCTAATGCAGATGTGTAAAAATCATCCAAACACTAGATCAAGGCCATATCAAGTCCAATCTATCATTAATTATTCCCAAATTAAGCAAGGAAAAGGCCTACCCTTTTTTTTCATTACATAAAGAATTCAATAGCATTCAAAAGTGATTATCAACTATTTTGGAGCATCTTTGAAGAATAAAGCATCATGTCAAAGTCATCATGCATCATTTTTTTCTTTAGCTAACATTTGTGATCTAGGTTCTTATGATTCAAGCAAGCATTCAAGTCAAGATCAATATCATTCTAGCAAGATTCAAGATCCGCATTCATGCTAGCCATTACATACAAGATTGCAACCTTTTGTTCAAGGGTTTGGTGAGTTGGAGCATTGCATATTTGGTCATTCATTATTCCTTTGTTCTATTTGATTTCATTTCAAGTTTTGATTACCAAAATAGGGTCTGACCAAGGCAAAACCTATCCACTAAGAAAAAAATATTTTTCCCTCTCTTTGTTGTGTGATATGTAGATTTAGGTTGGAGATCCATTCAAGATCAAGATCGGAGGGAAGTTATCAAGTTGTCAAAGTTTTCATCTACTTTGCAAAGTCATGGAAAATCACCTATAGGTTGCAATTCAATGTTTCAGACTTGAATATTTGGTAGGAGAAAATATATAGGAAAGCATGAGAGGATACTATAGTTTCAGATCAACCCTAATAATTGGACTAAATCACCACCTGTGGCATATGACTCCTAGTATACTAGATCTCAAGCTTTCTCTGTAAACCCCCATTTAGGAGTTCTAGATTCAAGTTTTGGCCTGAACCCCTAAACTAGGACTAATTCACCCCTATTGGTGTATGAGTCCCTATGTGCTTCACAAGTCATATTTTTAGGATTTTAGACCTTGTTCTAACCCTCTTCAACTTTCTAGGCGCACCTTTGTTTATCTCTAGTTTATAATTCTGATTTGAGTTCATTTTCTAGATCATTTATTGAGTTTCACATATCATTAGAATTTATTGTCTTTCCAAGCCTTGCTTGTTGGTTAACCCCCTTTTAGTCTTTAATCATACCCTAGGACACCTTATTACAGATATTTTTCCCTTACTCCATCCTTGGATTGTGATCTCTAAGGTTTCTTTGAGTGAAACTTGAAGGAAATTAGTGGTTATATCTCCTAAAGCATAGAGTGACATTTTTTTCCGTTTGACTAAGAATATGGTCTCATAATTGTCCAATCCAATATAGAAAGCACTATAATATTGTACCTTACTTTGAGGGTCCTATCAAGATCTTAAAGTGTATAGGACTTGTAGCCTATCATGTATCCACAATATTTTTGTTTTCTCTACTTTGTGAGATTATATTCATGATGCATATCATTTTCTATATTAGGATTTTCTACATATGGATTTTAATGAAAAAATGGTATTTTCTAGCCCATATGGGCTCATTAGATGCTAGGCTTTTAAGGATGAGACCTAGCCCAATTCAAGGTTTAGTGGGAAATATATATGACAATGTTACTACTACCTGGGAGGAAATTAGATAGATGAGGACACTTTATCCTATCATTTTTTAGGATTTCCCAAAGAATTCAAAACGCAATGAGGACAGTGTGAGGACCACCTCCTAGCCATAGATTCACATGTTTATTATTGATTATCTCTTCATCTCCTTGCGATAATTATTTTGGTTTATTATTTTGTTATAGACTATTCAACCTTAGAATTGAGGTAGACAATTGACATATGTGTTCTCATACATACTTTTATTAATGATAGTCTAATGATGTCATGTATATTCTTCATTTCAAATGATTTTATTTTATATTTTGATGGGTGATTTAATTGTATAACTTAGAGGTTCTTGTGTTTATATGTGAATAATCTTGATCTCTTATCTTATGAATGTTTTAATTGTGGAAGGAAATTATTTTATAAGTTGAAGTATATCCTAAGATGTTATTTAGAAATAATATACATGAATATATACATGTGATTCTCCTTTTATTTGGTTATGAATTATCATATTAGTATCTACTAATACTCGAAATTGAGTATGAAGATGCTCTTTTCCAGTGGGTTCAAGGATATGAAATGGTGACTTATTATGTTAAGATAGTTAAGTAAACCTAGCTTGTTTGGAGAGGCTAAAGTCTTATGTTTTGCATTTATGTCTTGTGAAGTGAATAATTAATATGAAATGTGAAACATTTATTTTAGTTGTGAAATATAATATTCTATTGTAAAGTTTGTGTCAATGTGATGTTTGGGTGAGTCAAATAATGAAATGTAACATTTAGTTGTCTAGTTTGGAGTCAATGTTTATTCAAAGTTTAAGTGAATTTAATGTGTCATTTTCACTTTACAATGTTCTTTCTAAAGTACTAGGTCATAGGACTATGGAATAGGACATATTTGGAAGTCATAAAGCTAACCATATGTTAGTCTTGACCACTTTTCTACCATCATTTAAAAATGTGAAGAGTTTTGGTCATGAGGTCAAATTTGGAATTGAACTATGGAGTGGGACACATGGAGTGATTTTGAGGAAATAATCTTCACTACCCATGTTCACACATTTCTAAGATCATGATGCAATAGAAGTGGTCACATGGGGCTTGCTCAAACATGTGTGAGAAATATGGTTAGGGATTGAAGGAGATCAATTGTGAAGGTGACAAGTGACAACTTCATAATAGGAGATGAGAAAATTTAGAATTTTATATAGTTCTCAAATTTAAAGATAAAATAGATCTATTTGGCTATTCATTTTGAGGATGTGAAAATATTAGAATTGTGAGTTATGAGTAAAGAAGTTAAGAGATAAAAAGATGATTTGAGAGGAAAAAGATAGAAAAAGAGTGGTATATTTAGTTGCACCAATCTTCTTAAAAGTGGTGGAGCTAGTTCTAAGTAGGCCTTTTGTCTTGTTTACTCCAATATATTTTAAAATGTTGTGTATGTTTATTATCATTCTTAGGTCATCTCTAACTGTAAAACAAATATTTCTATTGAAAATGAGCATTTCTCTCTGATTCGATGATATTAAATTACAAGTTCCGGTCCATGACTTTCATACCATATTTTCACCTTTTGAACCTTTATTTCTACATAGTAAGAGTCATATGATAAACGATTTCTTTGTTTCAAACGACAGATATCCAAAAGGTTACATCTTCGTTCCCGAATTTACCAATTCATATTTTATGTATGGTAGTTGAACTTCATCGCTTGAGATGTCGACACATGATGTTGAACGTTCCAAACTGTCGAGCTCGTATTATATCTAATTTTTGAGCTTCTTTATTCGCAATTACTGAGATTGTTAATGCCTAAATAATAGTGCTGGCCTAAAGAGTCTTTACATAATAGCTATTTACAGGAAGAACGAGATCCCAACGTAAGCAATATAATTAACTATACAAGCATTTCCAAGTAATGGTCGGCAATCGATTATAACAATAAAAATGTTTTTGTGGTAGAGATTCTAGCAAACCAATGTGATAGCCTAACACCTTATACCCACGTTTAAAAATATGGGTGCTAAAATATTATTATTTTTTGCGATATTTATAATGTGCAGTGCAAATACTTAAAATCATTGCATTATTGTGAATTACATTTTCGTGAATGACCACCAAAACTAACTATTAATTTATTTTTTACTAAAAGCTAACCTAAAAGATAATTTATTAAATTTGAACTTTAATTTTCTAACAACCCCCCTTAAAGTTTACATAAAAACATAAACAAAATTTTAAAATGTAAACCTTAAATTCCTGCATATCCCCGCTTCAAGTTTACATCACAAAGAAGAAGACCAAATATTTTTATCAGCACCAACCTAAACTTCTTGGTGTAGGCAAATGATCCAATTAGCCAACTCTGCATCAACATCAATCCAAACTCCTCTGTCTACGAAAATGTCTTGAGCATCAACCCAAACTCCTCATGTCTAGGTAAATGTTTCAATTACCACCTCTACATTAGCATTGATCCAAACTCCTCATGTCTGGATAAATTTTCTTATTGTCCAACATTTCCCAATGAATTGAGACACACTCCATTATTCACAAGAAAATCACCAACCAACTATGAATCAAGACTCACTCTATTATCCATAGTAATACTCCTCCATTTGTAGATTGAAACTTACTCAATTATCAACAAATACACACTTGCAAAATTATGGATCGAGACACACTCAATTATCCATCAATGGTTTGTGGATTCAACTATCCACAGACCAACAACAACTCACTAGGTTTGTGGATTCAATTATCCATAGACCAAACAAACACTGCATGGCCCATCTTGCTCTTGAAAGGACTGCAAATGAAACAAATGCTTCCCATGCAAGATATCATCCCTGAGTGAGAAGCTAAATCGGGATGATAGGTGTCCTTCTGCCTCCAATATGATCTTGCTACACTCTAACTACCAAATATAATATTAAGAACTTCGAAGGTCCTATTTGACTGTTGGATTCAATTGATAATGCACTAATTTTACAAAATTATCCAAATTATCCTTATAACACTTTTTTTAATAGTATGACTACACCCTTATTTCTCCAAAATAACTAACCCCATTTTCGAAAGGTAATTGCATATGCAAGCTTGTTGAATACCTTGTTTGAAAATATTAACAAATGCAATGCTCAAATTAGATTTCAAATCAAATTGCACCTTATGTCCTCCTTCCATAGCAATGCGCCTCTTTCATGCATATTAAATACCATATAAACTCATTTTACTAGAATCCCCTTGCATAGTATCTCTCACATACGACTGATAAAAAAAATTCCACACACACTAGCACTTCAATTCTTCATAAAATAATACAGGCCCGTTTCTCTCCTCCACACGCTTCAAAAAAAAATTCTTATGAATGAATGCAACCAATAATTATTCCAGATCAAGCAACAATAGACAAATGGTGAAAGAAATTGTCATGATGAAAAACTAAACACTTCATAAATTTCAATCAAATTTCAATTTCTTCAGCAACACAATAAATTTCTAACACCAAAATCACATATTTCAACACCATAACAAGCAACTTACATTGCTCTCCCATAGACCTGACATCTTTATTTCTCTAATACTACTATTAAAATAGTGAGAAAGTTGCATAGATTATATCATTGTTGAACAACAATAAAAACAATAATAGTAAAATATTATATTTCTTCAAAACATTTACAATGTGCATTACAAATGTTTAAAAACATTATATTCTCGTGAGTGAATAACGACCAAAACTAACTATTAATTTATTTATTATTAAAAACTAATCTAAAAACTAATTTATTAAATGTAAACTTTAATTTCTTAACAATCGGTAGATACAGATTATGAGAGAATTTTGATTCACATCCTTCCAATTTCACCCTTTCAATTTCACCCTGCATTAACATTCACGAGAACATCACTTTGATTGCCCGAATTGATAACTGACAACATTAAATAATGTATCTTCTAAACTTTTTATAGATCGAATCCAATGGGGTTGGACTAAAATATAGTCTGAGAGTTCTTGTAATACTAAATGCCCCTCTGAATTTCATTCTCAATACTAATGTTAATCCCCAAGTTGCCTTTAAAATCGGTTGAATCATTCTCAGCAGATTCCCTTGTTTCTTTTCTAAATGTATACAAGCGAGACATAATCAGGAACAAAATGCAGTTCAAGAAGTTTAGAACAGCCAAGAGGGCATAATAATAATCGAAACGTGATGCATTCACATTGTCGAGTATCCAGCTTTTATGGCTGAGTTGCCATGTTATGCCACTAACAATGTTGAGAAGAATACTGTTGAGAAAGGCGCCAACTCCCATAGAGGCTACATACAATGCACTTCCCAATGTTTGGATACCCTGCGGCGCTTCATCATAAAAGAATTCCAATTTCGCTACGTCTATAAAGGATTCTGCTATTCCCATTATTATAAACTGTGGAAGCAATGTGAACATGTTTCGAGGAACAATTCCATGCATATTATCTGCAAGCCCATGGTCCTTAATAACTTCTAGACGTTCAATTTCTTTTACCATGGCCGCTAGCATGGCAATAGTATGGATTAACATACCAACTCCCATCCGCTGTAGTGTAGTTATACCTTGTGGATTTCCAGTGAATCTTCTCAATAAGGGAACCAATATCTGATTGTAGAAAATGAGCGATAGAAGCATTGATATGGGGACAATAGCTCCAATACTGGCCGCTGGCAATTGGAAGTTAAAACCCATTTTCCCGTCGAGAGTCATGGCCTGCCTCACGAAGAGCGTCCCTACCTGAATTTGTAGGGTACTGGGGAAGATGGCTGCCATCCAAATTTGGAGGATCTGTATTAGCAGCTTTGTTTCTTCCACGTCTGTCACAGTGCAGGGATTTGATCTTGCCCCATCTTTTACCGCTGCCTTGTCTAGAAGTCTGCCATTGACAAAAAAGGGCACAGATTAGACTTACTACATAAACCTTATTCAGTAAGACTTATATAGTTCAACTTCAAACCTGAGATGCGTAGTGTGGGAAATGAGTTGTCGGCACTGAGTAACATATTCTATGGAATCCACTTCATGGAGAAATGATGGATCTGAAGGAACCTGCACTTTCCAGTTCTGAATCATCCTACCAATTACATTTAAAATTCGATGCAATGGGCTACCTGCCTGAACTCTCTGTCTAAAAATTTGGGTTCGTAGAACTAACATCAAGGAAGATGTTATAAGTGCTAGGGTCATAATTCCGTACCCAACTCCCCAATTGGTCTGGTCTTGAACAAAAACAACTAATGTCTGACCAAGCAAACCCCCAAAGAAAAGTATGGAAACCCACCAGTTGAAAATCGTCACCTTCTGCAACTTTTCCTGAGGTTCAGAATCATCAAACTGATCTGAACCAATAGCTGAAATTATGGGCCTGGTTACCCCCGAGCCTAAAGCTACAAGATATAAGGCAAAGTAAAAAATCCCAATCTGTGGTGACGAAGCCGTATGGCAGCCTTCATTTGATGAGCAGTATGGCACTCTCCAAGACTTCTTCAAACTGGCAAACGTTAGGATCGTCATTCCCTGCGTCGAAAGGAACTCCGTTATCGCTTTCAAACAACTTAATTTCGATTGGCTTTAAACATCAGGCACGTTTGCATTCGACTGATAACAGTATGTTACTTTGTGACTTATCCTCTAATTTTAACTATAGACTGTGTTGAAAACATACAGTCAACGAGTAAAAACACGTTACATATAACTAGGTCTCTTCTTATTTTTTATACTGGTCTTCAGACGACATGCTTTCTACACTACAAACATGTACCATTTTAAGCCAAGCACCTAATGCGTTGCTCTATAGGCAGCATGCAAGAAATAGATAATTGTACTTACCAGGATATAAATACATGAAAAAATTAAGAATGTCAAGAAACGTCCCATATATGTGTCGGCAAGGTATTCTCCAAGCAAAGATGTGAGAAATAGAGTGCCAACCCAATTGCTGGCATTTGTGGAGGACGAGACAGTCCCTTCATGTAGCTTACTGGTCAGATAGACCACCAAATTTGACCAGATCCCTGCAAACGCCAATCTACCACAGAATTCGTAGCCTGAAAATTATTATTAGATCATCAGTTTCTTATGAAAAAAAAAACATAAAACATGCGTTCACAGACTAATTTTCTGATTACCCATGATGACAGAAGCAGCTCTCCACCCTCCGTTCTTTGCTCTTATAAAAGGTGTCTCCCTGAAATCGACACAGGCGTGTAAGACCAATTGTACGTTATTATTAGCCATTAAATTCGTTCAGCTCGGCCAGGTTTAACTATTCTGACAGGAATCTGAGCTTTTGAGCTCTATGCACTATCCAATTCATAAAACTCATAAAACTCCGACTGTTTGACGTGGTGTTAAGCATAAAACCTTTTATATTTCCACTAAAAACAAAATGTTTAACGGGAAAATAACAATGTAGGATGCAATTCACCTGATTGAGCCATTCACCTCAGATTTATCTGAGGAAATTTTTTCCATAACGCAAGCCATGAACAAATATCAAATCTTTTATTATGAAGCAGAGTTACCTGACGCGGATTATATACCTCTTGTAGGGGACGGTGGCCGAATGGATCTTCCCTATTATGTTTGGACTATGTTAGACCATGACCGTTCCGTATTGTTTGGACAAACGCTCTACCAAGTGGCATTCAAGCCAGAGTTTTATTGATTATTTGTTGATCTTGTTGTACAAACATGTACCGTACAAAATTACGTCTCTGTATTTAGATATCTAGTATTTGCTATTTTTTAATAGACATTTTTTTTTTTTATTCATAAATCTATTTCCTAAAATATTCAAAAGATGTATAAAAATAAAGGAAATTAGGATAGAAAGACCGAGCTTGAACCAGCATTTGCCTTGACAAAACATGTTAAGGAGTAATCTGGACTATGTGATGAGTCATGGCTCTTACAAGTGGCATTCAAGCCAAGGTTGGTTTGGTTACTTGTTAATATCAATTCAATGTCAAATCAATATTGTCATCTTGTACAAACGTACCATACAGAATTAAATCTCTGTATATTAATAATATTGTAAGGAAAACCCTTGTTTTACATTGATTATGTGTTAATTAATTTTAAAAATAATACAAGTAGTTCAAATATATAAAAGTTAAATGTGAGGGATAGAGTTGTTTAGTTTTAAACTTAATGATAAATAATATTAAAGTCTTTTTAAATAATTTGTTACTATTCTAATGATGATATATTTTTTCTAATTGTCTTGTTTCTAATTTTGTGTTGTGCTATCATAACATTTGTGGTTCAACCTCAAGTGTAGCGAGATTGAACTCAATTGACACAAACTAGATTTGATGTTGATGAATGATATATGATGTGCATGATTGATCAATTAGAATGTGCCCCTAAAAGTTTGTTTGGATCTAGCATCTCAATAGTTGAATATGTAAAGGCTATATGTAATAACAACATTCAAGAGTTCTCTAACTTGATAGGTGAATGAGTTCTCCTTGGTCAAACTCCTTTGACAAGTTGGGATGATGGTGATTTTTTCAATTTTAAAGATAAGAGCAACAAACATCTCAATGGCCTAGATAATAATGATACAAATAACAATTATTTATTGCATTCATGAATCAAAGTATATTTTAGTAATTTTATCTTGATATCCTTATAAATTAATTGCTCATTGAATGTCTTTAAATACAATGACATAATATTATGTCTAACAAATTTGTGTTAAGCGAGTTTGTAATTTTTAAACTTAATTTAAAAAGCAAATGTTAGACTCATTCTCACACTTTGCAATTGAACTAGAGCTCAATTTTGAGCCACTAAAAAATGAACCTTGAGGTTAAAAGGTGATTCCAACACACAATATGAATATATGGAAATAAGTTGACATGGAGATACAATAATGATGAGTAAATGTCAAGTGTATGCAAATAGGCATTGATAGGAGTAATTTTTTTATAGGGTTCTAACCACTAGCCAATCTAAACACAAAATATCATACATGTTGATATTTTATTACATTTAAGATAGTCCACAAATGTGGCTACACAATAATGAGAAATAAAATGGGTTTGAAAAAATAATTTTCATTTTACTCCCATTGATGTACATGTGAATCTAACGGCTCTAGGAAAATTCACTGCCAACAATTCAACGATGAAAAATGCACCACCAACAATTTACCACCATGGAAAATTCATAGACGGAAAATTCACTGCCAGCAATTCACCACGATAAAAAAAATTAAAATTTTTTAATATATATTTCAAAAATATAGATTTTATTAAAAATATTAATGCAATTAATTTTCCACCTCAGTGAATTGTTGGCGGTGAATTTTACTTGACGGTGAATTTTCCATGGTGGTGAATTTTCCATCGGTGAGTTGCTAGCGATGAATTTTTTGTATGCCCAATCTAACATGAGTAAGAATTTAAAAGTATACATACATATAAAGACACAACAAGGGATATAATTGACCTAATTGAATCATGCATGGTAAAATTATCTAGAGGAAGCCTATTTTAGCATGTAAGCAATGAATAGATGTCGAATATTTTATTTTAAATCTTCCCTATTATGTTTGGAATATCTCATGGGCCATGGCTCTTACAAGTAGCATTCAACATAAAGTTGTGTTGATTCAATGTTAATATTAGTTCAATGTCAAATTGATATTTTCCATTTCATACAAATTTGTTATACGAAAAATAGAAAAACCATGTAAATATTTTGCATATAAATTGATAAAATAATTAATTTAAAATTTATTATATAAAAGAAATGTAAGTTTTTGAAATGTCTATTGTTATTTAGAATGGAAATATAAATTAAATGATTCAAATGTGTATGTTTTGATTTTGTTGTGGATAGAAAAATAGAAGTGATAAAAGAATGCTACTTATAATCTAGAATTAGATTTGAGATGAACAAATACAAATATTTGTAGTTCTTATAAAATAAAACTATGCATAATACTTAATCATTCTCACGTCTATAGGCTCAATCATTACATTTATATTTATGTGGGTTCTAGAGCATATTTTCATGCCACATTGTGTTGGGTGTTTTTAAAAATCTATCAAGAGGGTAACTTTGGTAAGGTTTATCTTGGTGACGATGAACCTTGTAATATTTTTTGAAAAGGAGATATTTTATTAAAATTAAAAAATAAAAATAATTGGTTGTTGTGGTATGTAAAACATGTTCCTCTACTTCGAAATAACTTGATTTCTATGAGACAACTTGATGCTCAAGGTTGTAGCATCACTTTTTAGTCAAGCACATGAAAAGTGACAAAAGAACATTGGTGATTGCTAGAGATAGCAAATCAGGCACTTTGCATGTGCTAGAAAGTCACATTGTAGAGGAAGCTTGGGTGACAATTATAGATAGTGGTATAAAAAATTGGCATAAGAGGCTTGGTCATATGAGGAAAAGGGGCCTTGAGATTTTACATAAAAGAAATAAACTTCCAAGTCTTAATCATTTAATTTAGAGTTGTGTGAGTATTGTATCTACAAAAAATAAAGCCGGATCAAATTATCTACCAAAGGACATGATAAGTAGACAAGAGCATTAGAGCTCATGTATGCATATTTCTTTGGTCCCACAAATGTAACTTTTATAGATGAGTCAATATTTTTTTACTTTTTTGGATGATTGCACTAGAAAATTTTGGGTTTATGTGCTAAAAATAAAATCTAAATTTTTTATCATAATCAAGAAATTTAAAGCACTTGTGGAAAACTAGACCAATAATAAAATTAAATACTTAAGAATGAATAATGGTGGTGATTTTTGCTCCATATAGTTTGATCAGTTTTGTGTAGATAATGGTATTCAATGAATCAAGGTGGAGGGCCTAACTCGATTAGCTAAAGAATCTTATTGTAGGTAAGAAGTCATGAGGTCTAGTCTCCCCTCCATCCATGTGGTATCAGAGGGCATGTCGTGCTAGCATCACCGGTCACATCAAAAATTTTTATCAAGTGCACTACATTATATAGGGGGCTACCTGATTCCTACATTCTAAAATAATAGTATTGAACAAATCAAAATAGTTTCTTCACCCCTCAAAAAATGGTCTAGTAGAGAGTTTGAATAGAAGAATTTTGGAGAGGGCTTGTGTATGCTCTCTAATGCTAGTTTGGGAAAATAATTTTGGGAAGAGGATACTAATACAACTATCTGTTTGATTAACTATGGTCCATCTTGTTGGTTAGATTTTGAAATTCTAGAGGAAAAGTGGTAGTGAAGTAGAATTTCATATGGCCATCTGTGGGTATTTGGGTGTGAAGCCTTAATTCATATCCCACAAGAAAATTAAATGAAACTTCAAGTTAATTCTAAGATATGCATCTTCATTGGATATGGAGATGACAAATATGGCTAAGGTTATGGGATCTAATTGCTAAACAAGTCACACATAGTAGAGATGTCATTTTCAATGAAAAGGTAATAGCTAGCTTGTCTGAATATGGGATGCCTACAAAAGAATATGTTCCATTGGATGCTATAAAAAATGGATCTATTGAATTGAATCTACAACATACCCAAGCACAAGGTCCATAGCAACGCATATACTAGTTATCCACTCCAAAATCAAAATTTGTATGATGGAGAGTATGTGCAAGGGTCACATGTTGGTCATTCAAGTCCTACACAACATACATTGAATTCATTCCATACACATGAGCCATTCAATTCATTTAAGCCACCCCTTCACACTTATTCCACCTCTACACTAGGTTCATCAAAATCCATGTGGGTTGTGGGAAATCTTGGTATAGAAATCTCCACATTGTAGTTACCTCCAAATATACCGTTGAACATACAAAATGATTCTTACAGAAAATTAATTAAGGGGAGATGACTTCATAGGATTCAATTCCTCAATTTAGGAGTTCTACCAAGGAGCGTAGAGCCCCATCAAAATATGATGATTTTATTCATCATTTGTTAATTTATGATCAAACTAAGCCCACTACTTTTGAAGAAGCTTGTAATGAAAAATATTGTAAACTTTGGATGGATACAATGAGAGAGGAGAAGGCATCATTGATAACAAATAACACTTGATACCTAGTGACTCTTCCTCCAAATTGTAAATCTTTGAAAAGGGTGGTAATACAACTTGAAAGAAAAAGAAAATGGAAAAAAATAATACAAGGCTAGATTGATGGAAAAAGGATATGACTAGCAAAAGGGTGTTGATTTTTCACTTGAAGTAAACCCTAATACTATTTAGGTAGTGTTGGGATTAGCTATTATTGATGACATTAATTCTCAATAGAAAGTTAGATAAAAGGGTAGAAGCTCTTTTAGCTAAGAATAATTTTCTTTGCACGTAAGAGGTGTTTAGAGAAATAGACAGAAACTCTTTCAAAAATATAAAAATGATTTCGTGGTTTCATATCCGAGGGGTTTCAAATCTTAATACAAATCATGTTTGATGTGAGATGCTTGGTATAGAAGAATTAAAAAAGGGGAGAGAAAAATAATACAATAGAAAAATAAAAATCATATGATATATTGAAAATTATCCAATATGTGCAATATTATTTAATAAATGATAAATATAACCCCTATTAATCAAGCAAAGAAAATCTTGGGACATGTTAAAAAATATATGACGGTTTTATCTCAAAATAGGAATTTAGAATTGGAAATTGAAAATATTTTTAATTTTGCTAGAAAGGAGCTGTTAGAATATGGTGATGACTTTTATATATTTTTTTGTCAAAATGGATTAGAAATATAACATAAATATTATCAAATATTTATTGTTGTCATAGAAAATAGGTGAAAACTCAAGGATATTTCCCATAAATCCATTGCAAACATTAATCAAGAGACCAAAAAAAACTCATTATCTAGAAAAATGATCAACCCTTATCATTGTGAAAAGGATGGAGAAATTGAGCAGCTTGGTGAAAGGATATGGAATCTCAGTTAGAAACATACCATCTTAGATGAGCCATGAAAGCCAATATTACTAGAGAATATACACCAACATTCTATTCTTGAGGAATATACATCAATTTTTTTATAAAGGTAGATAATCTAATGCACAAAGGAAGCTAATCACCAAGAAGAGTCATAAAATCTCCCTTTCTTGAAAAGAGAAACTAAAATCATGGAGTCAATCTCATAGATAACATATTTCCAATGCAATTCATAATATTTATTCAAAACTACGAGGAGAGAACAATCTTTCATTTGATTATTAGTGCCGAGCCTTATAGTGCAAAAAAAAAGAACCAAACAAGTACTATCCTATTGTATTCCAATAAAGAGTTTTATGATCATATTTGACAATCCAAAACTTTTTATCCTTAACAATGGAGGGTCCTCATTTAAGATATACCCTAGCATTGAACCATTTCAACAAAAATCTATTGTTAGATTATTTTAATCAAGAACACAAGAAACATACTTGTCATTAAGAATTCTACACAAATATTGGTCAAGAAAATTACACCAAAATCAATATAATTTAGTGACCAAAATTTGACTATTGAGCTCAATCTATCTAAGGACTATATCACCATTAGGCTGTAAAATTTGATCTAAACTAACAAAAAATAATTTATGGGAGTCCAAATCCATAGTCCAAAGAAATTTACTAGAAAGAGAGTCAAATTCCTTGAAAGATATAGTTGGAGCTAAAAGTACCAAAAATGAGTATATATGAAGAACATCTACCCTAGATTCTAACATCAAAAATTTGGTAAAAGATATTCATTAAAACATCCAATGACTAAATCATATAAAATATGTACAAAATCCTCTTCTCCTATTCTCTACTAGGTCTAGCAGTATATAAGGGAATCCCCAATTAATTCAAAGGAAGAAATCCAATCCTAAAATGAAGGATTTGTGCAATTATTTTCCAAATAAGAATAATATTTTTAAGGTAAAATGTTATATTTATCTTTATTAATAATTTTCCTAAATTAGCCAAATAGATGAACAAAGATTTTAAAAAATTTGTTTCCTAATAGAATTTTGCAATGCCATGAAAGTTATGTATCATTAACAAAATGAAGGTGTGATTGAGAATCCAAAGTTTGATTCCAAGATAAACCATGGATATAGCCATGGATTCTTTTGTTCTTTATCAATCTACCAAAAAATTCAATAAAATGAAAAAGACAAGGAGAAATAGGATCTCACTAACAAAGTCCACTAGACAGAAAATAAGAGATGGAATACCATTAGAAGAAGAAAAGAAGAAAAAACCACACATGTCGTGACCCAATCTATCCACTATTGACCAAACTCAAAAGTAGATAAAATTTTAGAGGAAAGACCATCTAACCTTGTAATAAGCCTTGGACATATCCAATTTAAAAATAATTTTCGTGTCAAATTCAATTAAGAATCTAATTCTCTTTTAAAAAAAGCTAATCATAAAAAATAATACAAGGAAGAATATGCTTCAATTGATCTAAAATAATCTTTGTGATAATTTTATGTTACATTACAAATGGAAATATGAAAAAGCATATCAAAATAATTATCCCCCTCTTTTGGGAAATCAAAGATAAAAATATAGAATAAATATCTTTTTAAGCATCTTCTTATTGGCTTGAGATTCCCTAAAAAATTCAAAATATCTCAAAATTCTTGAAACAAATCAATGGGGAAGCCATCAAGACATGGAGATTTACCTTTCTTCATTTAAAACCAAGCTTCTTAAGCTCATCAATTGAATTTTTCCCTATGTGATTTTTTTTTATATTTTTATAAACCAAAGGTGGAATACAATCCAAAATTATTTTTTCTTCCACATAAACACTAGGACTATTCTCATCAAATTAGGAAATAAAATGCATGGCATCTTCTCTAGAAATATCCTGAAAAGAAGAAAAACAAGAACCATGAGAAAAGTTCATATATAAAAAAAGATTAACATTTCTCCTTGCTTTGAGAAAATGATGAAACATAATATTATTGTCCCCTTCTTGAAGCCAATCAATATGGCATTTATATTTCAGCATTTAATATATTCAAAGAGTTCTCACTCATTAATTTATTGAGGCCCCAAAGTCTCCTCGATGAGCCTCATAGTAATCAAGAAAAGTTACATTATTTGAAAAGTAATACCATCTGACTTCTCTTTTACTTGTGGATTTGTCTTGAAAAAAAAATCAAATAGAAAATTTGTTACACTATTTAATCTTAAACTTGAGATACTATAGTATCTTAAAGAAAAAACATTGTTGTACCATGGAAATTCTTACCTACCAACCAACAATCAATGATGTGATGATGATTACCTGTATCCCTTAGCCACATTAAACAAAGCTTGAAACAAAGTTTTTGAGGAAGAGAAAAAATAAGAGAAAGGGTATTTTATAGTCAATTGATTAGATCAATTCCACTACAAGATAATAGAAAGAAGGACTTGAGTGTTACCAATCCAACATTCTAAGACTAGAAAATGGTCCAAACACTTAGAAATTGCAGCAATTCCACATCTTCTATTATTCCAAGTAATGTTTTCACTTCTTGGTTTAACATCAACCATTCTTAAGATTAGACTTATTATCCTTAAACAAGGTAGAAGAGGGATATAAATAGCCAAAACAACCATATTTATCGTTAAGGCCTAGAAGAGCCTTAAAGTCACATGTTAGAATCTTAAGATTAGAAAGAAAAATAGATCAAACAAATCAAATGAAAAATTAAAGGAGATCCTTAACTTGAAAATTATTAGGATCATACACATTAGATAGAATAATTAAGGTACCTAAATTAATGCAATGTGCCTCAATTGGTAAATAACATGTGTGCTTGCAATCCAATAAGAGTGATTCACTAAGTGGATCACATAAACAAGAGAGCACTCTAGCGAAACTTGGATCACTAAAACAATGAAAATATCTTCCTTTCTAGAGAATGTAGGAAAAATTAACCATATTCTCTACTAATAGCTTAGATTCTTGAATAAAAGTGAAATATGGTTTATGTTCTCAAATAAGATATTTAACAACATTTTGTTGAGGAGTGTTGTCCAAACCCATACAATTCCATGAAATAGGTATAATTTAGATAGGAGAGAAATGAGAATCCAATGTGCTAATGATGCTAGATTTCAATAAAGATTCATTTATCATCTTTGTCTTCTCCTAATCTCTCTTTCTTCCTATTTTTGTTTTTTACCAAAGAAACTTTTTTTGATATTTTTTTGAAGGCTTAGCAAAGGATTTTTCTTCTTTAGATTATCTTTTATAATTATCTCATGAGATTCTTATAGTATAACATAGTTTTCCTAACCTTCATTCTCCATATTTCACATAATAAGAAGATCTAATATTAGTGAACCACCAAAAAAATGGACACGAGAAGGGAAAGAGGATTCCCCCAATGAGCCATTAGGGTTTTTGAACCTAGAAGCTAACTTTTGGATGAATGTCTCTCTTTCACCTAATGGTTTTGTGTCTTTGGGTGTTCATTCAAAGAAGGGCATTTGTGACATGTGGGTTTAATGTGAATGTGTGTGTAGTGCCCTAAATATTATGATCTAAGTGCAATGAATAAGAAATGTAAACTAATTATTAAATACAAACCATTGAAATCTAAGTGATAGAAAAAACACTATGTTATGCAAATAACCTAAGAAATGTAAACAAATAATTATAGAAATCAACATAAAGGAATATGTGTACCTAGGATTGGAAGAAGGATCTTTTGGAGGTCTGGAATGCTGCTAGATTTGACGTTGATGCCAAAAGGGACACTTGTGCCAATCTGTGTGACCTAGTCCCAGATTCCCAAAAACTGGCTCAGAGCCCTTTTATGCCAAATGGGTGTCCAAAAATGTCAAAACCACAAAAAATACCTATCGAGAGGGACTAGCTCACCAAGAATGATGACCTAGTCCTCTTCAAGATTTTTGGAGTTTCCAAAGAGGAACATAAGCCCTAGGTTTGCGCCCTGGTTCTTCATAGTTTCTCGCTTCTGAAACTTTGATATTCGGGCCTAAGAGTGATTTTTGGTGGATGATTTGACCTTGAAAGAAAGAAGATGTCTTCAAGAAGTCTTCAAAGTTTTCAATGATCTTCAAAGTACCTTAACCTACAATCATAGAAGAAGAGAAGGAGAAAAATGTTGATTGTTAGGGATTAGGGGTTTTCCTTAGTCAAACCCCTTTCAGGTAACTAAACCAAAATGAATAGAAACAATGAAATGAGACATGAAACATGAAGTAATGGAGTGAATTACCTTGCCATGATGAGAGATCTTGTGTTGTTGCAACAATCAACCCTTGAATACTTTAGCAAAGATGTCTTGTTGACTTAAGATCTGAAACCCTAGCTTTCTTGAGAAGAAGAAGTGATGGGAGAGAGGGGTGGAGAAGAAGAGTTGTGTGTTGAGAAGAATGAGGGTAGCTAATGAGAAATTAGGGTTTTGGAACTTATTTATACAAGTTATGCCCTAATTTTCCCAAAATAACACCATATTGACAAACCTTAGGGTTTTGGAGACAGGGTTTTGGAGACCTAAATCCCGAAAGAAATTAAGTTAAATTAATTTTCTATGCCACATGGGACTAAGTCATCCAAGGTGGAGACCTAGTCCACCTGGGCATTTTTAAGTGGTTGTCGGTAATTATTATGTAATTATTTATGTTCTTCGGGATTGTCTTCATAAAACACACTGAAGTTGGACTTATAAGTGTATTAAGGGGTCATTAAGGGTTGATTAAGTGATGAAAAGCCGAGGAGAGCATGAAAATGTTGTACAACACTTTACAACACTTCATCACAAGGCTCAAAAAGGTGTAAAAATAGATTGAAAAGGGTCCAAATGAGAGAAAAGTGTCATAGTCCTCACTTTTTGGAGACACAATTAGATTGGAATGAAGTGAATCAACATCATTAGGTCTAGTAGATCCTTACATAATAATTGTAGAAGAGGGTTGTTCTTTAGAAGATGCTAATATATAGAGTATTAATTACTTTTATATTAAATAAGAAACAAAATTTAGGATCTCCAAAAATAAGTAGATCCAAATCCTATCGATTAAAAGACTTTTTAAACAAAGTAGACTTTTGAACATCAATATTTTCAAGAATATGGAACTTATTAAATATATTATGTATTTGAAAATATTTTCTCTAGTAACTTCCACTCCTTTCTCTTGACTATGATTTCATTGGGATAAATTGATCAAAGTAGAGGTCTTCTACTAAATCAAAAGTCACGTACCATTATTTCATGAATAACCCATTCATGACCAATCAATTTGGAAAGAACAAAAATAAATCCATTAGATATAAGAATAATTTGCATATCACCTTGCATTTGCAAATACCCATAAACATGCAAATCAAAACCAACAATTACATATGGGTTAATAACCAAAATTGACCTTTACTCTTCTCTAGACACTTATATATCTTATGACAATTTTTCAATCTCGGATCCATTTTCACCTAATTGGTTGCATTCACTGAAAAAAAGGACACCATTGTCATATCCCGAGGAAGGAGGTTCATTAGACTGTAGAGATGCTTTATTGCCATTTTCTGATGAAGAAGGTTCATCCAATTGGAAAACAGCTTCATAAGAAAAGACAGAAGGATCCATTAGACCGTGGAACAGACATGCGCAAATTTCCAAATGCATCATCGAAAAGCTTTAAAAAACTATGACGTAGGAAAAGAAAATGTACCAGACATGATATTTAATTATAAAAAAAAATGCACTGGAGATAAAACTTGAACCCTTCGCATACTTTGCGTCCTCTCACAACTATTATATTTCATATTTTTAAAACATAACTTACTTTTAATTATAATATTCTAACTTTCGCATCTCTATTATCAGCTATTGTCTTCCATCATAAAAAGTTTAAATATAAATTATCTTGCATAGTTATTTATCGGGTGGAATACGTTCCACGCTAAATATGAATCCCTTCACCCTTCTACCCACTATTGTCGACCACTAGTGTTGCTTTGGAAGAATCTTTTCCCAAGGCTTCACTAGGTTCTGTTTTGTAAGTATAAGACCAAGACACGGTCAAGAAAACAACATAGTTCATGATGTTCAGAACTACAAGAAGAGCATAAAAGTAATCCAGTCGTGAGGCATTCAGGTTATCCAGTACCCAGCTTTTGTGTCCCTGCCTTCCAGTAACTTGAGTCACAAGTGTTAGAATAGCACTGCTTAGAAAGGAGCCCATTCCATTGGAGGCTGCATACATTGCGCTTCCCAAACTTCGCATACTCTCTGGGGCTTGATCATAAAAGAATTCCAGTTTACCTACCTCGACCATGGCTTCTGATATTCCCATTATTACTAACTGTGGAATAAGAATGAAGAAAGATACGGGAACAATTGCATCCTTAACATCTGCAATTCCACGGCTTTGAATTATATCTAACCTTACAACTTCTGTTACAACAGCCGCTACCAGAGCAATACTCTGAAGTATCATTCCAACCCCAATCCGCTGTAGTATAGTTATGCCTCGTGGATTTCCTGTGATTCTTCTGAAAAGGGGGATTAAAAGGCGAGCATAGATTGGTATGGTTAATAGCAATGATATTTGAAAGAATACTCCAACACTACCAGGAGGAATTTCAAAGTTAGAGCCAATATGCCTATCCATTGTCATTGCCTGCTTGATAAAGAGCGTTAAACCTTGTACACATATTGTACTAGGAAATATGACTGTCAGCCAAACGGGAAGAACTCTTATCACCTGCTTTGTCTCCTCTACGTCTGTCACAGAGCAGGGATTTGAATGTCTCGAATTCAATAATGCTGCTTTATCTAGAAATCTGCCACACACAAATCAAGCGATCGTTTAGTTAGCCAAATGTCTTTCTTTTTATAAGATAAAATTTGTAAAATTTTACAAACCTCAGATGTTTAGTGTAGGCAATGGGTTCCCGGCCTTGGCTAAGATATTCTTTTAAATCCACTTCATGTAGGCAAGAAGCATCTGTAGGAGCCTGTATTTTCCGGTTTTGAATCATCCTAACAATTACTTTCCCAACTCGCTGCAGTGGGCTACCTAGAACAACTTTGTATCTATAAATTGGAGTTCCTATCATGAAAACAACGTAAGCTACTAATAGCAATCCAGTGATAACTCCACAGCCCACTCCCCAACCGATGTTGTCTTCAACATACACAATAAATGTCTGACCTAATAGACTTCCAAAGAAAACTATAAATAACCACCAATTGAAAAATGAGTTCTTGTGCATTTTTTCCTTAGGATGGAAATCATCGAACTGATCCGCACCAAAGGTGGAGACATTTGGTCTGGTTCCTCCTTGACCCAGAGCAACTAGATATAAAGCAAAATAAAAAATCCCGATTTGCAGAGACGAAGCCTTTTCACATCCTTCGTTTGATGGGCATTCTGGTGGTTTTAAAGACTTCAATGTAACTGTTAGGGTCAAAATCCCCATACCCTGCACCAAAAATCAATGTGAAAACTACAATAAAAAAATAAAATAAAATAATTACTTAGGTCAACGCACGGGCTGTTTCTTTGGAGATCTGGGTTCTCATATAAATAACCATTATACTATAGTCAAAACTCTAACAATTTACTTAGGAACGATGTGTTTAAACTGTTCCCCTTAATGTTACCGATATCTAACCACACAGGAAAAGGCTCATAATCAGCAATTACCAGTATATAGATGCATGAAAAGGTTGCAAATGTCCAAAAGCGTCCCAAATATGTATCAGCAATGTATGCTCCAAGTAACGGCGTCAAAGAAAGTGTGCCAATCCAGTTACTGACATTAATGGAGGAGGAGACAGTGCCTTCATGCAGCTTGGTCGTCAGATACACCATTAAATTTGTAAAAATGCCAGCGAAAGCTAGCTTTTCAACAAGTTCGTAGCCTATATACAGAAACTCAGAAATCATTAGTTTGCTAAGAAAAACTAAGACAAAAATTACAAAAAGGTGGTGGTCGAAATGTTTATACCAATAATTAGAGAACAAGCTCTCCACCCTCCAGTCTTTGCTCTGACACTAAGTCTTCCTTTCGAATCAACTGAGCGGTCAGAAACAAATTCTTCTGCTTCATTACTCATGAGTAGCTTGTACTCTGCCATTATCGATCGTTAAGGCTACACAATACCCAGCCTCTCTTTGTAATTCATATTGCATTCTCAGTGACACTTCACATCTAGTACCTACAATAATTTAAAATACATCGAACGTGGCTAATTTGTATTTTTGTAAGCGTTTCGTACATCCGAATCTATCGTTAAACTTATTTATGTATGAAAGACAAAATACATTGGAGTTGGTATCTAGTCTCTCAGATCCCTTATTATAGTTTAGCATCCTAAGCGCATTGGTGCCTTTGCACTTCACAGTTATTAATAGGAAACACAGACAATAAATGATTATAAATCAACTTGCCTACATGGAAACAAATAGAATATTTGCCGTAGTCCTCAGCGTGGGAATCTTCGATATTCCATTCAACATTTATTTGTCAGTATTTAAAGCTTGCCGACTTGCCCCCAAAATAAACTATTATTAGAATCTCAGAAACTCACACATTTTGTATGTCGCACTTTCTTTAGCAATGCAATATAAATGCAAAAAAAACTTACAAGCTAGAATATTAACGTAAAATGAAACCCAATAACAAACTGGCAGGATATGGTGATTTGTTTCTAAATGACCCATAAATAAGGAACATGTGAATCGCAGAAGCCTTTTGTTACTAATTTTCCAAAGTCGGTTTCCATAATAATTTTTACTGGATTCTATCTTGATACATGCCGTATTATTGCTATAGAATTGTTGGATAATGCTGCCGAAGCGAACAAAATTATTCTTAAATTTTGAAGAAACAATCAAGCGCAGCTTCGATATAGCTTTTGGTATTTTTAGACAGTAGTTTCAATGGTTTTCTCTGTTTTATCTGCCAGTTTGAAAGCTGTACCACTAATGCATGACATGTATGTTTTAGTTGAGTATTCTAATTTGATATGTCGTTAAGTTTTCAGAATATTATTATATCTCTCAATTCGGCAGTATCGTAAACATTTTCATCTATATAATGAAGCATCAAATAGAAGCTATAGCTTTTAGTGTTTGTCTCTATCCACCATTAAAAGTGGTATAATAGCTTGGCTGGCAATGTGAATGTTGAAGAAGTGAAAGGAGTTAGTAGCAGAAATCAAGGGGAGTGTAGTAGTTTCTGTACCATCATAAATAAAGGTTACCTTCAAGAATTAAACAAAGAGAGAAAATTAGGAAATTTCTAATAAGTTTCTAGAAGAGGTGAATTATTAAATATTGTCTAATTAGTTGTCACAATGTAAAATGAATAGCATCTAATAGGTCTTATATATGTTGAGATAATTTGTATTGGTTTTTCTAGTGTTAATAGAAGTTTGAATGTTGTAGCATTCTTTTTATCTTCAAAAAAAAATTTGATTATTTACTCTTCATTGATTATATGTATGCATTGAAATTGAATATGTCACATTTTCTAATTCATCTATAGTTTATCATTATTTGTATGGTACAAATGAATAAATATCAATTGTAGTTTAAATTTTTTAATATATAATTTTTTTTATAGGATAAAAATTAAGTGTAGTAATAGATATATTAATCATATCATCTATATTATTATTTTTCTATTTTTTGTTGATTTTCTTTGAACTCTACTTTTTATTAAACTTATTCTTCAAAATCTTAAAAATAGTATAAAACATGTTTTTTTAGACATTATTCTATATGTGGGTTGCACATTAACATTTTTTATAATCGTATTTATCTTGAGTATTTACCTAACCATCAACCAACAAGGTGTAAAAATTAATGCCTACGATTATAAGAGACAATTATCTTGTGTGATATATGGGATGCTGATTTGAATGAAAATAATTTTGAGAGAATGATGTTTAGAAATATTTTAGTACTAAATCTCTTAGGATGGTCTTGTAATAGCTATTTAAAGACCATTTCATATAATAATAAAAAAATCACCATATAGTATGATAAACTTAATACTAAAGTATTAATATAAAAATTAATCTATGAGAATACTATCCGTAATATTTAAACCCTAGAAAATATTAGAAATAAAATACAAAGAAGCATATAAGGTGTAAAAATAAATATTTATTTTAGAGAAATTAATAATGGATAATTTTTTTATTAAGAATATGTTATTTTATGTCACAAATTATTTGAAATTAGTCAATTATATATTAAATTATCTCTTGGATAATATACGAGGTTATGGTTCTATAGTTCTAAGATTCATATATATTCTATGCTTGAAATTTTATAAAAATATTGTTTGATTTCTATTTGTTCTAAAAAATTACATAAAATAAGAATAATTAACAAAGTGAAAACTTTGAATTTTTGCTCCTCATGCCTCAAAAATGTATTTTTATTGAACATTAATAAGTAAAAGGAAGACAAAATGTTTTATTCTATTATATTGCCCTAAAAGACAAATAAAAAATAACTAAGTTTTTAATCTAGCTACTATATAATTAGAACCAAAATTTGAACCCATTGAAAACAAGTTGTTGCAATTGAAAGAAACGATCTAATACCCTATCACTCTCCAAAATTTGTAAATCTTAACTAGTAATTAGGTAAACATTAAGAATATTATGACTAAATCTCATGTATTGTATTTGAGCTATCTTGTGATACGATACAAGTATATATAATCATGGTATTATTTGAAACATGCTAATCTAGTATATGGATCATGAAATTAGCATAGAGCTTTGATTTCATGTTAATCCTAAATACAATCGAATAAATGCTTTCAATACTAAAACTAATGATCTTGAATTAAACATTTTAATATATATATATATATATAATTAGTGGTATTTTTATATTTTGTATAGACTTTATGAATTGACAATCAAATTGAGTGTGCAAAAACCACCAATAAATAATTGCAATAATTAATCTCATATTAGATATTTTAGCATATGTATGAACCAAAATAATCAAAATTGTTTTTTAGTTTATGAAAGTGGATTAGTGTTAATGATGATGCATAACAAGTCTATTGAAATAAAACAAAGAGTTCAATTGTTGCATAGAAGGTGCTATAAGGTTAGTTCTTTACAAAAAAATCTAATACGATAATCTTGATTTTATTTAATCTAAATGGCCAAAAAGGAGTCAAGGAAAATGCATTGGAGTAGATAAGCTTGGAGAATGAGGAATATTTTTTAACCTAAAATAGTGTGAAGACTTGAAAATAAACATACTATCATGAAGTCAATTAGTACATTAAAGATAAGATCCTCCATCAAAATGAACCTTGAGGGGTGAAATAACACTATAATTTAGGATACATATATTTTAATAAATTAAAAGAATCACCCAAACAACTAGTAACATCTAGAAATAAATCTCAAATGATTCTATAAATACAATGGAGAGATTAGTGTTAGAAGGATGTTGAATTAAATAAATTTTATATATAGGATATTTCTGTTAAAGGAAGCTAAGGATATAAATAAAATTATGTAAGGAAATGGTAGACGATCATGGTGGTTCTAAAATAATGAAAGACTCAAAATATTATCCTGTCTATTTGTGCCTGTTTGAAGATTGATATGCTCAAGTCTTTGACTAAATTTACTGTATATTTTGTTTTATTTATTTAAATTTATTTTTATTGATTATTGATATGATAATATAGTAATTGAATTATATGCATGCTTATTTTAGTGTTTTATGGTGACAAGTATGTGATATAATTTTTAAATATGAGTATAATCTATCATGAAAAGGGTGCATATGAGCTAGTGATAACACATAATCCACATTTTAGAATCCCAATTCATTGGTAGAAGGGATTTTTTTGTATATAAGCACAACTATTAGAATTTATTAAAAATATATATATTATTAGGTTCTCTTGAGAGATAAAGAGAACGTTGTAAGTCATGGATCCAATGACTATATGGAAGTGAATATGATGGAAAGAACTTCCTACACTAAAACTTGAGAGGAGAATATGTAAATATTTCAAAACTAATTTTAACTAAGTACTACAAAATTAATGTAAGAACATATATGTAAGTAGAATAGGCAATATACCACTACATTCTGATCTACATGAGAAAAAACCCTATGGGTTGAAAAACCCAACACTAGAAATCAATTCAATATATAAATGAATAATTGTCAAGGTTATAATATACTTACAAAAAAAGACTTCATAGGAGTATTCACCAACATACATTGTGGAATAAATTTGAGAAAATTATAATAGAGTTTGAGTACCTAAAAATTCAATATAATAATAGGGTGATCCCATAATAGTGGTTTACAATTTTTCGCTAAACTGGACACTGAAATTATTATTTTTAACTAAATATTCACATTCGGGCACCTATAGCGGCTAAACCATGAGGAATTTGAAGATGATGCAAAATAGAGTCTCATCATATTTTGTCTATAGATTCTAAAAATATTTTTTTCAAAATTTTTGGAATAAGATTGCACTTCTTTTTCCATCTCCCACGAAAACTGGTTTTTTTCAGAAAACAACATTTTTGAAAAGTGACGCTCACCGTATACAACATAACTTTTTTTATATGAAGGATAAAATTCTATTTTTTTCAAATTTAGATTTGTAACTACAATATCTAGCACTTTCATTTGGTCTCATTGTTTTTTATTGAATATTTTTTCCTTAATAGAGTTTCAAAGTCAAACCAATTGTAATTCAGACATAGGCGGACTGTATACAACATAAATTTTTCTGTATGTATCAAAATTCAATTTTATTTTTTTTAATGGTTCAAGGACATCAATAACTAGCACAAAAATATTTAAAAAACAATTATTTTGATAATTTTCTATTTTTCCACATGTGCAAAACAAAGAGCTTGATTTTCGGTGAAAAACCTATGTTTAATAAAACTAAAAAAACACATACATAATAAAACCAAAACATATTAAAACTATATTCGTGGGATAGCTCATTTTAGGGAATACCATAATCATTTCAAATAAATTTTAAATGAATTCATTTTATCCCCCAAAAGGTAAATCAAAAGTGATTTTTTATCAACATTTTGATAGGTGTAAAGGAGACTCATTTATAGGTATGGTTTAAAACTAGCGAGGTTCTATCCAAGGGGGTTTGATCTAAGGTGGTTTGATCAAACCATCTTCAATTGGAATCCTTAAAATGGAACTTTTAAAGGCTTAAACCATTATATTTTCTAAAAATATGCGATTTCAACAAAAATCAGTTCCTCTTAGAAATTGTAAACCAACTTTGTGGGATCACCCAATACCTCCATCTCAAATCTTGAGTATATACAGTAATAAAGACTAAAAAATCCACCACAAATAATTATCATGGAGCCAAATGGGGTCCTAAAATTCCATGGCAAACATATATATGACCCATGGAGATAAAAATAATCTCATACAACTTCTCATAATCTATCATACTTGACCATCATATTTGGGTATACATGTTTTTTATAATAAATAATCTAAAATAAGTCTCTCATAGATTCTCTTACACATCTTATAGCTAGTTATCACATCCAAAGTGACGTACCCTATTTTCATCCTTTATAGTTGACATAGAATCTATCATAACATCCTAAAATATAGGCCTTCCATAACATACCACCACGTGGGCATATTTTGACAGCTAATAGCTATTTTTCAAGGAAACGACTTATGGTAAAAATTACAACTCAAAATACCATGCCCCTTCTTGGTTGAGCACACTTATTTAATAATTTATATTGTAAATTATGTCAAATAATTATGGAAAAATGTTAAATAATATATAAATATACTAAACAAGTGTCAGTGTTGAGACACATTAATTTCCAACAATGACAATTGTTACACCCCAAATTTGGACCTACAAATTACTTTTTACTTTTACATTAAAATTGTTTTTGACATGAATCAATGATCTTATGTCAATTGATATTTAGATAAAATTATAATGCAATGATTTTTTTTTATTGTAATGGTTATTAGTTTTAATTTATGACTATGATATATTGGCTAATAACATACTACCTATTTTTCATTTCCTTCTAAGTTGAATGCAGGAACAAATTTTACCCTCCTAGATGGACAAGGAGAGTATAGCCAAAGGGAAGAGTATAGAAATTGGTAACAAAATGGGTAATGCCATTGTTGATTCAATCACACACTCACATAGATTTTGCATCAAAGCTTGAGTAAGTTATCAATTTGTACCCTATGTTGTCAAAGAGTCAATATTTGTATTGTTAGGTCATATGATAAGGTTGTAATCATATTTTATCCTTGATTTAGACTTTTGTAATAATCAAGAGGAGATATTATTGTGTCTTATCATTTTTTATGATTTACCTATTATTACAAAGGTTTATTTGATTATTATTTAAATGAATTAATATATGTATATATGTATACACATATAGATATATGTGCTATTGCAAGTATGAAGGTGTTGTCATTGATGCCAATTGTGTGTTAAGGAATCTTGTTGCATGATGAATATGTTGAGGATATTGAGAAAATTGTGAAAAAGAGGAAAATAGGTTGATGCAGGTTGTGCATGTATAGTTGAAACATTGAGGAAGTGTTGTGGGTACATAGAGATATCTCTATGTTATAGTGTATGGAGATGTGTTGGAATGAAGTAATGTGCTCAAATGATGTTTCTAGTAGTTGGTTTCTAAATTCTTTTGAGAAAAAATGATAAACAAAGAAAATAGTGTTGTGCAAGTGTTTAAAATGTGCTCTTGGATGTGTTCCACGTTTCTTCTATGTTGATGCTATGCATGTGCAGATCTAATATGTTGTTCAAGGTTGTTAAAAGTTGATATGTTTAGAATTTGGGTTTTTGGATTGTTGTACAAAGAGATATTTTCAGTAGTGTGTAAACCAATTTTTAGTGATATTTTATGTGGTCTAGGATAAATGTATTTTCTCTATGTTTCTCGCTAGTTTTTCTTCAGATTGTGTGGATTTTGGAAGTTGATTATAATTTTTTTATCTTGTAGAATTCAAGGTTTCACTTGATTTGGTATAGTACAATGTGTGTTTCATGAGTTAGTGTGCAAATAAGGTTAATTGGATGTTTTGAGTTGAAGTATTTCTATGTTGTGAGTTGGGATGAAGTCTTTGTTGGATCTTAGGTAGTTTGAGGACTGTTTTAGCTCATATTCAAGTGAATTTTATTGTTTGGAAGTTTTAAATTGATTTAAGGAAGCGTGTAGTTAATATTTTATGGTTTTTAATCATGGGTATTGGCCAACCTCATGTTAGCACTAAATGAAAAGTTTATCAAAGTGTGTTAGAATTTATTTTTTTCCTAACTCGGGATTTATTTCAGTTGCCTTCATTCCTATCCATCACAAGAATGTTTAGGTGTTGACCTAATTTGAAATTTTAAATGTAACAGATAGTTTCCAATATTGGAGAAGGCTTTCAAGGTTGAGGTTGATATAAATTAGATAATGTTGTTGTAAGATGCAAGATAGATGAAACAAATATTTGAGATCGATGCGAGTGGTGAAAGTAATGTGAATTTGATCAGAGCAGTGCAAAATTCTAAGTATTATATTCTTGAAAGCAGTGAGTTGAAGGTGTTTGAAATATTTCATGCAAGGCTATGAAAGTGTTAGAGAATTTGTGTTGGATTAATTGTTTCATTAAGAATGAACTATAGAAAAATGGGGTAGAGATACTCTCCAGGACTTCTAGGGTTTTAGACCTAAAAGGAAAAAAGTCCACCTTTTTCTTCTAAGGCACGATTCACCCAAGAACAACCCTTGATATCTCAATGTAAAGGAGATTGAAATATTACAAAAGGAATGTTCTAGGGGGATTGAATGACAAGAAATTAGGGGTTCACCACCAAGTGTAAACTTGGAAAATAAAATATTTGGAACACAGTGTTGTATGCAAGATGACCTAAAAATAAAAGTAAAATATAATAGAAAGTTGCTACACTAGAAATGTGCACCTGAAAACCTCCAAAGGACTGGAAACAACTCTGAAATTCTAGAAATGTTAACTTTTTGAACCACTGGAACTCATTCGCCAACCTGGGTGAATCAATCTCAAATCTAGATTTCCCTGTGGGAGCTTGTTTTGATAAAAAGGGTATCAGAATCTACAACTCTATCTGATAGACAACATAAGTGGGACTCGTTCACCACTCTTGGTGAATTAGTCTTGTCCAAATATTCTAGGATTTAAAAACTCTGATCTACACTTTAACACCTATCCTTCTCTTCGAGCTGGAGTTTTAGATCTGAACCTATGAAAAACACCCACAAAAAAAAATTTATTGATTTGGTAATGGGGGGTTTTCCTTGGTCAAACCCCTAGTTTTCTATTTAAACCTAGAGAAAGAAAATGAAATATGCATGAAAACCCTAGCCTTAAGTGTGTCTAAGACTAGGAAATCTGAAACATGATGCAATCCTATTCTAACATGAAATAATATGATGCAAGAATGGAAATGAAGAGGTGAATGATTCACTTATGATCTTCAATCTCCCTAAATGAATACTAATGATGCTTGTACCTTCCTTAGGCTGAATGTAGAGTGATAATGGATGACGTAATCACTTAGGAAACAAGTCTTTAGGATAAAATTGATGGATAGTTGCATCTCCCCAACCTAGAGTCCATCATGATTCACCATGGTATCCAAGATCAAACCTTGACAATGCTAGATCTTGATTGAAAGTTAGCTTGAAGACTTTTTAAAAAAGTTTAATGCTGCTCCAAAGCTTCAACTTTAGTTGGTCTTGAAACTTGAATGCTATTGTGAGAACTTTCTTGAAAATTCTTGATACTTAATACTTCAAAAATGCTTGCTTAAAGTGCTTAAAGATTGATAAAAATGACTTAGAGGCTTAATTTTATAGGAATCAATACCTAATTGAATCTTATTTATATCCCAAAGGTCGGCATTCACCAAAAACTTGAATTAAATTGTTGAATTACCACTCAAATTTGAAAAAGACCCCACAAGGGACTCATTCGCCACCCTTGGCGAATGGGTCCCAGCTAAGGGGACTCATTTTCCAAAGGTGGAAAATGAGTTCCACCTTAAGTTTTTGAGGTTGCTTTTTGAAATTTTTGGGATTTTGATGGGTTTTACATGGTTTTTGAGTGGAATGGGCCTTGAAATTCCAAATTAATGGGTCTTAGGGGTCTATAAATGATGATTTTGAAAGGTAATTAATGCAAGGGTGCCAAATAGGTCCAAATTAAGTGTGGAATCATCTTTTTTTTCAAGAGAATGATTTTCTATGCTATAGAGAATTTTTTCTTTGTGTAACATTTCTCTTCTATCTTCTTGCATTTTTGTTTGTGGCAGTGAGCCTTTTTGGAAAGTGTGTCCTATTCTGGAAGTGAGCCCTTGTACCAGTTTTGCAATTAATTATATTGTGAGCTAATCCTCACCATGGTTTTCTCCTCATTAGCTTTTCCACGTAAATCTAGTTTTCTCTTGTGTATGGTGTTGTTAGTTTAGTTTCTTTAATCTCCATTTCATGTTTAATCACTTTAACAATTGATAATGGTTTATTGAATTCATATGGATCTGATTACTATTGAGGTCTTTAATGTTTTAATTTGCTAGAAATTATTCACCCACCTCTCAATTATATTTTTTCATTCAACAATTGGTATCAAAGAAAGGTTCCTTGGAGAAGAGCTTAACCTCTTGAGGTAGATCCGAGATGGGGAAATAGATTGATTTCCCTAGACTTAATGGAACTGACTATACATTTTGGAGGACAAAGATGGAAGGATATCTAACATCTCATGGATTTAATATTGAAAAGGAAATAAAGAATCAATATGTTGAACCTCAGAATGGTTTGAGAACAACTAATGAGATCAAGGCATATGGGGTAAATGCTAAGGAAATATTTATTTTGATGAATAGTCTTTCAAATTCTAAATTGGTCAATGTTATAAATCTTGAGACTGATAAAGATTTTTGGGATAAGCTTGAAATTATTTAGGAAGGATATGATAAATTCAAACAAGTGATGTTGTAGAATCAGAAGGAAAAATTTGATACCATGTGATTTTTTGGAGATGAAACAATTACAACCTATATGCAGAGAGTTGATGAGCTCGTAAGTGCTATGAGATGTATTTATGCATGATTCAAAGAACCTAGCGTGGTAAAAAAAGTTCTTAGAGATCTTTCTGATTCATACTATGAAAAGGTATATACTATTGAGGAAGTTGCAAATTTTAATACTTATTATAGTGATCAGTTGATTGGTACACTAAATTTAATTGAAATGAGAAAGCTTGGTCTAAAAAATGGTACAAAAGTTGAGATTAGTTTTAAGGCTATAAAATTAGAAAAGATTTAAGACTTAGACAAAGAAGATCTTGATGATGTGGAAGCTAACTTTGTAAGAAGGATCAAAAAGGGCACCAATAATTACAAAGGTAAACTACCTTTCAAATGTTTTAGTTGTGGAAAATTAGGTCATTGTGCTTCAAGATGTCCAAGTAAAGCTATAAATAATAAGAGTAAAGAGAATAAAAAAGAGATGATTAAAATAAGTTACTATTTCAAATAAGATGCTAGTATTTCTAATGATGAATTGGATTATGGAGATGTTGATGAAAATGAATGCTTATTCTTGCCTATAATTTACATGAATTTAGTTTTTCTAGTTCTCTGAAAGTTGTGTGAAGGGAAGTATTTCAGAGAAGAAGGATAAGATTGAAGGTACTTTGGTATTTTATTTTAATTTTAAATAGGATACAAATTAATAGGTTGTTGACAGTGGCTACTCTAATCACATGACTAGAGATAAAAGTAATTTTGTTAAAATTCAAAAGTATGATGGTGGATTAGTTAAATTTGGAGATGATTAAAGGCCTAAGATTTACGGAATAGGTTCAATCAGTTTTGATGACAAGCATAATATTGAAGATGTTTACTATGTTAAGGGTTTAAGGCATAATATTTTGAGTGCTACAAAAGTGTGGAGCAAAGGATATAATCTTGTGTTTAAGGATGAAACATGTGAGATCAAAAAAAGGTCGAGAAATGTGATTGTTGTTGGTAAGATGATAGATGGAAATATCTATCATCTTAAAGGTGTTGATGGTCATTGCTTTATGTCTTAGATTAATGATAGTTGGTTATGTCATTGAAGGATGTGTCACATTAATTTTGATAAGGGTATGTGTAGGATCATGATGGGCCAAAAAGTGGTGATGTAAGTGATATGATGGCCCATGTGGCTGACAACTTTTTTTACGTACAATTGATGAAATGAAAAGGGTTTTTAAAGGAGATTCTCAAATTTCCAGCAATATAAATTATGCTTTACTTTGAATTTAATAAATAATTATTATTAATTTTCTATTTGAATTACGACTAAAGTCTTGATTGATAGGTTGATTAAAAAACATCTATAGCTTTCAAATAGTATCACATTTTTTGAATCCGAAACAAGATTACAATCTACAGTGCCTTTACTAAATCCTTGTTGTATAAAATATTTTTATAGTCTTAAATACCAAGCTCTAGGAGCTATCTTCAATCCATAGAATGCCTTCTTCAATTTGCACACCATATCTGGTTGATCTAACAACTGAAATCCTTCTGATTGTTCCATGTAAATCTCTTCTTCTAATTAACCATTTAGAAAAGTAGGCTTCACATCCATTTGATAGACCTTAAAGTGCTTGTATGCTACAAATGCTAAACACATTCTAATAGCTTCCATCCTTTCCACTAGAGTAAATATTTCCACATTCTATTTCTTCCACTTGTGACCTTTCAAACTAGTGTCGAGTTCATAACTATTCTTACTATGAGTAGGAGTGTTGCTTATGTCAGACGACAGTGCATAAAATATAGAGATGTATCAATCCAACCCTAGCTATCAAAATAGAGGTACAAAATATTCAAGATGACCCCAAAGGTAAAATCTTAATACCTTATGAGGAACCCTCTAGTAGTGGTTGAGTGAAAAACAAATCAATAGAAATAGGGGCCGCTAGTTGTTGGATGCTCAGATTCGATGGATCAAAATCAAAGCAAGGAGCCAAAGCCGGTTTTGATCTCATTAGTCCCAGAGGTTAAAAAAAATTTATACTCATAGAATCCAATTCCATTGTACTAATAATGTAGCTAAATATGAGGCTTTGATTCACGAATTATTGATGGCATTACGAAAGAAAGTTAAAATTCTACAAGTGTTTGGAGATTCTAAATTGATAGTGAGGCAAGCTAGGAAACAATACTCTTGTCATGATAGAAGGATGGCTAACTCAAAACATGGAGTGTGGGATCTCATTGAGGGGTTTGATGCCTTCAACATTAAATTGATACCATGTGGCAAGAATGAAACTACAAATTCTTTAGCTCAGGCAACTAGTACATTGCAGGCTTTGTTTCTTTCTAAATTAATGAATTTTACTATGGAACTCACCCTAGTACCATTAGTGCCTGACAACGTAACTAATTTTCAAGTTTTTGAATATGACAAGCATATTCTGGATTTTATCACAAGCTTTGATGTGTTCACCTCTCAAATAATTGATGAAACAAAGCCTCAAGAAGTAGAGATGGACCTAGAAGGGGTCATCAATCTAAAGACAAACACTATTCCAAGAGGAATGGTGCAACTAGAAAAAATATTTGACTAGGATAGGGTAAGAGATCAGGAACAACAACCCAAGAGGGATTCCATTAGTAGTCAGTGTGATAACTATAACATGGGAACTCCAAACAATGTCAAGAATTTTTTTATTGGCAAGGTATGTACTCTAGAGGAAAGGGGAGGAATCGTTGATGCACTAGAAACATATCAGGATATAATATCTTGGAGTTATGAAGACTTGAAATCATATGATACTTCAATTATCACACACATTATTCCTCTCAAACCAAGGGCCAAACCTTTCAGTAAAAGATAAAGACCCATCAATGCTTTGCTAGAACCTATCATTCAAAAGGAAGTGTAGAAGATGTTTGTCCACATTATATTTCTAGTTATACATTCTACTTGGGTTGCCAATTTGGTTCTAGTGAGAAAGAAGAATGGAGAAATTCAGCTTCGCGTTGATTTCAGAAATCTCAATCATGCATCGGAGAAGGAAAATTTTCCAGTCCCATCACTCGATGAAGTGCTACAAATTGTCAACGGATCCTAGATGATGTCTTTCTTGGATGGATACTTTGGATACAATCAAGTCATGGTACAGTATGAGGATAGACATAAGATTTCTTTAACCACAAAATGGGGTACTTTTGCTTATAAGAGGATGCCTTTTTGGTCTGATTAATGCAGGAGAAACCTTTTAGAGGGCCATAGATATAGCCTTTAAGGATATCATTGGTAAGTGTATAATTATCTATATGGATGATTTAACTATTTTTTTGAAGAAACATGGATATCATACTTCAGACCTATGCAAAGTATTCCATAAATGCCAGGAATTTTGTATCTCACTCAACCCTAAGAAGTGTATATATGGAAACATGGAATGGAAGCTATTAGGACATGTGATCTTAGAGAAAGGTATATCCATTTATCCAAAATGAACTAAAGCCCTAGTAAAAATTCAATCTCCAGCTAGTAAGAAGGAAATGAAATCCTTCTTTGGAAAGATCAATTTTGTTAGGAAGTTCATTACTAGCTTCATAGAGATAGTTAAACCATTGAATTCCATGCTCAAGCAGGATGCGAAATTTGAATGGAGTGTTGAAGCAAAGGAGGATTTTGCAAAAATTAAGAGGGCAATAGCTGAAGCCCCAATGCTAGTAAGTCCTGATTATTCCAATACTTTCTACATATATTTATTCGCATTTGATCATTCCTTTGCCAACATGTTAAGTCAAAAATATGATCAAGGAAGTGATCACCCCATAGAATTCATGAGTGCTACACAAAAAGATGCAGAATTAAAATACCCGAGTGTAGAAAAATAGGCTTATGCCTTGGTCAGGTGTGTGAAGAATTTTAGACATTATATCTCGAGAAAAAAAGTCTACGCAATAGTACCAGATCCTATAGTTAATATTTTACTAATGCAGAATGAACTCAGGGAACAAAGAGAAAAATGGGTTACAATGTTGTAGGAGTATGACATTGAGATACAACCCATGAAACTAGTGAGAGGGCAAGGATTAACTAAGACAATGGCTGAAATGGGCCCTGATCTCAATGCCCAGCACTATCACCTTCAGAATGTTTCTCTAGATGGATGGTATGATGACATTATTTTTACTATATCCTAAATCAACAATGCCCCAAGCATCTCAACATATTACAATGGAGAGTCCTATGTTTGAAAAGTGATGGCTTCATATTGAAAGGAGCAATTTTATACAAGAAGAATCATGAGGTAGTTTACCTGCACTGTCTTGGAAAAGAGGATGCTGAAAGGGTGATGATTGAATTCCACGACAGGTTTGGCATAAGCCATGGCTTTGCATCGTCCACTGTAAACCAGATCCTAAGGGAGGATGCTACTGGCCAAATTTTTTCAAGGACACACACAACCACATAAGAACCTGTCATGTGTGTCAAACTGTAGCAAGGAGAGAAAAGTATGCAATGCTTCCACTTCATCCAATAACCAAGCTAAAAAAATTTGTGTAGTGGGGATTGGACTTTATTGGTCCAATCAATCCACCCTCCTTTGCTAGCCATAGGTATATTCTTACTATAACTGATTACTTTACTAAATGGACTAAATCTCTTGCTTGCAAACAATGCACATCTAAAGTGGTAATCTATTTTCTTGAATCAGGTATTATCAATCACTTTGGTTATGCTATTTCTTTATTTTGTGACAATGGTCCTGCATTTGCTTCATTAAAATTCTCTAGATGGGATTTTGATCATAAAATTATCATTAAGTTTGCTTCCAACTACTACCCACAAGGAAATGGTTTGGCTGAATCCAGAAACAAGAACCTTTTGTCTGTCATCCACAAACTAGTAGAAAATAATCCCAAATACTGGCATACCCAACTTAGATTTTCTCTTTGGGTATATCATACTAGACAAAATGCCTCCATAGGAACCTCCCTTTATCACCTTGGGTATGGTTTTAAACCAATGTTTCCCATTCAGTTAAAAATCCCCACCTTGTAGTTCATTAATGAGTATTATGATGAAGGGGATAGGTGTGAGGCTCATTTGATTGAGCTCTTACACCTTGAAGAGAAAAGGGATGAAGCATTAGAAAAAATTGCTAAATAGCAAGTCATTTTCAAAATATGGTTTGACCAAAAAGCTAGAGTTAAGGCTTTCAAAATTTTTGATCTGGTCCTATACTGGGACAAAGTGCATTATAAGAAGGGAAAACATGGAAAATTTGATAAACTTTGGCTCAACCCCTCTCAAATATCTAAGATGCTAGGAGATAATGCTTTCCATTTGAAACCTCACTGAGGAGGATGTCCCATTTCCTATCAATGGGTAATATCTAAAGCATTACTTCCTATCTTGAGTTGCTTGCAACTCTCTCTCTATAAATAGTTATTTTAGGTTCTTGTTTGCTTTGCTTTGTTCTGCTTTGTTTTCTTTCCGCTTCTGAATTTTACGAGCGGGTTTGTTTCAGTTTTGGTTTGGGTTTTTTTTGGATTTCGTTTTACTTTTGGGTCCCCTTGTTCTCTTTTGGGCTTGTTGCACTTGCACAACAATCATTGTGCTATATGGGATTGTTTCGAGTATTTCTTTTACAAACTCTAATCATCCTTTTAGGGCAATGTGGTTGAAATCCCTATTTAATGTCACATATACTTAATATTAAAGTGAATAGGTCCCTGGGTTAAGTAGTCTTGGAATGTGCTTGGATCTTACATTTTATGAACACATCTTAAGAAACCCTAAGTTGTTGTGGGTTATTTGGGAGGCCTGGTTAAGCGAAAAATCCTATCTTTGCTTCAACGTCACTGTGGTTCTCAACCTTGAGCATGAACTTCATTGTTCATGGGTTGAAAAGAAAAGAAAAGAAAGAAAACATAAAATATTGAATATCAAAAGAATCAAATTCAACCTATCAGGAATATCCAAATATCTCTACCAAGGCTATGGACTCTTGGCTAGCAATAGAGCTATGTTCAAGAGGGTCATAGTGATAACCTTGTTGGGGCTATGGATGCTTGACTGGCAATGAGGCTCTATCTAGGATGGTTTTGAATTCAAAGTCTTTACATAGCTTAACCTTGCTAACCTTGGTTCCCTACAACAGCCGAGGGAGGGAAATGAATGCATATACACACACTAGGATTTCAGCATAGTAAGGATCTTCTTGTTTGTCGACGTTGAAGCTTCATTTGTCAGGTGGCTTAATGTGGGACAAAAAATAGAGTTATGGGTTCTTGATTCCAGCTTTTCATTGAAATGCTCTGGAGCATTTCCTAGCAGAGTCACCATTTTTTGTTCAATTTTTTCACACACACCCCGCTAAGGGCGGGAAACCTCTTTCTTACTTTGCTTTCTTTGTGTGTTTGTCTTAGGGTCCTGAATTTGTCCCCTTAAGGGGTGGGTCTTTTGGATTTGGTCTCATTTTTCCCTTCTGCTTGACATTCAATATACATTTTGATTCCTTTTGCAACACTTCAATGATACCTTCGCTCTTTGGAATTGGCTTCGTGCTTGAAATTTTGGATTTTGGGAAAAATTGGCAAAGTTATGGCAAAGTTTGGCTAATTCAAGGTACCTCGGATTAGCCAAACCTTAGTCTGGCTGGATAATCCGAGGTCCCATAAATTAGTTGAGTCCAAGCCGCTATTGAATCACCGAACCCCTCTAATTGTACAACTAGGCATTAATGGCACATTTTAATGAGTTGTTTTGGGAAATAAAGGTTAATTTATCAGTCATTTCCCCCTTTTGCATTTTTCCACTGAAAGATTCAGAGAAGTCTGCCTCCATATTTCCCTTGAATCGAGCTATTAATTTTAATTTGTATGCTCTTGGGGATCATTCTAGGGTTTTTGAAGATTTCTTATCGGCTCACCATTGCATTATTCGTAATGCACATCCATTTAAGGTATGTTTTGGGATATTTTCGACTAGATTTTTCTTTTTTTCATGCTTTATTGGTGATCCTATGCGATTAATCATTGATTGAAGTTTGGGGTTTTGGTTTAACTCAATGTTATTTTAGTCGTTTCGTGCCCTCGGGTCTACTTTCATGAATTAAAGAAGGATTTCTAATTTGTTTGCATCTAGGTGAATGGAAGCCGTCATAATCTTAGGGTTTATCCTTACGTGTGTTGCTTTCTTTTGATGTTTAAATATTGGAGGCATTCAACTTTGTGTGCCTTGGTATTGCTAGCCTTGACCAGTCTCAAAACAAGAACTCGTGAACCCTAGCTTTGTGTGCCCTAGCTTTGCATGTTGAACTCAAATAGTGAAACAATTTAAAGAATCTTTAAAATGATTGGTGTGAAGTGATAAAAAAATAAAGACCCTAGGGATGACCCTACTCTTTTGTATGATCAGCCAAAACGAAGACAACACTTACCAAAAATTGTCATTGAAGATGATTTCAGTTGATTTGAGGTGGCTTGGATTAGCTGAGCTCTAATTTACCTAGATAATCCAATCACTCTAGGATTATCTGAACTTTCCACCAATTCATGGTTTCACTATCTCACATCAAACCAAGTCAACACTTAGGAAAATTTTGATCCATCCTTTCGAATGCCGAATGCCCAATGCATGAGCTCACTCCAAATTCCTTAATCCATTAAAAAATTTCATCTTCTAAAGATTGAAAGTTAAAATGTGCACAATATAATTAATTTTGGCTAATACAACCTAGCTTGGATTAACCGAGCCTTAATCTAGCCAATAAATCCAAGCCTCCTAGATTAGCCGACCCCCCACTTTGATAGCTTCTATGACTCTAAAATGAGTAATGATTGATTGTACATGGATTTGACCAATAAGTTACAGAGGGCTGGTTAACTTGAATAAATTTCTTGTGAAATTGATTCATGTCATCCTTTAAATGAGTTATTTGCCATGCATTGCTAATAAATTGATGTTAACACCTTGATTAAATGACATTATAAATATGTGTATTTTCACTTCAATTGTGAATTCATTACAAATAGATTTGTATGTATATGGAATTCACCCTTTGGTATTAATTGGTTGTTAGATTGGTCCATTCACACATCTTTCAATAGGTGATGAATTAGGTTATTCCTCTAGTATTATGATTGGGAGTTCATTGTGGTATCCTTAATGTGCACCAAGCAGGGTTATTCAATTTGTACTAACAAATCTTATGGTATTATCATTGCTTTTGTTTGGGTTATTATGGTTTATTTTGTAGATAAAAGGAGAATTGAGCCCCGATAGTTCCACTAAGACAAAGGTTGCTCTAGTACAAGAGGAGGTCCGAAAAAGACAAGAAAGAATGAAGTATGATTTCAAAGGTATTTGGCCAAAGTCCAAGATTGCTTCTACCTAGGACAAGTGATCACCCACATTGATTTGGAATAGGTATCTGAATTCCCTCTAACACAACTATGCCTAGAGCTAGTTGTAGAATGTGCTAAACACTATGACTCCAAAACAAGGATCATAATACGGCCCCAGTGGAGAGTCATGGCCAATCTCATAGAAGAAGCTATTGTAGAAGTTTTCAATATTGCTTCACATCACTCCTTAATAGAAGAAATAAACATTAGGGAAGCAATCAAATTCTATGGTCAATATCCAAATAGAGCCCTCAAGATCATGAATAATGCATGGATTCTGAAACCCAAACCTCACTACACCAAATTTCCAAAACAACTATAGAAGTTATTTCAAGATGGAGTGCCATGAAATTATAACCCTCCTCAAAAAGGTAATGGGAGTGGAGGGATCTCACATCTTTCATCCTTGGATATTCTTTCCTATCACACAAATTGTGGCCAACAAGCATTACCATTGGGTAAGAATCATAAAAAAAATTTGGATGCTCAATTAAGAAGTGTATAGGGAATGGATAAGTTCACCATGAAATCATATTTGGTATACATGTTGGCAAGAAAAACCAAGTATAGGGGGCTCAGCTCCAAGGGAACATTGGGAAAAGATAGGATTTTGGATATATATCCCTAATTACAACATAAGACTACCAACTATAGAATGGAAAATGATGATTTCTTCATGATTATTCCCCGGCTTCTACAAAATACCGTCCATGTTAGAATATCCACTGATGCCATGGATTTAATAAAATAGTATGGGAAATGGCTCATCTAGTTTCCAAAATTTGCATACATTCGGGTGCAAGGGTCTTTTGCCATCCCACTTAGGTTACCACGATATCCTACAAAAAAAACTCCTAATGTTGGAATTGACAAGGAAAATAATGGACTTCAAGTATATTTTATAGATGCCTTTGAAGAAGAAGAGATTGGGAGTGGAATCTCCATTAAAGATTGACACTTTAGAATCATGCCCCTCCATTCAAAGTGCTCGACACTTTGAGAAGGAGATGGTACAATTTGAGTTGTATTCTCATACCGGTAGGGATAGGTTTGACCTCTACGATAGGGCCATGAGGTAGGCCAACAAAAAATTTAGACATAAGGATCATATAAAAGACTACTAGGAAAATTGCAGAGATGAGTTTAAATTTATCAAAAGAAGGTTCTCCTAGATACCCCTCAAAATGATAAGGTTGTACAAGATAATAGAAGTGCTCGATCAAGTATAAGATGATGAGATGGACTTGCTGTAGTGATAGAATTATGAACCATATAGGAATAAGCCGTTGCCATAAATAAACTTTTCTAAATAAGAAGCAATAGATCTTGACCAGATAATTGAGCCAGTCAAGGACTATTTGAGGCAATGGGTAAAGCAAGAAATGTAGGAACTGGAGGCTGATGGCACTAGGTTCACATATGATTTGATGGGAGACATGGAATCTCATTATAAGCATGGAACGAAAGATGAAAGGGATGACACCACTCATGATGGTGGAGGGTAGGAAGCTGATAAATTGGTGTCAGACAAAAGAAGAACTAGGAACCAAGCACAAACAAAGCAAGGGGAGAAACCATCTACCAAATCCAAGTAGACTCCTCAAGTTATCACTACTACTGTAGAAGGTGATACATCTCAACCCATGAGGAAAAGGAGATTGGATATAGAAAGACAAAAGGCAAAAAAAGTTGGGAAAGGAAATGTCAATACTGATGCTCCATCCTCAGTTAAGGTTGTGGAAATTGATAGATTTGGGGAAAAACCCCAAGTTTATGTAAGAAAAAGTCCTCCCAAGCATAAGGGGTTTCCAACGAAGGAAGTAAAAGAAGTGAAAGAGAAGAGGAAAGAGGTATATACCACTGACTGTCAAGAAGAAGAGGTGAATACAAGGAGTAATTCTCCACCTCAAAATGTGCAAACATTAGAAGAGGCTATCCAAGAAGAGTGTAATATTTCCAAAAAGCCTAAACACCATGAATTGGAGGATGATGAAATCTCTACTCCTACCAATGAGGAATGGAGGAAGATGATGCAAGAATTTGAATAGTCTAACTTGAACGCATAGAAAAAAAAAAGGATCTTGGGTTATTCAAGAGAATAAATGCAAGTCTCTGGAAAAGCAAGTCATCAATCAGAATAAGAATCAACCTAAAATTGAAGAAATAGTTGACAACCCATAGCATAATAGAGATGGCCAAGAGGTACCTTCTATGGAGGTGAATGCAGAATAGTCAATAGTTCCCAAATGGCTCGAGAAAAGGACAGGTAAGAAACCAATAATTGTGCGAGAAGAGGCTCCAATTTGGGATAAACTATTGAAAAAGTGGGGTGAGCCCAAGTGAAGAAAAAAGGCACGAATGGTTTCAAAGATTGCACAAGATGAGTTCAACAATAGAGTTGTTCATATGATGGTACCTCCAACTGAAAAATTCAATGATGAATTCAGGCCATCTTATTACATAATACAAACTATCAATTTAGGGCTGAATACTAGAGAGTAGGAAAAGGAGGAATTCCAAGAGTCTTTCTCAAACAATCTTGAGAAGGCTGGACAATGAAACTGCGGAGAAAGAAAAGCTCAAGAAGAAGCTAACTGATGTCTACAAGTATGTTCAACATTTGATGAAAACATTATAGGCTGTTGGAGGTGAAAATATGATTCTAGAGGGATTGTTGCCAAAAGAGGCAATTTCTAAAATTGAAAGACTAAATAACTTAGTACATAATACTCAAGAGTGGATTGAAGATGTCAATAAGAGAGGGGATGAAGTAGTTGAGAAAATTCCTCAAGTTCACACCAATGCTTCTAATTTTCTAGAACATGCTTCACGATTTGTTGCAGACTACAGAAAGGTTAACGAACTTACTATTGAAGAATTAAAGAAAGTTTTGCAAATACCTAAAGACTTGTTGGCCAAGTTAGATTTCTTCCCCCAAGATGAAATTGGAAAAGTGAAGGAGTGGATTGAAGTCTGAAATTACAGGAAAGAGCTCTTTAATAAATTCTTGAAGGAGATCATGAAACTACAAGGGAAAGTGAAAGAGATTTACAACAACTGTGTTAGTTTCCTGAAAATAATGACAGGGAGAAGGACATTGGGCAAGAAGAATTTGAATATTGACAGGATCCACGCTTGGTGGTGTGAGGTTTATGCCCCCTCAGATAATTCTCCAATGGCAAAAGAATACCTCGTAGATGCAACCATCTATATTTCCAAGCTAGATAAATATCATGAATTGAAAATTGAATGGAATAAAGTAATGCCACCACAATACTCAGAGGAATTGAATGGTCAAAAAATAAAAAATAAATTTATTCCAGTGTCAGGCCCAATAGATGTGAAGGAAATATTAGAAAAATTTAAATAATTGACCACCACAACGGAAGCTGACAAGTAAGGAGAAGCTATCTAGGTCATTGCCACATAGGATTCCCATCAGGCATTCTAGGAGTGGAAAATTTAAGTTACAAACTAGGAATAGAACATGTTAGAAGGTTTTAAAGTCACCTGGGGCCCCCACTAATAGGTTTTGGAATGTGATTTTCATTTTATTCAAAATGTTTGAAGCCAGTCGAGGATAGGCAACTAAATATAATAAATTCGGATGCATGTTAGACTAGGCTATCTGGGCCGCTATTTTTGGGGACCTAGTGGATTCTTGGGTTATAAATTGAAGTCTTAGGTTCATTCTTTATATTTACACATTGCTAGAAGAGTTAGAAATTATTGTAATAGTTGAATTCGAGATGGAGTTAGTTTTTTGAGATCAAGTGCTGAAACTTTGAGAATACAAGAATTGTTGCAAGTTTTGGGTGATTCAAAACAAGTAAAAACATTATTCTATGGTGTTCGTACTTGTGTTGTGTTATCTTGCATGGTTCTTGTTGTTATTTATCTTTTAAATTTTTACAAATTTATGAGTTGCATGTTAGATTTCAAAGTTAAATTTGATGCAATTGTGTTCCTGGTATAATATTTAAAGTGTTCGAGCGATCCTTGGTCCATAATTTTAGTAGCTTGCTAATTCTAACCTACTGTGAAAAGTTAGTCTAGGCCTTATTATTTTGTGCTAAATTCAATGGTGGGTGTTTGTTCATTTAGTGGTTGATTTGAATGAATATTCATCATCTAAAAAATCTTTCATCCCTTAGAAGATTGCACTATTTTTCTAAGATTTTAGTTCAAATTTGGGTTAAGTAGAAATTGGTTTTGAAGGATTGGTCCACTTTAAGTATCAGATTGTTGTACTATTGGTCTTAGATTTAGTTTAATTTTAGAAAATATCCCTCAACCCTTTATATTTTGTTGTTCCTTTCAAAATATAGGTTAGTTTTAGGATTAAAATCATCAAAATATTGCAAAATCTGATGAGTTTGAAACCTCTAGTAGTTGTTTCATAAGGCCCCTTTTGATTACCGACATTTTCACATGTATCATTGAGTTGTTTTATCGCATCATCAAGACTTGACATTAGAGACCTTGGGGTTATCTCTTGAGGCTCACTGATAGATATTTACCCTTCAAGAGAGATAGGATTTCAACATTCTATTTGAGTTGTTGCCATGCAGAAAACACCATCAACACTCTGAAACTTTGATATCCTCTTATGACCTCATGTAGATTCCTTCTTGCTAAATCTCTAGCTCTGAAACTTTGAATTCTACTTTTTAGATGAATTTTTGTGATCTTGAAAGGTAGATGACAACATTGACAACTTAAAAACTTGACAAAATTTCTTTGATCTTTCTCTTCAATGGTTCTTCAACCTAAATATGCAAATCACACATAAAAGAGAGGGGAAATATTTCTTTTGTTAGTAGATAGAGGTTTTCCTTTGCAAACCTCAGTTGGTAATCATACCTTGAAATAAAATGAAATAGAATGAAGGATTGATGAATGAACAAATAAGCTCTATTGCAACTCACCAAACCCTTGAATATGATGCTGAAAATATGTCTGAAATGGCTAGCATGAATGTGGATTTTGAATCTTTCTTATATGATATGGATCTTGACTTAAATTCTTGCATGAATCATAATAACCTACATCACAAATTTTAGTTCAAAAACAAACATGATGTATGATGACTTTGACATGATGCTTGATACTTGAATAATGCTCTAAAATGATTGATAATAACTCTTGAATGCTCTTGTAAACTCTTGTAATCACCAATTTTTTAAAATGCTTGAATACTTGAATTTCTAGGAGAAAATATGTGAAATAATCTTGTATTTATATATGTTTACATATGCCAAATTTCCCAAAAATACAATACTACAAGCTAACATCAAATCTAGGAGAACAAAATCTTGCCAAGAATTTGAATTTAAATTAGGTCTAAGCTAAGTGGGACTCATATACCATGTGTGGTGTATGAGTCCCATTAGGCTAAGCCTAGAAGATATTTTCCAAGAAGGCTTAGATTAATGTGAAATCTAGATCGGGGCACCGAAACATTGGTGGGACCCATACAACCAAGGTGGTATATCAGTCCAAGATCACTAAATTTGGTCCATACAATCCAAAAACATTAAATTTTGATTAGTCAATAGATATATGTTGGGATTTTCCTCAAAAAGATACATTAATTAAGGCTTGTGGATAGAAAATAGGGCCAATTTAAGGCATAAAGAATCCCACCTTTAGTAGGGAGGGCTCAAAAAAGTGTGAAAGTGTCAAGGATGACATTTTTCAACACTACATTTAGCCCCCAATTTAGTGAGAGGATGAACTTCCTTGAAAATCACAGTAAAGTAGACAAGCTCATATCAAGAGGGGTCCAAGTGTACGAATGCTGGTAAAATAGGATGGAAATGATTAAGAGGGGTGATCAAGTCCCCAAGATCAAGATGTTATGGAAAACCTACATAAGCACAAAATAACACACATGAGAATAATATAAGGAGCAACAACAAGGTACATGTATACACTACCAAAGACAAAGAGAAGAAGACAAAAATAAAAACTAAAGGGGTGGAAGGGGTGGATCAAGCTTCAACCATTTGTACCAAACATTATGGATCATATCTAGGATGTTTTTTTGAGAATTCACACTCACTTTGAGGAAATGGAAATTTAGGTTGTCCGTTGGGTGAGTATCCAAAGAGGTGAGACACATACACAAATAGCCAATATGCACTCACAGACACAAGAAAGTGGCTATGGGAAAGTCAGAACTAAATTAGGCTCCTATACATACAACCAAACCAAACCTATACTTCCAGATAAGTTTAATAAGGCATAGAACAACAATGTACTTCGAGCTTCATGAGGCAAGCAAAGCTTCATATGCTTGAAAATCATGAAAAAATAAGATGGCACCATTGGCAAGCAAAGTGTATTATGCAAGGTGTCCATATAACTAAAAATAAAAAAGAGTGTTAGGAATGTTCAATGGAGTTTTTCCTATTTCATGTAAGGTTGTAACTTAGGGAACACTGTTCCTAATGTTTTCAAGAGAGGACTAATCAAATAATATAAGATACACAAATTAGGGGATGTAGTGTGTTGCATCAAGCCACTAAGAGGAATACAATATTCTAAGAGAGATCATGCTCTTGAAGGACATCAAACCAAATGTCACCACAAAGAAAAAGACACATCACATGAAATACGAAGACTACCTAATGAAGCATGAGTTAAAAAAATAAAAATAATAATGCCAATGTATGCCCCAAATTTAAAGAAATTTATAAACACCATATGCTACATAAGCAATTGCTTTAATGTAGAAAATGATAAATGCTAACAATAAAGAGGACATGGGAGATTATTTTGAAAACCCTATACCAATTCATATGTTTCCAAGTGAAGCTACATCATGAAAGGGAAGGAATAGTTTCCCTCAAAATTAAATCCCAAAATCACATAAGGGATCCATAGATTCAGGGTTAGTATGTTCTTGCTACAATGTTTTTTAGAGAGCTCATAACTGTCATCATTGATACATGAAGAATTCCACAAAGAGAGCAATAAAAAAGAAAAGCTTTCAGGTCGACATGGGAGAGACCTAAATGTCTTGATGCCTTGTGTCATCCCCAAAAGGAAAACACAAGACAAATAAAAGATAAATAAAAATATATACGACATAGAGACAAATGTAGGTACAAATAGAGGAATGAAAAGAGAGAGAGAAAAATAAAAAAAATAGTACAAAGGCGTCACATTACGCACATGAAATTACACAAAAGAAACATGAAAAATAAAATAATGCAAAAGACTAGTAAGGAACACTTGATTCAACCTATAATAGGTCCTTTGCATCCCAATCTTGTTAATCATATACAAAAGGAAGACAACTAGCCCAAGGGATGTAGCACATACCAAAACTAGGACAAGGAAAACTAATTATTGTTGACTTCTACTGTGGCATTTGTCCTTGATGTCAAAATTGCCCTGGGTTGGTGCCTTGGAAGCATTTCTCAGTTTGGTATTATTATGGCATTTGATTGGCACATTTTTTATTTGGTATCATGTGCAACAATCCTAGTTACAAGTTAATGATCCCATATTCAGGTAATGCTCTCTGGTTCTTGGTACTTGAATTATAAAATGCAGATGGTTTTCATGTTTAAAGAAAACACTATCGGGTTTCCTTAGACAACTGATATAGGAATGGGTGAAAAGAATATTGAATTTAACTTGAAAATTTGTCTTTATTATACCTCATAAGTCATTGGATAATATTTGGCACATTATTTTTGGTTATAATGAGATGGCTATCATGTTGCTTTTAATTGATATCTCTTGGCATTGGCTAGTATCTTTGGCACACTATATTCTATTGGAATTTCATGTGGTGGAAAATCGACTTTGGTTAAAGGTTTAAATGTTTGATCTCTCACTAGAAATTTGCATCAGGTCTATTGTTTAATATTTATTTGGGCCTAAAAGTTGACAACTGGTATAAAAATTATTTTTGGTAAGATCGTTGTCTTCAACGGTCTTACCATGCTACCGCTGGCAGTTAGGCCAGTGACCAGAGTAGTGCGGTGGAAATAATTAGCGGGAAGAAAAAAAGCTACCGCTACACTACGGGTTGTCATCAAGGAAACCGCGGTAGTGCAGTGAAACCGTTAGTGGCAAGCAAGATAGCTATCGCTATACAACGAACTTTTAGAAGTGTAACTGTGGTAGCACGGCAGAAACAGTTACTTGTTAGCAAGGAGCTACCGCTATACTGTGGGTAGTCCAAAGGGCGATTGAGGCTGAGCGGTAAGGAAGTGGATGTCAAATAATGCTTGTCAGCATGCAAGTCATTGATCTTCCCGTAGATTATTATGAGTTTTTGATTTATTAATCATTGTCCTTTCAGACTCCAAATAAATATCATTATTTTCAAAGGATTACAATGTGTTTTTTTTGGAATTTTAGGTCAAAACATTATATCCGTTACTTGAAGGGTTTGGAACCCTACTCTGGACGCCATCATAAAAGTTTTCTTTTAGTCGTTTCATTGAGAAATCTGCACGGTTACTGAACTTTGACAACGTATAATGAAGATAGGAAGACCATGACAATGGTCATTTCACTTGTTAGTCTACTACCATCGGGTGTAAGCTCGAATGGGGAAAGAGTTCAGACTGCTCAATCACTTCACAAATCTGGTAAATTGATCATGGCAAATTCATCTTTTGTCTTCACAGGTATTAATCTTTTAGTCTTCTTTGCAAAATCGTTACTTCTTAGGCAAGAATAATTTGAGAGAAGTTTTCTATGCTACAGAAAAAGGTGAAAAATGAGTATTCATTTTATGGCTAAATCTGAAATTCTTCCTCCAAATCTTGACTGCATTTTCTGAAGGTTATCATATCAGTTTTATGAAACATGTTTTTGAGTTTGTGGGTCATCTTGAAAGCTTTGAAATTCTTCAGTACCTTTCCTAAAATCATTGGTAACTGTTGTTAAATGCATGATTTTTTTTTTCGGTTACATTATTGTTACAGCCAAAGTAAAATGGATATTATTCATGAATTTAATCAATGTGTTACTATTTTGGATAAGCATTGCCTGTGTAGGCCACTTGTGGAGAAAAGAAGTTCAGTCACACCTCTATTTTTGAATTTTGATGTTCTATTCTTGTTAGAAAGAAAAACTCTATCTCTCAGGGACACTGCAACGTCTGGCATTATTTCTCGATAGAAGTTTGGTAACAAAAATTTCACCTCTGCTTTTTTGTTTTTGTAAAAGCAGTCTCAGCTATAACATAAAGTTGTAATTTTCTTTGAATGTAATGATGTAATCTGTAAAGAGACAAAAATAGAGAGATTGGGGATTTATCATTACTGAAAAACATGAAAAGAAAAATATGCAGGTGTGTAGAGAACATTTTTGGCAATGAGACATAGCATATTATCCTTAATGCTAAAAAATTGGAAAACACAGTGTGTTAATTGTTTTGAACAGTATCATGAGAAAAGGATAAAAACAGAAAGAGAGAGTTAATTGTTCGATGTAGAACAATGAGAAAAGTATGAATCAAAGAGGGAAAAACTAGTAAGAGTACATCACAGTGATTGTATTGAAAAATGTTGAGCTCTAAGATTAAAAATTTGAAATATGAGTTGATAATCAAGTTGACTTAAGGCTTGGCAATGGCTGAAATTCTGAAATTTCATTTTGGAACTTTGAGAATTTTAGATATTGTCTGTCAAGAGGCACTTGATAGATAAAAGCGAAATAGAGAGATCCTCTATATTAATGTATGATTTACTAAAACAGTAAAGGGGTCGGTCCTCCTTGAGATTCATGTCTCTAAATGAGGGGTTGGTGCTCCTTGAGATTGGTGTATCTAAATGAGTGGATGGTTCTCCTTGAGTTGGTGCTCATAAATTAGCGTATAAGGCATTGTAAGAAGTGGTTTTGAAACTAAGCCAGTAAGGCAGTTTAGTTGTGGTTTTTCTACCCCAGGAGGGTTTTCCACTCGACAATTTATGTGTCTTTCATCTATGTGATTTATGTTTATCTTGCATAATATTTCCTTCAATCATTTATGTTATTGTGCTCATTGAGTTGGTTAATGCTCTAATACTTTAAGGCTATTTAAAAGTTTAAAGTCAAATTTTCTCAAGTCTGTCATGCAAATTTGGATTGTGTAAATCTAATGCAAAATGTCTTTCATAAGGTGAATTAACTTCTGCATTCTGTGCTCATTATATGAATGCTCAAAAGTTTGTCATAAGAAAGTTGAAGTTGCATATTATGAAGTTTTATAGTACTGTTGATAAAGCACATCAAGATTGTTCATAAAGCTTTATTTGAACAATATCATATGATGCTTTTAATATGGGTTGCAAATGTTAGTCAAGTCTCATGTCAATCTGATCTAAAGTGTTAATGTTCACTTGCTTAATCAAATCTATCTCTTTGGGTTACATGAGTAAAAGTTTCATTATGCTTTCAAAGTTAAAAGTTAAAATCACTCCACTCTGATTCACCCCCCCTCTCAGAGTGAATCCACTTCCATCAAGTGGTATCAGAGCGTAGGGTCCTACATTAGGTTTCATACCTAGGATTGATTATGGTCTTGGAAGTCTATTTTTTGTGTGTCTTGGAGTATTCGTCATGCCTAAGTGCGAAAGGAACAAAGGTCAAAAGAAAGCTACTTATGTCAAGCAAACAATTGATAAATCAACATCTACCAAGTCCAGTGAAGTTTTGTCTCAAGAATTACCCCTGCCAGTTAATACTAAAAGTGATCGTGAAGTTGGTGAAGAAGATCACTTAGTAAGTGACTTTGAAAAAGAATTTGGAAAAAATGATTGTGAAGGTGATGAGTTTGAAGTTGATTTGTAGGCAGAAATGCTTGCTACCTTAGATGAGCTTAAGAGGATTAGAAAACAAAATCAGAATCTTAAAGTACGCTTACTGGAAGTGTCAGTATAAATAAAATTATAATACAAGCTCATAATGATGATAAAAAGACTATTGAACTTCTGAAAGCCCAAATGGTTGATAATAAAAAGACTGAAGAGGGATTAGAAACCAAGTTAAAAGAAAAGAATGAATTATGTAATAAATTGGAAAATGAGGTTGCCACATTTAAGAGATGTTGAGATAATGGTTCTGGGTTAAAAGAATTAACTCTTAAAGATGATTTGATTATCAGTTAGAAAATTGAAATTAAATATTGTAAAAGGATAGAATATGTTGTAAGGTCAGATTTGGAAGTTAAAAAGACTGAATGTCTAAAAGTTGAAGGAGAAGTAGTTTCTTTAAGAAAAGAGCTTGAAACTGTTAAGGTTCAATTGGATAAAAATCATAAATTTGATTGCAGTACTAGATTATTGAATGAGATGATTGGCAGACAAATGCAATTTAAAGATCCTATAGGAGTGGGATATGAGGTTGGACAAGTCTCTACAGAAGAATCTAAACATGAAAAAAAATTTGCTACTATAGATGGAAAGTCATTTACAACCAAGAAAACACCAAGATTGAAGGTTGATCTCGGTCACCATATTGTTGTTGCTCAAATAGAATAAAAATGGGTTAGGACAAAAATACCATCAAGATCTTAGTTTATCAGGTATAACCACTCTCAATTTCATGGCTATTGTTATTGCTGCAATGCTTATGGACATAGAGCAAGAAATTGTTGGATGAATAAAACTCATAATCATGAGAGATATGTTAGGAGAGGTTCATACAATGTACCTAGAAGAAATTCTTCTCACTATGGTCTAGACAACTCTATTATATGCTATAGGTGTAATAGGTTTGGACACAAAGCACAATGGTGTAAGAAAAGTTTGATAAAGCCTTCTAGGGACTACATGTTCAAACAAAAGGAAAAGAATACCACGAGTAAGGAGAAGACAAAGCCTATACAAGTATGGAGAAGAAAGAAAGAAAATAAAAATGAAGAACTAAATCTTGTGCATGCTACACAAAAATCCTCACTAAGCATTTGAAAGACAACATGAAGATAGGGGGATATGATTAATGCATTTTGAATAAAACCTCTTTGATATCAAAAGGAAGTAGAATCTTGTTGTGTCGTAGCTTATTTATCATCAAAATTCAATACATAGATTTGTTTTATTGTCTATGTTGGGAATAATAGTGAAAATGAGTTGATGATAATTGTCTTAATGCTATGATTCATTAATATCATCATTTTGTAAGAAGATGATTTCTCATATGACTTGTTGTTGTAGAATTGAAACCATATCTAATAGCAACTTGAAATTTTTTTTTGCCTTCATTTATATGAATGATGTTTCAGCAACAGAGCATGTTAAGATAGAGAATTGTTTGAGGTCTTAATTGAAAGAATGATAGAGGTAGTTAGCTGAAAACATTAACAGTAAATGTTGAGTTTTGCAGTGTTGTGCTTGGAAAACATGAACAACATACTAAGTAGTTTCTATAAAATTAGTTTTCTAGATTTGTGGTTGTTGGTGTGGCATTTTTGACAGTTGATTATTACGTGATACTGATGGTTTGGTGACTTGAGACTTATGTAGTGGACTGCATGCTATAGATTTTTCTGCTTTGTGTTATTGTGGTGGAAGATGTTATTCTGAAGAACAAGGTTAGTCGCAATAAAAATGAGCTGGCCTAATAATATTACTTCTAGTTCATTAAGTAAGTGTTGAATATGCAGTGGTATCTACTTGCTTGTTGATGTATATAAATCTGGTTTGGCAGTAATATACTTAAGTGTTTCATTTTCCAATGAATTTGATCATCATACCTTGTTTTATTATGATCATGAATAACTGTGTAGTAGGTTATTGAATCAACAATAAAGAGTCACTGATTGAATAATTTGTACATTTTCAATAAGCTTCATAAAAGAAATAGTGTCTTACAGATCATAAAGGAATTTTTGAAGGTTCTTTGTTGGGTGATCTTGGCTCTATGGTTGCTCTCTTACAACTTGATTATCATTGTGTGCTGCTCTAATTGTATTTCTAGTTGGTTTTATTGGTTGTTTGGCTTTCAGATATTTTTGGTAACAATACTGGCTTGGGTGACACATTTACATAATGTGGGTGGTACATACTATGAATAGTTGGTTCTCGCTTCACATGTTTCATGGCATGCTCTTAATTTGTATATGTTGGTACTGATGTTTGACCATATGTTCATCATAGAAAAATATGCATTTGTGCACAGTTATTCATACTGGTAATAGTGTGTTTACAGTTGACAATGGAGAATGAAGTTTAATATGACCAAAAGGTGGAATAGTTAGCCTTGGTGTGTAGTTTTAGTTATGAATCTTTGACAGGTTGCTTGGTTTGTGGTTGTACAATGATGCTCATATTTGCAGCCTTATGGTATTGTTGGGTTTTCAGTCATTTTTTATTGCTCTTGATGTCAAACCCGAGATTGATACATTTGTTTAAATTCATGAAATTAAGATGATATCCATTGGCATTCATGGTGTGGAAACTCACATAACTTATTTCTTAATATATTCATGCTTCCTATTCATATTTCTCCTTCAGAGATGCTTATGTTTTTGTTGGACTGACAGTGAGAATTATGCTACAGGTTGTTCAGGATCATGAATTCAGTTTATGTTAATGGTCACAGTTTTTGCATGGGCATGTATTTGTTTCAGGTTAAAATTGGTATAACAAGTGACCATAGCATTAGTTCTTAAAAATAGGATTCCTCTATATTTGCATCAAAATAGATGTGCTTGAAAGAATTGGTTAATTACTTTTGATTCACTTGGCTTATGGTATTGGGTCTGCATATTTTGCTACATTCTTGTTATATCTGTAGCTGGGTATTGGTTAGTTGTTGTATTTCATGGAGAAAATGGCTGTTGTATATCACAATTTTCTTCCTTTGTCCTTGTGACAAAAAGGGGGAGAAAATGATGCTTCAGATGGCTCATAACTTTTCCATCAAGGACAAAGGGAAAGTTTGTTGACTTCTACTATGGAATTTGTCCTTGATGTCAAAATTGCCCTAGGTTGGTGCCTTGGAAGCATTTTTCAGTCTAGTCTTATTATGGCATTTGATTGGCACATTTTTTATTTGGTATCATGTGCAACAATCTTGGTTACAAATTAATGCTCCCATATTCAGGTAATTCTCTTTGGTTCTTGGTACTTGAGTTATTAAATGCAGATGGTTTTCATGTTTTAAGAAAACACTGTCGAGTTTCCTTAAACAATTGATATAGGCATGGGTGAAAATCATATTGAATTTAACTTGAACATTTTCCTTCATTATACCTCATAAGTCATTGGATAATATTTGGTACATTATATTTTGTTATAATGAGGTGGCTATTGTATTGCTTTTAACTGATATCTCTTGGCATTGGCCAGTATCTTTGGCACACTATATGCTATTGGAATTCTATGTGATGGAAAATCGACTTTGGTTAAAGGTTTAAATAATTTGATCTCTCACTAGAAATTTGCATCAGGTCTGTTTTTTAATATTTATTTGGGCCTAAAAGCCAACAACAGGTATAAAAATTGTTTTTGGTAAGACCATGGTCTTCAAAGGTCTTACCATCGTACCACTGGCAGTTAAGCCAGTGATCACAGTAGTGCACTGGAAACCATTAGCGACAAGCAAAATAGCTACCACTACACCACATGCTATCATCAAGGAAACTGCGGTAGTGCGGTGAAACTGTTAGCGGAAAGAAAGACGGCTACCACTATATTGTGGATTGTCAGAAGTGTAACCGTGGTAGCATGGTGGAAACAATTAGCGGTTAGCAAGGCGATATCGCTATACCATGGGTAGTGCAAAGGGAGACCACATTTGAGTGGTAAGGAAACAGATGTCAAATAATGCTTATCGGTATACAAGTCATTGATCTTCCCGCGGATTATTACGAGTTTTTGATTTATTAATCAGTGTCCTTTCGGACTCCAAATAACTATCATTATTTGCAAAGGATTATGTTGTGTTTATTTTGGAAGTTTAGGTCAAAAGATTATTTTTGTTGCTCGAAGGGTTTGGAACCCTACTCTGGCTACCATCATGACAGTTTTCTTTCATCCTTTTCATTGAGAAATCTGCAGGATTACTGAACTTTGAGAGCCTATAAGGAAGATAGGAAGACCATGAAAATGGTCATTTCACCTATCAGTCTCCTACCATCGGGTGGAAGCTTGAATGGGGAAAGAGCTCAGTCTGCTCAATCACTTCGCAAATCTAGTAAATTGATCATGGCAAATTCATCTTTGGTCTTTAGAGGTATTTATATTTTAGTCGTCTTTACAGAACTATTACTTCTTAGTCAAGGATAATTTGAGAGAATATTTCTATGCTACAAAAAAATGTGAAAAATGAGTCTATTCATTTTATGGCTAAATGTGAAACGTTTGCTCCAAATCTTGACTACATTTTTTGAAGGTTATCATATCAGTTCTACGAAACTTGTTTTTCAGTTTGTGGGTCATCTTGAAAGCTTTGAAATTCTTCAGTACCTTTCCTAGAATAGTTGGTAACTATTGTTAAATGCATGATTATTTGTTTTTGGTTACATTGTTGTTATAGCTAGGGTAAAATGGATATTATTCATGAATTTAATAGATGTGTTTTACTGTTTTGGATAAACACTACCTGTGCAAGCCACTTGTGGAGAAAAGAAGTTCAGTCACACCTCTATTTTTGAATTCTGATGTTCTATTCTTGTCAGAAAGAAAAACTCTATCTCTCAGGGACACTGCAACATTTGGCATTGTTGCTCGATAGAAGTTTGGTAACAAAAAGTTCACCTCTGCTTTTTTGTTTTTGTAAAAACAGTCTCAACCGTAACAAAAAGTTGTAATTTTCTTTGAATGTAAAGATGTAATCTATAAAGAGACAAAAAAAAAGAGATTAGGACTTTATCAGTACTGAAAAATGTGAAAAGAAAAAGACACAGGTGTGCAAAGAACATTTTTGGCAATGAGACATAGCATATTATCCTTAATGCTAAAAAATTGGAAAACACAGTGTGTTAACTATTTTGAACAGTATCATGAGAAAAGGATAAAAACAAAAAGAGAGAGTTACTTGTTTGATGTAGAACAATGAGAAAAGTATGAAAAAAAAATGGAAAAACTAGTAAGAGTACATCATAGTGATTGTATTGAAAAATGTTGAGCTCTGAGATTGAAAATCTAAAATATGAGTTAATAATCAAGCATACTTAAGGTTTGACAATGGTTGAAATTTTGAAAGTTCATTTTGGAACCTTGAGGATTTTAGATATTTTCTGTCAAGATGCACTTGATAGATAAAAGAGAAACAAAGATATCCTCTATATTATTGTATGATTTACTAAAACATTAAAGGGGTTGGTGCTCCTTGAGATTGGTGTCTCTAAATCAGGGGTTAGTGCTCCTTGAGATTTGTGTCTCTAAATGAGGGGATGGTTCTCCTTGAGTTGGTTCTCATAAATTAGCCTATAAGGTATTGTAAGCAGTGGTTTCGAAATTAAGCCAGTAAGGCAATTTAGGAATGGTTTTTCTACCTGAGGAGGGTTTTCCACTAGACAATTTTGGTGTCTCTCATCTGTGTGATTTATGTTTATCTTCCATAATCCATCCTTCAATAATTTATGTTATAGTGCTCATTCAGTTGATCAATGCTCTAATACTTTATGGCTGTTTAAAAGTTTAAAGTCAATTTTTCTCAAGTCTGTCATGCAAATTTAGATTGTGCAAATCTGATGCAAAATTTCTTTCATAAGGTGAATTAACTTCTGCATTCTGTGCTCATTATATGAATGCTCAAAATTCTGTCATAAGCAACTCGAATTTTCATATTATGAAGTTTTCTAGTATTGTTGATAAAGCACATCAAGATTGTTCATAAAGCATTTTTTGGATAATATCATATGATGCTTTTAATATGGCTTGCAAATGTTAGTCAAGTCTCATGTCAATCTGATCTAAAGTGTTAATGGTCACTTTCTTAATCAAATTTGTCTCTTTGCGCTAAATGAGTAAAAGCTTCATTATGCTTTCAGAGTTAAAAGTTAAAATCACTCCATTTTGATTCACCCCACCCTCTGAGAGTGAATCCACTTCCAACAATTATTGCCCCCACTGCAAGTAGGACAAAAATGAGGTGAGGTAGGTGATAAAAAGGAGCTCCTTAGATTTTAAAATGATTTGCAGTGAATATAAGGCATGTGTTAGTGATATTGTTATGGTCCTGCAACTATTACATGCAAAGGAGTGGAAGGAAATGCTTTAAGGTATTATTTATATGATATCAAAACATTTAAATATTTGTTTTAAAGCACGACATTCATCGGTACTATACATCTAAAGGTTCTATGATATTTACAATGTGATGTGTTTGTGTTCTTAGGATTTGGAAATTACTTTTCTTGTATGGCTGGTAATGTAAGAAGTCCTTGGCTTAGACGTATATGTAAAGCTCTTTCCAATGTAGATGGAAGACATGCTAATTAAAGTCTCTTGAGTTTGTAAGGTCTTCATTACTTACTAGATTCACCAAGTTATTGAGTTAGATGTTGAGGAGTATCTAAGACAACCATATCATCCCTATCATCATTAGGAGGTGTCGATTGTTCTTCAAGAAGGAGAATACTTATATCGGGTGCAGGATCTTGATATCCTACCCCTTTGGTATCTTCAGTTGCTATTTTCTCTAAGAGTTGATGAATTTCATGTTCACTTGTTGTATCACATCCTTGTTTTCTAAATATTGTATATCCTTTTCCATATGTCTCTTTGAGGTTGATGGGAATGTTGGTCAATTTTTTAACATATAATGGTTGAATGTTTTCCTGATTAGAGGTGCTAGATTCACCTATAGTAGGGAGCTTAGGTTCAATTTGTGTTTCAATTCTAGGATGTAAAAAACAAAACATCTCAAGTAGTGGGATTGTAGGGGTGTTGGTTGTTTCATAGAAGGATAAAAGGAAGCATTAGTCTCAAGGTTGTTAAGGAAATCATTTATGAAGTTGTTCATGTTGTCATCATCTTCTAAAATTATGTCAACATCATGAGGAGGACATGCATTAGGATTTGGGTGAGCATGAGTGAGTTTAATTTCATTAGGGTAATTTCCTAAAGCACAACTTGACACATCCACTAAGGATTTCAAGGACAAGCAGAACTTACCAAAGCACATATCCATGATGAAATGAAATGTAATAACCTATAATGAAATTTATAAATGAATTTAGGAAATACAAAAAATGAACCAAATTAAGCTAGATGCAATGAGTTGAATGAAATAGAAAATCTACAAACTAGAATAGAAAGCCAACAACAACAAACAAAAACACAAAAAGAGAGTTTCGAATGCTGGAAATGTAATTTAAAATCTAAAGAAGGACTAAATCACCTAGAGGGGTATATGAATCCCATCAAGGTTTTTTACGGATTTAAATGCTAATAAGGTTTCAACACAAAATACCTAGCAATCAAGCAAAATCACCTGTATTGGGACTCAATTGCCCAGAGGGGTGTATGTGTCCCAGATTAGGGTTTTTGCATAAATTTTAGAAAATTGTGATTGAATGTTAGGTTTTCTATTTTGAATGATGTGAAGACTAAGTGTAATTACATTTTTCAAATTAAATTGAATGATGCAAGATGCAAAAGTGCAACCTATATGCACTTTCACTAATGCAAGATTTAGAAAACGTAGATGTGAATTAACTAATGCAAGACCTAATGCAAAGTTAATGTAAGCTAGATATAGGACTATGGTGCACTCAAAATCAAAAAGGAAGGTGTTTTGAAGGCTAGTTTCACAAAAATTAAAGGTCAAAAATAGTACAATCCTATGTTTAGGGTATAGGATGATAATTTTCTCCATGTTTCATTCAACAAAACCTTAGAGATCTCAATCCAAGGATGGAATGAAGGATAGGGATATAATAAAGGCTATCCTAATGTTTGATTAAAGACTAAAATGGGGTTCACCACCAATCTAGGGCTTGGAAAGACTAGTAAAATGCAAAACCTAATGATAAAATCTAGTGATATGCAAAACTTAAGAAAATGACCTAGAAATTAGTGTAGATCATAAAAGTAAACTGGGAAAGTACAAAGGTGCACCTAGAATCTTGAAGAGGTTGGAATGAAGGATTGAAATCCTGAAATGCTGAATCTAGTGCACAATGGGACTCATACAATAGTAGGGGTGATTTAGTCCCAGTTAGGGTTGTTAGGCAGAAATTGGAATCTAGAACTACTAAATTAGGATCTATAAAGAAATTATAAAAAGAGGTATATTAGGAATCATATGCCACAAATCAAAATTTAGTCCTAGTACAAAGGTTTCTCTAAAAAATTCATATCCTCTAATGATATTTTTTAGCTTTCTTCCAACCAAATGTCTAGCTTTGAAACTTTGAACTCTGCTTTGTAGATGACCTTTCGTGATCTTGCAAAGTAGATGACAACTTGATAAATTTTATCCAATATTTATCTTCAATGGATCTTCAACCTAAATATACAAATTTCACATGAAAGAGAGGCAAATATGTTTTTTTGTTAGTGGATAGGGGTTTTCCTTGGTCAAACCTTTTTTGGTAATTAAACCTTAAAATTAAATGAAATAGAATGGAGGACTGATGAATGAATGGATACACTATGTTGAAACTCACCAAAAATATGAATAAGATGTTGCAAATATGTATGAAATGGCTAGCATGAAAGCGGATCTTGACTTAAATTCTTGCATGATTTATAAGAACCTACATCACAAATGTTAGTTCAAAAATAAACACGATACATGATGTCTTTGACATGATGCTTGATACTTGAGTAATGCTCTAAAATTATTGATAATCACTCTTGAATGCTCTTGAATTCTCTTGCAAACTCTTGTAATCACCAATTCTCTAGAATTCTTGAATGCTTGAATTGCTAGGAGAAAATATGTGAAATCATATTGTATTTATACTTGTTTATGCCATTTTTTTTTAAATTACAACACTACAAGAAAAAATTAGATAAAGGAGAATAAAATCCCACTAAGAATTTGAATTTAAATTAGGTCTAAGCTAAGAGGGACTCATACACCAGCTATGGTATATGAGTCCCATTAGGCTAAGCTTGGGACACATTTTTCAAGAAAGGCTTAGATTAATGTGAAATCCAGATTGGGGCTCTGAAACTTAGGTGGGACCCATACACCCAAGGTGGTGTATGATTCCCAGATCACTAAATATGGGCTTTACAATCCAAAATCATTAATTTTTGATTGGGAAATAGATATATGTCAAGATTTTCCTCATAAATATGCATTAATTAAGGCTTGTAGATGCAAAATCGAGCCAATTTAACGCATAAATAATCCCACCTTTAGCAAGGAGGGCCCAAAAAAGTGTGAGAATTTCAAGGATGACATTTTTTTACACTAAATTTAGTGAGTCTTGTTGTCATAGAACAATTCTTATTTCACATAAGTTTTCTATAAAATTTCCTTCTATTGTAGCCATATAATTCTTAATATATTTCTAGACTAAATATATATTGGGGAAGATTCTATCCATAGATTATTGTAGTGACTCATGCCCATTTTTTTCTTGGAGTTTTCCCTAGGTTGAAAATATCCCTATAACTATGATTGAAATTTATATATACAAGCTTACTTGTAAATATTATGTACTTCAATTTTTACTACGCTACACTGAATATATTTGTTGTATAAATGGAACCTATAAGGGATGTTAGCTTATTAAACCCAATACTAAGAACATAGATAAATTATCATTAAAACAAGCTTGAGATCTTTAGTGGAGGGAAGATTATAATTATCTCACAATTGTATTAATTTATACATGTATATTGTCTAAGTCTATAACCAACCAAGTGAGCAACTTAAGATTAATAAAGTTCCCACATTTATTCGATACAAAGTATTTGAAATTTGGACCCTAAAGTCACCCCTAAGGTATATTTAAATTGGTTTCACATTTAATATGATTCATGTTCAAATCTAGAGCTATTGAAGTATATCAGAAACCCCAAATTCTTAGCATTATCATCTTACTACATTATTACATCAAAAACATAGAAGGTTATAAGTTTGAATCTATCTTAATAGCCTCAATGATTGAGTAATTTATTTATAGTAAGTCCCTCTAATCTATAGTTAATAATAAGGGCTAATCTAAAGAATGGAAAATATTACATCTTGACTAGCCTAATGGAAAAAAACCAAATAAATGTCATGAATGGTATTATGTACAATATGCCCAACCATATTAACATGAGTTCCTTGATCTTAAATATGCATTATTGTAGGACATTATTTTGAATATTATATGTGTTGGGAAAAGGTTTGTTGTCCACCTTGCACAATGTTATAATATAATATTTATTTCTTTTGTTCTTAAAATGGGGGAAATATGGTACCCTGAGACTTTACTCTAGGGTTTGGGAGCTTCCCCTTGCATATTTCATTTATAATTTGAGGTAGCAAGGGTTTGATGGATTTGGACAAGATATTGGACTGACTTACAACCTAGAAGGTGATTCAAACTACCCTTGCCAAATATGGAATGGATTTTTGAATGAGATGTAATGATTTGACCAGGCTAATGATGAAAATAGCTATTTTGATGCAAAAACAACATATTTGAGATATCACAAATATATTTTTACTTTAGAAACAAATTGAGTAGAGTTTTGTGCACCTATGATATAAATCCAAAAGTAAAAATGGAGGACCAAGTCACCCTATGAGACCATTTCCTAGTAGATGGATAATGGATCTAATTTAACATCCCTCTAATGCTCTATCTAAGCCTTCTTTTTCCACATTTCATACTATTAGATCTTTGTTGGGTGCAAAGATAACTAAGTTTGTGTTTGTTGTCAAGGTCGAGGGTTTGAATGCAATAATGAATAATTAACTATCTAACTTCTCCCAATATTCTTTAGATATTAAACCTAAACATTTAAAGAGAAATAAAGGGTTGTTCGATATAGTGGCTTGCCTGGGTCAAACTCTATGTTGGTGTTTCCACCTCCATAATGGAAATGTCAATGAAAGAAAGATAACTGAAAAATGAATTATTAAACAATAATAGATGTAGATCACCATTCAAAAATGGCTTCCTTGAAGGACTGATGTCATAAAAACCTCCTCAAGACTTTTAATTTTGCTTGCTTAATTTTCTTGAAGACCTACAAGGGTTAGATCTCACAAAAAATATGATGACATAAACATGAACAAACTCACATGCACTTTGACATGATTCTTTGATATTCAATTTCTAGAATAAATCTTGTCTTTATTTCTCTTCACTTGATAATAACTTCTCTTGATGATGCTCTTGATCATAAATTTCCACTTAGTTTTAGAACGATGAAATGACTACATATTTATACACAATAATTCCAATTTCTTGAAAATTAAATCTCAATAGCTGACATATAACATTTGAAATTCAAATAATAAATTTTGACTCTAACATATTCAATTTTGGAGGAAAAATAGGGGGACTAAGTCACCCTAGGTGAATAGGTCCTAGCACTATTTTCTGGGATTTAAGGTGTTAGTGAAAAAATATAAAATGAATTCTTTGGTTTTCTACATCCAATTTGTTGAAATTTTTTAAAATGGGCCATAAAATGCATAATTAGGAAATTAGGTGTTTAATTAGGTCCATGCACTTAGGGGAGATAAAAACATTGCATGAAATTTTTATGGATGAAAATATATGATGCTAAATTCAACCCCCACTTTAGTGAGAGTATGAACATGCACTCAAACTCACACTAAAGTATAAAACAATTTGAAGAGATAGGATGATAATATATCTAGGGGGTATGCACAAGCCCTCGACATTCTAGATTCCATGGAAAACCAACATAAGGAAACAGGAACACACATATATATATATATATAATACAAGACAACATAGACAAAAATACACAATGTCAACATAGACTTCACAAGGAGAGTATGAATATCATGGACTAGCAAGTCTCATTATACTAGGATCCACACCTAAAGGCGTTAAATAATCACAAGCTAACAAAGTATAATATTTTTTGGGTTAATCACAAAAAAAATCCAACACATGCTAGTGAAGTTTGTTATTCACTATGTGATCCCCTAGACAAAGTAGAAAATGAGAAACACACATGGACTAGTGAGGATCAGTTTTCACTAGGTGTGTATCCATGTCGACCTTACCAAGAATTATATAATAGATAATTCTTCTAATAAGGTGTTACAAAAATGATCAAAATTATGTTCCAACATGAAAAAAAAATGTTTGTTTCAATGCATCACTAAGTCCAATGCATCTAAAAAAAGTGAAGCAAAAATTCTAGTGTATGGCCCCACCTTAAAGTAATTGTTAAACAACATGCGAGATTTTTTTTAAGGTAGAAATATGATAAATTCCATGTGATAAGCTCATGAGAGATTAATTTGGAAATCCCTATGCCAATATATGTTCCCAAATGAAGCTACCTCTTGAGGGTAGGTGCAAGAAGTTGGGTCCACAATATTGTTCAAAAAGTTGGAAGTGTTTTTTCCTGATTTTCAGAACTTATCACAATTGGACTTAAAATTTGAAGCACTTACACATTGAATCTTAAAAAATTCCAATAATATGAAATTTATTATTTTGAGTCTAGTTTTCAAATATGTAATTTATTATAATACCCAAATGATACAAAATAATATCTAATACACATGTATAGAAACCACATTTAAAAAATTGTTTTAGGACCATACCATGCACGTGTACGAACACCATAATTTGACATAAATAAAAGTATTTTTCTAATTTATTTTGGGGAAATATTTATATTGTAATGAAGATTGAAGAGGATACATTTTTCTATTTTTTTCATAATATTTTTTTATTTATGAATTTTTATTGGCCCTAATTTTTTGTTTTTAAACCCCTCGTGTATGGACACCATAAGTTGACTTAAACTTATCATTTTTTTATTTTTATTTTTTTCATTGTGTAAATAATTATTCATAGATTGATGGCATATAAAAAATTTAACAACAAAATTAACAAACCAAAAGTTATTAAAAAAAGTACAAAAACCTAACATTTCAAGTTTATGGACCTGTTTCCTCATAAATTAATTAAAAAATAAAAAAGGTAATCAAATGATAATTTTTTTTATAATTTTGAAAAATATACATTGCCATATATAATGGGTTTTAATTTCATAAAATATTTTTAAAGAAAACCTCATTAGCTATATTTCCAAAGTTAGTTTTTTCTCTTGAAATTTCCATGACCTTGTACTTGCAGGTCTAAGTCTAAGTGTAGGGTTACCATGCATTTTATGTGGTTAAATACAAATTAAAAACGTGTCTTGTGACTTTACAAAATTTTGGAATAAGTACACACATCAAAATGGCTATTTTAAAAAATGAATGGGTTTTTGTTTTAAAGCTGAAAAATGACACTTCCCTTGAATGTGGACACAAATTCTTGCACTTACCCATGATAAAGGGGTTTCCCTAAAGAAAATTCAAAAAGCAACAAAAAATATGAGCACATAAGGGATCAACAGATCTAGGGTCAATATACATCTTTGCTACCATAATGTGAATGAGCTTGAAATTGACATGATTCCCTAAATACTCATAGAAAATTGAGAACAATGGAAGAATGACACATAGAGAAAAGAGAAAACTTTTTGATCAACATGGAAGATACCTAAATATCTCAATTCCTCACATTATCCCCAAAAGGAAAATAAAAGATAAACAAGACCAAAGTTTACTACATAAAGAATAATGGAGACGCAAATAGAACAATTCTAGGACAAATTTGTTTCCTTTGTATCCTTGCACCAATAGAGAAACAAGGTTCCTCGAAAGAAAAATCATAAACATAGAGACACACCAAAACAACATGGGAGATCACATCATGTGTAACCAAACACAAGTTACACATAAATATACATAGAGTAGTACCAAACATGTGAGACAATCGAAAGAAAACTATTTGCGCATCCCAATATTTCTCATCATATATGGAAGGTGAATAACTAGCCAAAGGGACTACAAAAAGTGTCATACTAGGAGAATCTCTAAGTTCAAAACATGGTGAATCACTCTCATCAAGAGGATCATCGTAGTTTCCCCCATCTAAATCCATAGACTTTGAAATCAACAAAGATAGTTCTCTATGTACTTATTCATCAATTTTAACATCTTCATTTTCATCATCCAAATTTATCACAATGGGTGGTTTAATGATAATTTCAATTGTTTATTCTTGTTTCACTCTTTGTTTTGGTTGAGTCATGTAAGGTTCACTTTCATGTTTTGATGAAAGTTGTATTTTATCTTTATTTTTCTGCATAGGTGTTTGAACATTAGGTAATGTTTTATTATTTCCACCCAACTGATGAGTAATAGCATGACATATACACCTATGCTCTGTAGAATTTTTTTCTTCTTGTTTGTTTTTAATTTGTGAAGGTGTGAGGGAAGGTTTCTTGACCATTAGTATCTTTTCTTCCCTTGGGGGAGGAATTGGAGGGACCACTAGGGTTGGGAAACCATTGTCTCCTTAGGTCTATAAATTTATTTTTCTTTTAGTGGTACAAAGGTAATATTTTGATTGTCTCTTGGTCTCTTGTATGATATTGGTGGAGGAACTCTAGCATACATACCTTGTGAACTTGGAGGAATTTTTTCTTCGAGAATGGGTTCATCCACAACTTTTGGGGTGGTAGGAAGAACTATAGCCTTATCATTTTCAGGAATATTGCTAAGGGATAACTCTTTTGTGTATTTTTTAGCCTTAAGTTTTTTATATGACCTAAAAAAGAAGTCTTCACTTTTCTTAATTGGTTTCATGGGTTGAGGCCAAAATTAATCCAATGAAAATTTTCCATGAGAAGATATATGATTAAACTCACTATGATGCACTATGTATCTTTGGTTTACAAATTGGGACATTATTCAGTTGTGGATAACTAAAAGGACAATATTCATCGAGTGTATCCATGGATAGCCTAGCTTCACATGGAATCAATCAAAAATTAAGATGATGGAGAATTATACATCTATTTATTTCAATACAAATTTAAATGGAAGAGTGATTGGACCTATCATAGGGTGAGCAAAACCAGCATGATTTTTTAATAATGCTTTTGATTGTTCATAATAATCTTGATAAAGCTTGTACACATACCAAAACTCCTCAGTGATCATATTCTATAAGAACATTGAATCAATGATTATCCCTTGTGTAGGTTTTTCATCAATATGTCCAACGATACATAGAGGAGCATCGAGAACACATATAGATGCATCAATATGTGTTAAACCAATGTAAGGTAACAAAGTGGTTTGACCCTTATGAGGTTCAACATTTATGAGAGAAATCATGTTCTCTAGACCATCCTCATCATCATTCTTAACTTCATCATTTTTATCATCATTCATATCATCACATGCTTGCACAAAGTTGGATGTATGGTTTGGCATTGGGTGTGAAAATTTGTAATTTTTTATTTGGTGGGGAAAAAACCCTTTTTCCTTTATCGTTAAAACTAGCCAACTGGATGTGATTAGAATTGATGAGGTCTTGTAGTTCATTTTTTTAAGATGCATACATAATTTTTTTATCATGTCCCTGTGTATGATGATATTTAAAAAATGCTTTTGGATTGAAATTTAGAGATAATGGTTTTATTGTATCAACAAGTCTAATTGGTGGAAATTGGATTAAATTATTACTTAGCAATTTTGCAATATGATTGAATGATAGGAGTCAAGAAACTAGGTAATTTCTCCACCTCTTATTCTAAATTGATAGGGAGTTGAACTTATGCCTATCACTTGTGGCTCAATGTGGTTTTTTGTTTGAGGTGTTCTTATCTTGATAAAGATCTTGTTTTTCTCTTTGAATGGTTGATAGTTTTCTTGAGGTATGGATTTGGATTTATTAGAAGGATTTGATGAAGATGCCTCTTCATACTAACTAATTGAATCTTGATAGTCATGAAGAGCCATATACAATTATGTAAAAGATGGATATCTCATCAACAAAATCTTATCCCTAATGTTAGGTCGTAGATTCTCTATGAACACTCTTTGAACATCAACATCCAAAAGAGTGTAATTGATTTGTGAGTAGAGTAATTTATATTATTGATGAGTCTAGTTTATGGTTCAATTTTGATAGAGGTTTTTATCCATTTGTTGTATTTTTTATAGACTTTGATGCTTGGATGTTGACCTTTTTATGATTTTCCCCCAAAACCATAGAAATTGGGCATCTACTTATTTTCATAACATTTAAATGATATTGACATGATATATGGACTATCTATGTTAATTTTACATGCAGAATAATGAATGCAACTTTAAGATAGTTAAAAATATGTAGTTGTTGTGTGTACTAATATTGCCATGAGGATATAATTAGAGGCCTACAATTAAGGAAGATTCTACTAGTTGGTCATTCACAATAAGGGTCAACAAGGTGATCATTCAAGGAGGGAAGACTCTCGACGGTGGGAGATTCCTCATTCAAATCGAAATTGTAACCACCTTGTAAATGGTCTTAATTGTCTACTGAATGAATATATGTGTTATTTTTGTGCTAAGTTTGCAATCAGGCAAACATTCTTGACAATATTTCATGCCTGCGTAAATGCCTTTCCACTTTTTATGCTTTCCCTAAAGTGGCATCCTCCTAATCTATGGGAGTTGACTACCTTGCTAGGTGATTAGTTAGTAGATTATTTTCCTATAAATAAGACTCAGATGCTCCTTTTTAGGAGGTTGCTTAATGTGATGATGTACTCACATTCCTAGTTTTCTAGTAATATAGTCATGTTGGTCGATTGTACTCATGTTTTCCAATGAATGAAATGAATTTATAAGTTCATGCATCTGAGTTTACATTTTTTTTAAGGGATACTCATCCAAGGGGGCCCACTTGGTGAGTATTCCATCGCTTAGATTAGTTATTTATTATTTTTTGTTTAGTAATTAGTTAAGAATTTGGCACTGTCTGTTCTTGAAGCTACTAGTATTCCATTGTGTGACTGTTCCTGCAACCAAAGGAGACAGTAATTTCCTATTTGTTCACTCAAATTTTAATATTTTTCATACATTTTAGTTGAGTTTAGTTGTTGGTTGATACTCAACACTTATGTTATTTCCTTCCAAGAGATTTACTTTCATCATTGTGTCTTTCTTAGTTGTAGGATGAATATAGCTACTTTGGATTCCTCGTGGACATACTTTGCTGCCCCATTTGAAGTTTATGTCCCTAGGTTGACAAGTTAAATGCACCTTCATGATGATTGAAATATCTATTCAGGTTAGATTTCCAATCTCTAAACCATAACTATAACGGCTTAGGTGTTAAATCATTGTAGGAGACCAACATTTTTGGCATCGTTGTCGGGGATGGTGTCAAACTAGGGGTTTCTTTGGAGTCATTGATAGTTTTTCTTGTTGTAGTGTTTCTAGAAGTTGTTCTTAGTATACCCCTCATTTAGGAAAGTAGCGATCCCCCTATTCTTTTTCCAATTCTTTGTGTAAGATGGCTGATATTAAGTCGATATTGTATGCATAAAGGAAGGAGGAGAGATGATCATGGGAGATTCCTTCCTAACAATCCTGATCTATTCTAGATAATTGAGTATCAGAACCTATCAAGAGACAAAGAAGAAGAAGAGCCACACCCTTTTACTAATACATTTTCAGATCTGACAAGTTCTGAAGTTTCCTCTAAAGATCAGAATATGATTGAGAACCCCCTTGCTTTGGAACTTCATCAAGTAGGCATGGGTGATGGAAATAGAAACAAACCTAACCAACCAAATTTTCCTTTCACCATTTCTCATCAGAATAAAGTAGATAACTTCAAAAATTTCCTTTCTTTAGTCATTCCTAAGTTCTATGGACTTGCCATAGAATATCTTGATACATTTTTGTTTGAGTTTGATATACTCTACAAGAGTTATGACTATACGATAGATGCCTATAGGCTTAAGCTATTTTGTGCCACCTTGAAAGAAGTTGCATTAAGATGGTTCATGAGCCTAGGCATAAATACTATGGAGACTTGGGAGGACATGAAAACAAAGTTCCTTGAGAAATACAAGGAGTATTGCAGGTGCAGTGACATGAGAGGAGATGACATTTTTAGGATGCAATAAAAGGAAGATAAGAGCCTGGAAGATTTCATTTCAAAGTTTCTATTTTCCTTACAAAAATATCCACATATACACTCAATGAATAATCACAAAATTTATTTTCTTAAGAGGAATTAATGATAGCTACACAAATGCCTTGGACCTGATTGGAGGAGGAGATATCACCCTTGTTCCTTGGGAGGACATCAAGAAGATATGTTAGAACTATTCTAGGATGGCTTCAAAGAAAGGGAGAGATTACCAATCCTCCATGGGTAAGTCATTTATCAGTGGAGTTTCAAGGATGGAGATTACTCACTTACTTACAGACTTCAAGCAAGACATCATAAAAAATCTAGCTACTTAGCTGGATACACTTTAGGGAAAGAACAAACAAGAGGAGGTAGAGGAAATGTTGGAAAAATATTGCCCTCATTACAAAAAAAAAGGACTGTAGATGCAAGATGATAGCTAATATTGACAACAAGAAGATGGCACCCATGTTAAAGCTAATCCAGGGTGAAGATGATAAAGTCTACTGTGTTGCACAAAAGAGGACATGGGCTCCAAGACAAGGCATTCCACTAGATCCACTATCTTTTTTTGGGACATATTTCAATTCTTATTCATCTAGTAACCAATGGAATATCCATCTAATTATGGAGGATATCCACCATAGCCTTGGAATAACCCTCCAAATTCTTGGACCAATCACCAAAACTCTCCACCCCAATGGCAACAACCTTAGGGAAATTGGAAGTAGTTTCAAGGAAATTGGAAGCCACCTCCAAGAAACTGGTAGCAAACATCTCAATGGAGGGGAGGACAATAATGGCCAAACCAGACAACCAATTATGTGCAGCCACCTTCTCTGCCCTAGAAGCTTGCTATAATGCCTCCTCCTACTAGTTCAAGTTCAAATGCACCTAAACCTACTCACCTACTAGCTCAGTCCACACCTATAACACAAATAATAAACCACAATAGTAGCTAGTATACTTTGTTGATCGAAATCAATTCCCTGCATATGTTGTGAGTGTAAGTGACATTCGCTTGCATTTAGGAAATAATTTTCCATATCTTTCCACACCCACTATCATTGAGCTTCTTGTGGAAGAAGAGGATCCTCTGAATTCCCCCATTCAGCCAAGTGCACCTAAAAATCATGAACCAGTCCCACTCAAGCAAACTAAACCATAATCACCATTTCCCTAGAGGTTGGAAACTATGAAACAAAAGGAAGAGAAGGAGGACACAAATTTTGACATTTTAGATCAACTGAAGCATATATGTATTCAAATACCTCTATTTTAGGCCATAAAATATGTTCCCATATATGGAAAAACAATCAAGGAAGCATGCCTTAAGAAGCCAAGCAAGAAGAAGAAGTACCCCACTACAGTTCATGTGGTGGGATAACTAGATGACATCATACTTGGGAAAGTGACTGTTCTCAAATATAGTGACCCAGTGAGTCCTATGGTAGGAGTTTTTATAAATGGGATCCAGATAAATAATGCTATGATTGATTTGGGAAAAACAATAAATGTAATGACTAAGGACATCCTACAATAAATAAATGTTGCAAGAATGAGACCTACTCCTAATATCCTACAACTTACTAATAGTTCTATTGTTAAGCCTGATGGGATAGTAGAGGGTCTTGTGGTAACTCTAGACTCTTGGGAGTATCCAACATATTTTATGATTCTTTCTCCTAAGGCCACACAAGGTGGGTACCCCATTATTCTTGAAAGGCCATGGTTAGCAATAAAAGATGCCTATATTGGATGCCTAATAGGAGACATGATCATTTCTGACGGAAAGAGAACCAAAAAGCTTGTTTTCTACCCTCCTGCTTATCCATCCCATGATAGGAATGATACCATATGACCACATATTGGTGAAGAGGTCAAGGAATTTAATTTTATGGCACATCTTATGATGTTAGGTATAATTTCTTGCATGCAGCTTCAAGATGAAGACTATTGTGAGATAGAGGAAGCACCATCCTCTCATGCATTTGATTCTCCTCATCTGGTGAACACACTCCTACCCGCTCTTCCTACAGTCACTCTTCCTGCAGCCAAATTTCCTATAGCAACAGGTATGTCTCATACATTTCTGCCATATAAACTAAAGGTACCAAGAATTAGTGAACCAAAAATGGTAGATTTAACTACACAACTGGAGGTGTCAGAAGGAAAATATCTAAATATTAACAACAAACTTAGTGAAGAACAACAATTGTCATTGGAAAAATTACTAAGGGCTCGCCATTGTGTATTTGCATGGGACTATCATGATATGAAAGGATTGAACCCTAATCTTTGCAGTCATAGGATATAAATGAGAAATGATTGTACACTAGATATGTAGCCTCAAATAGGAATTAACCCTACATTGAGAGAAATTGTAAAAGGGGAACTACAAAAATTGCTAGATGCAGGATTTATCTACCCCATTTCAGATAGCCAGTGGGTGTGCCAATTGGTGATTGAGCCTAAAAAAGGAGGGAGGTGGTTAGTTTGTGTTGATTAAAGGGAACTTAATGCTGCCACCAAAATGGACCATTTTCCCTTACCTTTCATAGATCATGTTTTGCTCACTTGTAGGAAAGTAGTACTTTTCTTTCCTAGATGGATTTAGCGGCTATAACCAGATCCAAATTGCACCAGAGGACCAGGAGAATACCACCTTTACCTATCCATGGGGGACCTATTCCTACTTAGTACTTCCATTTGGCTTATACAATGTACCTACATTTTTTCAAAGGGCATTCATTAGCATATTTTCAAATATCTCTCTTGATTGCATGGAAAACTATATAGATGACTTCACTACTTATGGTGTTGATTTCAATAAAGAATTGGAAAATATAAGGAGAGTCCTACAGAGATGCGCATACCACAATATATCTTTAAATATTAAAAAGTGCTTCATGATGATGCACAAAGGTGTAGTTCCTAGCCACTACTTCTCTCACAAATGAATTCAAGTAGATCTTGCAAAGATTGAGGTGATCACCAATCTGACTACCCTTGCAAAACAAAAATATGTTAGTATTTTCTTAGGACATGGAGGTTATTATAGGAGGTTCATCAAACACTTCAAAAAAATTGCAGCACCATTGTATAATCTCCTAACTAAAGATGTTGAATTCCAATGGACAAAAGACTATTACAAGGCATTTTCTGACATAAAAACAACTTTAACTCATGCTCCTATACTCAAGAGTCCTAATTGGGAGATTCCTTTCCACATCCATACAAATGAATCATACTATTCTATAGGAGAATTCTTATGAAAGAAAGAAGGAGCTATTGAAAATGTTATTTATTTTGTTAGCAAAAATCTGTAGGGAGTTCAATTCAACTATATAGTGACAAAAAAAGAAATGTTGACAGTGATCTATGCCCTAAAAAAATTCATGCACTACATAATAGGCTACCAAATCTTTGAGCACATCGATCATGCAACCATTAGATACCTCATGAATAAACTCTTGATCTTAGGTAGGCTAGCAAGATGGTTATTACTAATGTAGGAGTTTGACATAACCATTGTGGATAAACCAAGGAAGGCTAATGTTGTTGCAAACTTTCTTTCAAGTCTGAGTACATCAGGGGACAATCAAGTCATAGATGAATCTTTCCTTGATGAGCATTTATTCTCCATTAATGTGCATATACCTTCGTATGCTGACATAACTAATTATCTGATCACAGGGAGAGTTCCTCCTCACTTCTCTCCAAAAGAGAAGAGGGTGCTCGTTAAAAAATATTTTCCTTTCTCATGGATTGTTCGATGTTTGTTCTACACTGGAATAGACCATCTCATGAGGAGATGTGTGAGGGAAGATGATACATTTGAGATTTTGCATGCATGTCATAATGAACCCTGTGGAGGGAATTTTGTAGCCAAGAGGAAAATAATGAATATTTTGAACATAGGATATTACTGGCCCACACTCCACAAGGATGCAAGGAGATATACAAGGAAGTGTGACAGATGTGAAAGGATGGGTTGGCCAACCAAATTTGAGGAGATGTCACTTTACCCCTAGGTAGTAATCACTGCATTTGATAAGTGGGGACTGGATTTTGTAGGACCTATTGATCCTCCATCAAATGGTAAATCCTATATATTGATATGAATTAATTATGTAATCGAGAAGGTAGAATTTAAGGCCATGAAGCATGCAAGAGATAATAAGCTTGCAAAATTTCTTTATGAGGGTAGTTTCACATGGTATGGGGTTCCAAGAGAGATAGTGACTCATCAAGGGGCGCAATTCACTTCAACCCTTGTTATAACACTAGTTAATGAGTACAACATTAGGCACAAGAAGTCTACAACTTATCATCATCAAGCCAATGGCCAAGTTGAGGTGACCAATAGACAAATTGAATCCATTCTGACCAAAACAGTGATTATCTAGAGAAAGGATTGGACAAGTAGACTACCAAAAGTTGTTTGGGCCTATAGAACTACCTAGATAACAACTACAAGATTCACTACATTTGAGTTTTTGTATAGAAATACAACTATGATGCCCATTAAATTTGAGCATAAGACTCTTAGGACTATAGTAGACTTGGGGATGGATATCTTTGAGGTTTGAAGGGACATAATCATGCAATTGGATACTTTGGATGAGATGAGGAAGGAAACATTGCATCACACAGAGGTAGTGCAACATTAGACAGTAAAGTGGCATGAAAATTTCAAAAAGGATTAGAAATTCCAGCCAGGTGACGGGGCACTTCTCTATGACTTGAGGTATCAAGACAATGCTGGAAAATTGTAGGCAAGGTGGCTAGGACCATATGAAGCTATTGAAGTCTTTTCTAATAGATCTATTCAGCTCACTACCATTGACCCTATCAAATTTAAGTTGCTTGTCAATGATCATCGCTTGAAGTTGTATCACAAGCCAACTTCCAAGGAGGAATTCTTGTAGCAATTCACTCAACATGCAATACCCGAACTTCCTACAGTCGAAGGAAGCAGACCTAGTGTCCCTCCTTCTCGCTAACTAAGGTATGTAACTTGTCATAATAAAGATTTGCACTTTTCTAGGGCTCCACTTCTCCACCCATCCTCTCATCCATCTCCACCTTTATCTCTCTTCCATCACATCACCATTCTTTAACTTCATTCCATTCCACTTCATTCAAGTCTACTTTCATTAATTGCTCAATTCATTTCTTAAAAGGTGATCCGTACTTTCTCCATAATATTTGCAACAAATATTCCATGAATTCAGCTATGCACACATCAACTTGTTATATCTTAATTGTATTTTAGTACATTCATTTATTTTTTGTACATTAATATGGACATTCTCCATAGCATGTCATTATTCCCTGCCATAGTGAAATCGTCATTACCACCTCACATGTGACGACACATGTGAAAATTTAGGTTGGGGTGAAAGTGTTAATACCATGTCCATGTGTCTGTCCATATTAGTTCATGTTAGCAAGTTTAAATTATTGAGCTGATTTGAATTCTGAGTGAGATGACAGCTCACATGTGTGAAACAACATCAATCGCCATCATTTTCCTTGATCACAGCCTTCATTTATTACTCCTTTACTACTTTTATTTCTCTTGTCATAATATTAAGCCAAAAATGTAAAATTTAGATGACACTAGCATTGGAAATTTAGCAGCATTGCAGGAAAGAGGAGTTTAGCTTTTATAAAAAGATTGTAGGAAGGGAAGCTTTGTAGAGAGATTGTTTGATTATAGAAAACTGAACAATGGGAGGTGGGTTAATTCAAAATGAACCCATAGTTCATGATGTACTATAGGATGCACCTTTCCTGGCCAAGCTCAAAAATTGTGGATGGTTAGATTATTTCTTGAATCTGAATGGTTTTAATGAAGAAATTGCATTGGAATTTTCCCAAACATTATCTAAAGGAAAGGCCATAGTAAAAGGGTTGGAGGTCATAGCCACTGAATTGAGGATTGTAGAAGTTACAAGGTTTCCTATAGATGATGAACATTACCCTACTACTAGAGATGCCAGGTCAGCTAGAAATTAATTTGCAAAACTTGGAAACCCTCCATTGAGTGTGGACAAATAAGGTGCAAAGAGAATCTATGTAGCCGATCCATGGAAGCAAGTAGTTATTTATGTTGTGAAGTACATTACATGTGAAGGTCATCAGTCGAATCTACTTTCTATGCATTTCAAAGTCTCGAATTACATGAGGTAGGGGAGAAGAATGAATGTGCCAAACATGCTATACCACCTTCCTTCAATCATGGTGATCGAGATGCAAAAAGGTAGGGACAATTTCATTTCCCACAATTTTTTGATTAAATTATTAGTTGAGAATTCTCTACATGATGTGTCTAATATGACTTGGGAAAAATTCCTGAATACTGATCAAATTAGACCAGAGCATTTGTGACCTATGGTTTTTCCTCAACTTCGTAGGGTTTTTAGGAGAGTGAGCAATGTTCAAGCCACTCTTGAAGCCTCAACTTCTGGAACGAGCTCTAGTGTAAACCCTCCTACATCCAAGCAAACCATAGAGATTAGTTCTTTTGAGATTGAACATTCAATCAAAGAAAGTTCATCTCTAGATTTTGATGATGATTTTCCTCTTCACATCCTAATGAGAACTAGGGCACATAAGAAGGAGGTAGAAATAAGAAAGGGAAAAGATAAAAATAAAATGATAGAAAAGCAAGTGCCAAGCTCTAATAAATGGAAGGTTGACACTGTTCTTCTTGCAGCAAAATAAAAACATGAAAACCCTCCTAGAAAATCAAGACCAGCTAGGCCAACATTTGGTGTATCTCTCAATGGAAGCCCTAAGCCTAGAGAAACATCACGTGAGGATACAAAAGATCCAATGGGGCAAGTGAATATGAAGTAAAAGGATATATTTGAGGAATCAACAAATTTAACACTTGTAGATCTTGCTGACATTACAAAAAAAATTGAAAGCCAAGAGTATCAAGAAAATTAGGAGCTTCTGTAGCAAGAGAAAGAACAAGAACTAGAGGCCTTATAGCCAGAACTCAAAGAATAGTCAGCATCCCTGCAACAAGAATTTGCTGAACACATAAAATCCATACAGTTGGTACTATATGAGGAGCAAGGAAAAGTCCCAAGAATATTTTTGGTAGGAATACATAGGCCCTCTTATTCTTCAATGCACATGGTAGCCATGAACTTGTGGAAATAAGTGCAAAGGAGGGAAGAAGAATGGAAGGAGGATAAACATAGGCTAAAGAGGGAAATTCAAAAGAGAGATGGAGAGATTGAAGATAAGAATGAAGAAATTATTGCTTTAAAGGAAAGGATGGATAATATGGCTACCACAGTATCTCAGATCCTAGAGTGCATGACTCCTCCAAGGGTTTATACTCTGTATTTGAAGGAGAAGCATCTTTATTTTAAAATAGCAAGGATTGTTTTAGGTTTTGAATCCTTCCATTTAGACTCATTTTTAATTTTTCAATGCTTATCGAATTGCTCCTCCTTCAAAATGAAGAATTTATTTTGTGAATTCTAATTGCATAATTATGTTGTGACTCAAGACCATGATTGGAATCCATTGTTGTACGTTGGAGATGTCCGATTAAGGGAATTTATGTCCTAGATACAAAACAAAGTTAGTTGGTGAAAATAGTTTAGGAATTATAGCCAAATTGAATGCAACAATCCCTTGTCCATCAAGGCTGATTCTAGAAATCCAAGAGACATTTTCAAGGATTGGCACAATATTATTTACCGACCAAGCTATAGCAATAGGATCCTGTCTGAGAGAGAAGTAGTTTATAAAGAATATGAGGAGGTAACAAAAACCACAGGGTAATCTGTAATGGGATACCTATCACAAAGGTGGAACAACCTAAAGGATGAATTGAAACAAGTCGAGCCTCACTCTATGTAGAACTATTTTGCAACACTCAAGAGAGTTGATAGATATATAGATTGGAAGGATGAATGGACAATTTTAGCTTCCACTAGATTTTCAACCACCTATCCTATTTTGGCTTGTGCCAAATTTTAGGTATTACCCATACGATATAGCTATAGAGACACAGAGATGGAGCAAGTTGGACAAAAATCAAGGGTTCTATTGGAACCCTAATTCACACATAGCAGAAAATGATGTGAGACAGCTAATATTTGCAAATTTTAGGGCATTGAGCAAGAAAAACAACAACTCTTCCTCTACTAGAGGACAAGAAAAACCTTAGGTTGGGGAAAATGATGAGTCTAGTTAATGGTTCAATTTTCATAAATTTCGTTATCCATTTGTTGTAGTTGTCATAGACTTTCATGCCTAGATGTTGACATTTTTATGATATTTCCCCAAAACCATAGACATTGGGGATAAGCTTATTTTCATAACCTTTAATTGACATTGGCATGCTATATAAACTATCTATGTTAATTAGCCATCACTTGTAGCAGATTTTCCTGGGGCTTGGGGTTTGCATTCCTCGAGGTCACAGGTTTGACTCCACTTCATCATGGGTAAGCTGTGGGTTAGTAAATATTGTGCCAGTTCCTACTCCACTTACCTAGGGTATAGGAATGAAATTTTCCACAAACATTTAAATACAAAATTCTTCCATGCTTCATCTCTACAAAAGAGGGCGTCTAAAACAATTTTTTCCATCTACGAGATTAGTTAAACAACATTGAAGAAATCGAGAAAGAGGGTGTTCATTTCTTCATGAGTCTTCTTGCTCCTCTTAAGCATGATGCTGAGGATAGTCACCAAGAAACTAATCTTCTCTCTACTATTCCAAGATTAATTTCTCAAAGTGACAATGATAAGCTTCTCAAACCATTCAGCTTAGAGGAACTCAAAAAAGTGGTTTTTTCTATGTCTCTTGATAAAGCTCTAGGTTTGGATGGCTTCAGTTCATTATTTTTTTAGAAGTGTTGGGATTTTTTAGGACTAGACATCCTTTTGGCCTTGGAGGAGTCTCGTAGGTTGGGGTCAATGCTCAAGCACTTCAATGCCACACACATTGTTGTTCTTCCTAAAGTGATAGATCCCAAAACTTTTGTTGACTTCAGGCCTATTTCACTATGCAACATAGTGTATAAATTTTTTACCAAGGCAATCTACTTACAACTACAACCTTTAATTCCAAAAATCATATCCCAAGAATAGGGTGACTTTGTGACAGGAAGAGAAACATCTGAAGGTGCTTTAATAGAACACTAAGTTCTTCATTCCAGAAATTCGAATAACTTATTGATTCCTTTATTATAAATCTTGATATGATGAAAGCCTATGATAGAGTGGATTGGACCTTCCTTATTAAGGTGTTGGATAAGTTTGGTTTCACCAAGAAATGGTGTAAGTGGATTATTTCTTGCCTAGCTAGTGCACATTTTTTTGTTCTCATTAAAGGTTCCCCTTGTGGTTTCTTTAAAGTAATGCAGGGTGTCCATCAACGTGATCCTTTGCCACCTTTCCTTTTCATAATTATGGTTGAGGCTTTAAGCAGATCTATCAAAGAGAAGCATACCAAAGGTAGGTGGCATGGTATTCTGATCCCTCAAATGGATATCTCAGTCACCCATAATTTATTTGTTGATGATACACTTTTGTATGGTAAAGCTTCTATTTTAGAAGTTGTGTAGATCAAGGAGGTCTTAGACAATTACTCTTTGGTTTTAGGGAAAAGAGTGAATGCACATAAATCAAATATCCATGTGTTTAATGCTAAGGTTTCTGTAAAAAGGAATCTTACTACAATTTTGGGCTTTCAAGAGGCTGAACTTCCATATAAATACTTAGGTTTGCCTTTTTTCATGGGATCCAACAAATCAGCATTTTGGGTGGGAATTATTGAAAGGATAAAGTAGAGGGTTTGTGCTTGGAAGGCTCACTAGTTGTCATTTTCAGGTAGAATCCTTCTAGTCAGATCTATTTTTTCTGCTATACCCAATTACTTCATTTCTATTTTAAGGGCTCCTAAGTCAATTGTGGATCAAATTTAGAAAATGATTAGAGGTTTCCTTTGGAAAGGGAATATGAATGACAAGAAAAAAATACCTCTAGTATCCTTAGAAGGTATGGCATCTAAAAAATTTAAAGGTGGTGTGGGTTTGCATGATATCTCCAAACGTAACCAAGATTTTGGAGGTAAAATTATTTGGCAAATGTATTCTAAATCATACTCAAATTGGTGTTCCTTGTTGAGTGCAAAATATCTTGATAACAGGGATCCCAAAAGGATCTTCACAGTTGCCAACCCTCCCCAAGAGTCAACTATGTGGAATTTCATGTTGTCATGTAGGAAAGTGATTACTTCTCACATATCTTGGGAGGTCAATAAGGGAGATGAGGTTGACTTCTAGAGGGACTCATGGAATGGAATCCCACCTTTAGGAGCCTGCCAAGAATTGCAGTCAACAATCGTGGTGTTTTCTCAGCTTTGGGGAACAAAGCTTTCATATTATGTTAGTTCAGTGGAGCCTTTGTCAGGAAGAGTGTTCTGGAAAGATTTCATAGTGGATCAAATCCCAAAAGCCCAACAAGATTTTTTGAATCAAACCATGTCCAATAGAGTTGTCTTCTTGATAGGGAAGGCAGATTAGATTTTATTGGCCCCATCAAAAATTGAGTCTTATTCGATCAAGCAAGGGGATAAGGAAATTATTAGCAGGGAAAACACCAATAATTCTCATAGGGCATACTCTTTTTGTTGGAACAGTGTTGTTTTACCAAAGGCGGGTAGTTTTTCTTGGTTGGCATTAAGAAAAAGAGATCTAATGAGTGAAAGGTTAGCCAAGATGGGAATTGTGGATCCTTTCAATTTTATATTATGTAATCAAGCTCTTGAAGATCATGACCATATTTTTCTTCAATGTCATTTTTCTTAGTCTTGTTGGTCATTTTTCCTTCAAAAAATAAACCTTTTCATTCCTCTACCGAACTCACTCTGGGATTTATTTAATGTGTGGCCTGTTTTATAAAAGAACTCTTTCTTTTCTTGCATTTGGAAAGCTATTCTGACTTTGGTAGTATGGTGTATTTTTTGGGAGACCAACAAACGAATTTTTAGAAAGATCTCATCTTTTGTTCAGCATGTTCAAGTTCTGATTGAGAAATTAATTTCAGAAGTAGTCAATTCCTAGGTTGTTGATCATAAAGGTGTAGGAGCTTTTTTTTCTTCATGGGATCATTGCATTTTGAAAAATAGGGCCATATTTCTCTACCATTTTAAGGTAGGATGAAGAATCCTCACATTCAAAAGGTTGATAGAGATACAGTTAAATGGTCTCTACCAATGGAAGGTTATTATAAATTAAATTTTAATGGAGCTTCAAGAGGTAATCTAGGCATTTCTAGTGCAAAAGTTTGCATAAGGGATGCAAAAGGGGTTTTCAAGGAAACTAAGACAATAATTCTCCCCTCAAGAACTAATAATATGGAAGAGTCCTTGGCTTTACTTCATGGTTTGTTGCTAGCTAAACATCTTTAGATTAGAGCCATTCATATTGAGGGTGACTCACTCATAGTGATAAATGCTTGCAAGAAAAAATCTTGTCACACATGATCTATTAGGTATGTGTTAAAAATTGCATGGAACCTTCTAGGAGAGTTTGAGAGCTATCATATATCCCATGTATATAGAGAAGGGAATCATCTAGCCGACCTTTTAGCAAACATGGCCAGTGATAAAATAGAATTATCCACTGTTGCAAATGATCAAGGATTGGACAGATTCCCATGCTTGTAGGAGTTAATTGACAAAGAATCTATTTTGTAATTTCCTATTCACAATTGTGTAGAGTAAGCAGTTCCCTTGTTTTATGATGTTAACGAAATTTTATCCACCATGGCCTTGATGAAAAACAATTATTTTGATGGGGTAGCAATGGTGTAATGTGGTGATGAGGTGGCTTCCACATGTCGCATTGGTATTACCCAACCCAAGTTTAACATTAGAGTTGGGTTACAGGACTGGTAATGATGTTGTATCTTGGTGGCGATAGTTTAGGCATCCATTATTTTTGCTCGCCTTTTATTTTGATACCACTCGCAACTTTTCCAGACACCACCACGTGGAATCCAATCAAAGCTTCCCTTTGAGACACTTCTCTTTCCTTTTTACAAGCTCTGGTTGGTTGACATGTTGCCTCAACCTTCTTTCTGTTTAGATGGGGTCCACACAGGAGTTACCTTTGTCGAGAGCTTTTTGCGTGGCCTTTTTTAGGCATCCATTATTTCTATTCACCTTTTATTTTGATACTGCTCACAACTTTCTAGCCAATGCCACATGGTGTCCTATCAGAGCTTACCTTCAAGATGCTTCTCTTTCCTTTTGTCAGGCTCTGGATTCTTGACACATCGTATTGGCTTGCTTTCTACATTGATCTTCCTCTTAGTCTTATGGTCATCTTCTCTCATTTGCCACCTTAGTGTGAGTGAATGAGATTGAATCATGTGTTGAGTATGTTGTCTCGGTAATGAGTAGTGCTTTTTTCTAAAAGGTGTACCTCCCACGGTGAAAGGATGTCTTCAGCATCATCTTTTGTTGTTGGCAACTATTCTGACATTCTAAATAAGGACACATAGTTTTCAATGGTTTCTCGGCTAATGCTTTGTGGTGTTGCAAGTACAATTTCATTAAATACCTGAATCTGCAATGATATTAGTGGCTATCTCATCACACGAACCAGTATTCATAAAGGGATCATGATTGAATATTAACCTGATGCATTCCTTCACTATATTAATGCATGCAGTCACTTCGGCCTAGGGAAATCAAAATGTTGTATTTAATCATCTCTTTTCCATGCATTTTTTCAAAGTTTTTGCACACTCATTGTTTCATGCTTGGACCCGAAAACTGATGTAAATCTATCAAATTGATTTTCATATTATGTAAATTCTTTTATAATATTTTATATAGATATATATATAGGCTTCGTGCCTTTCACCTAAAAAAAAGAAACTATCTATGTTAATTTTACATGCGGATTAATGAATGCCACTTTAAGATAGTTACAAATATGTAGTTGTGCATGTTAATATTTTCATGTAGATATAATTAGAGTACTGCAATTGAGGAAGATTCTACCAGCTATTCATTCGCCATAACAGTCAACAATGGCATCATTCAAGGAGGGAAGACTCTTGATGGCAGGAGATTCCTCATTCAAATCAAAATTATAACCATCTTCTAAATGGTCTTAATTGTTTGTTATGAAAATATAGGTGTTACTGTTGTTCTAATTTTGCATTCAGGAAAACATGGTTGACAAAATTTCATGCAAGCATAACTGTTTCTCCACTTTTTATGCTTTCCCTAAAATGGCCTCCTCTTGATATGTGGGAGTTGAATACCTTGCTAGGTGATTAATTAGTAGCTTATTTTCCTATAAATAAGACTCGTATGATCCTTCTCAAGAGGTTGCTTAATCTAATGATGTACTCACAGTCTTAGTTTTCCAATAATATAGTCATGTTGCTTAATTGTATGATGTTTTCCAATGAATTAAATGAAGTTATAAGTTCGTGCATCTGAGTTTAATTTTTTTTTAAGGGATACTCATCCAAGGGGACCCACTTGGTGAGTATTCCATCCCTTAGTTTAGTTAGTTATTATTTTCTATTCAGTAATTAGTTAAGAATCTAGCACTATTTGTTCCTGCAGCCACTAGAATTCCATTATGTGACTATTCCTGCAGCCAAAGTAGATAGATTAGTTTCCTATTTGTCCACTCATATTTTCATTTTTGTCATGAATTTCAGCTTAGTTTAGTTATTGGTTGATGCTCAACACTTATGTTATTTCCTTCCAAGCAATTTACTTTCATTATTGTGTCTTTCTTAGTTGTAGGTTGAATATGGCTACTTTGGATTCTTAGTGCACATACTATGCTGACCCATTTCAAGTTTAGGTCACTGCATTGACAATTTAAATGCACCTTCACAATGATTGCAATATTTGTTCAAGTTAGATGTCCAGTCTCTGAATCATAGCTGTAAGGGCTTAGTTTTTAAATCATTGTAGGAGGCAAACAATCACCCTATAAAATATTTCACCTTTTAATTTTCCCTTGTTTGCATCTTCCTAGATCAATTAATGTAATTTGAGGACCTATGTTTTCTTGGAAATATTGTAGGAATGCATTAACAAGCTCATTGAATGAGTGTATTGAGTTATTCAAAAATGAGAAAAACCATTCCAAGGCCATGTCTCTCAATGACCTAGGGAAAAGTCTAGCTAGGAGCTTATCTTCAAATATGAAGTCACTACATAATGTATTATTAGCTGATATATGACTATTATGATCTCCTTTACCATTATATTTATCAAATCTAGGAATTTTTGTGTTTAATAGCTGGGTGTTTTCAGGATTTCAAGTGACAATGGGCTCATTTTTACATATTGTGATGGTTTTTCATTTTGAGTTTGGTTCAATGTGGATATTTTTTGTTGAAGCAAGGTTAGGTTTGGCAATAGTTTATTTATGACTAAGTCATTTCCTGACATGTTTTGAGAGTCTAGTGAATATGGCAGGATTGTGCAAGTGCTTCATGGATTACTATGTTTCAAGTTTATAATAGGTGATGAATATTGAGGTGTCACATGTGATGTCATGAAACTATATAAGGTTATCCACTTAAAATCCCTAGACTTGGAGTAATGCAATTGTTTTTTATCATTGAATCTATAGTTGGAAATGTGTATGTAGGAATAGAGGCTATAGTTTTCGGGAGTGAGAGTTGGTTTCCTCCTTGCCTTTGAGTGTATACCAAAGCTTGAGAACAACTAGCCATCATAGGAATGTAAGCATCAACAATATGGGCTATGTTACACAAAACCACTAATCCTTGGGAATCAATGATGAATCTCCTTAAGTTGTACACTATAGGAACTATATGTCCCACTATGGATTTAGTGCTTAAGTAGTCTTGTAATCCCTCAAAGTCTTTGCCTAATTATTTCAATTTTCTTTGGGAATGTGCACAATAATGGTCTTAACATAGATAAAGGTTCCTTTTTTTGAAGTTGTCATTGGTATGGTAGGATTAGGGATAGAGTCTAGAATGGGCTAGGTATTGACAATACCTTGCATGAAAGAGTTGGAAGACTCATGATCCACAGTGGATGTAACAGTAGCATGATATGAGATAAGTTTGCAACTACATCTCACTAAAGTATTGGTAATAGGGCACTAGGTTGTGAAGCTCATGCAAGTTTCAAAATACTAGGTGTGTCCACTATGAATAATAAATTGTCAAACAGTCACAAAAAAACACTCAAAATAAAATATCAGAAGGAAAATGTAGACAAAAAAACAAAAAACAAATGTTTGAGAAAAATCTAAACCAAAAATAGCTAGACCAAGTCACCCAGGGTGACTATGTCCTACATAGGTTGGTACATATTTCAAAGTTTGGTTATGATAGAGATTTTAATTTTTTCTATAAATCTTGGCTAGTTCTGTGGAAATTTTGTTTCGCAATTACCCTTTGTGCTTAGGGGTCAAATTGCTACGGTTTAGGGTCTTATTGCCCTTGTCTAGAATCTTCACATCTTTTAAAACCTTGCATTATATTTTTATGTTGACCTGTTGCTTTGGTTATCCGGTTACTTAAGTCATCAATGAAGCCTTTTATGTCATGCATAAACCGACCCCCTTTACCTAACCTATCGATCTTTTTCACGTTGGGACTTGTTATGAATTTTCACCTAATGTTGATTGATAAACTTTATAATTTGAGACTTAGGTCTAAATTTTATGCCTCAAGGGTTGCCCCTGTCTACTTAGTTGGTCCCATTTTATAAATAAAATTGTGGTGTGTGCAGGCTTATGGATCGTCAAATCAAGGGTTTTGATCCTGACCGTTCCCCTTGGGCCTCATAGGATTTTTTGATGACATCACCAAGGTATGGCGAGGTCTGTGATATGTTGCCACTTGTCATGTACGATGATGGGGCCCAGTCTGAATTTTCCAACAATATTAATAAAGGCTTTCAAATCGACGATTTTCATGCGATAATGAGGATTAATTATGTCTATTCCTTGCCAATCACGCATGATTAAAATAATGGTTTTAAAATTATTGCGAGATGTGCGAACAAATGATAGGTGGATTTGTTTGGCGGCACAAAGTGACATGTGGGTATTCTAATAGGGGCATGTACTACTAGCTGATGGGCCTGCCATATGATGAAATGGAATTTTCAAAGATGTTTGACTTGATCCAAGTCATTCAAAACACCAACTCGTCAGTGCATCAATGACCCCAATTCAAAAATATTGAATCAACCATGTGATGGCTATTTGAGCTCTGCAAATAACATGTATTAATGGCACAAGCTCTTCAATGGATACTAACCAGATTCCCATGCATGCAAGGGGTTATATCCAGGAAATTATAATAAATAGTACACCGACTTCCATGAACCTAGAAACTAGCAATGGTGGAATTGACTGTGAATAATCATTCACTCACTTTGTGCTACAATTGAAGCATTGATGATCATTTGATTAATTTTATTTATAAATACCTGTTGTTTTTTCATTTGTTTCATAGTGATCTATAGTTTGAATTATTTTGTGCTTCTGCATTAAGTGGTTGTTGCTTCAGCAAGGGCTCTATATTCTAGTGAGTGATGAGAAAGAAAGTTGGTTTTGGCTCACCGTTACGTAGGTCAATGAGAATGGGTACAAGAAGGTCTCGGGAGAATATGAGATAGTATGAAAAAAAAACCACTCCAGGTGTTTTTGGGTGCAAAGATGAAGATATAGGGTCTCTCTTGGGTCTTACTAGGAGCAATCCTCGGCTTAAGGGTCAATTTGCAGATGCTAAGGTGATAGGCTATGAATAGGAAAAGTGGTCTATGGAGCATCATGGAGGATCAAAGGATAGACCAAGTTTTAGTTGAGACTCTCTGGGGTAGAATAATTTTCCCATTGTTGTATCAAGCTACTCTGGTAGTGATGGATCTGAGATTGGCTCAGACTATCATAGTTACCTTGCTGCTTTCACTGAGTTGGTTGGTGTTGATGAAGAGGTCCTCGCGGTAATCCCAATTTCCATGGTGGCACTATGTGCTAGCTCTATTCCTAGTGTTAGGAGAGAGGTTTCTAAGGGTAAGGTGGTGTCTTCATCTCTTACTAAGGAAAAAAAATGAAGAAGTCTGTATCGTGATTGTGGTATTGTTTCTGGTTCTGGGAGTTGATGTGGTTCTCTAGGTTTTTCAAAAACATTTTGATGCTGATCTTGTGTCTTTTTGGGTGTGATGTAGATGAAATCGACATGGCCTTGGTGGTATTTTGCTGTGATTATAGTGGTAGTGACTAGTTACAAGGGTTGTAACTATTTTGATTCTCTTGTTCACTAAATGATTGCATTCAATTGTGTGGGAATTGCAAACTATAAATGAAATTTCACTTTTGAAGTGAAATTTTGTTGAAATGTAATGGAAATAAGCCTAAAGCTTGTCACTTTCCTTTTCTATAAAGGAGATCTCAAGGCTCATTGCAGTGGTTGGATTTTTGAATCCTTAAGGTCTAGGTGGTATACACTGAATGCATATAATGTAGAATTTAGGATGACTTAGCTAGTAAATTGTTTTGGGTAGGGTATGTACATGAGATAGTTGTAATAGGTCTTTTGAAATTATTGATATTGAAATAAATCTACAGATTTAAGGAAATTTCTCTCCTATGTGTGTTGTGACAGATTATGAATGAAATTATCAAGGGTTATTTCATTTGTCATCAATGGTATATTTGAATGTATGATTATTTTTCTTGCCTTAACTTAATGAGTTAATAAAATTCATGAAAAGGGATTGTAGTTATGTGATAATGTGCTAAGGATCTAATAAGGAGTGTTGTTTTGAATACTGTGAAGTCTTATGATGTAAGGCATTGTAAGAGTCATTCACTGATATCAGCGTTAAATTTTATGTATGACTGAATATTTTATATGTGACTCCTATCCATTTTGATGAGGCACTGGCTAATTCATTTAGGATTATTTTGAATAATTAAAATCAGCAACCCCTTGCATGTGGATTCAAGGCCAGAATAGTATAAAATTCAAATTCAATCCATTCTGAGATGCAAATCTCACATAATACCTATATTCCTAGAAAATATGCGGCCATTTTTGTAAAGGTCAGCCAAACCTTTGATAAATCTTGTGTGTTTGTAAGTTATTAGGAATTTATTTGTGTGTGAAGCATTCTTGAGGTAGGAAAAATGATATGAACACAAATATGAATACCCTCCTTAGTCTCATAGAGCCTAAAGAGTAGGGGTAAAGCCCTAAGAAGCTATACCTGTCAGTTGGCCACTAACTTTAATAATTCTTGAACATAGAGAATGGCTACCTCTTAGATAATTTCAAAGCTAGCTGGAAAAAATGAACAATAGGTTGTTTATTATACAATTTAAGGATTTCAATTTTGTTTGAGTATAGCTTTGATAGTGAATTATTTTCTAGAATTTTCCTTATTAATGATTATGTAATCCAAAATGTAAGTGTGCAACAATTTTGAAAATGTTCAAGAAATAAAAGATGATTGCAAATACAAATTCCAAATCTATGATGCAACAATTGATTGATTCTAATATTCTAAAATCTGAAAATGATGATGTTGATACCTTTTTGAAACAAAATAATGTAATTTTTCACTTGTTTAGATATATGCAAGATGCCTAAATGAATGCAATGAACACTTTCAGATTTGATTTCAGATTTAAATGACCTAATGCAGATTTTTAAATGCAATTGGAATAAAAATTTAACCTAATATGACTTAAATTAACCCTAGTGCAACCTATAATGCAATAAGATTTGAAATTTTTATGGAATTTTTGTACTTTTTATGATGTAAAAATGAATTCCTAAATATACAATGCAAAACAATTTAATGTTAAAACTAGATCAAGGATGAATTGCTTCAGATTTCAGAAAGTTTACAATGCTAACATTTTGGATTCACTAGAATGAAATGGGTGAAGAGTGGAAGCCTACAATTTTACTCTTGGGTTTGGGCACTTCTCCTTGTGGATTTCATTTAAAATTTGAGCTAGCAAGGGTTTGATGGATTTGGACAAGGTATAATTGTAGACACTGAAAATTGGTCTAGGCCTGCGAGCACCACTTTCGACATAATTTTCTATTATCCATGGTCATGATTAAATAATGTTTATTATTTAATTACCCTTTATAAACACATATTTCCTCTATTAATTAAATACCCCTTTTAATTAATTCATAATGACCTTTATTCAACTATTTATTTAATTATGTCACTAACTAATTAATACTTCTCCTTCTTAATTAAATATTTATTATTTAATTAAATCCCCTTTATCTATAATTAAATATTTATTATTTAATTATTCAATTTAACCTTTTCAACTATAATTAAAGGTGTTTCTAGGTGCATCACTTTTTCTTTCTTTAGTTCTGTTATAGTTTGCATGCATTTTGGGTCATCTTAGGTCATTTTACATAGTGATTTCAATACATTTGCATTGTACTAGTTTAGACTTCATAGTTAGATCATTTCATTACTTTTGAACACTTAGGAACACACATCATACCTATTCCAAACCCCAAATCTTGAATGAACACCAAGAATAATTAGCACGAAAGAGGCATTGTACCAACCAACTTCTAGGTGAAAAAACCCTAGGAGCCTATCTGGGAATCCTCTTTCCCTATTCAATTTTTTGGTGGTTCAGGGTATTAAAAACTCCCCTTTTTAGTCATATTATCTTTTTTATCTTACACAATATTAAATATATAATTTAAAATACTTCTTTCACAGGTTTCTCTATTAATACAATTATTTAACTATTCTTTCACATATATTTAATATATAAACTCTTAATATATTTTTAAATTTGTAACTTCATCTTTATATTACTAGAAATAAAAGAAAGAGAACATAATTTAAATCGTGCCCATAATATTTTTATTTTTTTTACACTTTCAAATCCTCTTAGCACTGCTTTAAAACTAATTTCTACTTTATTATATGTCCATGGCTTGCTCAAACATATGAATCATTCCTTGCTCTCTCTCTCTAATACACTCCCTTGAGTATAAACTCAATTATCAATAATAATGCACCAATTCTCCAATAATAAGGAAGAGTTGCATTCATATATCAAATACCCTACCATGTCTAAAATTTATCAATGCATATGCCTATCCTCCTCTACCCCATGACTTTTGTGAATGCCAAAACCATAAAAAGTAATCTTCTCTCAAACTCATGACTACTCTTCCCCTTTTAGAATAACATATAATAATCCCTTTTCAAACCATGTGATCCTCTAAAAATATGAACAACACCCTTAAAGGCACACGACTCCAATTATTCTCACCCTCCACTATGCCATGAAAGATACATTAGAAACCTCTTTCATGTCAAGTATATAGCCATCTATGACGGAAATAATCCTCTACATGAGGTTTAAGTTGTTTTATTTTATATATTTTGGTAACATGCATTGAAAGGTAAGTTAACTTCCTTATAACAACCATGTCCTCCCTTAATGTAGGCCATTGGCATTAATATTAATAGTATTTTATATATTTTATATAATTATTTATGTATATACATATATAAATACATACATGTTGAATGAGAAAGACAATTGAGAGGGGGGTGAGTGAGTTGTAGAAAATAAAAAAAATAAAAATGCTCAATACTAATTAGATTGACATGCATTCAATAAACCCTTATTTTGTTAAATTGATTAAATATGAAATGTAGATAGAAAAAACTAAAATAACTACAACATATAAAAGGGAACACCAGATTTATGTGCAAAATCCAATGAGGGAAAAATCACAGTGAGGATTTGATCACAATATAAGTAATTGCAAAACTCATACAAGGGCTCACTGCCAAAATATGACACACTATCCAAAAAGGCTCACAGCCAAGGCTCACTTCTACTAAAATAAATATGAGAATATAGAAGAGAAATTTTACACAGAGAATAAATTCCCAATGCAACAAGGAATCCACTACAAATTATCCAACACTTTCATAGCCTTGTGTGAAATATTTCAAACACCTTTATCTCACTACTTTCAAGAATCCAATACTTTGAAATTTGTGCTTCTCTTCTCAAATTCACATCACTTTCATCACTCACATCTATCTTTCCTCTCTCTTGCATCTTACAACAACATTAATCTTATTTATATCAACCTCAACCTTTAAAACCTTCTCCAAGGTCAGAAACTATCTCTTACATTAAAAATTTCAAATTATGTTGGTACCTAAATATTCCTACGGTGGATAGGAATGAAGAAAACCTAAATAAATTCTAAGTTAGGACCCAAATAAATCCTAACACACCTTAGCATGCTTCCATAAAATTCACATGTAGTGCTAACACAAGGTTGGCCAATACTTGTGTTGAAACACCATAAAATATTAAGTAAACACTTACTCAAATCAATCTAAAAATTATAGAAAACAAAATTCACTTGAACTTGATCTATAAAAATCCTTGAACCACCTAAGATCCAACAAATGCTTCATCCAAAATTGCAATATAGAAATACTTCAACCCAAAATATTTGGTTAACTTTATTTGCACACTAACACATGAAGCGCACACTACAATATACCAAATAAGGTGAAATGTTGAATTCTATAAGATAAAAAAATTATAAGAAACTTCACATATATACACACCCTCAAACCAAATTGTAGAGAAACACAAAGAAAATACATTTCTCCTAGACCATAGAAAATATCACTAAAAAATTGGTTTACACACTGGTGAAAATATCCCTCTCTGTACAATGATCCAAAAACTTAAATTTTGAACATAGAAACTTCTAAAAACTTGAACAAACATATCAGATCTACACAGGAATAGCATCAACATAGAATAAATGTAGAGTACATACCGGAGCACATTCTGAACACTTGCACAACACTATTCTCTCTGTTTAACAAACTTTCTCAAAATAACTTGGAAACCAAGTACCAAAAGCATCATTTCAGTATATTACTTCATTTTAACACATCTCCAAATACTGCAACACAAAGATAACTCCATGCACTCCAAATAATTGCTCAATATCTCAACTATACATGCACAACCTACATAAACCTATTTTCATCTTTTTCACGATTTTCTCAATATCCTTGACATATTCATCATGCAACAAGTTTCCTTAAGACATAGTTGGAATCAATGACAACAATATCTTATAGATATCTTGTTGACACTAGTGAAAAAACCTTCATAATTTTAATAATCCCCCCCTTTTTCATTGATGGAAACACAAGATGTGAAAAAGAATCAAAGACACCACAATAGCTCTGAACTCACTTCCTTATGATTTCCTTTCTTGTCTCCCCTTAAATAGATAATATTTTTCACATGATTCTCTTACCCCATTTGACATCAATTTCAAAGGATAATTTTTTTGTTTTTCTCCTCCTTTGACATAGAACCAAGATAATTTCTTTGAATACTTCCCCTTAAGATTACACTGAAATCAAATCATTAAATCAATGACAACACATGAAACTACCTACTCCCTTAGAGAGGTAGCCATCAACATTAGTCTAGAAAAGAGATGAATCCATAGATCCACTGGACTGATGCATCTCCATATACACCTAGTTCACAGAAGGAAGGGCAATAACCCCCAAATTCTCCTGAAGATACTCAAAAGTATCCTTAGGAAGTTTCTTAGTAAATATATCAACAATCTAATCCTTTGTGGGTACATACTCAATCTTCACCTCATTCTCCATAACCTTCTCTCTCAAAAAGTGATACCTAATTGATATATGTTTTGTCCTTGAATGCATCACAAGATTCTTTGAAATAATAATTGTAGGTGCATTTTCACAAAAGATAGATATAGGCTCATCATATACTACTTTGATATCCTTCAATGTATGTCTCATCCAAAAAACTTATGTAGAACATGATGTTTCTACAATATACTTAGCCTGTATAGTGGATAAAGAAATTAAATCTTGTTTCTTACTTTACCATGACACCAATCTAAATCCAAGAAAGAATACACCACCACTTGTACTTTTCCTGTTTGTAACATCAAAAAAACAGTTCTTAGCCTTTTTCACGCTTGTTTAGCTCCTCTTGCAAATTTTGGATTACTATGGTTTTGATTTAGTGTTGTAATGTGGATATTTTTTAAAAGTTGTAATAAAAAAATCATAATTAATTTTTTATTTGAAAAAAAATTACAAAAGAATATGCATCTCATCGGGACATAAGTCCTCTACTTATATCTAAAATATTATGATTTTTTTTTATCATTTTATTGTGGTTAGGGTGGTCTTACAAATACCTACTTCTTATTTTTTCCCTAAAATTGAAGTACTACTGCATTGAAATTTCAAATTTTCACCAAATAGATTTAAAAAAAAAAAAACCTAGTAGTTTAGAAACTACATTCAATTTTCTACAGATTCTATTCTTACATATTTTTGAAATAATATAGATAACTTATTCAAATTTTTACATCAAGTTGCCTAACTCTGATTTTCTGAATTTTCTAAATTTGCATGAATTGTCAGTTTGGAAAGCAAGTAAGGAGTAGTTTCAAAGGAAATAAACAATCTGCTACCAGACTACTGGAATTAATACATTCAGATCTTTGTGGTCCTACAAGGGTGAGAGTTCTTCAAGGTGGCAGGTATTTGATGCTTTCAATTCCACCTTTTCAACAGTCAATTAAATAAATTATCTTTATTTATTTAATTAAATTCATTTCAATTTCGAATGTTGAATTAAATTAACATTTAATTCATATTAAATTATTTGGCACATTATTCTATCATTCACTCACCTTATGACTCGAGATCTATTGTAAATCCGTTAGTTATCTCTGGATTCAACATCTTATCATCTTCGCAAGAAGACTCTCTGTCACAACTAGTCAGTTAACTACTTCTAACTCATATGCATGAATGTGTTTATTAATTAAATATCTTCATTTAATTAATTAATTCAGGTATGCATTCAAATGAATTATTCTTCAAGTTCTAAATTTTTCTTTGACATTCAAAGTCTATTTCTTCTATTTTTGAAGACTCTTAACTAAAGATTAAATTGTTTATTTAATCTGGAACTCTTGTGCTTTCTATTTTCGAATAGTCTTGACACAAGATTAAGTTATCATTCTAATTTAATCTTTATCTTGTAGAATTTTCTAATTAACATTCTATCTAACACAACTCACATCGCATGACATTCATCAATCTCATCCATCGATCTCTCTTTTGAATCTGAGCTGATCGTTCGAAATCCCAATTTCTATAAAATGACCTATCATTATCATTATTCTTCCTCCCGAAATCAATACTTTGAGAAGAAACTTAATCTTTGATATTTTTCTTAGACACTCAATAAGGTTATTCTTTCATCAATACTGAAAATCTGAGGGCAAGAATATTGAAACATCAAAATGGAGGACAATTGAGATGATTTGAAGGAGTAGACGCATATTCGCTGAGATATTTTCAATTATTTGTTTAGTTTATTTATGTTCATTTACTTCGTTCTTTGTTGTTTGATTTAGATTATTTGTTAGATTAGAGTGGATTGCTTTAATCTATGCAGCTAATAGCGTTAATCTCTAGAAAATCTATGTTACATCTGGTGAACCTGACGTGAATCACGCTTCAAATTCACGCAATATGTTTTGTCTTTCCATTTTTTATTTTGCAGAAATCGTATGGCACACCACATCCACTCAAATAAACAATGCATCCGTATTTGCGAGTCACATCTGATCCATTCCGCAACGCATCTGCCATTCTGCATCCGACTATCAACATTTCACGCCACGCCCAAATGTCAACACGAACTGCATCTTCCTGTCAACATCGTGCCACATCTATGACTCGAAAAGACGCATTTGCCTGGTAATAGATTTTTCACTTTTTTATTCACTTCCGTATATTCACATTTTTATTTTTCATTTTTTTGCGTTATTTATTTTTTTTGCTAATTTTTGTGTGCAGTTGTGTTTAGACGAGTAACTTAGTTTTTATAGGATGAAGCATAGAACACCAAATAAAAACCAAAAAAAAAACTTATTTTTGGTAGGACGAAATCCAAAGACACAAAACGAACTATTGATTAGTTTGCATGTAGGACCTAATGACTTTGTTAAATATTATTTGAAAAGTTTTCTATTTGGCAGATAAATAATTGTCATTTGGATTAAAAAGAATTAGTGTTTTCTTTGTTTGATGCGAAAGCACATATTGTAACCCTTTACGATTCGATATATCGGAGTATCCCCCCCTTGCACACTCATGCTATCCTGGGTGTAAGAGAAACAGTTACTGACTCTAGAACTTGGGCCTATCTTGGTGGGAAAAAGTACTCACCCCAAGATGACCCAAACCGGTAACACGCTTTAGCCACCGACTTCCACCTAGTATATAAAACTAGATTGTTGGGAGAAACCCCAAAAGTCACGCTCACTATTTCGATAAGAAGGGAAAAAATGGTCTCTCACCGTACTAGATGGTGCCCCACGAATAGAATGCCCTTACTAAAAACCATGTTTTAGTGTTTCCAAAATCCTACCTATTTGTTGGTGCAGTAAGTTCGGACCTTTGAAGCTGTCTTAGATTCTTACAGTTCATGTGTGGAGATGAGATGTATGCCATGGGAGTTTCATGGGTACAGTAGTTTGGCTGCCCTGTATAAGTGATTGTCGTCAAGGGGAGCCAGTGGGGTCAAGCTACTAGTCATCCACCTTGAATATGCGTAGCTAGATTTATCCAAGTAAGAACTGAGTAAATATTGTCCAAAAACCTTAGGTTTTAAACATTCTCTGGTTTTAATAGATCTATCACTAAAAAATGAAAACACATTGAATTTTTTGATTGTTTTTGCTATATTCATAAAAAAAATTGATCATCAAATAGATTTAGTCAAAAAACACAATCTTAAAAAAAATGCACCTGTCAAATTGAGTCACAACTGTCATTTTTAACACTGCATCTATCTTAGCGAGTCGCAATTGTTAGGTTAAATGTCACATGTGTCTGTCAAAAAAGTCCACTTTTATGCAGTCTAGATATTTTGAGCCGCAACTATCAAAATTAGAGTCGCATGTGTATATGCAAGCCGCATCTGTCGGTCAAAAAGCGACATGTGTTTTTCAACAAGTTTAGGCTCACAAAGTCCATATTTTGAATTGCATATGATCAACTGAGTCACATCTGTCTAAAAGTTGCAACTACCTGTCAACATTCAAAACCAAGTTTAGTCAAATCACCACATGTGCATGCTAAACCGCATCTGTCAAACAAATCAATGCATCTAATAGGTGAACCGCATTTGAATGTCAATAGAAAATATCAAAAACTGCAAATTGCAAACTGAGTCTAAAACATTAGTGTCTTTTTTTCACTTTTGTTTCTAAAAGATCAACCTTGGATGAAAACTGGATTCTTTTTTCTCAAAAACCTTACATTATTAGGTGTCATATATGTCCTAGTCGTAGTCATCCTAAGTTGCAGCCATTTATATAATTCATAGGAAAGTGCATATCATAGAATAAAACAACTTTCTGTGGCATTGGATACATTCATGTTCTAATTTGTCCTAATCATTTGAACCTAGTCACTTTGGTCCTATTCATGAATCTTTTTAGCTCAACAGTCTAGTTTGGGAGATTCACCTTGTCAACTGTCTTTGTCCTACAATCAGGTTCCTTGGTCAAACTCAAATCATTGCATGCAGTTATTCCATAGGTGGTAGGTTATACCCATTTTAGAATCAATTACCATCATAGTCTACTCGATATTTTGCATATTATCTATCCTACCATACGTCATATCAGTATATGTCATTTTAGAAATCTTTAGCAACATCCTTTATTGTAAAAAAAATCCAAAAAACATAGAAATAGGACACATCAGTTTTTTTTTTTTAGACGTAGTCTGTATCACCCCATTTTGAGCAACTTTTCATGGTTGAAACAAGGTCTAAAAAGAAACAAAAAGCAATGTCGAACCATAACGAATTTTTCAATCCTTTCATAAATCCACCATCAGGGAAAGAGAGACCACACAAACCTTTTCTTGAAAAAAATGTCACTAGAGACACACATGAACAAATTTATATTGAAGACATAGATGCCGTCGTACAAGATCTTGAATTTGCATCTTTTATGGATGAGTGTTTGGCAAATGATCCCCAATGATATCTAGCTAAGTTTCTAGTAGAAGGTGCCACACTACCACCAGGATTTCATATTCATACTTTGAAAACACCATCTACTCAACCAACACAAACTGTGACATCAAGTGTGTCTATTCCCCAAATAACCACAATGATATCAACTGGTATACCTACTCAAACATCATCAATTGTAGGCACAATCCCTTTCAACATAACACAAGGTTTACAATTTACTGCGGGAGCAACTTCATCAAACCCCTTTGGCACCAACACTACTAGTAAGAGATCCAAAGTTGGCATGAATATTCCTATACCAAATCAAAACATTCAGACAGGAAATATTCCCAATCCAAATCAGAACATTCCTACAGGGAACATTCCTATACCAAATCAGAACATTTAGATAGGAAATATCCCCAATCCGAATTAGAACATTCTAACTAGATATATTCCCTCACCAAATCACAACCCATCGTAGTACATGGTATTTCAGAACACCTACATTGATCCAAACAATGCAAACAACATGCCCTTGACACAAGTAGATGTTCTCCAAAACCAAAATGCAAATGCTTCAACAACAGATGGACAACATGTCTATGTCCGACAAACGAACTATCCTAGTGCAAGATCTATGTCCATGTGTTTTCGACAAAGTGCTTTACATGACACCCTTCCCCTATGGATACATCATACCGAATTTCCCTAAGTATAATGGGAGGAAAAATCCTTTAGAACACATTAGATAATTCTCAATGACATGCATGGACATATCATATGACCCTACATACTTGATGAGACTATTTCCATGAGCCCTTATTGGGATAGCACTAGAATGGTTCTCTAAATTACCATATGGCATACGATCCTGGGGTGAATTAGCTGAAAATTTTGTCGAACACTTTGCCTTTAACATAGACAATTAAATAACAATAGCTACCTTGTGCCACACAACACAAGAAGATGGTGAAACTTTCACCAATTTCTTCTACAGATGGAGAAGTCTAGCTAGCCGATGTCTAGTTGAAATACCAAAAAAAATGGTCACGATATTCCTTGAAAACATCAATCCAAAACTCTGAGGTGACTTGAGGGTAAATTATTGTAGTTCATTCCTAGAATTGGTACAAAAGGGCATCATCCTTGAAAAAGGCCTTATTGAAATAAAAGTACCAGGCAGAAACCCAGTAGTTCAACATCAAAATGTTCCCAATGATAGAAATAAATTTTGGTTTAGAAACAAAAATGTTACAAATGCCAGCATTGTTGATGCTAAAGCCATACATATGGGACTAGTTATCACACTTAGAGGTTACAACCCCAATCAAGACATGATGAATATTCTAAATCAAAAATCTAATTATGTCCAAAATTCACAACAACAACGACCACAAAGGAGATTTCCTACACGTGAATTTACCCCTTTAGGGCAACCAATTGAGACAATTTTCAAAGAGTTGATTAAACATAATGTCATTAAACCTTTGGAACCAAGAGAGTATGATCCTGGATAGTTTAAACCTTCATGGTGGGATGATAACACCTATTGTGACTATCATCGAACAAAAGGACACAACCTACAACAATGTCAACAACTGAAGAATACAATACAAGACTTTGTTGAAAACGGAACCATAGAGGTCAATGGGCAGAAAAATACCAAGAATAGTGATCATAAGGTCTTTACAGACCCATTACATGACCACACAAAAGGAAAGGCCTCTTGTTCAGGAATCAAGAATAATCCATCAGCCAATTATGCAAATACCAAGTATGACTATGGAAAAGGAAAGATCATAAATCACCTCCAAGCTGCCAATGAAAATGTCCATACCATCATCATTAAGAAGCATCCTGAATGTGTTGTAAACACACGCAGAACAAAGATAACTATTCTAGGTCCTTCTTCTGAGCCACCTACATAGTCTTCCAAGTCTAGGTACAATCTCCTTGATCAGTTGAGCAAAAACCCCCCACAGATATCCATTTTGGAACTATTGACTTTATCACCTGAGTATCGAGCCATTCTCGACAAAGCTTTACAAAACACAACTGTTCCTACAGACTTAGATGTCAATAATTTCAAAGAAATGGTGGGATATTTAACCAACTCACATCATGCCACATTTTCCCAACAAGATTACTCAATCGAAAAGTCTGATCATAATGACCCATTACATCTTGAAGCCCTAGTCCATCAAACCAAATTCAGATGAGTCTTGGTAGACAAAGGAACAGCTTTGAACTTGTGTACCCTAAAATTGGTTAAGGCATTAGGATTCTCATAAGAATATGTAGACACCTCTACAATTATAGTCATCAAGGCTTACAATGATGAGGAAAGATCATCCAAAGGAGGTGTCACACTCCCTATCAAAATTGTCCCAACAATTATGAACACCAGCTTCCAAGTCTTAGATCTCACCCTTCTGTATATCATTTTGTTAGGTAGACCTTCGATACACGCAATGAAAGTTGTACCTTCCACATATCACCAATGTCTTAAATTCCCATATAATGGTACCAAGATCACAATTGATGGTGATCCAGATCCTTTTCAATATTGTAAAAGCCTAAGGGAAATTCCATAACGACAGGTACCAGTTAACCAAGAAGCCTCATCATCCACTTTATCCATATATGTTGACCCATCACATCTTGCCAAGTCCATTTCATTCAAACCACCATCATCCACTCCTAAGGTCGAGATCCAAGACAAGGGTTGTGGGAAATATTACATGAAGGCATCATACTGTGTCAGTCAGTTGATTCCACCTAAGGGATATGGTCTACCCATTCCGGAAGAAGACAATCTGTAGAGACATTTCATGTTCCCCCTACAATGACATTAACCAAATGGGGAGAGTTAAGTGAAGAAATTGTGGATCAAGGTGATATTACCTCTTGGTTGTACTAGGAAGACAATGAATACCCCTCAACATCTATTCAAATAGCTAATGATCAATATGGAAAAGGCTTTAAGATAATGCATAGCAAAGGCTATGATGGGCATAGTGGGTTAGGACTACATCAAAATGGAAGGATGAAACCGATCACTATCTCACTATGACCGAAATACCTAGGGCTAGGGTTTCAACTGCTTAGAATTTGGTTTCCTAGTACTTCGTCACCATTTCAAGAGGAAGTGAATGCTTCTGTAGACATTGAGATATCTCACAAACCACTTCCCTCAGTTTATGATGAATCTCCCGACTCAAGCGATTGTGAATGGGATTCCCTTTCCTCTACTAGTACCATGAACATAGATAATCTATTTGAAGAATTGGACCTAATGATAAAATCCGTACCAAAACCATCTAGTGCCCATCATAGGAAACACTTGTCCAAAGAAGAATGGTATAAGCACTATTATTGGGAAACCCTTGAACATGCATCTTGGGCAGCTGACAAACCATCTTCTGACGACTTCGCCCTTACAATGGTCCCACATCAAAGTTTACCTACCCATAGGAAAAAGAATAAGAAGGAGTTAGTCGAAAACTTTTGTGACCATGCCAACCATTCTATATTCACCTTGTCAGCTTCCACCTTTGATAACTCTGATGATTACATGCCTCTCATATATCCCGAACTTATCGATTGGGATCAACAAGGTACACCCATCATAGACACATTCGAGAACGATGAAGCAATAGCTGAGTTCATGGGACTTCGAGAAGGAATTTCTAGAGGGGATCATAAAGCTAGTTTTACCATAGACTTGGATGACAAAGCATATTTTGGGGAGTGTATTTACACCTCTAGTCACAAAAATGAAAATAAAAAAAATATATGAAAATGAGAAAAAAGATGAGTCCCTAGGTGAAAACCAAAAGGCGCCTTTGGATGAAGAAACAATCAAAATAAAGGACGTATCTGAGGGCGAAAACCTCTCTAAGGAACCCAAGGATAGAGGTTTAAATATTCTCCCCATTGAACAAGAAAAGTCACCAATGCTAGTAGAAGAGTCTATTGAAATCAACATAAACATAGAAGAAAACCCTCATAACATATACTTTGCAACATCATTGATGGAGACAGAACAACATGAGTTTAAAGACTTCTTCACAAAGAGATAGATAAAATTTGCATGGTCATATGCTAACATGCCTGGGTTAGATCCAAACCTTATATTGCACCATCTACCATTACAACTAGGTATTAAGCCATTCAAATAAAAGTTAACGAAAATGCATCCACAGATTGCTCTACTGGTCAAAGCAGAACTTAAGAAACTCTTGGATGTTGGATTTCTAAGAGCTATAGACTATGTAGACTAGATTTCAAATATTGTACCAGTGTCTAAACTAACTAGGGGCATTTGTATTTGCATAGACTTAAGAGATATCAACAAGGCATGTCCTATGGATGACTTCCCTTTGCTGAACATAGACATGATAGTAGATCTTACAGCAGGATACGAGATGCTATCCCTCATGGATGGTTTCTTTGGATATAACCAAATCAAAATCGTAGTTGAAGACCAACACAAGGCAACTTTCACATGTCCATGGGGCACATAGTGTTGGAATGTTGTGCCTTTTGGGCTTAAGAATGCAAGAGCTACCTATCAACAGGCAGTGACTACTATTTTCCATGAATTTGTACATACTCTCATGGAAGATTATGTAGATGAAATTATAGCTAAATAAGAAAAAAGGGCAGATCATTTGAAGGTTTTAGACAAGATATTCTAGAGGCTAGAGAATTACAACATCAAACTAAATCCAAAGAAATGTCTTTGGAGTAAAATCAACGAAACTTCTAGGGTATATCATTTCCAGAAGAGGCATTGAAGTGGATCTAGAGAAGGTAAGAGCTATCATAGAAATGCCTCCTTTAGTCAGCATTGGTCAACTAAGAACACTATAGGGAAGATTATAGTTCATCAGGTATTTCATTGTACAACTGGTAGACAAAATACACCCATTTCAACATCTACTCAAGAAAGGAGTACCATTTGTGTGGACACCTAAATGTCAGGAATTTTTCCAACAAATCAAGGATTATTTGCTCACTCCACCTGTCTTAATGCCACCTATAGATGGAAAATAGTTTATACTATACATTACAGCAACTCAGTTGGCATTAGGAGCTCTTCTCGCACAAAATGATGATCAAGGTCATGAAAGAGCAGTCTATTACATAAGTCTTACCTTGGTGGGATATGAATTAAATTAAAGTAACATAGAATGTTCCTATCTTGTGATAGTCTTTGCCACTCAAAAACTTTGACACTATATTCTAAATTGCCAAACAATGTTGGTCAGAAAGATTGATCCCCTCAAATATCTCCTAAATAACATAGCATTAACAGGCTAATTGGATAAATGGGTTATCATACTTAGCGAGTATGACATCCAATATGTAGAGAAGAAGGCTATAAAAGGACAAGTGATTGAAGATCAGTTAGTAGATGCACCCATGAAGGTAGACCATCCTTTAGTGGTAGATTTTCATGTTGAATTTCTCTTCACAATTGACACTAGAACCGAATGGAAATTATAATTTGACGGGTCACATACAAATCATGGTTCAGGAGCAGGTATCCTATTTGTTACACCTCAGGGTGATACTATTCCTAAATCATTCAGGATTGCTTTCCCTTGCACCAACAGCATAGTAGAGTATGAAGCCTTAGTGATAGGATTAAGAATGGCAGCCGAGTGGAAGATTAAGATTCTACATGTTTTTGGTGATTCTTAGCTAGTAGTCTGATAGGTAAATGATGATTATGAGACTAAGGATGAGAAACTTTCCCCCTACAAGCTCATGGCTAATAGTTTCAATTAGTACTTTGATGAAATTACCTTTCAACAAATACCACATATTCAGAACAGGGCTGCAAATGCTATGGAAACTGTGGGTTCCTTATTAGACATTCTGAGAAATGTGCCTAAGTTTGAGTTTTTGGTTGAACAACTATTGGTCCCCGCCTATGATGTCCCTGATTCTACGATGGTGTGTATGATTTTTGGTCCTACTTCTCCTTGGTATAAAGACGTATTCGACTATCTAAATGATAAAACCTTACCTATAGACTTGTCAAATAACCAATGCAAAACCTTTATCCATAAGTCAGCTAAATACACCATCACTGGAGATACCCTATATAGACATACCTTAGATAACACCCTAATGAGATGTCTCAATGTTGAAGAAGCACAAACAACTTTGCAAGTGATGCACAAGGGTATATGTGGATCCCATTTGAGTGGTCCTACTTTAGCCCATAAGATTATGAGACTAGGTTATTATTGGCCTATAGTGGAAAATGATTCATATATCTTTGTAAAGAAATGTACACAGTGTCAGATACACCGAGATTTGATCAGAGCACCAGCACAGGAGCTTCATCCGATTACATCACCATGGTCTTTTTCCCAATGGGGACTTGACCTCATAGGTAAGATACACCCTCCATCATCCAACAACCATAAATTCATCATAACCACCACCGAATACTTCACCAAATGGATTGAAGCTATTCCCATGACCTACATCATCAGCATGCAAATATCCAATTTTATCCTAAACTATATCATTTTTCGGTATGGTGTACCTGAATCCATAATCAGATTCAATGGCCACCCATTCAAAAACCAAGAAGTACACCATTTATGTGAAGAGTTCCATATCAAACATCATTTTTCCACCCTGTATTAGCCACAAGGTAATGTCCAAGCCGAGGCATCTAATAAAACCATTGTTAGAATCCTAAAAAAGACTGTCAATGAATCAAGTCATTACTAGCAACTATAGCTTAATCTTTCCTTATGGGCTTACCACACAAGCATCTGTACTCCCACTGGTGCCACTCTATACTCCCTAGTATTTGGATCTAAAGCTATTTTACCTATTGAGGTTGAAATTCCTTCCCTCAGGGTATCCTTGAAAGGTCACATTGATGATGAAGAATATCGTGTATCTAGATTACAAGAGCTAGAATTACTAGATGAACAAAGATAGAAAGCACTAAACCATTTGCAAGCATATCATAATCATCTTCATTGTAGTTATAATATGAAGGTTCTAAATAGACACTTTGACATTGGTGATCTGGTTTTAATGGAGAATCCCAAGAATCAAGTTGATTGAAAAAAGCCAAGTAATTTTGAACCTAATTGGTTAGGGCCTTATATTGTCACAGAAGCTTTTGGATCAAGAGCGTACCAACTCTCTACCCCTGAAGGAGAGCCACTTTTGTCACCAATCAACAACGTTCATCTAGAGAGGTTCTATGCTTAGCTTTTGAGAATCTATGTCTTAATCTAGAAAATAAAAATAGAAATGAAAAAATAGAAAAATGGTTACCTTGATGAAAACCTGCCAAACAAGCATCTTTGTAACACAAAAGAATTTGGAAAATCAACAAAAAAGTAAACAAAAATAATCCGTCCAATAGTGAAAACCACTTTGGTGGCACTATGGATAAGTACCATGGTGAAAACCTATCAAATAGGCTCTATGTGTAGTCCAACTCGCTCTTTCATCTACCATCATTCCAATCAATATTTTTTCACCATCCCTCATAATAAATGGTCATCTTATCCATGCTTGGAATGATTGACATCAAATTCCATTTTGTCACATTCCTCTCTCCATCTCGCAATTCTTATTCCTGATTGGGGGAAAATCCTTGTTCTGTGCCATGTGGACCTTGTACATAGCATTGCACCATCGAAAAAGTCCTGCAAAAAAATCCAAAAAAATCAAAATATGTTAGAAAATCTTAAAAATAGAGTCGATTTAGTTGTAGAGATAGTCGAACCACGTTGCCTCTACAACTGGACATAGGCAAGGCCATCAATTGATGTGCCCCGAAAGCATTCGGTCTATTTGTCTAGGTTTGTCATGTATCACACACATTAAAATCATGACTCTTTGTACATTCAAAGTCATTGGTCATGTCGAACTATGAGGTCTCTATGTGTACAACATAGGCAAGGCTAATCAATTGATGAGCTCCCGAGACCGCACTAGGTTATTCCAATAGGGTTTATCACATTCACATTCACTATCACACATGTTCCATATCATCAGCTTGGGTCCATATTTTTAGTTAGTTATGTCAGTTAAAGCTTGGTTGAACTACGACGTCTCTACGTGTACAACGTAGGCAAGGCTAATAGATCAATGAGCCCTCGAGGCCACATTAGGTCAGTCCATTAGGGTATCATCTCAAGTCATACACGGTCAATACACACACACACTTTTAATCAATCAAGGAATCAAAACAAGTCATGCATCAACAAGTCAACATCTCAAAACAGTCATCAAGTCAAAATCAAACACCTTGTCAAAGTGATCAACTTATGTCTTAGCAAGATATGTCTTTCTTGTCAACAGATGTCATCAAATTTTCATAGCCTCATGTTTCTTGTCACATCAACATCATCAGAATCCAATGTCTTATATGAAATGTGTCTTTTCTAACACCAGGCTTTTCCATGCCTTATACAGATAGTCACCAAGTCGAAACCAAACTCAACGTCTTATGCGGTATGTGTCATCCCTCACATTACGCTATGTCAAACACTAAACAATCTAACAATCCTACAAGATCAAGTTTTGGCGAATACTTTTATTTGGCTTTATGAATTTCTATCCTATTTTGTCTTATATTTCTATCAATTTGTGAATAATTCCAGTTACTGGCTTTCTCAAGGATGTCCCTTGAATGATTTAGAGAAGCAAGGATATCTCAGGACTCTTTTTCTTTGGTTGTTGTCTGTCAACTATCTTTTTAACTTTGGTTTTTGAGTCATGTTACTAGTTTCCTCAAGGATTTCCTATCAAGGATTTAGAGGAGCAATGACGTCTCATGACCCGTCTTTTATTTGTTTGTTGTCTGTGGGTTGTCAAGATAAAATGATTGGGGAAATCTTGTCCTTAGTATGAGTTAAGACACTCCTTGTCTATGACTGTCTATTTTTCACAAATGGATGACTTTGTACACTATGGTCTATCTCATATCATGGTGTGTACTATCTATTTGTGTCATGTCCCACCCAATGATGATAAAAAAAGCAATCTTATCATATATGGAAAAATATCGAAGATCATATGTTTTTCAATCAACCACCTTCTTTGCTTCTTACTAAAATTTTGAATTATCCACGCTAACATTTCTTCTTTTCTACATCTTCACCACCATTATCTATCCATTTCGAGAGCACACTCATGTTCTTTGAACCCACCTGTTCTCTCGAGGGGGCATACCAATACCTCCTCGTCATCCTTCCTCACCCTACCTTCACTCGAGCATATCTTTTTTTCAATTTCTTTGACACAACGCCAAAATGATATTGTATCAAAGAGGAGCAAATTGTAGACACCGAAAATTGGTCTAGGCCTGCGAGCACCACTTTCGACATAATTTTCTATTATCCATGGTCATGATTAAATAATGTTTATTATTTAATTACCCTTTCTAAACACATATTTCCTCTATTAATTAAATACGCCTTTTAATTAATTCATAATGACCTTTATTCAACTTGATTAATTAAATAAATTATATTTATTTAATTATGTCACTAACTAATTATTACTTCAACTTCTTAATTAAATATTTATTATTTAATTATTCAATTTAACCTTTTCAACTATAATTAAATATTTATTATTTGATTATTCAATTCCAACTTTTCAACAGTTAATTAAATAAATTATCTGTATTTATTTAATTAAATTCATTTCAATTTCGAATGTTGAATTAAATTAACATTTAATTCATATTTAATTATTTATGTCACATTCTTCTATCATTTAGTTGACTAATCATTCACTCACCTTCTGACTCGAGATCTATTTAAATCCACCAGTTATCTCCGGATTCAACATTTGATCGTCTTTGGAAGAAGACTCTCTATCACAACTAGCCAGTTAACTAGTTCTAACTCATATGCATGAATGTGTTTATTAATTAAATATCTTTATTTAATTAATTAATTCAAGTATGCATTCAAATGAATTATTCTTCAATTTCTAACTTTGTCTTTGGCATTCAAAGTCTATTTCTTCTATTTTTGAAGACTCTTAACTAAAGATTAAATTGTTTATTTAATCTCGAACTCTTGTTCTTTCTATTTTCGAACAATCTTAACACAAGATTAAGTTATCGTTTTAATTAATTTTTATCTTCCAGAATTTTCTAGCTCGCATTCTATCTGACACATTACTCATGTTCTATTTGACACCTAACTCACATCGCATGACATTCATCAATCTCATCCATCGATCTCTCTTTTGAATCTGAGCCAATTGTTTGAAAACCCAATTCATGTCATTCCTTGGGAGTCGAACACTAAAAACCTAACATTGGGTGATTGGATCCTTTTCTATACTTTCTCTTCTCTTTTTCACTCTTACCAATATTTTAGGATGTATTTTTAGAGTTCCACTAATGTTCCTTAACATTCTTTTCTCCAAAGTTGTTTTATTAACTATAGCAGTTTTTATAGCTTTTCATGCCACATTCTTATCTTTAGATAGAATATTCCTTTCAATAGGTTACTTAATGGAATTAGCAATAGTAGATATAGCATTTTTAATTATTTCATCTTATTTTTTGGTCCCACAAAAATATCTAACTTTTGCATTAATTTTCTTAGTTTCCACATTCTCCTCAATTGCATCATGAGTTGACATTAAAATGATAGTTTTTTTTATAATTTTTTCTATAAAATATTGGTGTGCATTATTATTTGTATCCAAATAATCCTACCAAGAATATTATCCAAAATAGTACATTCAATTTTTAAAACAATATTTTCATTTTCAACGACACAAGGATTTTCATTTTCAATAACAAAAGTATTTTCATTTTCACCAACACAAGGGATTTAATTTTTAATGTGTGTTTCTACAACTTGTCTATGAATAAAATCAATCTGAACATTGTTATATTCAACTTCTTCTAAATGATCAATAATAATATCATCTATAATCACATTTTCCATATCACTCAAAGGTGGATTTGAAGACGTACCTAGATTTGTGCCTGTTGTCATATTCTTCATAGAATTGAAAGGTGTATTTGAAGGAATACTAGGATTAGTTTATATAATTAAATTATCTTCCACATAAACCACTTGAAAATTTGCACCATCTACATGTATTATCTCTTAATGTTTTTATCTTCAATAGTCATGGAACTAGATGCTTCAGCATTATTCATTACTGGAATCCTCATTCTTTGAGCTCTTTATCTTTTTTCCTCCTCTCTTTTTGCTTGAATTTCTTAAGGGTTCAATACCTTCCTATCTTTCCTCTTTTGATGATGTTGTGATTCCATGATAAAAAAATTATGAGGTATAAATGAATTTCAATAGTAATTTTTTTTTGTTTTTATTCCTCCTTCAAATGAGTAGAAAATGAAAACAATTCCACTCCAAAATTGTCCCAATCTTGCCTCCTTCCAAAATTAAAATGAAATTAAAAGTTCAAGAGCATGTAGAAGACAAGATTTGATAGAAATACAAAATTAGTCCTTGTCAGCCGTACACTATCATAAGATATCAAGCTGCATAATTGACAATAATTTTTTATCGGTAAAAATTTAAAAAATTGTCAAAAATGAAATGAGATTCCATATAAAAAAGGATCACATATCCTAAATGGGATCATTTTTTATCTAAAATGGGATCTCATTTCTTAAAATTTGGATTATAGGTTTGATTTCTGCTATGGGTTTTGGGTTGGGAAATTTTTTGCAGACCCAACCCTTAGCGTTAGACCAACATTGACCTACAACTTTAAGTTCATGTTAGTGTCACTAAACAAGAGTGACTTTGGGCATATGTCTAAAGACATTTCTTGCATAATTTTTTGATAAAATTAAAACCCATTATAGATGAGATTTTGTAGATTCGAAATATGCAATTTTTTTTACAATTGATTTATTTTTCCTATTTTCAAGTATTGTTTTTGATGAAACTGGTCCATAAAGTTAAAATATCAAGTTTTCTTATTATTTTAATAATTTTTTATTAAAATAAATTTTTGAAAAAAATAAAATTATAAGTGCACAATATTCAGAGAATTATTTTAAAATTAAAAAAATTAATAAATGATAATTTTAGTTCATCTTATGCATGGCATACATGGGATTTTCAAAATAGTAATTATGATCATTAAAAAATTAATACAAAAAATATTCAAAAAATTTTAAAAAATTTATCATGCACAATATTCATTGTTATAGATCCTTTTCCAAAATGTTTAAAAAAATACAATTATTTAGGTCAAAATATGGTTGATGTACACATGCATGGTATGGTTAAAAAAGTGACTTTTAAATAGTGGTTTTTAGACATGCCTATTGAAAATTAGTTTTTTTATCATCTAGGTATTAAAATAGATTACATATTTAGAACCTACACTCTGAATACTACATTTCATATTACTGACTTTTTTTTAAGATTAAATCTTTAAGCGCTTCAAATTTTTAGGTCAAATGTGAAAAATTCAAAAAATTAGACAAAACATTTCCAGTTTTTTGCCAAAACTCGACTCAACTCCTTGCACACACCTTGACGAAACAACAATGGATGTAGCTCACCACTCAAAAATGGATTCCTTTAAGAACTAAAGTAATACAAATCTTCTCAAGGATTTTATTGTTTCTTACTTGATTTTCTCTAAGACCTACAAGGGTTAGATCTCACAAACAATATGATAACATAAACATGAAAAAACTCACATACACTTTGACATGATTCTTTGATATTAAATTTCTATAATAAATCTTCTCTTGAATACTCTTGACTTGATAGTAATTTCTCTTTATAATTCTCTTGATCATAAATTCCCACTTAGTTTTCAAACGATGAAATAACTAGGTATTTATATCTACAATAATTCTAATCTCCCAAAAAATTAAATCTCGATAGCCGATATCTAACATTTAAAATTTGGGGTGGGGGCCCTACGTTGGTTGGCTAAATATTTCCTATTATAGGAGGTTGGTCACAAGGTCTAGTCTCCCCCACTCCTGTGGTATTGGAGGGCATGTCACAGAAGCACCACCAGTCATGTTAAAAATTTTACCAGGCGCACTGCAGTTTATAGGGGGTCGTGCTACCCGATTCTTGCAATCTAATATAACATTTAAAATTCAAATAATAAAATGTTGACTTCAACATATTAAATTTTGGAGGGAAAATAGGGGGACTATGTTTCCCTAGGTGACCAGGTCCTAGCCTTATTTTTTGGGATTTAAGGTGTCAAGGACAAAATATTAAATGAATGCTTTTGTTTTTTATATGCAATTTGTCGATAAATGTTAAATGGGCTACAAAATGCATAATTTAGGAAATTATGTATTCAATTAGGTCCATACACATAGGGTAGAGTAAAAAATAGTGTTAAACTATCATGGGTGACAATTTATGATGTTGCAATGGTGCACCTAATGAATCTAGGGATGTGTACATCACATGGGCTAGAATTCTTGAGGCTAGTTTATGTGTTGTATATAACATTAGATTAAATATTTAGTATGGGGTTGCACATGTGAAAATATTTAATGTTGTGAAATATTAGTACCAAGAATTAAATGTGTGCGTTAATGGTTTTGTAAGCTAATAGTATTAGTCAAATGGTTTTACATAACACCACTTGGTGGTTTTGTGTGAGCTTATTTCTATTAAAAAATACACATGGGTAGTTGTGTAAGGTTGAATTCTTGGGTTGAATATTTTTCTAAGGGGCTAAGAGAATCTCTTGTTGTCATTTGTGAGGTTTGAAACATGGAATGGGATGTGTGGTTGCATGCTTTCTCACATTGAGTGTGTGTAGTGTAGTCACGGTACGAGGGTCCTCAAAGAGAACAATCTGGACCATGCAACAAGATTCACACAATAGAAGAAACAAAAAATATGGAGGAAAATATAGATACAAATATTATTCTTATAAAAAATGTCAATTACATATAGCCGGTGACATTTAGGCTTACAGATTCTACTCATAGGCTTGATATATCTTGGTCAAAATACAATTCTCATACATGCAAGAAAAAATCTTATAGATTGAATTCTATATACATTTTATTCTACTTGGTCTTGATTGATTTCTATACTAATGATTCATTAGAAGATTTATATCATATCTACGGGTCAAGAAACATCTATGTCGGTCAAAGATCATTACAATCTCCGATGAAGGAAACGTAATGCACGTGTAAGAATAGGTTGGCCTCAAATTTGAATTTCTTCCATGGTAGATACACATGATGAAGTGTGTACCTAAGATTAAGGTTGGGGACACTTCACGAAATATATTGAAACACACCGTGAGGATCCACAAGTCATGGGAAGGATCCACAATCGATTAAACTAGGTGTTAGGTTTTGAAATTATTTTGGGGTCAGTTCAAAAACTATCACTCAATCCGGAAGTGAAATTTCCAAAAAAATATCTTATTGAGCTAAAAACTTATAGTAAGGAAATTGAACATGTCCATGATGAAACCATAGATCCATGAGGTCTGGTGAGAAAATATGAAGAAATGCCAGATCTACCAACTTGAACAAGAACAAAAAAAAACTGAATGAAATTTATTTTTGGTTGATGGAAGATTGCCAAGAACCAAGGATGCTCCTGCATCAGACATTTTGGGTTAATGAAAATTGAGTCCCTCACTTTTTTGGCGCCAAAGGGAAACCAATACAGTCTACCTTACTTTGAGAAATCCAAGAAGAATCCTCCACTAGTCTACCTTTCCACTGCACCAGATATTATTTGTATTGTCTTACACGAGTCTTTCTTCCCTCTCTGATATCCAAAATCTCTTTTATCCCATCTAATTGTTTTTAGGAAGTTCTTCTTCGAATTTTTTTTATTGTCTTCACTGAATTTTTCGTCATGGTATTGATGTATATTTTCAATGTTGAATATAGGTGATATACCCATGTCATCTAGTAACTCTACTTCATATGGATTTCCTGAATCAAACTTCTTCAAAATCCTACAAGGTCCAAACTTCCTCATTTTGAGCTTATTGTATGTGCCAACTAGGAATCTTTCCTTCCTCAAATATATCATTACTTCATATCCAACTTCGAACTCCTTATGTCTCATCTTTTCATCTACTTGCTCCTTATATTTTTGGTGCATATCTTCAAAATGTTGCCTCACTTGATTATGCGCTTTCTTCATATGCTCTACAAATTCCTCTTCTTTTGCACTCCTTTTATCTTCTTTACTAATGTCTCATAATTCTGATATAATTCTAGGATGAACTCCAGTAGCAATCTCAAAAGGTGTCTTTCTTGTACTCCTACTCACTAAATTATTGTAGGAAAACTCTTCTTCTACAAGGGCTAAATCCCAACTTCCAGTCTTCTCTCCAACCAAATATCTCAAAAAATTTCACAAACTCCTATTCACTACCTCTGTCTATCCATTAGTGGGTATGTGCAAGATCATGATGGGCCAAAAAGTGGCAATATGATGGGTATGTGGCTGACGACTGTTTTTTAACCCAAAATTGATGAAACGAAAAGGGTTTTTAAAGGATATTCTCAGCTTTCCACCAATATAAATTATACTTTACTTTAAATATAATAAATTATTATTATTCATTTTCTATTGAATTACGACTAAAGTCCTGATTTTTAGGTTGATTAAAAAATTTTAATAGCTTTCAAACGGTATCATATTTTTTGAATCCAAAACATGCATCACATTCTATGCTTTGCATGATATAAGATTAAAAAATAAAAAAATTGAATATCATGAAGTTTTGACCAAGTTAAGGTGGTTAGACATACGATTCTTTATATGTTTTAAAAGTTGTCATAAAAAAAATTATAATTAATTATTTACTTGGAAAAAAATTACAAACAAATATGCATCACATCGAGAAATGAGTCCTCTACTTATATCTAAAATCTTATAAAAAAATATTATCATTTTAATGTCGTTAGGGTGGTCAAACAGACACCTACTTCTTATTTTTTCCCTGAAATTTAAGTACTACTGTATTGAAATTTCAAATTTTCACCAAATAGATTTTATTTTTTTGTAAATAAACCTAGTAATTTAGAAACTAAATTCAATTTTCTACAAATTCTATTATTACATATTTTTGAAATAATATAGATAACTTATTCAAATTTTTATGTCAAGTTACCTAACTCTGATTTTTCTGAATTTTTTGCCACTTAAGGGCCTGTTTTTTCCATGATGGTCTTGCACATACCCTAGTTTGTGGGTGAAAATTAGAACTAAACCTCAAATATATCTTCAAATTCTTCCAAAGTTTCCTCCAAAAGTAATCAACAAAAATTGTATCTTTGTCTAAAACAATAGTCCTAGGTAATCCATGCAATTTGACCACTTCCCTAAAAAACAAGTTTGCTACTTGTCCTCCATATGTTGTCTTCTTACAAGGTATGAAATGCACCATCTTGGAAAATATGTCTACCACCACAAATACAAAACATTACCTCTCTGTGTCTTAGGCAAGCCAAGTATAAAATCCATACTGATATCCTCCCAAGGTCTTTCTGGAACTATCAAAGGTTTACACAATCCAACATTCTGACTACTTCCTTTTGCAACTTGATAAACTCTACAACTTTGCACAAATTACCTAACATCCTTATGAATATGTGGCCAAAAGTAGTTCTCACTTACCAATTCTACTATCTTATCAATTCTGAAGTATCTTGCCAATCCTCCACTGTGTTTCTCTTTCACCAAGCTATCCCTCATTGAATTTTAGGGTATACACAACTGATTTCCTTTGAAAAACATACCTTCCTGAATGAAATAATCCAACCACTAACTTCTATCCTCCAAAAATGGTTCATTAAATGCTCTCCAAAGTTCTACAAAATTTGGGTCTTCCTCATATAAGTTCTTCAATTCACCAAAGCCTAATACCCCCACTATCATCTGTGTCAATAAATTCCTTCTCCTACTCAAAGCATCAACAACTCTATCTGACTTTCCACTCCTATGTTTCAAATCAAAGGTATAACTTTGCAGTAATTCCACCTGTCTCATGTGTTTTTGATTGAACTTACCTTGACCGTTAAAGTATTGTAAAGCCTGATGATTGCTATACAACACAAAATTCTTAGACAATAAGTCATGTCTCCACTTTTTCAAGGCTTGAACTATGGCATTAAACTCTTGATCATACATTGAATACCTTTTCCTTACATCAGTCAACTTCTCATTGAAATAAGCCACTGGTATTCCTTCTTGAATTAACACTCCTCCAATTGCATTTCCACTTGCATCACAGTCTATCCGGAATACCTTACTAAAGTTTGGTAAAGAAAACATAGGATACTCTGTCACCTTATTTTTTAACAACTCAAAACCTTTGTCTGCTCTAGATTTCCATCTAAAATCTTTCCTATCTCCTCTATTTTTTTCTACCATAGGGCTACAAATAGAACTGAAATTCCTAATGAACTTTTAGTAAAAACTAGCTAATCCATGAAATGATCTTACCTCTCCAATTCTTTCAGGTGTAGGCCATTCAACAATTTATCTTACCTTCTCAAGACCCATCTTCAATCCATTCACAGATATCACAAACCCAAGATATAGTAATTCTTCCTTCATAAAGGTATAGTTCTTGATGTTTATCAATAACTACTCTTCCGTCAACCTCTGCAAAACTCAAGTCTTATATATGAAAAAAAATCTTCTCTAGTCTTATTGAAAATCAATATTTCGTCCAAATAAACAATCACAAACTTGCTGAAGAATATCTTCAATACTTCATTCATCAACCTCATGAAATTATTAGGTTTGTTTGTTAGTCCAAAAGGCATCACCAACCACTCATACAATCCTTCATTTTTCATGAATGTTGTCTTCCATTCATCCCCTTCTCTAATTTTGATATGATGATATCCACTCTTCAAATCTATCTTTGTAAAGTATTTTAGCTCCACTCAAACAATCTATAATGTTATCCATATGCGACAAAGGAAATATATACTTCACTATGATCTTGTTTATGGCTCTAGAGTCCGTACACATCCTCCATTCAGCATCCTTCTTAGGTGCTACTGCTACAAGTACTACAAAAGGGCTTAAGCTTTCTCTGATCAAACCTTTTCTCAACAACTCTTGCACTTGTCTGTTCAATTCTTCATTATTTTTTGATGTCATCCAATGTGTTGCTTTATTAGGTAAACTAGCTCTAGGAATAAAATCCATGCAATGACTAATACTCCTTACAGGTGGAAATCCTTTAGGTACATTATTTCAAGTGATGGCTTCATATTCTACCAACAACTCCTTTATCTCCTTAGGTTGTCCTTATACATTATTCAAGTCTTCCACCTTCTTAGGAACAAAGGCATAACACATCTTATCATATCTTAGTCCATTTGGAAATCTCCTTTCATCAACTAAACAAATTATAGCAGTCATGCAAACCTCAACTTTAGGAACATCCTCCAAGGGTAACAAACTCTGATTCATCCCATTAGAAACAATAGTGTATTTGTTCCTCTTTCCATCATGAATAGCTTGTTTTTCATGCTGCCAAGGTCTTCCCAACAAAATATGGCATACATCCATAGGCATGATATCACACAAAACTTTATTATTATAATTTCCTATCTTCAATTTCACCAAACATTGTTCACTTACTAGTAGCTTATGGTAATCTTGAATCAAAGCTATCTAATAGGGCTTTGGGTGTTTCAATATTTCCAACTTCAATTTGTTCATGATTTATTTAGAAGCCAGGTTCTTTGAGCTTCCACTATCAATGATTACTTTACAACATTTACCAACTATCTTGCATCTGGTTCAAAACATATTCTTTCTCTACAATAGTTCCAATTCACTTTGACACAATACTCTCCTATTCACCAACACTTCTCCTTCTTTCGATTGATTAGGTGATCCATCATGATTCTCCTCAATAATGGTTTTTCTTCTATTGTTATCAATCCTTCTACTTGTCTCTCCCTATTTGCATTCAAAGGATCTATGTCCTTCTCCACCACATTTCAAACAAGTTCCCCTTAATACTCTTTTCTCTTCTCCTCTATCATCTTTTGTATATCCTTCATTTTGGTAACCACCATGTCCTCCTCTTTGTTAAGAGTTTCCATAATCTCTTTAGTATGAATTCTCATTATTACTAACCTCCTTATCCTTGTTCTGATCTTAAAAATATCCTCTTCCTCCTGTAGTAAAAATCCTTCCTTTCTAAAATCTTCCACCTCTTCTCATGTCTTTTGTTTAGATTCTCTTTTGCTTTTAGGGAACATTGATATGCTTCCTCCACACTCAAAAACTTAATCAAACTATCTGATTTTATATAGATGACCTCAAAAAATTTACATATGTGGATACTTTCTCAATCTCATCCTTCGAATGTCCAGATCTGATGTTCAACTTATAAAACTCCTTAGTATACTCTGTCATAGTTGATTCCTTCTATTTCAAATTCTGTAACTTCTTGAACAAACTGATCTAATATTCAACAGGCATGAACTTTATCTTTAGCTTATCTGCCATCTGATCCCATGATATTAACGTATGCGTATGTGCAGGTTCATGATGGGCCAAAAACTAGTGATATCTAAGCGATATGATGACCCATGTGGCTAACGACTTTGTTTTTACCCAAAATTGATGAAACAGTTTTTTTTTTTAAAGGAGATTCTCAGCTTTCCACCAATATAAATTATTCTTTACTTTGAATTTAATAAATTATTATTATTCATTTTCTATATGAATTATGAGTAGAGTCCTGGTTGATAGGTTGATTGAAAAACATCTATAACTTTCAAACAATATCACATTTTTTTAATCCAAAATATGTGTCACATTTTATGCTTTTCATACTATAGGATTAAAATAAAAAAAATGAATTTCATGAATTTTTGACTGGGTTAAGGTGGTTACACATATGATTTTTTATTTTTTTTTCAAATTAATAAAAAAATCATAACTAATTATTTACTTGGAAAAAATTTACAAAAAAATATGCATCACATCAAGACATGAGTCCCCTACTCATATCTAAAATATTATAAAAAATATTATCATTTTATTGTGGTTAGGGTGGTCAGACAGACACCCACTTCTTATTTTTTCCTTGAAATTTAACTACTACTGCATTGAAATTTCAAATTTTCACCAATATAGATTTTTATAAAAAAATAAACCTAGTAGTTTAGAAACTACATTCAATTTTCTAGAGATTCTATTGTTACATATTTTTGAAATAATATAGATAACATATTCAAATTTTTATGTCAAGTTGCCTAACTCTGATTTTCTGATCTAGTAGTAAAAAAATATAGTACTCAACCTATCATAGATCTATACTTGCTTTGATTAGCCTTAGGTGAGTCATCATCTTTGATCAATTTACAACCAGTCACCATAGGAATACATAATGGTTTGGAATTATCCATTCCAAACTTTAATATTTTTTGACATACTTTAAATCTCTCACAACATGAACTGAACTAATTCTTGCCAAGTTATCAAAATTCATGTGAGACATCCTCTGGTACCATAACAAACTATAATTGATCTAAGACATAAATCAGTTTCCATCAACACCATTAAGCTATGAGATGTTTCCATCTATTCTCCTACTAGTAGCAATCATAGTTTCACACTCTTTTTGGATCTCACATGCTTCATCCTTAAAACACAATGTCATACCTTTTCTACACATTTTTCTAATACTCAAGAGATTATGTCTTAATCCCTTAACATAGTAAAAATTATTGATATTATGATTGCGATCAAAATTGATTAAACCTATCCCACAAATCTTAGCTCCAGAATAATCCCCAAATTTAACTAATCATCCATCATACTTTTCAAATTTAACAAAATTACTTTTGTCTTTGGTCATATTATTAGAGCAGCCATTGTCAACAACCCAATAATTCTTATTCTTGTGTATATGGAAAATAAAATACCAACATACCTTCAACCTTATCCTTCATCTCCAAAATAATTTCCTTCACACAACTTTCAAAGTTAGCAAAATCAAATTCTTCTTTTATAACTAAAAATAATAATTCATTATTAGAAATACCAACATCTACTTTCACATAGTACTATTTCTTAATCATCTTCCCTTTTTATTCCTTGTTCTTATTGTTTAGAGCTCTTTTTGGACATCTAGAAGTATAATGACCTATTTGACCACAACAAAAACATTTAAAAGGTAATCTACCATTGTACTTATCGGTGATCTTTTTCATCTTCCTCACAAAGTTAGCTTCCAAATCATCAAGATCTTCATTAGGGTATGTGCAAGAATTTGAGTACACTGTTTGGCCAAAAAGTGCAAGTGTTTTCCCTGATTTTAAAAAAAAATATATTTGACCTTAAAATTTGAAGCACTTAGAAATGGAATCTTAAAAAAAGTTACTAAGCATAAAATGTAGTACTATGAGTCTAGTTTCAAAATATGTAATATATTTTAATACCCGGATGATACAAACTGATTGTCAATAGGTGTTTCTAAAAACCATTGTTTAAAAGTCATTTTTTTTACCATACCATGCATGTGTACATCATCCATATTTTGACCTAAATAATCATATTTTTAAAAATCATTTTGGGAAAATATTTGTAGCTCACTAACGCACGTTTTTGATATTTTTATAATTGTTTATTGATTTATTTTTTGTTATGTTTTTTACTGGCCATATTTATTGTTTCAGAAAATCATTGTGTACGCCATGCATAAGATGACCTAAACTTATCATTTTTGTTTATGTTTTTCAAATTGAAAAGAATTGTTTGAAGTACATTTTCATACAATTAATTTTTCAAAAAATATTTTATTAAAATGTTATTCAAATACTAAAAATCCTTGATATTTCAAGTTTATGGACTATTTTCATCCGAAATTAATTGGAAATAGAATAAATAATCCAATTGTAAAAAAATTACATATTTGGAATCTACTATGTCTCATCTATAATGGGTTTTAATTTTGTCAAAAAAATTTGCAAAATAGGTCTTCTGATATAGCCCAAAATCACTATTTTCTTTTGGAATTAACATGACCTTTAGGTTGTAGGTCAAACCAGTCCCAAATCTTAGGTTTGGGTCCCCAAGCTTTCTCCCAAATCGAAAAACCAAGCAAAAATCTGACCAAAATTTTAAATTTTAAAAAATAGGATCTTGTTTCATAAAAAAAAAAATTATGCTTTTATAAAATAGGACACCATTTTGAAATGGGATCCCATTTCTTAAAACCATCAAAAAATATTTTTTATGATTTTTTGAAACAAGATCCCATTTCTTAAAAACATAAAAAAATTATTTTTTATGTTTTCTTTGAAACGGGGTCCTGGTTTCAAAACAAGGTCCCATCTTTTTAAAAACAAGATCTCGTTTCATAAAAGCATAAAAAAATTATTTATTTTATGAAATGGGATCTCATTTTGTTGAACCCAATTTTGAGATTTTTGCTAAGGCAAAAAATTCCATATTTCGTGGACTCAACTTCACGCATCTACCCATCACTTAAATATTCAACCTTCCTTAATTTACCAACCTTGAAAGAAGTCTCTACTTTTCTACCTTTCTTCATTTTTCTCATTTCAAATATAGTCAAAGTACCAATCAAATGATCTCTAGAATAATTATCAAAATCAACAGTTTCCTCAATAGCAGATACTGTTAGAAATCTTGAATAAGATTAATAACCAGGAACACCTACAAAAACAATGATAAATCTTCCACAAGAGGATATGCAAGAATGAGCTTGCTTGATATTAAGACCTCTCAAATGATATAATAACCCTCCTTATATAGGAAAGGGTGAGATACAAGATGCATTAAGATGTTGCCATGTGTCTTGATCTAACAGCATGTGACAACAAGGAAACCCTAACAACATTATTAAAAGATTAAATGCATCCTAGGATTGATATGACCTAAGTTAACTTATGCTAGTGTAATAAATAAATATTTACACTAACAGATACCTTTTCACTGTAATAGTCCGTAAGAGATTTGATAACTTTCTTGACCACTTTAGATTCTTTAACTGTTGTACCAAGGCCTCTCATATTACTTGTACCTATTCATCAACTCTTTGTATGTAGCCTTTAATTATTTCATCTTCAAACATATGCATCATTTCAAATTGTGCCTTCAAGTTTTACAACTTTTCTTGTTTTACTTTCGAATCTCCTTCATTAATTATTTCTAACTTATCCCAAACCTCTTTAGCAATATTCAAACCCATAAGTTTAACTAATTATGTATTTCAAAGACTATTCACAATAATAAATATTTTGTTAGCATTGATCTCATGCACCTAGATTTTTTCATTTGTACTTGGACCATATGGAGGTGGATTATAATATGTATTTTGATAAGCCTTCTCAATCTCATATCCGTGAGTAGATAAATATCCTTCCATACTTGTCTTCAAGAATGCATAATCTAAGCCATCGAATGTGAGGATATTCGAAGGAATCTTGTTCACCATCCTGTATCTACCTCAAGTAATTAAGCTCTTCTTCAAGAGACCTTGCTCTGATACCAATTGTCAAAAAGAACAAGACAATTGAGGGGGGGTGAATCAATTGCAGAAAATTAAACCTTCAAGAATCTAAACAATAATCAGATCATCCAAAATCATTCATTAAACCCTTATTCTATTAGTTTGAGTAAAACGAAATGTAGATAAAAAAATATTGAAATCACAACACCATGGACAAGAGAATACCAAATTTACATGGAAAATATAATGAAGGAAAAAACATGGTGAGGATTAGCTCACAGTATGGGCATGTGCAGGATCATCAGGGAAAAGATAGGCCCTTAAATGGTGATAAAATTCATAAAAATTAGAGTTAGGGAACTTGGCATAAAAATTTGAATAAGTTATCTATATTATTTCAAAAATATGTAATGATACAATCTATTGAAAATTGAATGTAGTTTCTAAAATACTAGGTTTATTTTTAAAAATTAAAAATCTATTTGGTGAAAATTTTAAATTTGAATGCAGTAGTACTTAAATTTCAAGGAAAAAATAAGAAGTAGGTGTTTGTCTAACCAACCTAACCACAATAAAATGATAATATTTTTTTATAATATTTTACATATAAGTAGAGGACTCATGTCTCGATGTGATGCATATTTTTTAATATTTTTTTCCAATTAAATAATTAATTATGATTTTTTTATTACAAATTAAAAAAATATAAAAAACGCATATGTTTGGCCACCTTAACTTGGTCAAAACTTCATGAAATTAAATTTATTTACTTATACTCCTTTAATATGCGAAGCATCTAATGTGATGCATGCTTCGGATTCAAAAAACGTGATACCATTTGAAAGCTATAGATTTTTTTCAATCAACCTATCAATTAGGATGTTAGTTGTAATTCAAATAGAAAATAAATAATAATTATTTATTAAATTCAAAGGAAAGGATAGGGTGATCCCACAAAGCTGGTTTACTACTTCTGGGAGATTCTGATTTTTGCTAAAATCAAATATTTTTAGAAAATATAATGATTCAAGCCTTCAAATTTTCCATTTTCAGGATTTCAATTGAAGAGGTTTTGATCAAACCACCTTAGATCAAACCCCCTTGGATAGAACCCCACTAATTTTAAACCATACCTACAACAAAGTCTCCTTTACACCTATCAAAATGCTGATAAAAAATCTTTTTTGATTAACCTTTTGGGAGATCAAATTAATTCATTTAAAATTTATTTGAAATGATCATGGTATTCCATAGGATGAGCTATCCAACAAATATAATTTTAATATGTTTTGGCTTTATTATGTATGTGTTTTTTTAGTTTTATTAAACATGGGTTTTTCACCAAAAATCAAGCTCTCTATTCTGTACATGTGGAAAAATAGCATATTATCAAAATAAAATTTAAAAAAATATCGTTAGGCTAGGTATTGATGTCCTTGATCCATTACAAAAATAAAATTTTTATTTTGATGCATACAAAATAAGCTATGTTGTGTATAGTCCACCTATGTTTCAATTGTAATTGGTTTGACTTTGAAACTTGATTAAGGAAAAAATATTTAATAAAACACTATGAAACCAAATGAAAGTGCTAGATATCATAGTTACAAATATAAATTCAAAAAAAATTTAAAAATTATCCTTCATACAAAATAAATTATGGTCTATACGGTGAGTGTCAATCCTTAAAAATCCTATTTTAAAAAAAAATCTAATTTTCAAAGGAGATAGAAAAAGAAGTGCAATCTGATTCCAAAAATTTTGAGAAAAATTAATTTAGAATCTATAGAAAAAATTTCACAAATCACTAGTTTGCATCATCTTCAAATTCCTCACGATTTAGCTGCTATAGGAGCCCGAAAGTGAAGATTTAGTTAAAACAAAATAGTTTAGTGTCCAGTTTGCCCAAAAATTCTAAACCAGTATTGTGGGATCACCCCATAATTTATATTGGTGGAATTTTGAGAATATCCTTTAAAAACCCTTTTCATTTCATCAATTTTGGGTAAGAAAAAGTCATCAACCACATGGGCCATCATATCACTTAAATATCACCACTTTTTGGCCCATCATGATCTTGCAAATACCAATATACTTAATAGCAATATCGATACAAAGGGGCTCATTGACAAAATAGGAAACACTATCCAAAAGGCTCATAGCCATAGAAATAATACAAGAAGATAGAAGAAGAATTCTACATAGAGAAAACACTTCTCAATGTGACAAGGAGTCCACCATAATTGCTCACACACTTTCATAGTCTCACATAAAAGATTTTTGATGTCTTAAACTCACTACCTTTTGGAACCCTAACATGAAGTTCACATTGCTCTTCTCAAGTTCACACCACACAAATTACTCACAATAATCTTGCATCTATCTCGATTCCTAATCTTTCACTCACCCTCTTGCATCAACACCATACATATTTATATCAAGCTCTACCTAAAAAAAATCTCCAATATCAACCACTAGCAATTGTACATTCAAATTCAAAATGGGTTGGCACCTAAATATTCCTGCGATGGAGAGGAATGAAAGTTGACCTACATAAATCCTAAAATAGGACCCAAATAGTTCTCAAGATACTTCAACACGCTTCCACAAGCCTGACATGTAGTGTTAAACACAAGTTCAAACAACACCCATGCCAAACACCATAATCATTAAGTACACACATTGTTAAACCAATATGAAAGTTTTGGACAACCTAATTCACTTGAAAAAAATCCAAAATAATCCACAGACTACTTAAGATTCATCAAACACTTCATCCAAGCTCGCATCAACAAATAATTTAACTCAAAATAATTGATAACCCTCAATTGCATACTGATAAATGAAACTTGCACTATACTACACCAAATCTAACAAAACAATGAATATAGAAAGATAAAATCATTATACGATACTTCCCAAATCTGCACAACCTAAAATGAAACAATAGAGAAATGTGGATAAATTTATACATTTCTCCTAGACCATAGAAAACAACACTCAATAACTGGTTCACACACTGGTGAAAATATCTTGCACTAGATACAATGATTCAAAAAACCAAATTCTAAATATAGAAACCTTTGACAACCTTGAATAACCTATAAGATCCACATAGGAATAGCATCAACAAAGAAAGAATGTAGAGCAAAATACTGGAGCACACTATGAACTCTTGACAACATAGTTTATTTTCTCTATTAAATTTTCTCAAAATCAATTGGAAACCAAGTACCAACGACATTATGTCTTGAACTCATTACTTCATTCCATCTCATCTTCAAAATTTGCAAGAAAATAATAGCTCCATGTACTCAAGACACTTCCTCAAGGTCTCAACTACACATGCACAAGGGTGATCCCATAATACTGGTTTACAATTTTTGGGCAAACCGGACACCAAACTAATTTTTTTTAACTAAATCTTCACATTCAGGCTCCTATAGTGGCTAAACCATGAGGAATTTGAATATGATGAAAACTAGTTAAGAAGTGATGCTCACCGTATACAACATAACCTTTTTTGTATGAAGGATAAAATTCTAATTTTTTCGAATTTAGATTTGTAACTACGATATCTAGCACTTTCATTTGGTTTTATAGTGTTTTATTGAATATTTTTTCCTCAATCAAGTTTCAAAGTCAAACCAATTACAATTCAGACATAGGCGGACTGTATACAACATAATTTTTTTTGTATGTATCAAAATTCAATTTTATTTTTTTAAATGGATCGAGGACATCAATAACCAGGCCGAACATATTTTTCAAAATTTTATTTTGATAATATGCTATTTTTCCACATGTGCAGAACAAAGAGCTTTATTTCTGGTGAAAAACCTATGTTTATTAAAACTAAAAAACATATACATAATAAAACCAAAAGATATTAAAATTATATTCATTGGATAGCTCGTTCTGAGGACTACCATAATCATTTGAAATACATTTTAAATGAATTAATTTTGATCCCCCAAAAGGTAAATCAAAAGTGATTTTTTATCAGCATTTTGATAGGTGTAAAGGAGACTCATTTATAGGTATGGTTTAAAAATAGTGAGGTTCTATCCAAGGGGGTTTGCTCTAAGGTGGTTTGATCAAACCCTCTTCAATTGAAATCCTTAAAATGGAAATTTTTAAGGCTCAAATCATTATATTTTCTAAAAATATGTGATTTCAGCAAAAATCAGTTCCTCTCAGAAATTGTAAACCAGCTTTGTGGGATCACCCACAACCTATTTTCCTCTTTTCCACAATTTTCTCGGTATCTTCAACATCTCAATTCAATAGTTGACATCAATGAAAACACTAGTCAGTAGAATTTTTGTTGACATTAATGAAAACACCATGATACTTACCAAACACTCTTATAGGGAGCCTCTTTTTCCTCACATGGGGTTTTATTCTTCTCATTCTTCAGTGAGAGAATTGTGTATTTCTCTCTTTTGGGGAGGAGTTTTGTGCCACTAGGTTTTCTCTTTTTCTCTATCTGTGAGAGACTGCATTTGTATGTGGGTACCTAACATACATCCTAGTATCTGGGGCCCATCATTTCATCAAATTCAATAAATGGAACCTCCTCCATAAATTTTCCGTAAGGGGGGTGTTTGTGTGAATAAGGTATCTTACCTAGCTAGTTCACCTAGTAGGTTTGATTCACATGTTAACTTTACACAGGTCTTAGGAAAATTTCTAGAAGTATTAGTTGGAATTATATCTTATATTTCTTCATTTAATTCTTCTTTAATTATTCATTTTTAATATTATTTGTCTCATGGCATAATATTAAGACACTTTCCATGATCTTGTCTAATCATGTGTCTCACCTTGGATATATAACCAAGGTTCTCTCATATATTGTCCATCCAATTTTTTGCAATCATTTATATGAATACAAATTATTATTTTCATATCGATATTCTTTTTTTATTGTGGTTTTCATTTGGCCTCTAGATCTTGGGTGGCTATCTCCATATCCAATTATTACAATTGGAACTTAGGGGTGATCCCACAAAGTTGGTTTTCAATTTCTGAGAGGAACTAATTTTTGCTGAAATCACATATTTTTAGAAAATATAATGATTTAAGCCTTTAAATTTTCCATTTTAAGGATTCCAATTGAAGAGAGTTTGATCAAACCACCTTAGATCAAACCCCCTTGGATAGAACCTCGCTAGTTTTAAACCATACCTATAAATGAGTCTCCTTTACACCTATCAAAATGCTGATAAAAAATCACTTTTTATTTACCTTTTCGAGGAGCAAATGAATTCATTTAAAATTTGTTTTAAATAATTATGGTAGTCCTCGAAATGAGCTATCCCATGAATATAATTTTAATATGTTTGGGTTTTATTATGCATGTGTTTTTTTAGTTTTATTAAACATAGGTTTTTCACCAAAAATCAAGCTCTTTATTTTGCAAATGTGGAAAAATATCAAATTATGAAAATATTTTTTTTTTAAATATGTTTGTACTGGGTATTGATGTCCTTGATCCATTAAAAAATAATAATAATTTCGATACATAAATAAAAATTTATGTTGTATACAGTCTGTCTATGTCTGAATTGCAATTGGTTTGACTTCAAAACTCTATTAAGGAAAAAATATTCAATTAAAAACTATGAGACAAAATTAAAGTGCTATATATTGTAGTAACAAATCTAAATTTGAAAAAATTATGATTGTATCCTTCATACAAAAAAAATTATGGTGTATACGATGAGCGTCACTTTTTAAAAATATTATTTTCTGAAAAAAACCAGTTTTTGTGGGAGATTGAAAAAGAAGTGCAATATTATTCCAAAAATTTTGAAAAAATATATTTTTAGAATCTAAATACAAAATGGGATGAGACTCTAGTTTGCATCATCTTCAAATTCCTCACGGTTTAGCCGCTATAGGTACCCGAATGTGAAGATTTAGTTAAACATAATAATTTCAGTGTCCAGTTTGGCCAAAAATTGTAAACCACTATTGTGGGATCACCCTTAGAGAGGAGATATTTTGGAATAAAAAATCAAGAATATAATGGATTAAAGAAGACAATAAGATTAACTATTTTCTTCTAATTCAATAAAAGGAAGGAGAAGTAGAGATGTTATATCTTCTATCTCTTCAACTCAAGAAAGATATATTTATTTATTCCAATAAATTTCAAAGGAAGCTATCTTCTATTTTTTTTTATCTTTGTTCAAACGAAAAGGCCCTAGAGATTTAGTGGAAGAACAACTCATTTCAAAGTGCATTCCTTAATTAGTTTATATGGATTCAAATAATATTCTAATGAGACTACCTTCTATTAAGGAGATTGATATGTTTATTTTTTAAATGAAGAAAGGGATATCCCTAGGTATTGATCATTTTCTTATGGATATTTTAGAGGAATATTAGGATATTCTAAAAATTGATTTTTGAGTGGTGCTTCATGCATCCCAAGTAAATAAATAAATTTTTGAAGATAATAACTCCACTTTTATAACCTTCAATATAAAAAATAAGGGGTTGATTATTTTGATAGTGCTACCCCATTGTTCTCTATAATTTTACCTATAATATAATCACCATGCACATTGAAAATCATCAGAAATATTTCTTAGACTCTTTGGTTTCTTCTAAGTAGGGTAATTGTTTTATATAATTAACTAGATATTAGATGGTATCATTTTTATAATGAATCTATTTACTATGTCTCTAGGTCAAAGAAAAATGCCATGTTAAATAATTTATACATGGCTAAGGACTATGATAGATTTAGGTGGTCATTTCTTAGGAATTTATGTTATTTTATTTCAATTCTTTCTTATGATTTATTGATTGGGTCATTAGTTGTGTCTCCTATTCATCCTTCTCAATTATTATTATTGGTATTCCTTAAAAAAAATTAGGTTCTAGCAGGCTTCCTCAAGGGGATAATTTTTCCCCTTAATTTTTAATCATGATGGTAAAAGTTTCGGATCAATTAATTGAGTCCAAGAGATAAATCTATCATTTAGGCTTGGTCTTGGTCTAGGGGTCTTGAAGCTCAATCTCATATTGAATTTTATGGATACAAAGCATTAATGGAAACTATAAGAATGAGTGAGTTAATCAACGTCAAAAAATCTATGGATATATATGGCTACTTCTAGATAATATATTAAAGATACTAAATATAATATATTCCTTTTTTAATAATAATGTATTTATCCAACATTGAATTTATCATATTCTTAAGTTTAGTTTAGAAATTTTTATTTTTATTATTTGGGGATTCATTTAACATCTAGCATCCTAAAAAGATATCAATGGAACTGAGTTTTAGATAGATTGTCTATGAATATTAGTCACTAAAAATTTATATGACCATCCTTTTGTAAAGTATTAAATCTTTAAAATCTTTCATAAAATCTCATCATAATTATAAATTTGTGATTTTCTTATCTCGGATGTACTTTATTAATGAATTTGATTATATATCCATAAAGGTCTTTGTGAAGGAAATTTGGAGAACTAAAGCTAGAATTTTGTCAACTAGGATGATGTTTGTAGTCCTAAATGTAAGGGTTTCCTTGGTCTAAGGCACTCTAAGTTCATGTTCCAAGCCTTAGATATAAAACTATATTGGAGGTAGTGTAAGTACATCCAAAATAAATATGGATGAAAATATTAATTTCAAGTATTTGGCTAGATTTGAAAATGAGGATATATTTTGTAGGATAGGGTTTTATAATTTGGAATACTATAAAGAAAAGGGTTTTTTAGTTAAGGATAATTTGTTTAGATCGTTTTAAAAAAATGTGATAGAGTTATTTTATATAAATATTCTTCAGATCTCCACCCTTCAATCCTTTCAATTTTTTCACATTTGTAATCGTTGAGTAAAAATTTTTAAGTTATGTTAAAGTCTATAGTCGTTGATTTTAATCATTCTATTAACCTAGGAATTTATAGGATATATAATATTAAGGATCCCAATAATTGGCCTCAAGGTGTATCTTCTCAAATTTGAGTTTTATTGGCTTCAATTTTAGTTGATAGGCTTTGTAATTCTATAGATGGAACCAAAGTCATTGCATGGGGTAATGATTCTAGAGGAGCTTATCTGTCTATTCTTGACTATCAGTATCTTTAATAGAAGAAAATATTGAATAGAAATTTTCCCTTATGAATGTTTTCAAACAAATTTGATTGGCCTAAATTTAGTCCTTTTATATGGTTATTATGTTAGAATAAGTGCCTCAATTGGGATATTATCAGAAAGAGAGGATTTTTTGGCCCCTGTTATTAATTAATAAATCATTTTTATCTTTTCTTTCAATTCATTTATCTTTATAGATTTGGAGATTATGATGGAGGTTTAGAAATTTCCCAATTATTCATGGCATTTCCTTACCTAGTTTTTGGAAAGTTTGGTTCATCCTCTTGTACCAATTTATTTTCTCATGGTTTCCTAGAATCTTGGAAAATAAATAATTATATGGTAGATTTAGCTAGATAGGAATTAATTCTTCTTTCAAGATCCTAGAAATCTTATTATTTAGGTTTGAAAAAAGATAATGATCTTGATTAAGGAAACTATTGTTTTTGATTGAGGAAAAAATAGGTTTTATAGGGGCCCAAAACCACAAAGTTTAGAGACCAAAATAAGATAGAACATTAGAGAACCCAGAAACAATATGGTTGCATGCCAAATATCAATAGGAAAAAAAAGTAGTGACCAACAAAAACCAATCAAAAAGATAATAAAAAACCAACAACAAAAAACACAACCAAACCTAACCCAGAGACCGTAAAGTCTCAGCCACTTCTTCTTCTAGGTTGTCCAAATCATGAGCCACCATCTTAAGGTTCTAGGTCTCCAGAGGCATCGCATCTAGTCTTTTTTTCATGTTGTCTCTTGTTCTCTTTCAGGGGCCCGATTCCTCTGCCTTATTTCTATTCTTCTCAGCATCCAAATCCACAATAAGAAGACCATGTTGAATGTTATCCATTTTTTCAACCAAAGCTCTTAAAATAGTGGACTTTTTTTAACGATTCTATGGTTATGTTCAATAGTTGCTTTGAAGGTTTCTCTGATCTTTTCAACCTCTTTTTCTATGTTCTCGCCATCCTTCTTTAGATTTTTAGTGAAGTCAACCTCTTTTTGGAGGAAATCAACCATAGCCATCTTCTCATCCATAGTCCATAAGACCCCATCTAAATTTTGTTCAACCACTTTAGCTTCTAGGATTTCCATTTTGCTGGTGATAGCCCTATTTTTAAGATTGAGATCCTTAATCTCATGAAAATCCCATTTAAAATTTTAAAAATTATTGACCACTCCCTTTTTGGCCAGAGAAAGAATATCACTGTAAAAATCCCTTTCTAGTTTAAAAATTGGGTCATCAGGATTTAGGTCCGTGGGAGAACTAGGTCTTTTTTCTTTGTCAATGGAGTGGGAAGAGGCAGAGGAAATCTACATTCAAGAAGGTTCAACATTGTCTTCATTCGGAGAGTCCTCCGAATCGGCCACCAATTTTTCCATAGGGGCCTCATCCCTCATCTTGTCCTTTGTCACAGGCACTTCGAGATGAGTTATCTGAGCACCAAAATTTTTATTTGAGGGCTTAACTGAAGGGGCATAATTCATTTTTTTCTAGGAGGGGGAGTAACCTCATCAACCCAATCCGGGTCTAAATCCTTAATATCCTCAGGTGAGCTAGAATCAATGTCATAACCCTCCAAGGCCAAGGCTATGATAGGATTAGAAATAGCCGACATATTTTTGAAGTGCTCATTAATGAGCCAAATAAGGCTAGCATGCAGAACTGGGTTCTTATCAAGATTTTTTCTAAACTTCTCAATACTATTGTTCAAAGAACACAACAAGTAATGGGGGAAATAAACCCTTACCTTATATCTGAAGTGGTTGATTAAAACAAAGTGGTACCCATAGAATCTATTGAATATCCCATCCAACATTATATATTCCATTAAAACTCTGAGAACCTCCCTCCAAATTTTCTTGATCTTGCTAGAATTGAAGTAGCTATTGGAGACTTTGACCAATCTCTTTTTCTCATCCTCTAACTTCGAAAGCTAATAACAACTTCGTTTGAGTATTTCCTATCATGATAAAATTTCACACCATTAGTTGAGAGACTAGTGACTTCTCCAATGAGCACCTCATCCACCAGCACCTTCCTTCCAAAGTGAATTATCTCTCCTTTATTCCAATGTGTAGTGAAATAACCCATAGCCCTGGGGTCTAGACCATGATTTATTTTAATGAAAGGTTGAATCCCTCCCTTCTCTATTTTCTTCTAGACCTTGGAATTATTTTTATTCTTTATACATGCAGTTAGCTCAACTCTTTTCCTGCTTCCTCCCATTGTCATAAAACTCATGTTCTGATAGCCCGCCCCTTGAAAATACAAAATTATGAGTTCCTAGAAAAACCAAAGTACCCAAAAAACATGCAAACTCTTCCCCTCTATCATATTAATTATGAATCTACCATCAGATCTTATGATATCTTGGTACTTGGCACCTTTCTCTTTAATCATCTTTAAATGCTACTTCTCTCCCATGAGTGCAATCATAGTTTATTAGGGCTCTAACATCAGCATCTAAACATTTTTAATTCTACATGTGCATCACCTGTCTATTCTTCTTTATTCCCTCATTGGAAAAGAAGTCCACCACACCATTCCCTTCCCTATAGATATGTGAAATTTTAACTTTTTCAAAGTTGGATAAAGTAGCCCTAGCTTCATTAATCCAGTATTTTATAGTCCATGATGGGGGGGAAATGCCAAGGAGACAACCGATGATATTTTTTTAGTCGCCCTCTATCCAAATATTCTTAAAGTTCATAATTTTTTCCAAATTTATGACTTGGTAGGCTCCTATAGCTTCAACTAGATGATTTTTTTGTATCCCCAAAGAGACAGTTACTGCCGCAATAAACATGACTTTAGGAAAATATTTTTACCAAGTATTCACTTGAAGAATCTCTTTACATGTTTGAGTTCCATAGTTCATTCCTTTTGGATCTTTCCTCTAATGTTTCTCAAATTCAATATAGATGTTGAAAGAATTTTTTTAAGAAGGCCAATATGATTAACAAGTGGACTCCTCTTATGGGATTCTTAAAAATTAATATTGGTGTGTCCTTAAGGGAAAATCTGCATGTTACTAGGATTGGTGGTATAGGTTAGAACAATAAGGTTTGGTATAGTTTTTCTACACTATTTCAATTAGATATTGCACTAATAATCAAATGGAGGTTTGTGCTATTCTTTTTCCTTTGATAAAACCTTGTAAGTTGGGGTGCAAAAAAGTTATTTGTGAGATAGATTCTCTAATTTTGATTTCTCTTTTCAATAAAAGGGAATCTAATGATACTCCATGGAGGTTGATTTCTTTAGTTGAGAAGATTCTTTTCCCCATTGCTCAATTCAATTCTATTTATTTCATTCATATTCCTAGGAAATGCAATATGACGGTTGATTTTTTGGTCAAATAGGAATTTATTAATGATCATAATATGAATGTTACGGACTAGGGGTCTTTTCCTTTAGATAAATCCAAGAAAGTTCTTTATCTTATTCATAATGTTCGAGCCTAATAAATTTATCTTCAATCCCTTAGGGAGTATAAACCTTCTTCGGTACATAGAGATATGATCTATTAGATGGGTCATATCCTAGGAATCCTTTTTAACTTGTTCTTATCTTAATTTTTTAATAGTTGTGACTATCTAGAAATCTATCTGCTATAATTAAATGTAGATTCTTTTATATTATTAAAGAATTCTTCAGATCTGCAAAGACAGATGATCAAGCATAATCAACACAAATTTTCTCAAAGCCAACATGCTAATTAGATGAAAGAATTGTACATAATATAGGAGAGTATCAAGAATTCAAGCTCCATGAATTGATGATAGGACTCCTCAATCAAGTTATCAATCTCTTTGAATTGAGGATAGGACTCCTCAATCAGGAAAATCAATCTCCATAACTACTGCCTAAGTGTATGATCAAAATTATACACTTACAACCCCACTAAGAATAACTTAGGTGGGAACAAAAAACAATGGAAATTTGAGTCTCATGAACAAGGCCTCGTAAGGTACTCATTTACAATGCAAACTCTCAAATAAAGTGGAGAAAGATAGAAAACCCAATGGGAAAAAACTATCCTCCAAAAAAAGAGTAATAATAGAAATTTTATAAAACAAGAGAAGTAATACTGTAGATCTTGCAATCACTTAGAGAGCATGTCCTTTTGACTTCTCTTTTTCCTTTTTAGTGTCTTAGAAGATGAAGATCCAAAATTTACAATCTTACTTTCCTCAATGATTTGAGTAAGATTGTTTATGTATTTCGTCATACAGTCAAGTTCACTATGCCCCAATTTCTTACAAAAGGAACACTTGACATATTTCTTAGTATTTTCCTCCTCCTATGAATTTCTCCTTTCTATTTCCTTATCCTTTTTGTCTTCATTTTTCTTTGTCAATCCTTCATATTTTACACTTTCTACTACTAAAGCTTGTGGCTTGTAGGATACTATGGCCCCCATCTAGATGAGTTTATCTTGTTCTCTGACTAAATCAACAATAAAGTCATTTATATTTGGCATAGACCAATTAGAACTGAAAGCCCTTTTTGTAGAGTAGAACGTTGACACAAAAACTGAATAAGAAGATTCCAACTTGGAAAGAGTTGATAAGATGAGTTGATTATCTTTCTTCTCAATTCCGCATTCCTTAAGTTTTTGGCAAAGTGATTTAAATTTGGTGAAATATTCTTGTAATGTTGGGTAATCACTTGGACTTAAGTTGATTAATTCATTTTCTAGCTCATGGCCTTTAATATCATCAACTTTCCCAAATAATTTTTCAAGAGCTGACCATACTTCATGTGGGGTTTCTAGTGCCTCCACATGAAATAGAATTTATTTTGAAAGACATAAAAACAAGAATCCAAAGGCTTGGTCACACTTATTGAACCACTTTACCTTGTCCTTGGCAGCATTTGGTTCATTTTGAGTACCCATTGTAACTCTATACAAACCTTTGTTCTTGAGTGTAAGTTGTACATCCAGTGCTTCCACTCATGGTAGTTAAAAGGTGTAAGAGGTTTAATTACATGATTGGACTCCATGCTTATTTAGGTTTACAAATTTTTATGATTTTGAGAAAATAAATTTTGGAGTATCACAACTCTCTCTAATATACCCCCCTTTTTTAATATTTTGACTTTCCCCCTATTTGACACTTTTTTTTAGTGCATATATTTGCATATAAGAATGATGATAAAAAGACACTTTATATATTAGTGCAAAATAACCATTATTAAATAGAGTTTGAAAAATTTAATTTTCACTATATTGCAAATTTACACCAATGAAATTTACATTTACAAAACAGGAAAAAAAAATATTTTTAAAGAAATTCAGAGAGAATTATAAAAAAAAATTAAGCCCTCATGGGCTGGAAGGAAACAGAAGCTAATTTCGGGCATGCCCTCTCAGCACACACTCCAAATCAAGGCTTTCTCCTTATATAAACGCCAAATTCGGCCTGAATTGGCTTGTAAAAAACTCTGCAAAAGAAGAGGGTTTCAATGATGGTAGAGGGAGACTTGGGCGCTGCCTCTGAAACATAAAATTATACATTCAAATGCAAAAAAAACAAGTCCCCCAAACCACGTTGAATTTTAGGCCTCCCTTGCAGCTATCACTTTGATCTGCCTTCACTGATGGGTAAACAAGCTTTGTGGTGCCTTTGCACAGCAAAATTGTGCCCTTTACCTATCGTTGTTGCTTCAATCGCCCTTCAAAAGTTTTCGCCAATGCTTGATAGGTCATGGGTTGCCACCTGCAAAAATAGCACGGGCCTCTCTGTGTTGAATGAAGACACGGGTTTGAAGCAGCCACGTACGGGCACAAACTGAGCACCAAGCACCTGATATTAATGCCTCTGCTATGAAGAATAGAGTCTTCACATCTGCATGATATTGAACATAAGTTAATAGAGGCTGGTTGCGATGAGTAGTGCTTCCCTCACGCAGTGAGCTGAGGTGAAATTGCGGTGCACAAATTGTGTATGCAAATGAAGATCCATAGCCCTTCCACATATGGAAAAGCAAGTGCAATAGAATGCAAATCATGGTCTGAGAAAACCAGCCCTTCCCTTACCAAAATCATGCCAAAGCAAAGGAAAAAATAACGCCTCAAACAGATGAATCAAAGCACCTAGCTCTTCAATGCATTCGCCTATGGCTTGAAACTATCTTTGATGGCTCTGATATCATGAAGAATTCTTCAGATCTGCAGATCTGTAAAGACAGATGATCAAGCACAATAAACACAAATTTGTTCAAAGCTAACTTGTTAATTAGATGAAAGAGCTGTACATAATATAGGAAAATATCAAGTAGTCAAGTTCCATGAATTGAGGATAGGGCTCCTCAATCAAGTTGTCAATCTCCTTGAATTGAGGGTAGGGCTCTTCAGTCAGAAAAATCAATCTCCATAACTACTGCCTAAATGTATGATTAACACTATATACTAACAATTATGCATTTTTTTCTCTCCCTAAAAAAGTAAAATATTAGACATATAAAAGATTTATAATCATTTTATATATATATATATTTTATTTATACTCAAATCATTTTTATTTCATATTCAAATTGAAATGTAAGATACTTTAAATTCCTTAACTACTTTTATCATGTTCACATTATTTTTCGAATATAATTATTAAACATAAAATACGCTATGTTTGAAATAAAACCATTCAAATAATCAATATAACTATAAAAGTTACCCTTGCTTTGACATTAATCTATTCAGACAATCAAAATGTCTATACACACCCCTATCAAATTCTCTGCGGTTCACACAAATATACGGTCTCTTATAAGCATATACATTGTCTTCTGCTTGTAAGGGAGAAAATACTATCATATGAATTTTTGCATTAGAATGTAGATAAGATAGTTCGACAGCTGAAGACGACCTATAATTAAGAGATAATCACTGATTCAATTTATTCACTACTATCTATAATCTCGGATACAATGATTTCATCGATATTTAATTCATGGCATACAATCCACACTAAAGCTGAGTCCCTTCACCCTTGGTGCAAGTATGGTCTACTGCTTGTGTTAGTTTCGAAGAAGCATTTCCCAAGGCTTCGCTTGGTTCTCTTTTATAAGTATACAAACAGGACGTAGCCACGAAAGCTACAAAGTTCATGATACTCAGAACTACTAAGAAAGCATAAAAGTAATGGAGGCGTGAAGCATTCAGATTATCGAGTATCCAACTTTTGTGTCCATGTCTTCCAGTAATGTGTACTACAACTGTTAGAATACCACTGCTGAGAAAGGCGCCAAGTCCTTGAGAGGCTGCATACATTGCATTTCCCATACTTCGCATAGTCTCTGGAGCTTGATCATAAAAGAATTCCAGTTTACCCACTTCCACCATAACTTCTGCTATTCCCATTATTACTAACTGTGGAACAAGAGTGAAGAAAGTTAGAGGAACAATTGCATTCATATCCTCTGCAATTCCATGGCTTTTAATTACATTTAACCTTACAATTTCCGCTACAACAGCCACTACCATAGCAATAGTCTGGAGTACAATACCCACACCAATCCTTTGCAGTATAGTTATGCCTCGTGGGTTTCCTGTGAATCTTCTGGTAAAGGGCACTATGAAGCGATCATAGATTACTATGGTCAACAGCATTGGTATTTGAAGAAAAACACCAATACTACCAGTAGGAATTTGAAATTTAGAGCCCATATGCCTATCCATTGTCATTGCCTGCTTGATGAAGAGAGTTGCTGCTTGTGATAATATTGTACTGGGAAATATAACTGTCAGCCAAATTGGAAGAACTCTTATCACAAGCTTTGTCTCCTCTACATCTGTCACAGAGCAGGGATTTGAATGTCTCGAATTTAACACTGCTGCTTTATCAAGAATTCTGCAATACACAAATCAAATCATCATTTTAATTGTCCAGATGTCTTTCGTCTTATAAGATAAAATCTTATACAATTTTACAAACCTGAGGGTTTTAGTATGAGCAATGGGGTATCGGCCTTGGCTAATGTATTCTTTTGAGTCCACTTCATGAAGACAAGTTGCATTTTTAGGAACCTGCAATTTCCAATTTTGAACCATCCCAACAATTACTTTCCCAACTCGCTGCAGTGGGCTGCCTGCAACAACTTTGTATCTATAAATTGGAGTTCCTATCATGAATAGAACGTAAGCTATTAATATCAATCCTGTGATAATTCCATAGCCCACTCCCCAACTGATGTTGTCTTGAACATACACAATAAATGTCTGACCAAATAGACTGCCAAAGAATACTATAAAAATCCACCAGTTGAAAAATGAGTTCTTGTACATTTTCTCCTTGGGATGGATATCATCGAACTGATCCGCACCAAAGGTAGCGACATTTGGCCTAGTTCCTCCATTACCCAGAGCAAGAAGATATAATGCAAAATAGAAAATCCCAATTTGCAGAGAAGAAGCCTTTTCACATCCTTCATTTGATGGACATTCTGGTGGTTTCAATGACTTCAAAGATACTGCTAGGGTCACAAGCCCCATTCCCTGCACCAAAAATCAATGTCAAAATAACCAGCAGTTAATGCTTATGCACTGTTGTGAACACGCTATCCTTTAAATGTATACCTCGGTCAGATTTAAACAGTACATATTAAATTTTAAGTTGTTTAAGTGATTCATCTAAAATTACACTAATAGATGGATCTGACTCAAAAAAAACTAGTCTAATTTGTGATGAGTCACCTAAACAGAACAAAACAAGTGTAGAGGGTGGTAAAATAAACCCAATGATAATTTACTGGGGAACATTATGGTTAATAAACCGCTTGAGATCTTCACCTGAATCTCTACTTTAAATACGATGAGCACAGTGCACCAAGTATTTAAACTCTACCCTTTAATACTGTCAATATTTCTAACAGTGAGAGAAACTCAAAATCAGTAATTACCAGTATATAGATACATGAGAAGGCTGCAAATGTCCAAAAGCGTCCCAAATATGTATCAGCAATGTATGCTCCGAGCAAGGGCGTAAGAGAAAGTGTGCCAACCCAGTTCGTGACATTATTGGAGGAAGAAACAGTGCCTTCATGCAGCTTGGTGGTCAGATACACCACTAAATTTGCCCAAACGCCCGCAAAAGCCAACCTTTCAACAAGTTCGTAGCCTATATACAGAAAATCAAAAACCAAATCAGAAACCAAAAGTCTCCTAAGAAAAACTAAGAAAAAAAAACAAAAGCTCAAGGTGGGAAAATTATTACCTATAATTAGAGAGCAAGCTCTCCAACCTCCACTCTTTGCTCTTACACTAGGTTTTCCTTTAAAATCAACAGAGCCGTCAGAAACAAATTCTTCCATTTCATTATCCATGAGCAGCTTCTATGGAGTAGCATGTACAATTGTTGAGACTAGACAGTACGATGCCTCAAATCATGAAATCAACTCTTTCTAAAAGTCGCATTCCATTCTCGGTGAGACGTAACAACTACTACCTAGAACGATTTAAAATGCCTGAAACGTATATTGTTTTGGTGTTTTTTTTTTTCGACAGAATACCTTTAAATCTGTGAAAGACAAATTTGGTAGAAGTTGTTGGATTGTCTCTCAAATGCATTACTTTATAGATTATTTTAGTTTATCATACGAAGTGTAGTTGGTAGATCAGAACTACATAATTATTAGAAAGAAACAAATAGCTAATAGCTACGGTTGTTCTTTAATTCTGCTTGACAGATTGAAATAATTGGGATATTTGCCCTGGTCCAGATGACGGGAAACTCGATATGTAAGTAACATATAATAATCAGTATGGAAACCCTGCCGACTGTCTCTTACAATAAACTATTATTCTACGCCGCGTTTTGTGTAGAAATCGGTGGAGTTTGTTGTAATAGAAGTAAAATAAAGTCTACAAGCAAAATTGACTACTCAACAACCCAAACATGGCATTTTGTTATTTAAATAGTCCATAAATAAGGAACGTGTAAATTGCATAGGCCTTTTCTTAATAGTTTTTCTATGTCGTATACGATTGTCTGCTCTTTATTGTGTATGTGTATTTCTTCACATATGATGTGTAATCACTGAAATTGAATATGTCACATTTTCAACTTCATCCTTAGTTTTTCACTTTTTGTACTTTGTCGATTAATAAGTACCAATAATTACGTAAAATAATGTATTTGTAGTATTATAATTATCTGCGTATTATCTATAACAGATTATTGTTTGGGTAATATTTGATGCATTTTCTTTAAATTCTGATATTAATTATTTGTGATTGTGATATACGAAAAAGAGATGTAAGGTCTAAATTACAGCTTCTATATTACAATGGATATGTGAACTAAAATTGATTTCAAACACTCACTTGGCTACTAAGTTCAATGGAAGAGTGAAAATGGTGGATTAGGGTTTTAGTCCTTTTGAAATGTGTGTGGATAATGATTGATTAATTGTTAGTTGATTTATTTTGGCAATATAAAGATGCATCTAGATTTTTTATGAAAATGTAGCAAACTATTATGATTTTAAGAAAACACAAAATTGAAAGCCAGAAATAGAGTTCAGAAGAGTAGAGTGCATACATAAAGGAACCTGACATATAAGTTTGAAATGGTTGGACAGAGGTGCAAAGCACCCTAGATCTAGAAGTGAAAATGCTCAGAATCAAAATTCATATTTCACTTGGTCTCTATCTATAGGTTCTCCTCCTTTACACTCAATGTCAAAATTTTGTCTATCACTGATAAATTCCACTTTCCCTAATTTGTTGACTTATAGGACTTGAATGCTTTCAATTGAGAAGTTAGGTCTTCAATGATTTTCCAATTCAGTTCAAATCTATAACCTACAAACAAGGAAGAGGGAAAAGGGTTGTGTTGTATAGGGGCTTGCCTAAGTCAAACCTCGTTTTGGTGTTTCCACCTCCACAATTGCTATGATGTAGAAAAGAGTTTACCTTGAGTCAAGTAGAGGCTAAATGATAAAAAAATTATTGTTTCATTGGAAAAGGAGATCTTAGGTCTAAAGGATAGATAACTAAAATGATTTTTTTTCAAGAACATGTGGGGGAATCTAGACCAACAAGGATATGAGATTGACTTACAACTTAAAAGGTGAATTAGTCAACCATAGATCTAGATTCCTTTTGATGTATTTATGTGTGTTCGATGGATTGGAAAATTGATGCAATGATGTAATTATGTAAACTATGAAAATGTAGTTTTAGGCTATGAATTGTGACAAACTAGAAATAGACCAAAAAAAATAAAAAACCTTAAATGTAGAAGGCAGACATAGATGCACTTGGGATTTGAATTTGAGAAGGATTTGGGTGGTCTAGGACACAAGGAAATCATAGACTAATTATGTGTTTCCTATAACTAATTTCATAAGCATGAGATCCTTGGTCTATAGCTTCTTCATTTTGAGTTTGATTGTTAGATCTTCATCTATTGCTGAGAAAATGTAAATTTTGTGAGTTGTCAACTTGTAGGGTTTTGATGCATGAATGAGATAATAGTCTTCAATTTCCCTCCAATTCACTTTAGATCTATAACTATAGACATAAAAAAAGGGGAAGGGTTGTTCCATATAGGGTTTTGCACTAGTCAACCTTGTGTTGGTATTTCTACCTCCACAATGGAAAAATTAATGATAAAAGAGATCTTATCCTTTTGAGGAATAAAGGCTAATTGATAAAAAGTAATGAACTGATAATTTGTTGTAACTCACCACTTAGATTTAATCTTCTTGATGGATTGAATTCACACTCATCACCTTCAAGGATCAATTTTTGTTTTCCTTCATTTTTTTTGAGGACCTACAAGTGTTAGTACTCAAAAATGAAGCTCATGCAAAAAATGAACAAAACTCACATAAAACTTGACATGATGCTTGAGTGAAAAAATGTTGCAATAAATCTAAAAATCAAGCTCTTGAATAATTTTAGGACACTTGATTTTCTCAATTAAAGTATTCTCTTGCTCAATTTTCTTATTAGGATTAAAATGATGAAAATACTTTGTATTTATATGCAATAATTATAATTTTCAAAAAATTAAATATCAGTAGGAAAAATTTAAATTTAAATTTAAAATTATAAATTACTGACACTAATATATTTAAATTTGGATCCCAAATAGGTAGTGTAGGGCACTCTATGCCTAGACTAGATTCCTAATTTTCAGGGATCTAAAGTGTCAAGGGAAATATATTAAATTCCTACTTTCATTTCCCATGTTTGATTTTTTATAAATATTTTAAAATGGTAAATTACACACATAATTAAGAAATTAGGAGCACAATTATGTCCAAGCACATAGGGGGGGAAAAAATGTAGTATGAAATTGTCAAGGGTGATAATTTATGACACTAAATTTAGCCCCCACATTTGTCACATCTCTAATTTTGGTGATGCTTAGTTTTATTGCATGTTGGTTCCACTTCATGGTTTCATGCCTGTGTGTGGTAAATTAAATGACAATAAATGTGGTGTTTTATTTTATAGAAAGTTGCAATGAATGAAATATTATTTTAATTTGGAATAATGCCAAAATGGAAATTGGTATTTAGAATTAATATATATAGATGCTTAGAGTGAAGTTGTTTTGATATAATTTGGATACTAATTCTATGTTTGTTGCTTGAGGACATGCGAGTGGAAGGCCGTCAAAGACCAAGGGTGTGGTTAAGGCGGGGAGATTAGCCACTTGGTAGGGTAAAGTAGGAATGATGCTCTCGATCACACCACATTTAGAATCATATAAATGCATCTAGCAAGTGTTTTGAGTGTTTGCCTTGATTTCTGTAATTGAATTGGTCAATTAATTTGATATTGCATGTGCACACAAATAAGGAAAGTAATATAAACAAATAAATAATAGAATAAATAAATATTCACATGAGCAGCAAATGTTGAGTGATAATTGTTGTTTCCAAACTAGAGAAAACCATGCTCAATATTAACATCAAAAAATAAAAGAATAATTATTTACACTATCTCCTTTTGGAAAAACAATTATAAAGAAATAAATATTAACTTGGAAAAAATAAAATAGGAAGCAAATATATAATTATTTTTATTTATTTTTCCAATTTCAAGATTAGGTTGAGGGAAGTGGGGAAAACCTTTTAAAAATAGGAATTTAGTTCACAGGAAGGAACAACTATTTCTTTATTTTTTATTGACAATGGGTTGCTCTACAAGAAAACTAGGAAAAAGGGGAAATTCTCTTTGTCTATAGGTTTTGGCTCGAAAGATTGGTGGAATTGAGAAGAAGAGGAAAGCATACGAAGTTCAAGGAGTAGAAGAAATTATACAGAAGGAGACTTCTAAAACTATTCTCCAGGGAATTGCATATTCCAGGTATTTTCTATTCCAATGTTTCTAGGAATCTTTGCCTTCATGCTGGAAATATATCTCTGTGAAAGATTAAGTGACTATGTTGAAGATTATATGTTATTTTCTAGTATTTAGTGTTGCTGCATGGAAATTCCTAGCTCAACTGTATTACATTTGTGAACTTCTATAATCTACCTTTATCTCATTAAATCCATTATTGGCATCATGTATTCCCCAACCTCCAGATCTCTGTTGTTATGAAAACCAAAACCTGATAATGCAAAAATATTTTTGTATATATATATATTTATATTTATAAATCAATGACAGTATACACATGTAAACTCATATATAAAACATATATTTGAAATTTCATTTATCTATCCCTTGTCGTGGCCTGTTCCTTCTTTAATTTTGAACCTTGACTTGGCTCAAAAATTGAGGCCAGTGACCCCACCGTGGACCCAATGGGGAAGCAATTATGTGCAACTTGCGCCTCTTAGCCTGTGGGGTGATGCAACTCCCACAAATAGCATCCCCATGTGGGGATCTGCAGCCTATCAAGGCCGGCACCCCCATTCATGGGGCATCAACTTTGCAACTACACCTTTTGTTTCTTCGCATGTAGTCCTTATGTTCCTCTTCTGTAATGCTTGTGATTTAGTAATATGTTAATTTTTATGAGTATAGAATAATATATGTTATGATGAACAAAAAGCAAACAAATTAGTATATCAATGTGTATATATATATATTGATATATATATGTGTATATATATTAAATTCCATTTTTAAATCCGAGTGATTCCTATGTAGGAATATTAGATCTAAATGTACGGTTATTTTGTTAAAAAAAGATAATATTCCTTACAATGGTATATTTAATAACTTAATGCATGTGTGATTTGTGCATATACATCCTTCTATTGAATGACTGTATTTACCTTCATGAATTAATAGCCTAAAATTTTTTCTGAAATCCAGTCAATATTTAGAACCACTAAAACTCGGTAACATTTATTTAACCATGTATTTAAACTATTGGCTGCAAAAGATTTACTTTAACTTGATAGAAAATTTGTTGAGAATAAATTGCTAGAAGTATAATTGAATTTTCTTTCCTCATTTCTTTAATATCTTATGTTTATGATTATTATGTAATTTTTTTGGAATAAATAACTCCCCTTTATAAAAGGAACTTACCATGATTCACCTTGTATTCCTTAAAAAATTCTCAAAATCTTCAGGCCGGATAAGCCCTCTTTAAACAAATTAATTTCCTTGGCTTCAAACCTATAGTGATTTTACAAACATGGGTTTTGTTTGAAAAGTAGAGATGAAGTAAGATATATAGGTACTTGCTATACGATGAAATTTGACTGAAGTAAACAATGAAAACTATGAAGAAAATGTGATAGTTCTTTATTTCCTTAGAAGTTGTCATGTATTTCAATTCCATCATGAGATTGCCTTGAAAGGAATTTATTTGTGTTTACCCATTTAATATTCCACATGGTAAAAGGTATTTGAGTTTTTACATTAAAAATTTGGTAAACTTCTGGGGCAAGATGTCGAATGTTGGTCCATAGAGACAGTAGTTTATCCTTTTCATAAACTATATTTTTGATTTTATGTATGCTTGGCCAAGCAATGTACCATTGAAATAGATGGATTAAAATCCTAGATTTTATGTATTTTTTCTCTACCACATCCTGTTTATAAGAAATATGTTTTTCTAGTTATGAATGCATATAGGTAAAAAGGAATGCATCGAGAGTACCCTCGTACTTTGTTGTTCCAGGTTGCTAGGCTCTTCATGCAGGGTCAGGGATTTCTTTGAGTTAGGAAGAAACTCGGGGAAGTAATGTGCTTCATGGTTGGGTGGAAAAGGCACCATAACCACACTCTTGGGCTCACTGTGAGAAGACCGATGGTGTCAAGGTGGATGAGGTTCAGAGATTTATTTGTTTGGATAAAATTCATATTTTGTACTTGTAATGTATGGCTTGAAAGTCAATTTGTAAACTGTAATACCTTGGATGTAACATTTGTTGTATATTTGATTTTGTACCATGAAAACAGATGATTTGTAACACCCTATGAGGTGTATGTAAACTCAACTTGAACTTAATGGAATTATTGTTTATTTTTTATTAGGAACACACGTGGATTCTCATTTTCTTCTGTTCTTGTTATCTCTAAATCACTCCTGTAATTTCCATTGAAAGTGGGAATGGTCATATTGGAATGTGTTAAATTTTTGTGCTTTACAATTTGGTATTAGATCGAGTAGGTAAAACTCTTGGACCTAAGAGTAACTATGCTTTGTGTGGTGTGTTTCCAACATAGATCCATGGATTTTAGAGCCTATCAATGTGAGAATCATGTGGGTGGATCCCATGGTGACGTAAATGATAGGTTGGATCAGATTCTAGTTGTGTTGAGCCGACATGAAGTCAAGCTTGATAGCCTTGAGCAAGATAGACACGGGGGTACAGAAAGACCAAACTCTGAAGGGAATGAGGAAAATACAAACGGTGAGCAGCCATAGACTAGAGAAAACCATAATGGGTTAAGCAAGGTGGCTCAGGAGTTGGGTAAGGACCTTAAAAAGGTCACCCCACCAATATTTGATGGTAAAACAATAGGGGACGAAGAAGAAGCTTGGGTCATTCAAATGGAGAAGTATTTTTATCTATGAGATTTTTCTAATGAAACTAAGGTTGAATGGGGTTCCTACCAGCTCACCAATGAACCTGCCACCTGGTGGGAGAATGAAAAAGCTGAAAAACAATTCTTGCAATTGTTTAGGAAAAGATGGTTACCGCAGTCCTATTTTGATAAGAAGATGACTGAATTCCAAACCCTCTCACCAAGGAGCTATGACACTAACATAGTACTGGGAAAGGCTCCCCCATTTTCTCAAGTATGTACCCCAATATCAGCAGGATGAGAGATTCCATGTTCATAAGTTTATTCTCGGACTTAGGCCACAAATAGGAGCTGAGGTGGATATACATAATCCTTCCACCATGGATGAGGCTTTTGAGAAAGCGACTAAACATGAGGAAAAGCTCAAGCAAGTAGAAAACTACATGAAAAATCGAGATGCCAAGAGGAAGTCACAAGAGAACCACTAGAATAATCATAAGCAAAGTCAACATAACCAGGACAACAACTACAGGCGGATTAGGAATTTAAAAAGGGGTAATAATTTCCAGGATCGCCAGGATGGGAACCAAAGTAACAATAATAAGAGGGCCAATTATCATAACAATAACAATAGGAGGGATGGCTTTGATAGGCCTAGAGCACCCAATGGAGGATGTTATACATGTGGTGGAGAGAATTATCCTAGTGTGTGCCCTTAGAGGAGCAGTCAGAAAATAAGAACCAACATCATATTCATGCGGCGGTTGATAATCGCCAAGCTGACTATCAGGCAACGCCTATTCGAATGTCGAGTAAGATTTTTGGATGTTCGATTTCTATTTTGATTGATAAATGAGCTACTGATAGTTTTGTTGATCCTCGTATCATTTTTGAATTATCTGTTAAACTGGGTTATATGGCTAGTACTTGGAAAGTTCAGTATGGTAATTGGGTAGAGAAAAAGGTAGAGTAATGCCTAGCCTGTAGTGAACTCGAACTTCCTAGTTTCATGACCTAAGTCAACCTATATGAAGCACCCTTGGGGCCATATGATGTGATTTTATGGATAAACTAGCTTTCTTAATACAAGGCCCTTGTGGACTGTGAGGAGAAAATTGTAACTTGTTTAGATGATCTGGGAAGACAGGTGGATATCCTTGGTGTTAGAAGGCCTTTGGAACTCAAGAAAATTTCAGCTATGCAGTTGAAGAAGGAGCATAGAAGAGGAGGTATCATCTACGTAATCAAGGCCATGGATCTTGATAACCCTCAAGCAATAGTGAAGGACCATGCTATATTGAACGAATTTTAGGATTTATTCCTTGACGAGTTGACTAAATTGCCTCTGAAATGGGTGTTTCAATTTTCCATTGAATTGCAACAAGGGACTGAGCCACAATCTAAATCCTCATACAAAATGAATATCACTGAATTGTATGAACTAAAGGCTTAGTTATAGGAATTACTCAATCAAGGTTTTATAAGGTCGAGTGTGTCTCCATAGGGAGCACCGATCATATTCGTGAAAAAGAAGGATGGGACCTTGAGACTATGTATTGATTATAGAATGCTAAATAAGGTAACCATAAAGAACAGGTATCTGCTCCCTAGAATAGATGATTTGTTTGACCAAATGAAGGGGGCAAAGGTATTCTCAAAAATAGACTTGAGATCAGGTTATCACCAATTGAGAATAAAAGATGAGGATATCTCCAAAACCACTTTTAGGACAAGGTACGGGCATTATGAATTTATTGTGTTATCATTTGGATTAACCAATGCTCTAGCAACCTTCATGAATTTGATGAACATCATTTTTGGGGATTTCTTGGATGATTTCATGTTGTTATTCTTAGATGATATCTTGATCTAATCCAAGTCAGAGGAGGAACATGATAGGCTTATGAGGATAGTATTACAACATCTAAGAGACCGTAAGCTCTATGGAAAAATGACCAAATGCACCTTTTATCAAACTAAGGTGCACTATCTAGGTCACGTGATAACTGGGGATGGGATAGTTGTGGACCTAAAAAAGATTAAAGAAATCATGGAGTGGCCAGCTTCGTAGAATGTTTCTTAAGTCTGAAGCTTTATGGGGCTTTCGGGATATTACATAAATTTTGTTTAGGGATTCTCTACAATCATCGCACCCATCACCGCACTCCAAAAGAAAGAGAAGAAATTTGAATGGAGTGACAAGTGTGAGAAATATTTTCAGCTATTGAAGGAAAAGCTTACCTCTGCACCCATCTTGACTGTGCTAGATCCAAATGGGCACTTTACTATGACAACCCATGCATTAGGTGAGGGTGTGGGAGTTGTTCTCATGCGGGAAGATCAAGTGGTAGCTTATCAATCTCGAAAGTTGAAGCTACATGAATTAAATTATGCACCACATGACTTGGAATTGGTTGCCATTATACATGCTCTTCAGATGTGGAGGCATTATCTCCTTGGGAAGCCTTTTGAGTTGAAAACCGATCATGTAGGTTTGCAATATATTTTCACTCAACCCAACCTGAATGCTCGACAAAGGCGATGGTTGGAATTTTTGAGTGAGTATGATTTTGGAATTGAATATATTAAAGGAAAGGAAAAAGAGTAGTTGACACCTTAAGAAGGAGGAGACATCTAGCCATAATGGTTACAGTAAGATCTACCCTCTGACAGCAAGTGATTTCGGCTTTGGCAAGGGATCAGCATCATAAAAGGTGAAACAGGCCCTAGAAAATAATGTTTCAGATCAAAGATATGATGGTTATGTGTTTGAGTCAGATGGTCTTCTAAGGTATCAAGGGAGAATGTATGTACCCAATGCAACTAGTTTGAGGGAATTGGTAATGGAGGAATTCCATAATGCACCATATTCAGGACACCTAAGTGTAACAAAAATGGTAGAAGGACTTAGACCCTTGTATTTATGGCTAGGACTTAAGAAATATTTAATATCATTTGTAGCCCAATGTTTGGAAGTCCAATGAGTTAAGGCTGAGCATGTACAACTGACGGGACTATTTTACCCACATCGAGTATCAGAATATAAATGGCAGGTGATCATGATGGACTTTATTCAGGGGTTTCCCATGACTAGGGCCAAGCATGATGTTATTTTGGTTGTGGCTGACAAGTTAACAAAAGTGGCACAGTTCATTTGAGGAAACCTAAGAGATGGTTCTTTGGTGTTAGCTAGGAAATTTTTTCAGGAGATCTTCAAGATGCATGGAGTACCCGAGATGATCATTTTCGATCGTGATACTCGTATAACTTCCAGGTTTTTTACCATGCTAAATTCTTCCTTGGGAACTAAACTAAATTTCAGCTCTACATATCATCAGTAGACTAATGGGCATACTGAGAGAGTGATTCGGGTGGTGGAAGATTTTCTTAGAATGTATTGTATGGAACAACAACATAAATGGGGAGAGTACTTGCCTCTAGTGGAGTTCACCTACAAGAAATCCTATCATGCCTCATAAGGCATGGCACCTTTTGAGGCATTGCAAGGTCATAAATGCCGCACACCTATCAGCTAGGATAGGGTGGAGGATCAGATTGTGATAGGACCTGAGATACTTAAGGAAATGGAAGATCAGATGAGACTAATTAAGGAAAAGCTAAAACAAGCTTCTGACCATCAGAGGAGTTTTGTCGATCGAAACAGGACTTTAAGATACTTTTTAGTGGGCGAAAAGGTATTCCTAAGAGTTCGTCCACAGAAGAGTTTGATTTCTTTTGGAAATAATTTGAATCTTGCTCCCCACTTCATTGGTCCCTTTAAAGTCTTGGAATTTGTAAATCCATTTTCTTATAGGATTGCTCTGCCACTAGCTTTGTCCCGCATTCATAATGTTTTCCATGTCTCAGTACTCAGGCCATATCATCCAGATATTACTCATGTGCTCGATTGGCATGCCTTAAAGGTTCTGGATACAGGGGCAATGCTAGTGGAGCCCACCAGGATTCTGGAAAAGAGCAATTTTAAGTTGTGAAATAGAGATACTACAATACAGAGTTCAGTGGGATCAGTTTATTGTGGACAACGCAACATGGGAGGATGCTAATGAGATTGGTAGATCTTTTCCTCATCTTGGATTTTAGCTTGATATTTTATTTTTGCATGTTATGACCTTTGATATATGGATGATATAGACTATGCAATGTGGTTGTATTCTTCTAGCCATCGAGAAAATGTCTCTTCCTAGTGGGGAAGGATGTCATGTCTCTAATTTTGGTGATGCTTACTTTTATTCCATGTGGGTTCCACTTCACGGTTTGATGCTTGTGTGTGGTAAATTAAATAAAAATAAATGTGGTGTTTTATTTTAAAGAAAGTTTCAATGAATGAAATATTGTTTTAATTTGTTATAATGCAAAATGGAAAATGGTATTTAGAATTAATATATATAGATGCTTAGAGTGAAGTTGTTTTGATATCATCTAGATACTAATTCTATGTCTATTGCTTGAGTGCATGTGAGTGGTAGCAGGGTAAAGTAGGAATGATGCTCTCGATCATGCTGCATTTAGAATCACATTAATACATCTAGCAAATGTTTTGAGTGTTTTCATTGATTTCTATTATTCAATTGGTTAATTAATCGATATTGCATGTGCACACAAATAAGGAAAGTAATATAAATAAATAAATATTTGCATGAGCAGTAAATGTTGAGTGATAATTGTTGTTTCCAAACTAGAGAAAACCATGCTCAATATTAACATTAGAAAATAAAAGAATAATTATTTACACTATCTACTTTTGGAAAAACAATTATAAAGAAATAAATATTAACTTGGAAATTAAAAAAAAAAAAAGGAAGCCAATATATAATTCTTTTTATTTATTTTTCCAATTTCAAGATTTGGTTGAGGGAAGTGGGGAAAACCTTTTAAAAATAGGAATTGAGTTCATGGGAAGCAACAACTATTTCTTTAATTTTTTTCGACAATGGGTTGCTCTGCAAGAAAATTGGCAAAAAGGGGAAATTCTCTCTGTATATAGTTTTTGGCTGCAAAGACTGGTGGAATTGAGAAGAAGGGGAAAACACAGGAAGTTCAAGGAGTAGAAGAAATTATATAGAAGGAGACTTCTAAAACTATCCTCTAGGGAATTGCGTATTCCAGATATTTTCTATTCCAATGTTTTTAGGAATCTTTGCCTTCAGGATGGAAATATATCTCTATGAAAGATTAAGTGACTTTGTTGAAGATTATATGTTATTTTCCAGTATTTAGTGTTGCTGCATGGAAATGCCTAGCTCAGCTCTATTACATTTGTGAACTTCTATAATCTACCTTTATCTAATTAAATCCATTACTGGCATCATGTATTACCCAACCTCTAGATCTCTCTATTGTAAGGAAAACCAAAACCTGATAATGCAAAATATGTTTTCATATATATATATATATATATATATATATATATTTATTTATAAATGAATGACAGTATATACATGTAAACTCATACATAAAATATATATATTTGAAATTCCCTTTATCTATCCCTTGTCGTGGCCTATTCCTTCTTTAATTTCAAACCTTGACTTGGCTGGGAAATGGAGGCCAGTGACCCCACCATGGCCCAAATGGGGAAGCAGTTGTGTGGAGTTTGCACCTCCCCACAGGCCTTAACCTATGGGGTGACATAGCCCCCACAAACTGAGTCCCCGTGAGGGGATTCGTGGCTTGTCAAGGTCGGCACCGCCATTCATGGGGCGCCAACTTTGCAACTACACCTTGCGTTTTTGCACGTGTAGTCCTTTTGTCCCTCTTCCATAATGCTTGTGATTTAGTAATATGTGAATTTTTATGAGTATAGAATAATATATGTATGTATATAAATATGTATTTTATATGTATACATATATAAATGACATAATATATATATATATATATATATATATATATAAATAGGTATTTATATTTATACATATATAAATGACATAATATATGTTGTTATGATGAACAGAAAGGAGATAAATTAATGTATCAACGTATATATATATATATGTGTGTGTGTGTATATATATTGAATTTCATTTTTAAATCTGAGTGATTCTTATGTAGGGATATTAGATCTGAATGTACTGTTATTTTGTTAAAAAAATATAATATTCCTTACAATGGTATATTTAATAACTTAATGCACGTGTGATTTGTGCATATACATCCTTCCATTGAATGATTTTATTTACCTTCATGAATTAATAGCGTAAATTTTTTTCTGAAATCCAATCAATATTTAGAACCACTGAAACTTGGTAACATTTATTTAACCGTGTATTAACATTGTTGGCTGCGAAAGATTTATTTTAAGTTGATAGAGAATTTGCTGAGAATAAATTGTTAGAAGTATAATTGGATTTTCTTTCCTCATTTCTTTAATAGGTTACGTTTACAATTATTATGTTATTTTTTTTGAATAAATAACTCCCCTTCATAAAAGGAACTTACAACAATTCACCTTGTATTCCTTCAAATTTTTCTCAAAACCTTTGGGCTAGATAAGCCCTCTTTAAATAAATTAATTTCCTTGGCTTCAAACCTATAGTGATTTTACAAACATGGGTTTTGTTTGAAAAGTAGAGATGAAGTAAGATATATAGATGTACTTTCTATACGATGAAATTCGATTGAAGTAAATAATGAAAACTATGAAGCAAATGTGATAGTTCTTTATTTCCTTAGAATTTGTCATGTATTTCAATTCCATCATGATATTTCCTTGAAAGGAATTTATTTGTGTTTACGCATTTAATATTCCACATGGTAAAAGGTATTTGAGTTTTTACATTAAAACTTTGGTAAACTTTCTAGTCAGGATGTCGAATGTGGGTCCATAGAGATAGTAGTTTATCCTTTTCATAAACTAAATTTTGTATTTTATGTATGCTTGGCCAAGCAATGTACCATTGAAATAGATGGATTAAAAGCCTAGATTTTATGTATTTTGTCTCTACCACATCCTATTTGTAAGAAATATTTTTTTCTAGTTAGGAATGCATATAGGAAAATAGGCATGCATCAAGAGTACCCTCCTGCTTTGTTGTTCCAATTTGCTAAGCTCCTCATGTAGGGCCGGGGATTTCTTCGAGTTAGGAAGAAACCCAGGGAATTCATGTGCTTCATGGTTGGGTGGAAAAGGCACCATAGCCACACTCTAGGCCTCACCATGAGAAGATCGATGGTGTCAAGGTGGATGAGGTTCAGAGATTTATTTTTTTGGATAAACTTCATATTGTGTACAATGTATGGCTTGAAAAACAATTTGTAAACCGTAATACCCTTGATGTAACATTTGATGTATATGTGATTTTGTACCATGGAAATGGATGATTTGTAACACCCTATGAGGTGTATGTAAACTCAACTTGAACTTAATGGATTTATTGTTATTTTTCTAGTTGGAACACATGTGGATGCTCATTTTCTTTTGTTCTATTTATCTCTAAATCACTCTTGTAATGTCCATTGAAAGTGGGAATGATCATATTGGAATGTGTTAAATTTTCATGCTTTACAACATTAGTCGGAGTATGAAGTTACACTCAGACTCGTGCATTAAATTAAGAATGTGTCATAAGGGGTTCAATTATCTAAATAATTAAGAGATGTGATGGCATTGAATCTAGGGGAATAAACAAGCCCTTAGAATTCAAGATTCTATGGCAAGACAACATAAGGGAAAAAGGAACATGCATGTATGAAATGCACTACAACTTGAAAAACACAAAGCATGCCTCAAAAAGACACACGACATAAAAATAACATAAATTCAAAGATTAAAATGTAAACAAACACAATGAAAACATAATGTACAAAAAAATATGCGAAAATACAAAAGGATAGGTATGCCAATCATAGACTAGCAAGATCCATACAAATATTAAAAGGATCCATACATAAGGTATTCATGACTCACAAACTAACAAATCCCAATATTTTCTATGTGAATCAAGAACAAAGGCAACAAAAGCTAGAAAAGTTTGGCATTCACTAGGTGAACATTTTAAAAGGGTACACAATGAGAAATGCACAAGGGCTAGTGAACATCGGTTTTCACTAGCTGTATACCCATGTCAACCATACAAGGAATTATAGCACCAATAATTTTGATTAGGTACTACACAAGTAATCCAAAATATCAATCCATAACATTACTAAGTTTGAAATGTGTGGAAAAAGCTAAGAACATAATGTAATGGATGCCCCCACCTTAAAGTAATTTCTATACACCAATCTATGAGTAATTTCTTTTAGGTAGAATAAAATTATTTAATTGACAAGTGATAAGGTCATGAGAGAATATTTGGAAAGCCATATCCCAATTATATGTTCTGGAATAAAGCTAAATCATGGTAAAGGGTTTCCTCCAAGATAAAGCCACATAACAAGATGAAAGATGATCACATGCGGGATTTATAGATATAGGGTCAAAATATATATTTTTAATATAAAATGATTAGTCTCATAATTGACATCATTCCCCTAGATACTTGTGGAAATAGAAATAGAATGGAAGAATGACAAATGGAGATTCCAAAAAAAAAAATTGGGTCAACATCAAAGAGATGTAAATGTCTTGAAATCTTGAATCATCCCCTAAAGGTAAACATAAGATATAGAATTATCTATGACATAAAGAAGAATGGAGATACAAACAAATGAATGTCATAAAAAAATAATTTCTGATGTATCCTTATGCTAGAAAGAACAACAAGGTTCATCCAAAGAAAAATCACAAACATAAATACACACCAAGTAACACATCATGGGATATCACATCAAGTGTAGGAAAACACACAATTAAATTATTCAAAAATGGTAGTACACATGCAAGATGATCTAAAGCAAATAAATTGTATCCCAATCTTGCTCATCATATATGAAAGGTGGACAACTAGCCAAAGACACTACAACAAGTGTCATACAAGGAGTATCACTAAGTTGAAAAGATGATGAATCAGAAGGATCATCATAATTCCCTACATCTAAATCCATAGATTTTGAGAACAATAAATAAAATTCATTATGCACTTGTTCATCAATTTTTGCATGTTCATATTCACTATCCAAATTTATCACAATTGGTGGTTTAAGGATAATATAAGCCATATGTTCATGTTTCACTCCTTTTTTAGGTTGATACATGTAAATTTTAATGGCATGGTTCGGTGATGGTGGTGAGGTGGATTCATTTAATGATGGGGATGGATGGGTGGGATGGAATTCATTAGGGTTTATTTTGATAGGTGGTTGGTCATTAGGTAATGGGTATGTGTAGGATCACGATGGGCCAAAAAGTGGCGATATGTAAGTAATATGATCGCCCATATGGCTGACAACTTTGTTTTTACCCAAAATTGATGAAACGAAAAGGGTTTTCAGAGGAGATTCCTAGCTTTCCACAAATATAAATTATTCTTTAATTTGAATTTAATAAATAATTATTATTCATTTTCTACTTAAATTACGACTAAAGTCCTAATTGATATACTGATTGAAAAACATCTATAGCTTGCAAACGGTATCACATTTTTTGAATCTGAAGCATGCATCACATTCTACGCTTCACATACTATAGGATTAAAAAAAAAAATTGAATTTCATGATGTTTTGACAAAGTTCAGGTGGTCAGACATACAAGTTTTTATATTTTTTAAAAGTTGTAATAAAAAAATCATAATTAATTATTTTCTTGAATTTTTTTAAAAAAATATATGCATCACATCGGGACGTGATTCCTTTACTTATATCTAAAATCTTATAAAAAATAATTATCATTTTACTGTGGTTAGGGTGGTTAGACAGACATGTACTTCTTATTTTTTCTCTGAAATTTAAGTATGACTGCATTGAAATTTCAAATATTCACCAAATATATATATTTTTGAAAATAAACCTAGTAGTTTAGAAACTACATTCAATTTTCTACATATTCTATTCTTACATATTTTTGAAATAATAGAGATAACTTATTCAATTTTTTATGTCAAGTTGCCTAACTCTGATTTTTTGAATTTTCATCGCCACTTAAGGGCCTATTTTTTCCATGATTTTCCTTCACATACCCTAATGTTCTATTCTTTTTAGCCAACTGGCGAGCAATGATATGACATCTACACTTATGTTCCTTAGCACTTCTATTTATTCTTACATGAGCTTCAATTTGTGAAGGGGTAAGAAAGGGTTTCTCCCCCATCATTCTGTTTTCTTCCTTTTTCGGAGGAACTGAAGGGACCACCAGGGGTTGGGAAACAACCGTATTCTTAGGTTTATAATATATTTTTTCTTTCAGAGGCAAAAAGGTAATTAAATGGTTATCACTTGATTTTTTATATGATATCCGAGGTGGAATTGCAGCATATATTTCTTGTGTAATTGGGAGGATATTTGGTTTGGACATGGGTTCATCCATGACCTATGGGGTGGGAAGAACAACCATAGAAGTCTCCATAGACTGAATTTCCTTGGGTAGGATATTACTAAGGGGTAAATATTCTATGAATTTTGCTTTAAAATTTTGATATGTTATGAAAAGGAAATTCTCACAAGGCTTGATAGGTTCCATAGGAAAATATTTGAACTATTCATTATAAAATTATTTTTTCTCCTAGGGTTTCTTTCATGTGTCATTGTTGATACTATTATGCTTTAGAAAAATAGGATTTATATGTCTTTTCTTTCATTTATTGCAATGCCATTTCTACTTCTAAGTGTATGGCCATTTTTTCCTACTTTAATTGACCTCAATGTTTCTTCCCTCCAAATCTATCACCATGGAGTTGAAGGTTTGATTGCAAAAAAAAATGACACTATCATCAAACAATCCTAAGAAATTTATTTAAAGTTATTCCATGACTATGTATTATATTAATTCCCTTGATGTTGTGGTACATATTTCAATGTTTGATAATAAGATTTTAATTGGATAGAATCTTATATTTTTGTAGGATATGTTTTAAGTAGGGTCATAACTAATATAATGATATAGACTTGCCAGGTTAGAAGGCTCCAATATTTCATAAGGTTCACCTTGTCATCATGTAAAACCTAACCAAATTTGTTTTCCTTTTATAATTTCCTAAAGCTAGCCATGATGAGGTAATATTTCACCACAACCATTAGCTTGTCTATTCCTCCCTTATCACTCTATAATTATGGACATTCTATTATTTTTTTATGTTATAATTCATTTAAAATTCATGTTTAGGTTGAGTTACTTAGGTTACCATTTCCTTTCTTTAATTTTTTGAGCTAGACAGTCTACCTTTTAAGCTCTACTATCTATGTTGAACATACGAGGTTCCATAGTACCTATCCTTAATGGTGGGTCTACATCATGGTGGAATTATATAAGGATCTCATTGAAACTATTGATATGTAGGGTGGTCATACTAGATATTCACAATATGTGGTGTAAGAGAGTTTGGATGGAAACACTCACTATTCCATGCTCCGGGTCACACCTTAGCAACTCCCTTTGGTGGCTCTCTCCACCAACTCAACCTATAGATCCTGACTCATATGCAGATACCCCTAGTTCTACTGGCCATCTCCTCTTCCAAACATGTCACACAACACAACCAATACTTGGTGCTTAACCTTTGTTTCACCCTTGACCCTTAATCTTCCCTAAAGGCCAAATACACACAACACTCAACTAGATCCTTGCAGGGGTGTAAAGATATGATATCATGCTTCCTAGCATCCAATTAGGCTTCTTGAACAACCATTAGTCTCCATTTCTCCATCGCTCCTTCCAAATCCTCACTTAGGGTTAAAAAGGCTACAAGCCTAGAGCCCCTATTTGCTCTCCTAACCCGAGAAAAGTAGATATATCTCCAAACTCGTCAAAAGAACCTCAAATATTTTTCATGGATTCTTGGTCCCTATACCAACCTCTTCAATATTCCCCAAGCTTTAGGCCTTGCCTTGCCGTACACTGGTTTGTCCTTAAACTTTGCAAAATGTAGGGTTTTGAGCCAATTCCTGACCACTCGGTTGGAATGTCAAAGAGTTTGCCTAGAAAACGGACTGTTGGAACCTCCTCCTTCCACACTTCTACCATGGGTTTTGTCCTAGAGAAGTCATCCCTACAAGTTATGTGCGTTTTAGCACAATCCTTCCTAGCCGGGCAAATTCCTGACCACCCGGTTGGATTGTCAAAGATTTTTCCTAGCAAACGGACTGTTGGAACCTCATCCTTGGTACCAAACCATTGTTAGACCTCCTTCCACACTTCTACCATGGGGCTTGTCCTGGAGAAGTCGTCCCTACAAGTTATGTGCTTTTTAGCACTCTCCTTCCTAGTCAGGCATTGCCAAGCTCGCCTAAGAAGAGACTTTCCTCATGATTGCTTGCCTCCTAATGACTCCTAACCCTACTAAAAATATAGGCATGGAGCCTAGCCACTACTTCCAAGATCCCATACACCAAGTATAGGGGAAAGGTGGTCTAGGACTCCATTTGTTGCAGCTTGCTAGTTAGAATTTCCAAAAAAACAAGAACCTAGTTAGCTGAGATTAAAAGCTTTAACCAACGAACCAACTTCCTACAGACCCAACCAAAGCTTGGAAATCAATTAGATCACATTCCCCACATATCAATATTGCTGGTTAATCCATTAACACACTACCAAGAACACAATACAAAAAATTCAATTATTTCCTACTGTCTTCGTTTAGCATTCATGAAAATTGTCAAATTACAAACTTTTCAAACATTCACAAAGCCTTCCAACCCTTCAAATAGGTCGAGGCACTCCATATAAAGTTTCAAAAGGTGGTTATCCTTCCCCTTGGTCAGACATAACCACCACCTTAGGCCAAAATTGCTTAAAGCAATATTTTGGGCTTTATTTCCAATTACTAGAACTTACCCACCATGAGTGTCTAAACTCATAGCTCTTCCACTCCTAATAGATCTTGACCACTACTTGGTCCTAACCTTCAAACATAATGCAATGGTCAACATGACCTTATATAAATGCATAAAAAACAAACTTACTTCCTATTTCTTAGTATTTGCCTAGGTGTTCTTCTAGGTGCTCCTGCACCATTCTCTCCCTCCCTGCACAAACACTATGAAGTAGAAGGAGAGAGTAATGACAAAACAATGCCAAGATTCTTGAATTGATCCTCTTATACCCATGTAGCTTCTGATTCATGCTTATTCTTCCACTTGATAAGGTGCTCCATGTACACCTTGTGTCTTGTAGACTTTTGTACCGTTGATTCCAAGATCCTTTTAGCTTGGTGCTTGTCCTAAGTAGGTAGGGGTATGTTGCTGATGTCCTTGAAGATCTCTTGACTATTCTGGTCCATTTCCTTGACTAATCCCTTATATTTGATCAAGTCAGCTATATTGAAAACCAGTGAGATTCCTAAGTTAGTAGGTAGTTCAACCTTGTATGCATTTTTCCCATACTTGGTGAATATCTTGCAGGGTCCTACTCTCTTCATTTGTAGCTTGGTTGACACTCCCTTCTGCAACCTAGATTTGTTCAGGTGAACCATGACATACTCACCCACTGCAAATTGCACATCCTTCCTTGACAAATCTACCTTCTCCTTCAAATTTTGTGTAGCTTCAGTGACTGTCTTTTTCACCTATTCCTGGATCTCTTTCATGGTCTGATTGAAGTCTTTAGCATATCCACTCCTATGCTCCATAGCTCCAGGATCTCTGAGCTCACAAATACCTCTTGGGTGCATCCCATACACAACCTTGAAAGGACTCTTCCCTGTGGTCCGGTTAACACTATCATTATAGGCATAATCAGCTTGTGAGATTACCATATCCCATATCTATCCATATTCCTTTATTAGACACCTCAGTAGGTTACCTAGCACCCTGTTAACCAGCTCTGTTTGGCCATCGGTCTGAGGATGGTAGGCTGATCCAAAAGATAGATTGGTACCTAACTTGCTCCAAAGAGTCTTCCAAAAGTGACTCATGAATTTAACATCCATGTCTGAAACAATGCTTAAAGGTAAGCCATGAATCCTTACAACCTCCTTAAAGAAGAGATGAGCTATGTAGCTGGCATCATGAGTAGTTTTGCAAGGAATAAAGTGACTCATTTTGCTAAATCTATCCACTACTACATACACACTATCAAAACCAGTCTTGGTCTTAGGAAGGCCTACCACAAAATCCATGCTCACAGACTCCCATGGTCTGTTAGGAATTGGTAGGGGTTGATAAAGACCAGCATTACTAGCTCCTTCCTTAGCTTTCATACACACAATACATTGTTCCACATACTTTCTAACATCTCTTGCCAACTTAGGCCAATAATAAAACCTTTGAACTAGCTCTAATGTCCTATTGATGCCAAAATGCCCACTAAGACTGCCATTATGCTTCTCTTGAATGAGGTTTTCTCTCATTGATCCTTTTGGAACACACAACTGATTTCCTTTAAACAATAATCCACTTTGCAATGTATACTCAGCATATTGACTATGAAAATGATTCTCAAAGTCAGAACATACCTTATAGGCCTCTGAGAAATCTTCATCCTGTCCATAGAGAGCTTTAAAGCTTTCAATCCCTATACTCTTCACTTGTATCTCTTGAACTGTCAACAACCTCCTGCTCAAGGCATCTGCTACCTTATTCATTTGTCCCTTCTTGTGCTTGATTGTGAAGGTAAAATCTTGGATGTATTACATCCACTTCAAGTGTCTATTGCTCAACTTCTCTTGGGTATTCATATAACTAAGTGTTTGATTGTTAGTGAAGACTACAAATTCCTTGGGTAGAAGGTAATGCCTCCATTTCCATAGTGACTGAACCAAAGCATAAAGTTCTAAGTCATAGGTTGAGTATTTCTTCTTTGCTTCATTAAGCTTCTCACTAAAGAAGGCTATAGGCCTGCCCTCTTGACTTAGCACTCCTACTACTACCACTCCACTTGCATCACACTCAACAATGAACAATTTGTCAAAACTAGGTAATAAGAGTATGGGTTGAGTTGCCACTTCTTGTTTCAGTTTCTCAAACCCTCTCTTAGCTACTTGAGTCCACACAAAATTGGTTTTCAATCCACCCTTGATTGTCTCTAGAACAGGTGCACATATACCACTAAATTTCCTTATGAATTTTCTATAGAATTGAGACAATCCATGGAAACTTCTTACCTCAGTCCCTGTTGTTGGTGTAGGCCAATTTATGATTGCTTCCACCTTGCTTGGATCCATCTTCAATGATCCTTTGGACACTACAAAGCCCAAATATATAAGCTCTTGCTTAAAGAACTCACACTTCTCTAGATTGATTGCCAACTTCTCCTCTTGCAACCTTCTAAGAACCAACTCCACATGTTTCAAATGCTCTTCTACTGTCTTGTTGAATATGAGGATGTCATCAAGGTATACCACCACAAATACTCCTGTGAAATCCTTGAGAACTTCATTCATGAGCCTCATGAATGTGCTAGGTGCATTGGAAAGGCCAAATGGCATCACTCTCCACTCATATAATCCATCTGTTGTCTTGAATGTTGTCTTCCATTCATCACCATACTTAATTATGATCTGATGGTATCCACTTTTGAGATCCAATTTGGTGTAGTATTGAGCTCCTCCAAGACAATCCATTAAATCTTCAATTCTAGGAATAGGGAACCTATACCTAATTGTGATCCTATTTATTGCTCTAGAATCAGTACATAACCTCCATTTGCCTCCCTTCTTGGTTGCCAAAACTACTAGTACTGCACATGGGTTGATGCTCTTTTGTATCAATTTCTTATCCAACAACTCTTGCACTTGTCTAGCTACTTCGAAATTCTGATCCGGTGTCAACTTATATGCTGCTTTGTTAGGTAATGAGGCTCCAGGTATGAAGTGAATTTGGTGACTTATAGCTCTTTTAGGAGGTAAAGTTGCAAGTGTACCATCACTTACTATGTCCTTATACCTCTCAAGCAAATTCTCGATTACTCTGGGTATGACTGGTTTTTCAGTCTTATCTTCCTCCTTGGATTGCAACAAGACTACATATCCTTCTCCACCTTCATGTAGGGTGTTGAGGAACTCTTTCCCACTACTAAGTAGCACACTTGGTGTCTTTGACTGTCCTTCATCCTCCTCTGACAGTGACTGCAACTTAAAAGTCTTTCCATCCTTCTTATATGAGATTGTATTCTCCTTTCCATCATACACAACACTCCTATCATATTGCCATGGTATGCCCAATAGTAGATTACATGCATCCATGGGTAAGACATCATAAAATAATTTTTCCTTGTACCCTCCAATGGAAAACTCCACCGTTACTTGTTCATTCACCAAAAAACTTTGCCCTTTGTTAAGCCATGTGACCTTGTAGGGGTTAGTGTGGGGTGCCTTCTTCAATTTCAGTTTCATTACTGCCACCTCTGAGATAATATTGTTTGTGGAACCTGAGTCTACTATGACCTTGCATACTCTACCAAGTATCTTGGACCTTACCCTGAATAAAGCCCTCCTTTGTTTTGGTTCTTTTTTGACCGGTTGTCTGATCAAAACTCTTCTAAACATCAAACTCTCTCAATTCTTAGATTCAATATAACTGACCTTAGTTGCCTTAGGGCTCATGGTGTCCTCTTGTGCATAAGCCACTCTCTTTTGATTGCTTGATGAGGATGCTTTCTCCGAGCACCTATAAGCTGGATATCCAACTTGACTACAATGATAGCATTTCATGTTTGCAAAGTATGAATTGCTCCTGCCTGCTCCTCTTCCTCTATTGGATCCTCCTTGAGAAACTCTACCTCTATTATACCCTCCTCTAGAAGGTTTTTCATTGCCATGATCTGTGGATTTAAACTCTCCTTGGTTTCTTTGGTCATTTCCTCTACCTTGGTAGCCACCTCGTTGTCCTCTTTGATCTCTGTCTTTGCCTCTGCCTTTAGAAGCCTGATCTTGCTTCCTCTTGCTTCTCTCCTCAATCTTGTTAGCCAATTGATAGCATTAATGTACTGTTTTAGGGCTTAGAAGAGTCATCTCCTCTTGGATGTTCCACTTCAAGCCATTTAGATACCTAGCCACCTTGAGACTTTCATCTTCTCAGACATTGGACCTCATACAAAGTTTTCAGAACTCCTCAGTGTAAGTGTTCACATCTTGGTCTGTTTGTCTCAAGCTTTGTCTCTTCTTGTGTAACTGAATTTTGTAATCATCTAGTATGTATGCTTCTTTTACCTTTGCAACCATACCCTTCCAAGTTGAAATAGGCCTCTTACCTTCCTTTTCTCTTTCTGTTTGGATAAATTTCCACCATGTCAAGGCTGATCCTCTCAATCTAGACTTGGCCACCTTTACTCTCTGTGCTTCAGTAACTCCATCACATTCAAAATGGTTCTCCATGCCTTCTATCCAATCCATGACTAGGTCAGCTTCCAACTTCCCACTAAACAATGGTACTCCTTCAAGTGCTTTCCCACTCAAAGCTTTTAGTGCCTTCAAGAAAGGATCCTCTTGTAGAATAGGGTCAGGTTCAGGGATCTTGTCCTCCTCTGCAACCTCTTCTTTCTTTGGTACCCTATTGCTATCCTCATCATCCTTGTTTAGTACATTACTCAATGTCTCCTCCAATTGTGCTAGTCTTTCCCTTAGTCTCCTATTATGATGAGGGTGCAACCCGAGACACAAAAAATCACACAGAAAAACTAACAAATCTTCTTATTTTCAAAGTATGAAATCCTTATATGCAGAGGATCTCCAATCCTCGAGTTCTGCAATACATGCAAATTATAGAAAAGAAATTATAGAAATTCCCCTATTCGCAACATGTGATCTTCTTTCCATAAAAAAACTACCCACAAAAATCAGAAACTACCCCATAAATAGCCCCATTCTTCGTTTGGAACCAAAAACAACATTCTAATTATGCACAAAATTTTGGAAGCCCTAACTCAAGATCTAACCATCAAATCTTCAATGATAATACCTTTTCAGAAAGGTCTTGCGAAAATGAAGTGCCAAAAAGTGGGGCCTAAAGGCTAACCACTTTCGTTTTCCGCCAATTTTCAGGCCCATCCGGAGCCTTTAAGTCCCTCAAAATTAGCTCCAAAGATTTTGTAGGGCAAAAACCAGAAATTGAAACTTGAATAACTTTTGAATCGGGAATGATCTTTGCCTGATTCTTTCACCAAAGCGTTTATTATTCTGTCCTAAAGCTTCCTTTAAATTTTTGTCTCCTCACGCTTTCAAAATCATACCTGCTAAAAATAGTAGTCGAGCAGAAAAAGCAGAAAAGCATTTCTGAAAGTTGGGAATTCTTCTTCAATGAAAAGGGTATCTAGAAATTCAAAAACATCTACAAAAAAATCTAAATGAAAGTAAATATATTTTTGGGTGATGTAGGATTGCCCTTACACCACTAGATGCTCCTGCATCATATTATCTTCTTCTTGGTCTTCAACCTTCTTTGCCAACTCAGAATTTGTCACCATGATTGTGGAACCACTTGATTCAACCTCTGACATACAAGTCACTATCCCAAACCTTTAACTTGCTCTGATACCAATCTAGTGTAAGAGGGTTTGGATGGAAACACTCACTGTTCCATGCTCCGGGTCACACCTTAGCAAATCCATTTGGTCACTCTCTCCACCAACTCAACCTATAGGTCCTGACTCATATGCAATTACCCTTGGTTGTACTAGCCATCCCCTCTTCCAACCATGTCATACAACACAACCAATACTTGGTGCTTAACCTATGTTTCACCCTTGACCCTTAATCTTCCCTAAAGGCCAAATAAACACAACACTCAACTAGATCCTTGTAAGGGTGTACAGATATTCTATCATGCTTCCTAGCATCCTATTAGGCTTCTTGAACAACCATTAGTCTCCATTTATCCATCGCTCCTTCCAAACCCTCACTTAGGGTTAAAAAGGCTACAAGCCTAGAGTCCCTATTTGCTCTCCTAACCCAAGAAAAGTGGATATCTCTCCAAAATCATCCAAAGAACCTCAAATATTTTTCTTGGATTCTTGGTCCCTATACCAACCTCTTCAAGATTCCCAAGCTTTAGGCCTTGCCTTGCCGTACACAGGTATGTCCTTAAACTTTGCAAAATGTAGGGTTTTGAGCCAATTCCTGACCACCCGATTGGACTATCAAAGAGTTTTCCTAGCAAAAAGACTGTTGGAACCTCCTCTTTGGTACTAGACCACTATGAGACCTCCTTCCACACTTCTACCATGGTTTTGTCTTGGAGAAGTCATCCCTACAAGTTATGTGATTTTTAGCACTGTCCTTCCTAGCTAGGCAAATTCCTGACCACCCGGTTGGACTATCAAAGATTTTGCCTAGCAAATGGACTGTTGGAACCTCCTCGGTACTAGACCACTGTGAGACCTCCTTCCACACTTCTACCATGGGGTTTGTCCTGGAGAAGTCGTCCCTGCAAGTTATGTTCTTTTTAGCACTGTCCTTCCTAGCCGGGCATTGCCAAGCTCGCCTAAGAAGAGACTTTCCTCATGATTGCTTACCTCCTAATGATTCCTAACCCTACTAAAAATATAGGGATGGAGCCTAGCCACTACTTCCAAGATCCCATACACTAGGTACAGGGGAAAGGTGGTCTAGGACTCCATTTGTTGCAGCTTGCCAGTCAGAATTTCCAAAAAAACAAGAACCTAGTTAACTGAGATTGAAAGCTTTAACCAATGAAACAACTTCCTACAGACCCGACCAAATCTTGGAAATCAATTAGATCACATTCCCCATGTATCAAGATGGCTGGTTAGTCCATTAACACACTACCAAGAACACAATACAGAAAATTCAGTTATTTCCTACTGTCTTCGCGTAGCATTCATGAAAATTGTCAAATTACAAACTTTTCAAACATTCACGAAGCCTTCCAACCCTTCAAACAGGTCGAGGCACTCCTTATAAAGTTTCAAAAGGTGGTTATCCTTCCCCTTGGTTGGACATAACCACCACCTTAGGCCAAAATTGCTTAAGGCAACATTTTGGGTTTTATTTCCAATTACTAGAACTTAACCACCATGAGTGTCTAAACTCACAACTCTTTCACTCCTAATAGCTCCTAACCACTACTTGGTCCTAACTTTCAAACATAATGTAATGGTCAACATAACCTTATATAAATGCATAAAAAACAAACTTACTTCCTATTTCTTAGCATTTTCCTAGGTGATCTTCTAGGTGCTCCTACACCAATATGCTAATTATAAAATCCTTTAGAACACTTGTAGTAAACATCAATCATCAGAGCAGAAGATTAAGGATTACCCTTTGGATTCACTATGTCCAAAGGACAATGTTAAATCCTCTTCTATTGATTTGCCTTCTATGAAAATAGAGGAATGTTTGTTTATTATTAGTCACATGTTTCAAAACCTGTAGACTTGGCTTAAAATATACCCTCCTCCATTGGTGAATAATTTTGTGAGGAAAAATTTGCTATTTCTTGTGACTCAATTGAATGTTATTTATTACTATCCTACTCCAGCTCCTCCTATCAATTAGATTGAGCTTCATATTTTTCTAGTATGACTAGAGGATGGAAAATTTACAATTAGGCATCAATAGTTTTTAATTCACTTCCAAATTGGAAGATTTGAAGTCTAGGAAGTGAGATTACAAATAGTTATTTCACTTTAAGTTAGTCTGGATGTTGTAGAGATTCCTCTAGACACCTAGTTATGAATTATATTTTATGGAATTTAAAGGGGCTAATGGACCTCCCACAACAATAATCTATTTCCTAACGTTCATTTATAATTTATAATTTTAACATTCTCTATCTACAAGAGGTTAAAATTTATATTTTTTTTCTGTACTACTTGTCATGTGTTGTTCACAAGAAGCAAGATGTGGTGGTTTTGTCACTCTTTCCCCCCTATATTTGTGTATAATTTAGTTTTTCAAGGATGGGAACCCATCAATCAATATTGTTGGGATCTCTTTAACACTAGTAATCATTCTTTTTTTATTATTAATGTTTATGCTTCAAATGATGTTGAGAGATATTCCATATAGGTACTGATTACAAATTGAACTCTTGACACAACTTGGGTTCTATGTAGGGATTTTAATATGATAAGGATATCGTTTGAAAATTTTGGGTTCTTTCCTATAAATTTGTTAGATAGTTGATGAGAGGGAGGCTTGGTTCTACATGCACAATAAGTAGGGGTTTCTTGTAAAAATATTTCTCACTACCAAGATAGTTTGATGTGGTAAAATTGGATAAATTTATGAGCTAGGTTTAATAGGTTTTTAAATAATATTTCTTATGTAATGGTGGCAACTCAATATTTATTTCTTTCTAGTTTTTTTCCTTTACTAGTGAAACCTTTGGTGTATTTTTTTCTTTCTAGACCACTTTATAAGAAGGTTTCACATTAAATATAAGGTTTTCATTCACAAAGACATGAATAAATAGTTTTTTCTCAACACATCAATTCTTAACCACAAGGCCACATCAACCCAAATTTTGGATATTTATAATTTATAACTTTGTACTATGCATGAAACTTGGTATATTTTATTGGTGTATATTTTCATAACTAGTACTAGTCACTTTCTCTACATTTATGGGTGATAATTAGGTTTCTTTGACCACCACTCATAAAATTATACCACCTTCGACCTCCATCAAGACACCGCCACTTTGGAAAGGCAGCCATTTGGTTCATTCACATAGCTTTTCATGTCTCAAATTCACTGATAGAAACAAGTTGCACAATTTTATTCAAATCAAGGAGCACAAAGTAAGGCCATGCTCCATTTTTTCAAAATTTGTCATGTCAAATCCAAAAGGATTATTTTCAATGGTTGCATGCCTAACTTTCATCACCATACACCAAGTGAGTTTGTGAAGGATAACACCTTTTTCAAGAGCTACCTAATATCCTTTAGGAATTTTTTTCAACACTATGAGGAGGTCTTTGTAGTTAAATATTACACATTTGAGTGAGTGGATACCTTACAAAAATGCCTCAATATGGTCCCCTAATAGTTCACTAATTCATAACATAGTTTATAGGATTATCTTATAACATTAAGAGTATTTGAGGGAATATATGTTTACAATGACCAAAAATAAATGTCTTGGGTTGGATGGGTTCCTTTGTAAATTTTACAAGACCCTTTGTGATGTTGTTGGAAATGACCCCCACAAGGTCTATCTTGAATGATTATATTCCAAATATATTAAGAAATAAATTAATAAATAAGATTTTAATTTCCTACCTAAAGTTTGTGACCCTGAGGAGATTTCAAATTTGATAATGATAAAATTATTGACAATATCCTATAAGATCATTGTCAAAGATATTTTTCTCAATCTCTACCATTTTCTCCCTCAACTTGTTCATCCTTAATACATGGGCTTTATTATGTCTAAATTCATCTTGGATAATATTACTAATGAAACACTAAAAACTGGGTTTCATCAAGGTGTTTAGTAAACAAGATTATGAACCACCATTTTTCTAAGGGATGTTTCACTCAATTATGTGTATTGTAAGATGAAAATAACAATTGAAAATGTTGCCTAATTGTTATAGAAACTATGGGTGATGTTTTTAGAGAATAAAAAGTTATGTACTTGGCTAGAAAGTTGTTTTTGAGCTATTGATGACTCATTCTCCTTCAGTAGCAAATGGGTCCTTTTAGGGTTGTAAAAAACTGATTTCATGATCCTATTCCATGATGTATGAACTATCAAATTCCCTATTATTAGCTTCTAGATGTCTATATGCAATTTCGTAGAGCTCTTTTCATAATCTTGCAATGGAGATGACAAATTTTTACAACTTTGCAACTTTGACAATATTGCTCCAAACTTTCTCTTTAACCTATCAATTTGCAATCACACACTCAAGGGAAATTTTTTTTTGTTAATTTCTAGTGAATGGGGGTTTTCCTCAGTGAAAAACCTTGTAGATAATCAAACCAAATTATGAAATGAAGCATGAAAAATGAAATATGTGAATGATGTCACCTTGGATATTGTCTTGTGAAACAAATCTGAAATCTAACATGTAGTGGCCATGAAGAATGTAGATCTTGATCCTTGAATATGATGTGAACAATGGTTGTAAGTAGATCTTCAATGCTACATCCACTTCTTTAGTTCAACAACATGAATGAATGCATTAAACCCTTGACATGATGATATGACTTTGAAATGAAAGATCGACTCTTGAAATCTTCCTTGAAATTCCTTGAATATGCTCTTGTAATGTTCTATAATTGTGTATTATAATTGCTAGGATGCTTCATAAACTTGCTTGATTGTGTTAGGATGAATTTCTAGATTTTGTTAGGAGAAACAATGTGAATTAACCCCTTATTTATACTAAATTAGGAGATTAACCCATAAATTCAAAGAATTAAGGCTGACAACAATTCCCACTAGAATGAAATTCAAAAAGGGGGGTCTCATTAAGGGAGGGCCCATTCGCCACCTAGAGTGAATGGGTCTTGGCTTAGTTTACTAGGAACTAACCCTAGGGGATCAAAAGAGGGATAAAAACCTATTCTGAATCAACTAAAAAGGAAGTTCATGTTAAGGGATGACCCATTTTCTATCAAGGGTGAATGGGTCCTATCTCAATTTACTAGGACAAAAGTCTGCCCAATGAAATATATCATTAATTAAATTATAAGTGTTAGGATACATCTTCAAGAGGTGTAAAAATTAAGGCTTAAATTTGAATCAAAGGGGGTACAATTACCTAAAATTATATAAGACTACCTAGAAAAGTGTGAAAGTAATTTATAACACTTTACAACATTTAAACAAGGTATAAATTTAAATACATTTTTTTGAAAAGGGGGCCATGTTAGGTTTACTTAAGTAGAAATATCCTAGAAAAGTGTGAAAGTGTGTTACAACACTTTACAACACCATTCAAAAGGATCAATTAAGGCATGTTTTATTCAAATAGAGGTCCTAGAACAGTGTGAACACTACTATATTTGAGCAGGTTTTATGATGAATATTCATCAAAATTTTGACAAACTATTATCGAATTTGTGACAAAACACTATTTTTATTTTTGTTGGTGGGTTTTCATTGGTTTATCGACCAAATTTTTTGTGTCGAAACAATGACCCAGAAGCGTTGGTCAACACAATAGAAAATGTTGGTAGGGTTCATCGCAAAATCGACAAAACTTTGTCTATTTATCAATGATAAATCAACAAACATTCAATGTCAATTGTCAATCAAAAAACAACCAAAAAAACAACAATCGTTCGTCAGTATTCCGACGAACATAGTTTAAATTTTTGATGAAACTTCCATTAGAGGTGTATAGCAATCTCATCGGAATTGTTTTTATTTCATCACTATGTTTTGTCGAAATATTGATGAAACACTGAAGTTTAAAAAAAAAAAAATTATTAGAATCCCCTCTCCCTAATCTCTTTGATTTATTGCCATGTATCCATAATCTCTTTCTATATGTAGGTTCTCATCTATCTAGAAAGCACCACCTACTCACATAAAGACCTATAATACTAGAACTCCCATACTACCCACTTTGTCCTCTCTCTTGCTCAGTCTACCTCTATGAAAGATTTATTCAATCCCTGCTATGGACCAAGAAATCCACATGCCAAATCTCTGTACCCATATTATTTGGACATATTACTAGGAATTTTATAACTACACCTAAAGAAAATTCCTCTCTAGTATCCAAGCATCTCGATCCTCCCTCAAACTATCCATCTCTACATATAGCCTACATTACTCTACCCTCAATATCTCCCACTCTCCATGGGGTTGGTCCCAATCTTCCATTGCCTTATCCCACTCTATCTTCCTAGCATCCCACTTTGACATCAAGTTTTCTAACTAAATTATGTATCCTCATTCTCTCTACCTCCTTACTCCTCTTGTGTATTTGTATCCATGGGAACTGGACAACCCTAGTCTTGTGTCTATGATTAATATGATTGTTCCTATGCCTAAGGTTGATCTCCATCATGTCCCCTAGCCTCTTTTTCTTCCTACTCTTCCTCAACCCTCATCCTCTCCACCTCACCAGTAGCTACTTGAATATACTCTTCTAACTCCTTATGATGTGGAGATGATAGGAACACTAGTCTTAATGGCCACCATAAAGTCGTATAATATATAGTAAGTTCTCCTACATCCTCCAAATCTAGTTGCAACACCCATAACACTAAATGTGTTTTGATACATTAAATCTATATGCTATCCTCAAATTTATCAATGCTTCACATACTCCCTCCTCCTATGTGACCTATGCAAAAATATGCCCCCTTCACTATCACACCTTATCCCAAGAAAAAATACCATTACAAAATTTGTCTAGTTTATACCTCACAATAAAGTAATTATATTATTTGATGATGCAGCGTAATATAAAGACATACTATAGATACATGCTATCATCCACCCACTCCTTGCAAGCCCTCTAAGGCCTCTAGTATACCTTAGCAATATCATTTATGACTTGGTTCCAATACACCAATTCCCCCAAGTCCATATACTATGGACATCTATCTTAGGAAAAATAAATAGATCTTATGGCATCTTCATCATTTGACCCACATGCTTCAAAATGGAAATTTCCTTCCATGCCTATATTTGTAGCATGTCATGCCACCTCCTAGACTCCACTCCTCTTTGTAAACTAACATGTGCATATCCCTACATACCTAGGTCAATACAATAATCCCCCACACTCAATTTATGCATCTCTCTTTCATTTGTGTGCATGCACTTGCCATCCCAACTAGAAAATTGCATACCCTTTTGTTAGAAAGCAATATGAAACTGAAAAGGGATACAATCACTTAGGGTAAGTCTTCGACCATGCCCACATGTACACCCATGTTCAAATCCATCTATCTCTAAGGGAGTTTACTACTCTCAAATAGTCTATCTAGTGACCTCAAATCATCCTGTACACTATAACATACCATGTTCCTATGGATCAAGATTCATAGCATCCACCACTAATGCAAGAGAAAATCACCCAAATCCACAAACATACAAGTCACAAGGTTAAATAGAGAGAGAGTCCATTTTAATTTAAATCTAATACTTATTTCATTCATATTAAAATAATTACAAAATTGTTCAAATAGTTGGATCAGTACGTCTAGAGAGGTGAGAGTTGTCTTCTCACCTAATTTTGCAAATGCAGGTGGCTGCCAATAGAATGTTACAAATAGTTGATTGTGAAAAAAACTCCAGCTGTTATGAAATGCAAATGTTGCAATAGTTATTAGTCACTTAGTCAAATATAGCTTGAAAATCCTCACCAAGTGCATTGAAGTGAACCAACAAAGTAATGAATAAAATAGAATTATGGTTATGCAAAAACAATATGTGAATATATAATAAAGCATAGGTAGAGGACTAAGGTGTTCTCCATACGAATGTACCTATATAACATCATCTAATGAGGCAGTTGCATCTCTCAGAATAGTATAGTAGGTATTGGGAAAGCCTTGTATGATGCAAACATTGTCCAAGTACAGTATTTCTGTAAACATGGAAACAATTTATGCTATTAATATTAGGTCATGCACTAAAATACAGGAAGAACTATCTCTACCTCTATGTTAATTTTATGTGGATAATGTTGAATTTAAGCACTACAAAAAACTATTCATAGTCATAAACATTCCTAAAACACAAGCTCTCTCGGAAATGAACACAATTTTAAATTGAATGATTCTACCACATTTAACAAGATCCAAAATCACCCTTTAAAGACTTTTTTCTTTTGTATAAGAAGTCATTTTCCTATAAAGTAATTAATATTTCTCTGAATCATCCACTATCCACTAAAAAAAAGTCATGCAAACCTAGATTATTGCACTTGAGATCGACATGAAGCAATTTTTTTACAGGTCACGTCAAATTATGGTGAGAAAACAAGCCTCTTGACTAGCCTCTCCACTTACACTAGCATTGTTGGGAAATATCCTCCTATTAAAAACCAAAATAATGCAGTCAAACTATCCTTTACCTTAAAGTTTGGACAAGGTGAAAGCATAGCTAGAGGATGTTTATTATCATCCAAAGTGGACAAAAGGATAAAGGAAGAATATTAATAAACATTGAAAAACTTAGGAGCCTAAAAGAAAGATAATAAATTGATGATGAAGTTTACCAAATAGAAGTAGTATTTCTTAAAAGTTTTGTGTAAGTTTCAAATTTGTATTACTACATCTAAAGCAGCTAAAAATGTAATATAAGTTAAGGGAAAAAATATTCCAAGCATTAATATATAGAGAAAACATGCTCTTTCACAAAATACTCAAGTGGATGAGAATTTTTTTCCAATGTCCAAAACTACTATGCAATTGTAGTGTAATGTTATTTCAATAAAGATAGCAAAATTCACACAATTTTTTTATCTCTGCATGCAAATCTAACATCTTTATTGTAAGAATTTATCATGAAGCAAAAGTAAACATATCATCATATAGCTATAAATTGTACAACTCCTCTAAGTATAGATGGTCTCTCTGTAGCTTCAAAACTCATACTTAACCATGGTGTGAAAATTGTGTGATCAACAAAATAAAGAGAGTACATACAATATTGAAATCACTTATCTATTAAAAGGAAATCTACTTGGGAAAAAGGAAACAAATCACAATAGGCTAGAAATTTGTAATTATTCCATATCCTATATTTCACCAAGTCTATAAAAATATAGGCAACAATTAAATCATCAAATATCTTCTATTCTTCCAAAAGAATAAGTTTAACACAAGAAAACTACAACTATTACCTTTCTGCTTTTGCCTAAGATTGTCACCATCATAAAATTCCATGATATTGCTTTGCATTTACATAGACAGGTTCCTGAACTATATCTGATGGAGGTAATAGAAGACCAACTTGTTGCACCCCATGTACATGATGAGAAATCTACATATATTTCACCAATGAAAAGGGTAAAATTTGGACAAGCACTCAAATTTGGTCACAAGGTTGCTCCTGTATGAGGAGCATGTGGTCCACAATAACATGAGCTAGTATTTTAGGTCTAGGCATATATTCTTTACATACTCTCTAATACAAATGTAATATTTTTTTAAAACCCTGTGCAATTTTTGCTGATTGCCATTTTGTTGTGTATTATATTTAGGTTTACCTCTACTTGACATGAAATTCCAAAATCAATACTTTCTCTAAATTTACTAGTATTGCCCCATTTTTAAGTTAACCCAATTTTTGTAAAGTTTTTTCCATTTTAATCTTAAATCTAGGTAATTGAAATCCCTTCACACTTTCTTCACACCATGTCAATTCCATGTAAATGGAATGATACTACAATTTGCACATGAAAATTCATAATGCCTCATCTCCACTCTAAATTGGTGGGTTTTCAATGCATCAATATAGAGATGGCCATAATAAATGAATGATCACAATGGTAGATTTATCTTGCAAACCGAGTGATTGATTATCACCTAGCACACTGCACCATGGCACATAAAAGATTATACATGGAATTTATGAATTTTGTACAAGTGAGGACTACACATGATGATACTAAACAATGCATAGAGATATAGAGAATAGGGAATCATTAGAATATATTGTGATAGGGCTACTCTTATATTGGATATTCTAATGACCTTGGTGATGGACAGTCTTGGCTGAGAAAATGATAGTCAAGTGGAGACATCACATCACATACTTGAGAAGAAATGCATAAAATAAGTGCTTTATACAATATGGTCATCTTTCCACCATGAACTTGGTAGGTCATTAATTAAGTTAAAAGGGGACACTCATGTTAAGCTATTTAAAGTAAAAGTATATCTATCCTTATGCGTGGAATAACTTAAGGCAATTAAGAAAAAAGGATATGATAGTAGTAGATGATACCCTCCAAGGCACTAGAGATTGTAAATGATGGATTAAAATATCATCATGGTGACATTCAAGTTTTTCTAATGCATAGACCATGAAAAGACAATTTTAGAGATGAATGGCATTGAAAAAATGATATCACAATCCTTATACTTCTAAGATGGAAAACCTTAAATAAGGGTTAAGATAAAGGATAAACCAAACAAGACCATATTTTCATGGACTATGATGAAGCTTAAAAGGGCAACCAAAGTTCAAATAAGCAATGGTGATGCAATAAATAAAGGAAAAAGGTTGCAAATAAAGTGAGCTAGAAGGAGATAATAGCATGCTTGAGATGAACCTATAAAGAAGAGATGATGCAAAGGGTATTTTATAAAGTTGTAGACCTTGGTAAAAATGGAAATCATGAAAAAAAATTCATGAAAGAGTGCAAGGACATGAACATTTGATGAGCCATCATGATAGTAAGGTAGAAATGAATAGAGTGCAGTGTGACAGTGACAAGAATTGTTATCATGAACAATATAGTAGTTCAAAACCCTAGTTAAAACCCTTATTTCATCATGAGAGGAAAACCATGGGCATATGGATCTCTTATAAACCCTATAAAAATTTATAGATGGTGATTAGATACAAAAGGATAATAAGTTATTTTCTATTGACAAGTCTTTCAAGAACAAGGTTTTGGTGAGAAAAGGGTAGAAATATATAAAGGACAGTCATAGCCTTATGACTATCATAAGGAAGTTATCAAACTTCTCATACCTTTGTATCACTATGAAAACTATTAGTATTCATTACATACCAATATTCATTGTAGATAATAACAACAAAATTCCAAAACTTCAGGCTTCAAGATCGAGGAAGGTTTGGATCAAATAGTCATTGTAGCCATAATATATAGACAAATTTGCAACAAGCCACTTAGTATAGACCTTCCGACTAGACCCTTTTTTCCTTAAAGATTTGAAATTGGACATAATTCTAACAACTGATAGAGAAAGGATCATATGTATCAGTAATGAACACTATCAAACATAGTCCAAATAGATGAAACAATGGATGCCTTGTAATCTTGCAGAAAACAATGCAGCAACAATCAAAATTAAAACATTACCCTCTTTTATTCTCCTCTTTAGGTTTGGGAGGTAGGTGGGCACTTCCCCTCTGCTTCAAGCTCCTGAAAAATTAGTACAAAAAATATGAACAAAGGAAAAGAATAAGAAAGAGACAAAATTATCTTTGCATATTGGTTTGATGCTTCAAATGGTGCATTTCTTATATTGAAAAGTGCATTACCTTATTGAGATTCTCTTTGTTTCAAGAATAGTTTAATATTCTCTACTTAATAGGACCAACCATGTGAAGGTGGAAGCTCATTTAGCCCCTCTCCCCCCCCCTCACATCACTCTCAATTCCCCATACTTGATCATATAACATTAATCATTCATTCATCCATTAATAACTTATAACATTCATTAATTCATCCATTAATAACATATAAAATTCATTTGTTCATCCATTAATAACATATAGCATTCATTCATTAACACATTCATATTCATTCATTAACATATAACATTCATTCTTTCAGTTTTTACATATTATCAAAAATATGGTTGTCATAATATGATTAGAATCACTTATTCTTTTGTTTCTTTTTTGAAGCTAAAAAAATCTGAAGTGGAGTATCATTTTCTAAATCATATGTCCCCCTTTCAGTTGTTATGCCCTCTACTCATGATATTAATCTATTCCTAGTCATGTACTCATGATTGGACACTGCTACATGGTGGGGGTCTGCTACAATAGAAAAGAAATGTTAAATTGATATGTTTGATTATTATTATTACAAGTATTTAATTAATTAAAAGAAAATTAGAGTGGTGCTCTTTACCTAATGGGGCCACATCATGTTCTCGATCTTATCTTATAGCCTCGTGGTCAACATGCTAAACACCCTCTAAATCCTGATCTAGAGTTGAAACACGAAAGGTTACATTAATTAATACACCATTTATAATTAAATATGTTTAAAATAACATTAGAGTGGTCCTCTTTACCTGATGGGGCCCCATCATGTTCCTAATCTTGTCTAGCCTGATCATGCCCTACATGCTCTAATGTTGAAACATGAAAGGTTAAATTAATTATTATACCAATTGCAATTAAAGATGTTTAATTATATTAATCCATACTACATTTTGTATAGCACATGAATACATCTAGTACTGGGATACACACCATGAACTTCATCTGTAGATTGTGATCCACCCTCACTAGGTTGCATTCCAATGTCATGTGCAGTATTATCATTGCTTGCCTGTTTAAAACAAATAGACACATAATTACTTTATGGTGGAAATTAATATTGAATATATTGCACAAGTATTCAATTTTAAATAAAATTCATTGAGTTTATTTACTTGTGTGTCGGATGCAGTGGACGCTTGTGTTTTCCCAATCAAGAGTCTTAGGGGCTCCATAGCCTTGCTAGAAGGAAATCTTCATGTCCTCTTTTGTGGGCACTCTATTGAATTCAGAACCCTGCAATTTTGCATAAGATCATAAATTTTGATTCTATGGTGTGACAAAACCAAAATTGTTTGCAATTTATTATTTGGATGCAATATTTCATTTATTGATACTTACAATTCGTGCGGATAATTTTACATAACCACTAGAGCCAAGTTTGTGATGGCCGTTTTTTTTCTAGTATTTCCTTTGTTGCCTTTTATGTGTCGAGAAGCCTATGAAAAGTTTTAAATATGTAAAAATAAAGAATAATTAGTATATAATTACATTGTTGATAGTATCACATACCTTCCTTGGCCCGGTGGTGTCTTTCCTTTCCATCCGACACTAGGTCCTTCCACTCCCTCTCTGGAATCATGGGGGGATGTTCGTACTTTTTTTTCTTCTCTAAATGTGACCTAGATTGGTCCCTCATATAATTTAGATAGGTACCAACTTTCTTAAGGACCTTGGATTAGTTGAATTTGGTATTATTGAACATCACAACTAAACGTTTAATGAGCTCATCTTTTAAATCTTCATTTTGGGCATTCCACCATGTATGTATGGTGGGCCCGAAGATCTCCAATGTAACATCATTTAGATGTTTATAAAAAACATCATTTCCTGTGAAATGATCATCCAATCATTAGTCTAAAAAGAGTGATCAATAAGTAAATTTCAATTGGATTATATATAATAATAATTAAAACATTTTAAAGTACCTGGGACCTTCTCTATCTTTATGGGAAGGAAATCCTTGGTCACCACAAATGTGATTGGCAATGTTCCCGTACTAGTAATACGGGAAGATCCAAAAAGTGTTGCTAAAACATCACTAGTACTACTAGCCTTTGCATCCTTAGGTACACGTCTCGGTGCATGTTCTGGCATGTGTTTGCTGCCAGAGGGTGCACTACCCGATGTTTGTATGGTATGTGTTGCTGACATTTCAGTCAACAATATAGGCACAGATGATGGTGTCATATGATGTGATGTATGTGCAAGAAAATCAAGAACAAAACTTGTACCAACCCCTACTACCTGGGCAACACTTGTAGTACCTTGATCATGGCCAGTAGCATCATGAGGACACAAATAATCTTGTAAAAACAACACATATTTTAGTTCATGACATAAAAGAGTATAAAATATAAAACCATGAATGAACTTATGATATAATTAAAGATCTCATGATAACTTACATGCAATTTTTGTGCTATCTTAGTTAATATTTTAACCCTTTCTCCTATCTCATCTGTTTGAGGCACTATGAATATCAACTTAAGGATTTCTTCGTTCCATTTTTTTTGGGTCTTCCTCATCATATCCACAAGGTTTGTAGAATATGTGATGTCATCATTGCATAATAGTGACTACACCTCCCTATGGATGCTCTCCTATACTAGTGTTGGTGCCTTTCCCTGATCAACTGACTGCGACAAGAATATTAAAAACATTATCAAAATTAACCCGATAAACTTATCAAAAAAACATAATAATAAAGAATTTTGCTTGTATATAATTTGTACAATTACAATGAGGTAAACCTATAGGGTAGAAGAGCCTGAAGATTCATTGCAATCTTTTCTATGGGTCAAAGCCTTCCCCATAGGATCAATGTCCCGCTGTGACAAAAATTCAATATAAAAAAATATTACCGAAATGAAACCAATAGAATTACAAAAAAAATAATAATAATAAAATGGTATATTGAAGTCATTAGTTAATGGAGGTTGGGTAAAATGGTATATAGTATGTACCACCCCATAGTAACTATGTTTGTATCTATGTGATTCAAATTTTAATCGATTAGCAACTCTTCCCCTGAAGTTATTGATTTTATCGCACATACGAATACACAGTTTCCCTCGCACACCTCGAATATACAATTGGGTTGCTTATTTGTTGACCCAGGTCATCTACTATTTATAAAACCTGCAATATTCCCTGATGGTTTTGGCCTTCCATCAATGTACATAGCCACTCCTTTATTTTGATCCTTATCTTTTAGTTGTATATAATTTGCTAGCAGTGCATACCTACGCATACTTTGTGTATATCGAACTAGCTGCATCCAATCTTTGGGTCTGAAAAACTCCATCAATTCAGTAACTTTTTCATAATAGACCTTTATGTCATCCATGCAAAATAGGCCCAAACCATGTAATGTTGATGGTGCTATGCGATATATCCTCTCATTGACACAAAAATCAGTGTTTATTAGAGGAAGTTCCTTGGGTACCCATAGTTTTCATGGATGTTTGTACCTCAAGGGCACCTTGATGTTGCCTATGCTCTCATAATCATAAGAACATGACTGCCCTTCAGTGAGAAAAAATTTCATGTGTTTATATAATTTTCTTCTAATCTTTTGACCTCTAGTTGATCTCCGTCTTTTAGAGCTACTAAATGTCTCGCTTTCCTCTTCTCTTCTTGAATTTCCCTCGCTCGAGGAAGATAGATCTTAAAAATAATTATTTGGTAGTACCTATACTCATAAGGATGTTTAAAAAGTTTTTTAATTTTTTAATAAGGTCTAAAAGACCATTTATTGTTTCATTGATCCATATTGTAAACAAGATCAAATATGTGAAGAAATTGTCAATGTAGGTAGAATAGGTTTAATTGCAGGGATTCATGTATTCAAAGTGAATAAGGTCTAACAAGACCATTTTAAATGTGTTTAGGATGTTTGGAATTCATCTAGTTGATAATGTAAAAAGTTGCAATTGTTGACATTAAAAGTTGTCAAAATTGTAATTTTGCAAAATAATGGGTTGTTAAGTGTTTGTAAGTCAATTATGGATGTTGATTGAAGTTAGTTGGGTCTGAGATGATTTAAAAATCCTCCCAATGCCCGATAAAAGGTTGTTGGAGGAGTTGATACCAAAATTTCATATCAAATACCACGTTATTGAATCAATTTTCTGTGTTTTTACTATTTTTCTGAATTTCTTTTGTGTTGTATGGATTCGTACAAGCTTAAAATTCTCTGAGATCATTGGTGTAGATAAATATATGTGTTCCCTTTCATTTTCATTTGTTTTGAAGTGCTATATCACTATTTTGTGGGAGAAAACAATCAAATACAGGGATTGCCCTATTTTGCCTATGTAAGGGTTTGAGGGCTAAAAACAAATGGCATCCACCAATCCACCCACTGTCTTGGAACTGTAACTTGGTGGATTGGTGTACAACATGGTAGGATAGATTTTCATTGCATTTAGGGGTCTATTAAAGAAAGAAACTTGGCATTGAAGTGATTCCCTAGGGCTGACAGGGGCAATTTTCTTATGAATTTGTGGTTGTTAAGTCAGGGTTTGTCAGTTTGATGGATGGAACAGTATGAACGAAGGTTGTTTTTCCTATTTAGGGATTATTTTAATGTGTTGAAGACAATAGTTGAGTTGGGGAGGTTTGGTATATGGTGTTTCTCCTCTTACAAGTGCATCATTTGCTTTCGAATGTGGGTTGGCCATGACAAGTTCCTAAGTGTTGATCCATTATGCTTGGTCAAGATGGGCAAGGCATGATCTTATGTATGTCTATGTCCCCATTTCTACACATGTAGATTGGATGTAACATTATACATGCAAGCTTGTTGCATTTGATTAAGGTTGGTTCTTTGAATTGATTTTCTATTATATATGCGACTAGGTTTAGTATAGGGCCTTAAGTCATGAATGTCAAGCTTTCTATGGGTCTAAAACATGTTTTATAAATCATGGGAAGGGTCAATCAAGTAGGGAGTATTTTTTAATTGAATGTCTCTATGAATTTTTAAAATTTTTCAAGGGAACCTTTGAGCCCAATGATTGGTTATCTATTGAGAAATTTTCTTGCCCAATGTAGCAAGAGGTACATTAATGCATGATAACATTCTAATTCATTTCAAAATATTTCAAAATAGTCTTTTATTATTGCATGTGGATTTTTTTTTTTTTAAATGGATAATATCACTTATAGTACTCATTGTCCCAGCTTGGTTTTCACTCATCTGCGAACGCATATTGATATATTGCAGGGTTTTCGCTCCTCCAAACTCTTCCTAATCACTGGTATTGATTTTTAATTCTCCAATTTGTCATGTGAGCTAATTCAACTCTGAACTCTTCATGATCGATGCTGGTATTGAATTTCACTTCTCCAATTTGATGTGCGAGCTACTGAACCTAAAAATAAGGTTTCAACAAAGGTTTTAGAGTATGTTAATTAAAATAAAAATTATGGGTGCACCATTTAGGATTTAAAAATATACATAGTTAAGTATATATTAGCTTCTTTAAATACATATAAAATTATATATATTAGGTTTTCATATTCTATTTATTATAATTATATATTATATTCTTTTAATATTCATAAAAAATTATTATAATTAATAATTAATAATAAGTATATTTTTATATAATACAAAATATAATTAATATAATATATATTTTTAATATAATAGTAATATTAGATTAAATTATATATAATATAATTATATTTATTATTATATAATAGTATATATAGGCTTTTACCTGATAGTTTAAAGGATTTTACCATTACACTACAACTAGTTTACCATTAAATGGTAGTTGAAACTTGTTTTCCAATGACACAATAGTGGTTTCCAAGCATGAGATATGTTTCAAGCTCAAATCTCACAATATATGTAGTTTTTGTTAGCAAGTCCCAAAATTTTAGTTATCATTGTTGATGTGAACATGTCTTTTACAATAATATTTTAATTTTATTTCTTAATCACACCTAGTTAGTTAATTATATTGAGGGAAACCTTTAGTTTCTTGAATTTGTGTGCATATACATAGGGTCCGTTATATATAATATAGGAAAGGGTGAGATAAGCTAGGGTAGATGAGATCCCCTCATGTGCATATGGAGCTTATTAAGACACTTGTCGTGTTCACACATATGATTCTCACCTACTCCAAATACCTTCTTGTCTCATCCTTGACTACATACAAAATCATCTCTATGTACATTTTTATCACATAAATATTGTAAATATATCATATTTTTTACTTATCTCTCTTGTGGAAGTATTCTTGCTCATATGAAGTTATTTTACAAACTTCAACATGGTATCAAATCTAGGAAATTAAAAGTCCTTCTCTCTTTTTTAGGATATTTTTCCACAATAGTTTTGTTGGGTGTATATTCCTAGCCTAAATTTCAAATCCGTGTTGAGTCCAAAAGGCTCAAATTTTCCAAAATCAAATTGTAATATTCATAGGGTTTAGATCTATTTCAAGAATGGATACTTTTTTGGCTTCCTAGTCGATATGGTGTATGCGTTTTTGTACATCTAAGTTGATGTTGTACCAGTTTTTCATCCTTTTGTGTCACTCACATATTTCCTTGCTATATGTAACCAACACACATATATGGTGTACAAAGAAGGGATTTTCACTTTTTTAGGTTTTATTTAATATCTTTTATATAGGGTATGAAATGACCCATATAGCACCATACTTACCTTAGGTGTAAATAGGGTTCCCCATTGGGCATAGGACCCCCTATATTCCCTTGTCGTAACCATATAAAGTACTTCACAATTTTAATGACATATTTGTGGTTGTAGGGTATGCCACACTACGAGTAGGTTTACTTAAAATTATTAGTGTTAATATCTCATGTGGTAGATCTTATTTTATAGTCCTTGTGACAGAACCCCATGTAGTCATAATACTTAGTACCTAACACATAAGAACTAAATATTTTTTGAACACCACTTGGGACTACCACCAACATTGGAAATCCTTAGTCATCTCTACTCTACTAGGTATCTCAACCATTTTGTCACTCCACTAGTGACCAAGGCCACCTAAAAGTATCATCCAGCTTATATACCATATGGGCCCTTTTTCATCCCTTTCACACTATTTCTTTCAAAATAACACAAATTTTTCCTATGATGTCATATTTTATACTTCTTATTAAAAAGATGTTTTTGAGCTCTAAATTATGATCCACATATTTTTACTACTTTTATTAATCTAGGTAATAGTAATTTCTATTTGAACCATCTGATTAATTTCTTTTGTGATTCTCATAACCTTCATCCATGAGTCAAAATTGGCTAACTTCTTTAAATTTATTAGAAAATACAAGGAATCTACTTGTAACCTCCATTTTTTGTTTGAAAAGCCTATTTTCCTATAAATTATAAAAAATGTTGTGTTATTAACGGTTGATTTTTTATTTACCATTGTTAAAATTTACCATGTATATTAATTCGTTTGAGGGGCTTAAAGGAAAAAATTAAGTGCCCATTGCCATTTTCCCTCTCTTGGTATTTGTTGTCCTAACAGATGAATCTAGGGCTATTGAGATGTTATCACTACATAGCTATCACACAAAAATTAAAGATTGAAAAAAATCCTAAGGTTCTATGGTAAATGTTAGCTATCAAACCACTTATATGTATTAATGAGTTTTAAAAAAATATTTACAAAAAAATTGGTAAAGCCATGGGTTTGATTGGATTACATGATTAAGGTAACTTTTTTTTATATTGTGGAGTACACAACACCTCAAAAGGTAAATGATGATTTTAATTATCTTTTTGGTAGCATTAATGAGTTTTACGCATTACAATTAGAAGAAAAAATGATATATATTTCTCATGATGTTCATTTCTTGATTGGGATTTATTTAAAAATTTCAAGTTATTGTTATTGAATTGAAGGGTAGTTTACAAGAAAAAATCAATAAGGAATGTATCTTCTTGAATTCTTCTAAGGTAAAGGTCCCGTTTTAGATGTTCTCTTCTACCTTTTACTCACCACGAATGAAATATGAACTAACTTTAAGATACCCGCCCTAAATATTTTCTATGAGAATGGTGCAAGAGCACCTATGGGTCCAATGGGCCTAGTATGTTCTGGTTTTTGGATTTGTGATGAAATAAGGTCCTAAGGCCCATTTTAAAAGTTTGTAATAGGTTTCTTAGGTTAGTTTCAATTGTTTCAATGTACTCCAAGGTTTTCATCCTCACTTTGTAAGCTTGGTGCACCTTGGAAAATTAAGGAATAAGAATTCCATGATGCAACCAGAAATTTGAGGGGAGTTACCTTGATAATTGGAAGGATTTTAGATGACTTTGACACATCTTGAAGTATATTTTTGGTCGAGTTGTTAAAAGTTTCACAAATTGCCTTAACTAGGCAATTAGAGGTCAAAATATGAGTTTGTTGGTTTCCAACGTCCTTCTTTTCAAAATGCAGTTAGTGGATGATGGAGCGAGGTTGTGAGACCTTAAATATGCATCTCTTTTTAGAGGAAAGGTTTTTGATGAGGAAATTAAGAATTTTTCAATAAAGAGATTGTTATTTCCCCAAGTTTTTGTGCAAAAAATGTTGATCCCGTACTTGGTACGGCCTATAGATTTAGTTTAACACTTCAAGGCTATAATGGTTTGAAATAGGGTTGAATTAGCTTATTTTTAGCATTGGAGTGGAGAGTTTGCACCAAGGGACAAGTTAGATATGGCATTTTCCTAGCGGGTGCTTTGGAAACCATCAAAACTAGGGTTTTGAGTGAAAAATGGTCATTTCTTCCATTCCCACATAATATTTCCCAATCTTGGTGGGATGGAAGATCTTGGTGTGTATTTTAATGATTTTAGGATCTTGGAGAATGGAAGGCTATGTGGAAGAATTTTTACAATGTTCTAGGCCTGACATCCTCATGTGGCAGGCCTAGATTGTGAAGCAAAAAGTGGAGTTTTGCTTAACTAGGGTGCTTTTGGTAGTGAAGACACTTAGGAATGATGGACATACATGTGACTAACCTATAAGAGTCTGAGTTAAGGATTTGGGGTGTAGGGGAGAGCCTATATAGTCAACTATCCTGTTGTAGCCAACCAATTAGGCCTCTTGGAGCAGTGTTGTTTTGGGCCATTGTACCTTTTCCACTCACTATCATAAAGGGAGAATTTGGGGCATTGTAGGGGCATATCATACCTATCTAATTTTAGTTTTTTGGGTCTGGAATAAGTACACATGTTGTTTTTATTGTGACTTTCCTCTTGGGCAAGGCTACAAGCTTTATAGGGGTAAAGAGGCCTAGTGGCTAAAGTGATGAGTAATTGGATTTTCATAAGTGCTAACTAGGATTTCATGTGTTGGTTAGATGTTTTTTGACATGTGCATAGGGTTTACAAACCCTCTTGGTTTCTGGATTCCAAGAACCCTAGGTGTGTGGGGTCTTTTCCTTGAAGGAATAGTGGAGTTGATGACTCCTCATAAGAGTATTTGAGAGAACCATTGTAAGAAGTGCCTTTACCATTTGTGGTTGGTTTTTTTCCTTCCCTGCCACTCTACATCAAAGAACCTTAATATGAATCATTCCAAACTTATATAATTGGGTGCTCTTCCTAGTTGTAAGTCAAGCATTAATGGATCAATATTCCAATAGAAAAGGTAAAAATAGGTAAAATATTTTTAGAAAACTACTTTATGTTGTAACTCTCCATCCAAAAATAAATGTAATTCAAATAATATGAATCATCTTATTTCTTCACTTTCTAATAGTAGTACTTCTTATTAAATAGTTGAAAAATCTCCACAAGTTTTAGTTTTAGGAACAAGAAATATATAGTTGGTACATGGTTGCATCAATGATGTTCTCTTTGTTCCTAAGATTTCTACTAACCTTATTTATATTTATTATATTTTTCATTTTAGTGATGTGAATATTGTAGAGTTTTCTCCAAATGATGGGAATATTTAAGTGATTGCTAGTTAAGTTTGATTTGTATGTTTTATTTTAGATCTAGAATGGTAGAGATAGGATAGAATAATATAACCATTGGTTGAAAATTCATTGTAAGAACCTTAAATTCATACCTTAAACATACAAGATAAACCTTACAACAAAAATCAAAGGAAGATGATATCATTGGATGAGTATTAGTTGGCTAGTATATTATTACTAGATCAATCAAGAGAAAATTGATAGCTAAGTACTTGAATTTTATTTTATTGACACTTGATAACTACAAGATTATACAGGTATTATGTTTCTCAATTGAAGTAAGGAAAGTAGTTGACATGGAAGTAAAATATTTTAGAAACTCAGAAATGATACATATATAGATATATTTCTTTATATTATCCTTGTAATTAGTTATGTATCTTCAAATATAAAAAAATAAAAGGAATCCAATGTGTATCATCTAATAATAACTTATAGAAAATATCAAAAAGATCAATAATAAAAAAATATATATTAACTAAGAAGCCATGCAAGCATACAATAGTATGTGTTGGTAAAACTATAATATATACAAGAAAGAAATATATTCATACAATATCACATGTACATCATGAGTTAATTATGTAACCATGTAAGTCAAATATAATTTTATCAAGAAATCAATATCAAATAGATAATATAATTGCATAACTCATAGATTTCAATGTCATTGATATTCTTCTTCATCCAACTCTTTGTCTGTATCATCCACTCTAGATTCAACATTGTAAGGATTGGTAATATCATCATCATTGTCATTGATATCAGTTTCAATAATGTCATCATCCATACAGATATCATCTTCATGAACATTAAATCTTACATCATCATGATCTAGTTCCTCTTCTTCAACATCTTCATCAGGCACATCATCAACTAACTATTGATCCTGATCATCATCTACATCATCTTCTAGTTCTTCAGTATCTTCTTCTTCCACCACATTATACTTTATCGACCTTGCTCTTGGATAATGTCTAACAAAAAATGACCAACCCTTTTTACCTGGAACCTCTGAGTAAAATACCTACTCACATTGTCTTGGAAGAACATAGGGCTCATTTCCAATTGGCTCAATTGACCTTGTATAATTAACCATGGTAAATCCATTATCATGTTCAATAAAAGTTCTCTTGGGATCATTTTCATTCAATCATAGCTTGTACCATTGGATGATGAACATAACTGATTTGAAGGACTTAAATTCACTCAAGTATATCATCCAGAATCCCATAGTATCAACTTTCTGAGACTTTTGGATGTATGTCACTTCTAGATGAAATGTTAGTCACCTAAAAGACTACAGTTATCCTATAATCACAAGTTTTCTTCATGTCATCCAACTTTTTGATTCAAAATTTATGACCATTGCACCACATAGCCTTGTGGTGTTTCATCTGCAATATGTCAAACATGTAAAAATTATTGCATCGTCAGTTGATAAACATATTTTTTCTTAGCCGAATGTATGGAAAGCAAAAAAAAACAACATATATATACATCAATATAATTAAATTTTTTAAGTAATATGGGTGATTAATATATTTATACATACCTATTTATCTCTTAAACCATATGCTAAATCAACTTCCCTTGGTGTAACATTTAAATCTCCATTATGATGAGCTTCTTTAACCAATGAACCCACACCTTCCAATGCTAATGCATGACTAGATTGTTGAAATCATTCAATCCATACCGTCATCCAATCAAGATTGTTTATGACATACAAATGTAGTACGTCCCACTCTTGACCAACTGTATCAAAAAAAATGAAATTCACAAATGAAGTATAATTAGTTAATTACCATGGTATACGACCTTAATTTCTGATTGATGTATATTGAAGATTAATCGAGAACCATATTATAATTATCTCACTTTCCTCAATCTACCTTTCCCCATCAAGTACTCCCCCTCAAATTTGTTAATGGAGTTGGGATCCCAAATGCGATCTACATGGATCTTTGCTGCAAACATAGGAAGATATTCAGTAATGTACACCATGGTCTAGTATACAATATATCCCTCCACCATAGAACCCTTAGGATGTTCTCTTTGTCTAACCAAATCCTTCAAAAAATTTAAGTGCCTCTCAACCATCCACATTGACCTTATGTGTACAGGTCCACACCATTCAATCTCCTCAACTTGGTGTATGAGGTAGACACTTTTGCATTTCACACATTGGACGAGGAATTTTTCTCTTCCAATAGTTTATATCTTCTTTATGGATTTATTTAGATGACAACCATCTACAAGTGATTCAAGGCACAAATATATTAACGAGATTTAAAAAAAATATACAATATATATTACATAACAAGTAAAAAAACTTGGAAATATAAGACGTATATAACAAATTGAACAAGTATTGCTACTTACCTCATGTATTTTCTAAGATCATATATAACTTTCTTGACATTTTTGTTGAAGTTTTCTGGGAGAGATAGAGGTAGAATGTACTGCAACAATTATAAAATGATTTTTTTATTATTTCTCCAAAAGTAGTAAACATAATACACTAAAAAGTACATGCAATATACAAATATATATATAATATACCAAAATAATTACCTTAATGAAGGTATGCCAATCATGCATTTTCATCCCTAACCCAAATTTTCCTTTCTTTGTTATTATATTGTTTATGTTCACAACAAATCTTGGGGAAATCAAAAAATTTGTATGACTTATTTTATAGCATTGATTTGTTGCTATGTTTATAACCCAGGAAGGGCACTTGTATTAATTTGGTCTCAATCGCTATTTAATTGAATGACAATTTTCATTGCATGATTGGCTTCTTGAATGTCACTACAAATTTTGAAAAAAAATTATTTGTCATGCCTTCCATCCAATATTTTTCATAACATTTCTATTATATTTTTTCCAATATGCATTGTATCAAACAAATGCACAATTTGTAGTTGATCATAGTAGGGAAAACTACTAAATTGTCTTGGATAACTTTTCCATCCCTGTGGAAGTCGGCCATTAATGTCTTGACAACCTTCATGAAGCATATAAGTTAAAAAAATTAACAACGACAATCATTTTCAATTACAACATGAGTAAACAAAACACAATATAAAAATATAAATTCCAAACATATCATATATGATAGATAAACAATTTGATCCAATGTATAACCTTGATGATTAATTATATTATATTCCAACTTCCATAGGTGAGGTCTCATTCTTCTTGGTTTTGATGTAGTCTCTTCTTTCCCATTGAAAATATGTTTTCAGTAGTTCGATACTTATGATTTCTGTGGAGGAAGTGCCTATACTCATCAAACACCTACTTTCCTAAACTTGTTACACAAGGAGATTTCATCTTTGGACCACAATCTGGACATGCAAATTTTCCCTTTGTTTGAAGACCTGCAAGATCATATATAATTGGATTAAATATTTCAATATTTATAATTATATATATATAATGAAAATTTAAATATCATTAAAGTACAGTCAAACGTTATAACATACGACAAAAATGTGTTATCCCTGGGGCATCATGAATTGTCCATACAAGCATTGCATTGCATGAAATTTTCTTTGCCCTATTGGTCTAGAGATGTCATACATAGTGATGCCATTCCATAACTTTAGTAACTCGTCGATAAGAGGCTCGATATATGCATTCATATCTTTAAGTTGGTACTTACCTAGTTGAATGAACATAAACATTACATAATTATTATAACCATTTTACTGCAATATATATAAATTAATGTACATGACTATTAAATGCAAAAAATATAAGTCATTATGCAATAAATAAGACAAATGAGATGCTACTACGTTAAAGAAAAATTGATGTAAAAAAATACTTGGAACAATAATTTCCAACTTTATGTGCTCCCTCTTTATTGAAATCCATGGAGGAATGTTATTGTTGACAACAAAAGCAGGCCACACCGAGTAAATAGATCTCGGCTCTCCAAATGGATTGACACCATTCGTTGCCAATGAAAGCCTAAGATTACGAGGTTCTTCTTTAAAGTGTGGCCATTTTTCCTCCATGTCCCTAAATGCATAACCATCCATAGGCATTCAAAGAATGTCATCTCCACTTCTATTTCGTGCATAGTAATCCATAAATTGTGCTAAGATTTCGTACCTAAATAATAGTTGCATACGTGGAATAATGGTAATATAACGAAGAACCTTGTGAGGCACCTTTTTTGTTAGTTGATTTGTTCGATATCGACTGATATGACATTCTAGAAATTCTATTGCAAATTCATGTTGCTTATGATATATAATATGATCATTGGGACATGCATATATTGCTTGATACTCCATTCCAATATCTTTCATAATGGCAGATAAATCTTGGTAGGAGCGAGGTAAAATATTTGATGGTGGTAACAAAAATTCACCTATCAATCTACAAAAAAATAAAAATATTAATATAAAGAATATTAGTGGTACATATTTCATCTTTTTATTTACTAGTGATGGACTAAGAACAATTAAAATAGATGAAAAAACATGACATATATGGGATACCTTAACATCTATGAGATTGCTATGTTTGATAAACCATTCATAACCTTCAAGTTCACCAACAACAATACAACAAAGAGAAGAGTTGTTTGGGAGCCTTCATAAAGGGGCTCGTATGCCTTCTCAAGTATAGGTAAATCATGAACATCATCAAAGTCATCTCGATCATCATGATTAATTGCACCACTAAATGTGTCATGGATCAATGTATTTGTACGATCATCTTTAAATGTGTTGTCTAGTGCATGATCATCTTCTTCCATAGGATTATTAACTTCATCTTCGATATTCACAACTCCATGTTCCTCCGCTTGCAAAACCACATTCTTCGGGACGTGATAATCCATATCATGTGCCCTAGGGCGCCCCACCTTTATAAAAATGATCGACAGAAATAAACCACTATCATGATCAAGTGATTTTTTATATATAGTTTTTTTTTAAAAACGATATAAACATTTACAAATTCAATGAATATAAAGACATATAATGAACAACTTACCAATGGATGATAATCATGCCCACCTTCAGAGTGACCATGCTGCCTCCAATATTTCTTATCTTGTTGTGATCAAAATTCTTCTCATCTTTAAGCCCTTGCAATTATTGCAAGGACAATAACATTTCCCATCACCCTTTCTTTTAAATCTATCCCACACTTCATTTTGTTCTGCACTAATATTATCTAACATTTTCTTTACCAAGCTTGAATATTTAGGTCTTCAAAAAATATCAAACTCACACTCCAATAATTTTTAATCATAGACCTAAAAAAAATCTGATAATATTTTACACCAAATTTAAAAAATTTGGCCTATAACCTCCACAAACTATCACTGAGAAGTATCACAAATTCGCAAACATTGTCGCAAGTATAAATAAAATGTCAAACTAACTTTTATTTATTAAAATTTGTGCTCGACGTTCATCGAAATTTTAATGAAAATTAAGTTTCATTGAAATTTTGACGAACCCTTTGTTAAACTCACTATTCGTCAAAATTTCGACGAATAGTAAGTTTCATCAAAATTTCAAAAAATGTCGGGTACAATTTTTATTTTTATTTTAAAGTACACATGTACTTGATGATTGATCTAGTTGAACAACTTTTGTCAAAAAATTCATCGGATTTTGTAGTCATATTTGTTAGTGGAATGTGTACAACACATTACAACACCACTCCAAGGAATCATTAATTCAATTTTAATCTTAATTATCAAACCAAGTAAGGAAAAGGATTACTTTTTCAGTTACTAAATTTGTCCTCCACTTTAGTGAGAGGATAACCCCATATCAATCTCACACTAAAGTAGACATTCAAGACACTTAATTATGTAGCAATAACAAAGATACATGATCATACCCTATCAAAGGTCAAGTAAAAAAAATAAGAACAAAGGATCAAGGAAAACCATTTGAACATGATGTGAGATGGGGTTGTTTGTCCATAACATATGTTGCTCACTCTGGTGTAGTGGAACCTTAGTCTATCCACTAGGTGAGCTATCCCAGAGTATGTGTGCTCACTCTGGGGTAGTCGAACCTCAGTTTGTCCACTAGGTGAGTTTTCCCGAAGAAGTGGTTTAGTGAGAAAGTCATGTGAGTGTGTCAGCTTCCCACCATATAATGAGAAAGTCATGCTAGTGTATCAGCTTCCCATCATACTAACTATACCAATGGTATCCTCATAATATCTTTAATAAGGCATCACAATGTAAATTATTTTGTAAATTATTTTTTAATATAAACTTGTGTTAAAGGGGATTTGGCTTTGTTCATGTAAAGGTCTTCTTCTGAGGGAGCAATGTGCCTAATATCTCCAAGAGAGGAAAATTCAAAAGTGTCAGATCATTGCCCATGGAATGCCTTGTTCACATCATGCCATTACAATAGATCGTACACTCTATTGTCATCAAACCCAATGACACCACCAAGAAGAGGGCACATCACAAGAAAAAAGAAAAATCATGCCATGAAATTTTTCCAAAAGATGTCATCTATGTAGGACCCCACTTTAAAGCGATTTCTACACCATTACTATGAGAAATTGCTCTAAGTAGCTAATTTTTTTTATACTAAGACATGAGAGCTTTCCTCAAAAACCCCTATGCCAAGTGATATGTTTCTAAAGCAAGCTACGTCATGAAATATGAAGGAAGGGTTTCCCCCACAAACACATAAGGGATCTATGGATTTGGGGTCAGTATTTATGTGCTACAATATTTTGATAGAGCATGTAATTGTCATCATTCCCCAAATACTCATAGAACTAGAATAATGACACAAAGAAAGTGAAAACAAGGAAAAATCCTTTTGGGCTAGCATAGAAAAGACATAAATGTCTGGATACCTTGCACCATCCTAAAAATGAAAATACAAGACAAATGTAAAAGATAAAGGAAAAGCTTTTGGGTCAACATGGAAGAGACATAAATGTCTCAATGTCTTGCATTATCCCTAAAATGAAAACACAAGACAAATAAAAAATAATTATGGCATAGAGAAGAATGAAGATACATATAGAGGAATGCACAAAAAGAGAGAGACATCAAATGAGACATCATGGTGGGTCACATTACACACATGCAATCATCAATAAAAATAAAAACTAAAAAGACTAGTAAGGAAAATGTGAGTCAACCTAAAATAGGTCATCTACCTCCCAATCTTAGTCATTATAAATGGAAGGCGGACCACTAGCCAATGGGACAACATCAATTGTCGAACTAGAACATGCACAAAGTTCAACACTCTTACTACGAGATTTCTCATTTAAGTTCATAGAAGAAGTAAACAATGCATTCAACTCATCATGAAGTTGTTCATCAATCTTTGCAATATCAATGTCATCATCTAATTTTATCACAAAGAGGTTGATTATAAATGTCCATAAAATTTTCTTGTTTATGTTGTGATGAGGGTTGAGATTTATAATTCATTGCTTTGGGTAGGTTTAGATTTTTAATCTATATCTTATTGTTTTTTCCTTGAGTTTGCAATCTACGAGCAATAGTAGGACATCTACGTCTATGTTCTCTATAATTTTTATTTTTTTTTAGTTTATTTTCAATTTCTTTTTGTTTAAAGAGTGGGTTCATCAATCAAAGTTTCCTTCTCTTCCTTGAGAGGACTAGAAGAAACAACAATAGGTTGTTGAACCACTTTCTCTTTGACTTTATAAAATTGTTTGGCTCTAGGAGGGACAATGATATTGTTTGTGTTATCTTATGGTATCTTGTATGAAACTATAGGAGGTTTATCTATAGGTTTTTCTTGTATGTTTGGAATTTTTTTTGGTTCAGCCATAGGTTGAGGCATGTTGCGAAGAGATAGTTCCACTATTTTATTTTCCTTGAACTTTTGATATGATTTGAAAAAGAAATCTTCATGTGGCTTGATAGGTTCCATAGGCTCTCTCCAATAGTAATCTAGTGAAAAATCTCCTATTGCCGAGGCTAGATGAAATCCACTATGATGCACACTAAATATGCCAATTCCAAATGGAAACTTTAAACACTTATGCACAACCGAAGGGATGAAATTCATGGAGCGAAGCCATGGATAGCCTAGATTCACATGAAATTGGTTTCATTATGGAATGAGGGAGAATGAGATTGTTAATTTTTTGATCCAACTTTTAAAGGGAGATCTATCCAGCTTATTATGGGGAAAGCAAATCCATTATGTATCTTGATCCATGATTTTAGGTTATCATATGTTTCTTGATATAGCTCATGCACAAATAAGAATTCTTCTATGATCATATTCTCTCCAAAAACATGATCAATCAATATCCCATTAGTGGTCTTATTATTGATTTCGAAAAATATGTAAAGAGGACCATCAGGTGCATGTTTAGGTATATTACTTTGTGAGAAAGCAATTTCAAGAGGTTATCTAGTCAAGCCCTTACGAGGTCTAGCTTTGATAAATGCTATCACTTCATTTGTGGGATGTTTTTTAATGGTATTTATATTGTCATCATTTTTTTCAACATTCATCACATCATTCTTCATTTCACTAGATTTGACAAATGAAATATTGTTTTTAGGCATTGGATTTGTAAAGATTCGCAAATTTTGATTAGTAGGAGCTCTAAAATTATTACCTTGATCATTCACACCTCTGATTAGTAAGTGATTAGAATCAATAATGTCTTGCACAAGATGTTTAAGACACTTATAGTATTTTTTACTATGTTCATATGTTTGGTGGTAATGACAATAAGCATTTTTTGTGAAAGCCTTTAGGAAATGGTATAATGGGATCACATTCTGTAATAGGAGGTAAGATAAGCATGTTTTTGTCAATAAGCTGCAACATGATGTTGTGAAGGGTATCAGGTAAAGGAGTTAATTCTCTCTCCCTATCCCCAAAAGTAGTTGTCATTTTTATAACAACCACTTGATTATTGTTTTGTTGACTTGCTTGAGGAGGATTTAATTGTATAAAGATCTTATTATGTTTCTTGAAAGGTTCATAGTTGCTTGGAGTTGTGGATTCAAAATTTTTAGGACAGCTTGGGGGATTTTTCACATCATGACCATCATTCATGTTTTGATGGTCATGAAGAGCCATACATAATTGTGTGAAGGATGGAAACCTCAAAATTTTAAGTTTTATTTGAATTTTATTGTGTAAGTTGGAAATGAATATTCATTGAAGGTCACCATCAAGAATCTTAATCTCCACTTGTGAATAAAGTGTTTGATATCTTCCTATGGAATCGATCACTTTTTCATCCTCTTTTTGAATGCATGTCATTTAATTAGAAAGGTTCATCCTGGGACCCATGTGAATATGGAAGTGGTTGTAAAGGGCATCAATGAGTTCATTGAATCAAACAATTGAATTGCTGAGTAAAGAGGAAAACCACTCTAGAGTAGTATCCTTCAAAGATCTAGGGAATAGCTTAGGCAACAATTTTTTGTCAAAGATGAAATCAATACACAAGGATATGAAGTCAATAACATGGGTAATAAGATTTCCTTTCCCACCATATTTCTCAAATCAAGGGACCTTTATTGCTTGTGAAATTTGTGCTCTTAGTATATTGAGGGAAAATAGTGTAGACTTGATCTATTGTAAAGGTTGACCATTATTGTTTTGCTGTAATATTGCCACTTGTTGTTGAAGGGATGTCATGATTTGCAAAAGTGAGTTAATGAGAGGATCATTTTGGTGAGAGGAATAAGGTGGTGTAGTGTATGTATGTAGAGGGCTAGTGAATTCCAAGTTGGTGGAGTTATATTATTGAGGAATTATTGTATTCAATGGAACAAAAGTATGTAGGGATGGAAATTACTATTGTGGAGTACGGAATTGGAATACCACCTTGAATTTGAGTATACCCTAAAGCTTGAGTGGAAGTGGTAATGGTAACACTACAAAAAAATAGGCAATTAGCACCTAAAATAGCACCGGATTTTAGTGCATTTGATTTCATGAATTGGGCACTTTTGCTGGCGCAAAACTTGATGCAAACTGGTATGCTCACTTCGGTGCCAGATTTAGCACCGGATTTAGTGCTAGATTTAGTGCCAAGTTTAGTGCTGAATTTTGTTGCTTCTAGTTTGGCTTCCAATTTTTCTTTCGGTTTTAATTCTTGTGTTTCTTTCACGTTTGCTTCCAATTTTTCTTCCAGTTTTGCTTCCAGGTTTGCTTCCAATTTTGCTTTAGGTTTTTCTTCTAGGTTTTCTTTTGGTTTTGCTTTCAGTTTTGCTTCCAATTTTACTTCCCGTTTTTCTTCCAATTTTGCTTCCGATATAATGTCGCTTCTTGCATCTTGCTTTGCTTCCATTTTTGCGTCTTTTCTTGATTCTAATATGGCTTCTATTATTGCATCTTTTGTTGTTTCTAAAATTGCTTCCATTATTACTTCTTTGTTTGCTACTTGAATTGCTTCTATTTTTGTTTCCTAGATAATGCTAAGTTTTGCTTCCAAGATTGCTTCTAGTTTGCTTCTAGTTTGGCTTCCATTACTTCTAAAAATGATTCTTGTTTTGCTTCCATTTATTAATTTAATATTTTTTATTTTAATTTAATTAGTTAAATATATCATGCCTCTTAAATAGCTCATATGATTAAATAAAAAGATAATTATTATAACATGATCATCATTTATAATTAAAAAAAGTGATTCAAATATCTATATAAGTAGATCAAAACAAGTGATTAAAAAAATTGAGTCAAATATACCACTAGATTAATAACATGTCAAAATGATACATGTCCAAGAGTCGACATAAGTCAAAATGATACATTTCCAAGAGTCGACATAAATCAAAATGATAAATTATATAGCTCAAAATGATACATGTCCAAATGATATAAGTCAAAATGATACATGTCAAAATGATACAACTCAATAGTATGGTACTACAAGCCATGAAAATGATACATATTATAGTAACCATGAAAAGAGGCATCATAAGGATATATCAGTAATGATCCATGATGCAATCTATATGATCATGAATGTCACCAAATACTACTAGCAATTGCCTCATCATCATCATCAACATCGTGATCATCATCATCGTCATCATCATCATCATCGTCATCATCATCATTGTCATCATCATTGTCATCGGACTTGGTGTCTTTTGTATCTACGTCATTATCGTCCTCTGCCATGTGATCTATACCAAAACCAACATATTCTAGATCTATATCATTAGGATCATCTTCATCTTTTGAAAGACCCGTTTTCTGCAAAAAGAATTATTTAAAATGAAAAGTTATCAGTTATTTCATGCAATTTTTTTTTTTTATGTTGTATATCTAATATTAAAACATGTGAAACAAAAACATAATCATATTACATCATATCAAAGTGCACATACCATAATAAAATTTTAAAAATGTTATAGCTAATATGTCATTCCAATGATGTAAAACATGCAACAATTCTAATAAACGTTAGTAAAATATGCCAGCATTTGGTGGAAGAGGAAGAAAGATGATTGGAAATTTGGAGGCCCACCATAATGGATTTCTATATTCAACCGTGAAAGAAGAAGAGAGAGCTGATATCATGTATCAAAACATTAAGCATTCATTCTTCCAGCTAGTAGAGAAGGAGATGATTACTTTGCTTCATTTTCATTTGCATAGCCATATCGTGGTGTGAACCAAGAAGAACAAGGATGTCTAGTTTTATTTGGAGGTAATGGATGTGGTTCAAACTTTAGGAGGGGCAAGAAGGTCAATGTATGATCCTAATGAAATTAAGGAAGAAAAACAAGAGAAGGACAAGAAAAATAAAATCAATGCAGAGTTTCAAGGATTTGTCAAGCGAGTAACAGAGCTATGGGATCAGCCTCATCTAAAAATATTTTGAACTAGAGTTTGATATACCATTTAGAGAGCTTGGTTTTCATGGAGTTCCTTTCAAAGCATCTACTTTTATTGTTCCTACGATAAACTATTTGGTAGAGTTGGTGGAATTACCTTTCTTCTAGTAATCATTATTAGTGAGATTGAGATTGTTAACCTTGATAGAGTAGGACTTGGGAAAAAGGAATTTTATATGGCTATTGTTTTCATCCTAAATGAGTATTGCAAGAAATGTTAAGCTAGCTTTAAATAACCAACAATTTTCAAAATAACATGAAAAAATTTAGTTGTTGCTATGTCAGGAATAAAATAAAAGGAAACAATGTTCCTTCTAGTGGCTTGATGATTGCAAATGAGGATTTATTGAATTTTAGTGGAGTAAAATAAAAATAAAAAGTAGTTGATTCATATAATATATTTACATTAAACAATTTATGGTGTAATATTATTTATCATGCCTTCTATAGCTAAATGCTACACTCATTTCAAGAATTAAGAAAATGCATCCCATCTAGAGTTTGTGACATTTTTTTCCCCTAGAATCCTTTTCAAAATCATCACCCTCAGCTTGATTTAGGATAAAACATCAATAATGAGAAAATTAACAAAAAATCAAAAGTGAATAATACATAATCTATGTTGTAAAGTTAAAAAGTATTATAAAAATACATATAAAACACTAAAACATTTTCCATTTGTTCTCTAAAGTTTAGTCCAATCAACCAAAGCAAGAAACATATATATTATTATTATTTAAATCAAAAGAAGATATCTGATATACAATTCAAAACATCAGCATATGAGCTAATTTGTTAAAGTACTTATTCTCCTTCAAGTACAAATTCCTTGATAAACTCAATTTTCAAAGGAATATATCATGAGAATTTGACCATGACTATATGTAACAATCTAAAAAATTCATAATCAGAGACAAGTGCTTTACAAATTCTACTACACATTGATGCATTCTTCGTGCTAAAATGAGTGTTTAGAGCTATGATAACCACACTCATATCTTGAAGGAATCTCACTGTCTAAGGAAGAAGTCAAAGTGCCTTGGTGTAGCAATAGCATTCAACATCGACCATATGGTGTCTACATTTAAATAATTCAGAATGGTCAAGTTTATTGAAATGCACCTCTTGATTGGAAAGAAATAGACCATAACTCCCTATAAAATAGGAAATTGGTAAAGAAAGAGAAAACAATCCCTTGAAAACTAATTACAAATTAGTAGCTTGAGAAGCTCCTTAGAGGCTTACACAAGTGATCTTTCAAAAATCTATGTTTGTGTCTTTGAATACCTTTGAATCCCACCATGCTCTGCATCAATCATCTCCATTTTTGTCTTGTTCAAAGAAAAATGAGCATACAAAAAAATAGCGCAATTATCTTGTGAAGCGGGTTCTGAAAAATGAAAATGTAAAATACTTGCAAGAAAGGAGAAGGATATGCAGAATATTGCAAACCCATGGTTTAGGGTTTCTAGGTCAAGCCCCAAATGTGGAAGGATTTGTTTTTCTTTATGAGAAGTGAAAGATCATGCCAAAAGGCTTGCACTCATTTTTTCTAAGAGCTCGTATCTGCAATAGGAGTCACGTGTTTTTGAAAAATACCAGATCAAAGACATACCAAGAATGCCATTGAATAGAGCCTGCAACCATAATCATGGAGCCATGAAGGAAGCTCAAAAATATAATAAAGAAAATTTTACACTCTATTCTTTTTGGAAATAGAAAAAATATTCTAGAGACACCGCGACCAAGCTATCACCAAGAAAGAGAAAAAATAAAAAAATAAAAAAATATTTCATTGTTTGATCAAACCAGATATGGAGAGTATGATTTGTTTCATTTATTTTGCTAGTGAGCTTAATGCCGGAGAAGCCGAGCAAGGATAGAAGGGTTACAAAATATGGATGCATGGTAGAAATAAAACACCCATTTGTTTGTATCTATTGAGTCCAAATCGAGCTTCTTTTGAGAGAAAACTGAGGTAAGATACAAAGAAATGGTGCATAGAAACTTACTCAACTTCTTGTTGTTTGAAGAAATGCGAGCTCCAGAATTGCTTTGATTTTAGCCTCAAGACAAGCAAGGCATTGACAGAGTAAAGCAAGAGAAAAATGCATGAGAATCTAAGAAGGAATGTCTTTGAAAATGCATTCGGATAAGTGGAAACAAATGATGAACCATGAAAGCTTTACCTAATTCAGCCTCAACAAAAATTTCTATGAAGAAAACTCTCAAAATCAGTGAGAAAATTTATAGATACTCCTTCAGAAAGCTCGAGGTTTCAAACTCTAATGATGGTGGCATGTGCAAGGCAAGGGAGCTCGAAAAAACCAAGTAAAAATGAGAGTTAAAAATTAGGGCTTTGGTATTTTGTTCTAACTCATCATGGTGGAAAAAATATTGATGTGAAAAAACTCAAATATGTTTAATCATTAAATCTTTTAATATTCAAACAAATTTAGAAAACAAAATATATATATTTTATAATAAAAAATTACTATTATCTATTAATTCATAAGTGTTAAGTTCATGATTTTACCTCTGTACCACTGGATGATTGTGAGAGAGGTGCGGTAGCATGGTATACTACCATACTATGGGAGATTTCTTACTGCTTGGCAGTAGTGCGGTGTATACCACCATACCGTGAGATGATTTTGACTGTTTGGTGATACCACTATATACCACCACCCTGCGGAAGCCTTCTAGTAGCCAGGTTGCAGTGCATACCACTCTACCACATATGTTGCTCACCTTCCCAGTGGTATAGAGGTGTATGCTTTTGATCATTACTTGAAGAGTGTCAATGAGACAATCTTATTTTTCTTACCGATATCTCAATGTCTCATTGAAATTAGATCTTATGTTCCTCTAATGTTGGTTTTCGGTGTTGATGAGACAAGTTAATATCTCATACCAATATTCCACTATCTAAATTGGGTGCTAAATCTAGTGCTAAATCAGACTACCTAATACCACCATATCATGGGAGATTTCTTACTGCCTGGTGGTAGTGCAGTGTATACCGCGAGAGGATTTTGACTATCTAGCGGTAGTGTGGTATACTTCCACCCCACAGAAGCCTTCTAGTAGTAGGGTTGAAGTGTATACCTCTCTACCACATATGTTTCTCACCTTCTTGGTTGTATAGTGGTGTATGCTTTTGATCATTACTTGAAGAGTGTTGATGAGACAATCTTATTTGTCTTACCGATATCTCAATGTATCATCGATATTAGATCTTATGCTCCTCTGATGTTGGTTTATGGTGTTGATGAGACAAGTTAATATCTCTTACCGATATGCAACTGTCAAAATCCGATGCTAAATCCAGTGCTAAATTCAACACTAAATTCGATGCTAAATCCAATGCTAAATCTGGTGCTAAATCCGGTGCTAAATCTATTGCTAAATTCGGTGCTAAATCTAGCACTAAACCCAGTGCTAAATCTGATGCTAAACCTGGTGCTAAATCTAGCACTAAGTCATGCCTAATTTAGCACCTACTTGCCCTGATCGGTGAAAAAAATGCCAAAAATGGCGCTAGCCTGATAAATAGTGCCAAATTTTTCAAAAAATTGGAGAAAAATACGTTAAAATAGTGGGTGGAAGGGAAAAATGGAGCAGAAAGGGGAGCTAATCACAAGGATTTGTTGTAGTGTAAGGATAGTGTTGGTAATGTTAAGGACATTGGTTGTAGGAGGTGAATTCATGGATAGTGAAGTATGCAAACTATGAGCCATCGAGGGTTGATTCTCAACACTATTAGAAAGTGATTTAGAAAAACCAAGATCCATGGTGAGTGAGACATCGTGGGATGACATGAGCCTCAAACTACATCTTATAGTAGTATTTCAAATAGGACACCAAGTTGTAAAGCTCATAAAATTTTTACAACCCTCGAATGGAAAAGGGACAATGCAACAACCTAGAATGAAACACAATTTTTCAGAGTCTAAGCAATACAATTTATTGATTACACAATGCAATAAGCTGAAAATGAAATGTTTTACTTTGGTTTTGAACTTTTAACAATGCACTAAAATGAAGAAATTTAAGCTAAATGTAATGAAATTGATGAAACAACAAATCAGGAAACTGAAACAAAAAAGTAACAACACCAAATAGAAGCTAAAAATTGATATTTTAATGTCCTAAAAATGAAAAGTAATAGTTAATAGGGACTCATTTTCTAGGAATTGTGAAAGGGTCCTAGTTAGATGTTTTTGAGGATTTTCTATGGATTTCAAAGTGAATTTTGAGGCTTTTTCATTTGCTAGAAGGTTCAGATCAGACCTAATCATCTATTTATCTGCTAGTAAAGGTGAATGGGTCTCGGTTAGGTATTTTTAGACATTTTTTAATGATTTTCAAGTTCTTAGTTATATCTTTCAGTTCGAGGTTTGAAACAGTGAGCTTCAACTTCAATTTTTTTAGAAATTCAATATAAAAGTGCATTGAAAAGATGAAATGCAAGACTTAGGTTGAAATGAAATTTTATTTTGATTTTCAAATGCAATCATATGATGTCTAAATGAGATGCAAAATGACTATTTTTTTTTTTTTAATTTAAGATTTAGAGAGATGCAAAACAATACAAATCTAAACCCTATATGATATGCAAGATTTGAATGCAAAACAAATAACCCTAAATGAGATCTTAATTCAAACAAAATACAAGCTCTAACTTAAGATGCAATGATAGACTCTAAAAATCAGAAAATTTCAATGTTGAGTGAGTCAGGTTCACCAAAATGAAACATAAAAAATGGGTTTCATCAAGGTGTTTAGTAAACAAGATGATGAACCACTACTTTTATAAGGGATGTTTCACTCAAATATGTGTATGATAAAATACAAAGAGCAATAAAAAATGCTTCCTAACTATTATAGAAACTATGGGGGATGCTTTTAGAGCATAAAAATCTATGTACCTAGCGATTTTTATTTTTTTTTGAGCTATTGGGGAATCATTTTCCTTCTGTGGTGAATGGGTCCTTTTAGGGTTTCAGAAAACTAATTTCAAGATCTTGTTCCTTGATGTCTATACTCTCAAATTACTTGTTATGCAAAATATTGTAGAATATTGCAAACCCATGGTTTAGGGTTTCTAGGTCGAGCCCCTTCCAATGATCTTGCAATGTAGATGACAACTTCTTTTCAATTTTACAACTTTGACAATTTTGCTCCAAACTTGCTCTTCAACCTATAAATCTTCAATCACACACTCAAGGGAAAAAAAACTTGTTGATTGTTAGTGAATGGGGGTTTTCTTCAGTCAATCCCCTTTTAGGTAATCAAACCAAATGAATGAAATGAAGCATGTGACATGAAATATGTAAATGATGTCACCTTGAATGTTGTCTTGTGAAACAAATCTACAATCTAACATGTAGTGGTCATGAAGAATGTAGATCTTGATCCTTGAATATGATGTGAACAATGTTTTCAAGTAGATCTTCAATGCTAAATCCACTTATTTATCTCAACAACATGAATGAATGCATTAAACCCTTGACATGATGATGGGTGATCCCACAATAGTGGTTTACACTTTTTGGGACATCCTATTTTTTGTTGAAATAACATATTTTTAGAAAATATAATGATATAAGACTTGAAAAGTTTAATTTAAAGGTTTCCAATTGAAGAGGGTTTGATCAAAACACTTTAGAGGAAACCCCCTTGGATAGAACCCTGCCAATTTTAAATGATACCTATAATAGCGTCTCCTTTACACCTATCAAAATGCTGATAAAAAACCACTTTTGATTTACCTTTTGGGGGATCAACTAAATTCATTTAAAATTTACTTTTTGTAAGTATGTAGTCCTTATTATAAGCTTCCCAAAAAGTATAATTTTAAATAGATTTAATATGAGTATTATATTTATTTTTTATTTCTTGTGAATGTAGATTTTTCTCAGAAAATCAAAGTTTTTGTTCTACACATGTGGAAAAATAGTAGATTACCCAAAAAATTCTGAAAAATATGTTTGTGCTAGGTTTTTTTTTTTTTTTTGACAAAAGTGGCGAGCCACTATATATATATTTATTATATATAATAAAAATTTACAATTGACTAGCTCAAAGGGCATACCGGTAGGAAAGAGCCAGTGACAAAACCTCTGGTTTTAGCCCAACAATGTAAAGTTTCTGAATACAAAATGATGACTTTTTAAAGTCATACAGGCATAACAAAGTCTACTACCTATCCACTAAAGATACAATTTATTGGCTGCTTGCTCACAAGCAATTACATAATCTGCAAAATTTAACTCCTTCCCATTTACTCCTCCATCTTCATGAAATCAAATATATTGTCACCCTGATCTTCAATTCCTTCTTCTTTCTTCAACATATTGAAACCCTCCTGATCTTGAATCTGTACCTGTCTTGAATTTCTTCGCAATGAAGAAGCTGCATGATGACAATTATGATAAAGAAGAAAAGATATGTAATAAAACTTCTCCCTAAAGCTATCAGACATATCCCTTCCCAGTTGGTTAGAAAACTTCGATAAAGCCTTATTCAAATGAAAGGGGTCAGAAAACTCTATAGATAATTTTAAAGCATCAAAATTAATCACCACTACCTTATTATGAGGAAGATAGTGAGGAGGGAAGATACCACTGATATAACCTTCTCCATGTGAAAAGATATATTTTTGTGCACTGCAAAGAACTGCTTCATTTTTCAAAAAAATGCCATTTACCATTGTGTCGGCAATGAGTGTGATTGTTTCCAAACATTGAAGAATATCCATGATATTAGAAAGAAAGATGGAAAGAACATTTGATGGAAATATCAACCTTCAAGATTTTGGCTGAAGAATCTCAGACCCAATTAAGCATTTAAAACAATTGTAATCACATGGGCACCAAAACATGAAAATAGATTGGAGATGTTGTATATCAAGCTTACCAGAAGCTAGTGTTTCCCACCTTTGAACGTGCAACCACATTCAAAAATTTGGAGGATGATACTCCATCACCACCTACCTTAATTTTCTAGCAGCTAAATTAGCAACTTAAATATTAAGAGAGCTCTTTCTTGATTTGTTGATGAAGCAAATAAAACAATGCTGACCTATTTATAAACTTTTGGTTCCCTTGTTTTTTGAAGCTTACCACTTTATCATATCAAATCTCTTACCAATTTATTATGAATTAGTACCATAATATCCAATACACAAATCGCGAATGTGCCATATAAGAATATCAAACCTTATTGATGATAACCGAGCTGAATTGGACGAACAAAAACATCCCATCGGGTATGGGAAAACACCATATTGACCATGTAATGAGAGAAAATATGTACTTGTATACATGAGTAGGCCAACCTTTATGTTATCATAATTTCATTCACCTGAAGCTCTCCGATTTAGCTAAGGCACGATCTATACCACCTGTCAGACTTCGGGAGATATATACAACCATCCCTTATAATCATATTTATAACAAATCAAACAGACCTGTGATCTTTGTATCAAATACACTATGCACAATGTTATTGATACATAAGACCGAAAGATTTGCACTTATACAACATGTGAGCCTATGTTGATAATCCCTCCATAGTACCAAAAATATTAATATATGTTGATAATCCCTCCATAGTACCAAAAAGATTAATAAATATTGTTGACATGTCAATCATAAATATGATAGGTAAAAATTTAATCTTTAAACCTATCATACCCATAATTGGCAAATACAACAAAAAGACTTAATCAAATTTTAACCATTATGATCGATACAAATTTCTTCTTTTGAAATTAATTTTTCCAATTCTCTGTCAATGTTCCCAAATTGAACAATATGAATTATTTCTTTTTCAAATTGATTACAGCCCTAGTTGGCCAAATAATATGCCACCCTGTTTCCTTCTTTATAAGCATGCAATAAGCTATAATGCAAGAAATTTTCCAGAAGTTTTTGAATTTGCTTTACCATATAAGAGAACTTCCAATTATGAGAGGAACCTTCCCTATCGGCATTAATCAGAATAAGAGAGTCCACTTCTATTTCTAGCATTGATATTTTCAAATGTAAAGGCATTTTCAAGCCAAAAAGTAAAGCCTGTGCTTCAGCCTCATTATTTGTACCATCCATTAATCTGATAGATTTGGCACAAAGGATTATACCAATATTGTCTCTTATTACAATACCAACACCTAAAATTCCTGGGTTACCTCTTGAAGCTCCGTCAAAGTTTAATTTAAAATAACCCACAGTGGGAGGTGACCATTTAATCTTAGATCTATCGACTTTGCTTGATACAAGGTGAAGACTTCCTTTGAAGGGCAGAGACGGAAGAGACCAATTTGAGAGAACTTTGGAATCCCATTCCATAAAAGAAGATCCTATGTGTTTTGTTTTTGAAACATAGGAATTTACAATTTTTGATATATAGACTTCCATAGAAGACAAAATGTGCTCAATTTTCTGTTTTTCTTTCCTAAAGATGAGTTTGTTCCTAGCCCACCAGATAGACCATAAAACTGATACAGGAATCACTTCCCTTATACACGCAAAAAAGGATGACTTGTATAATTTTGGCCAGCTAGAAAATAATTCCCATATATTATTAGGAAGAGGAAATTGAATCTGTAACCTTGATAAAACAAAGAACCAGCAACTTTGTGCAATTGAACAGGAGAGAAATAGATGATTACATCCTCTAACTCAGCCTCACACAAGACACATTTAAACGGAGCAAAAAATTTCAACCTTGAAAGTTTATCACTTGTTAAGATTTTGTTTTGGATTGCTAGTCAGGTAAAGCAACCTGCTTTAGGAAGAATTTTTGAATTCCAACAAAAACTATATGCCCTGAAAGATTGAGATTGAGACCTAGATTTGGAGATGGAGAGATAACCCTCTTTGACCAAATAGCAACCAAAGGGTGATTTTGACCAGATTAATATGTCTGCACATGATGAAACAAAGACTATTCTATCTTTCAATAAGGAGGCAATGATACCCTTATGATTATTATCAATTGGTTCTGAGGCAAAATTCTTCTCATTGACTTTACCAGGTAATGATTCCACATCATCAAAATATTGATATACATAAGGACCAAATTTTTGTGATAAGAAATTTATTAAGGAGTCCAAATTATGAATTTTTAACTTCTTATACCCATTCCATGAATCATTCCAAAAATGTGCATGTTTTCCATCATTAATTTCCCAAGATAAATGGGGGAGAATTAATTTCCTACACAACAGGAGGAAATTCCACATTGCCGAACCTGATGGAGGATCAGAGACAGTAAAATTTTGGAAGGAGATTGATTATCCAAATATTTATTTTGCATAATTTTACACCATTTTAGGGAAGGCTCTGAAAATAGCCGCCAAGTCATTTTAGCCCCTAAGGCTAAATTTCTATTACCAAGATAATGGAGACCTACCCCTCCAATTAACTTATCCTTGCACATAGCTTCTAAAGAGATTAATGGTATCTTTTTTTTAGTGTCCACATTCCCTGACCATAGGAATTTTGTAATAAATTTTTGAATTTGAAGCAATATAGACTTGAGAGCTTTCAAAACTAACATAAAATAGTTTAGAATGGACGAAAGAACAAATTTAACCAAGAGAATTTTTCTTGTTAATGATAACCATCTTCCTTTCCAAGACAACAATTTAGATTGAATAGACTAAATTAATTTTTTCCAATGCAATACCCTATTCTAACCTGAAAAGAAAGCAATCCCAAGATATTTTCTTGGCAACTGATCTTGGTTGAAGCCAAAAAGTTTGACTATAGATTTAATAGTTGAATCTTTAGTATTAAACAAATAAATCTTTGACTTATCTTCATTTACCTTTTGGCCAGAAACCTTTGTATAATTATCTAAAAGATTTTTTATGTTTTTTGCTTCTGCCAAGTCAGCTTTGCCAAACAGAAGTGTATCATCAGCAAATAAAGAATGAGTTACTGATAAATTTGTACCTGGAAAGATGACCCCTTTAATCTTACCTTGAAGATTTGCTAATTTAAAAGACCTACTTAAAGCCTCAACCAAGATGATAAATATGAAAGGTGATAAAGGATCACCTTGACGAACACCTTGAGATGAATTGGAAAAGCCTACAGATGACCCATTAAGTAACACTGAAAATATTGCACTAGATATGCAAGCCATTATCCATTTACACCATTTAGAGAAAAAGTTAAACTTCAAAAGCACTTGATGTAGAAAGCACCAATCAACTCTATCATATGCTTTTTGCATGTCTAGCTTAATTATCATGGCTAACAATTTATTAAATGCTATAGTATACAAGGTTTCATGCGCCACTATAGCCCCTTCAAGGGTTTCTCTACCTGGCACAAAACCACCTTGCTCCTTTGAGATAATTGTAGAAATGAGAGGATGAAGGTGGAGATAAATCACTTTTGTGAAGATCTTATATATTGTGTTGCAAAGCGAGATAGGCCTAAAATCTGAAAAAGATCTTGGATTTAGAATTTTTGGAATGATTGCAATATTAGTAACATTAAATTTTTTTAGCATTCCACCAGACTTCCTTGACTCTTCCATAGCACTTAATATATCAAACCGAATAAATTCCCAACATTTTTGAAAAGAAATGCTATGAACCCATCTGGACCTGGAGCCTTGTCTGGCACCATTGAGAAAACTACCTCTTTAATCTCTTTGAGAGTAAAAGGAGCAAGCAACCTCACATTGTCATCCGAGGAAACCAGAGGAGGTATATTTTGTAGAAGTTCATCTCTTTCAACATAAATATTTACATTCAAATTATCAGACTTTGATAATAGTTTGGAAAAGAAATTGACAGCTTCTGATTGAATATCTTTCTCAATAACAAGATTAACACCTGTTACACTATCTTGAATTGAAAAAAATGAGGATTTTGATTTTTTGGCCTCGACAGAATTGTCAAAAAATTTCGTATTTTTATCATCATCTTTCAACCACAATTCCCTGGACTTTCGCCTCCAATATTCTTCTTCCCGAGGGAGAAATTATTTCCACTCAAGGTTTAGGATTTTTTGTTCTTCAAATGAACTAATATCCATCCCATTTAAGATAATCTTCTCATTTACTTCAACTATTTTTTTGTACACCAGATTTTTCTAAGAAAACACATTTTTGAAGATTAATCGGTTCCAAGAAATAAGATTCCTCTTTACATGATCCAATTTATTACTTAATTGAAACATTTTAGACCCATTAACATAAGGGGCAGATTGCCACCATGTTTTTATACAACTGATTAGGTTGGGATGTCTAAGCGACATAGATTCAAATTTGAAAGATGAATGGCCCAAAGATTTGACACTGTTTCTAGACATAACCAGAGATATGTCAAAATGATCAGAGGCTACGAAGGGTAAAGTTTTAGAAGAAAAGGAAAACTAAGATCCTATCTAATCTTTCTGCAATTTGCAGGAAATTTTTCCTTTTATTTGTCCACTTAAACAAGCCATTTGTGGTAATTACATCCCTTAATGCATTATCATGAATAAAAGTTGCAAAATCAGAAATTACAACTTTCAGAGGACTTATTCCACCTTTCTTTTCCATATCATTAGCAATTGCATTAAAATCACCTACAAGAACACATTTATCTTGACCTATCAAATCCAACTTCATTTGCAGTAAATCCCAAAAAAAAATTTTATCAGAACCGGTTGGACCATAAACATTCAGAAGCCAAAAGGAAAGCTCAAAATGAGATATATACATGAGCTGCCAATTATGATGAAATGAGATATTTGATATACTGACTGTCTTAGTATTCCAGAAGGAAATTAGACCACTAGAGGCACCTTGAGAGGGAGAATGAGATGCTCCCCATGCATACCATTTCATTTTAATAGATTGAAAAGAGTCTTCAAAGGTCTTTGTCTCTTGAAGTACTATAATATTTTCCCCCGAAACAACCAATAGTTGTTTCGCTTGAAACTATTTGTCAAAGGCATTTAATCCTTTGACATTCCATGATATAAGTTTCATTGTAACTTTGGAGAGCACCAAGCTCTCCTTGGCCTCTTTTGTTTTTCACAGTTTACTAAGCTGAAATCTAAAGTCAATTGAATTCCCTTTGAGATATCTTCTTGAAGCTTCATGGCTAAAGACTTCCTTCCTCTCTTTGCAGGAGATTTTGAATTGATAGAAGGAACAAATTTGGACTGAGAGATAGAACAAACATCTTCACTAAGAGACTCATCATTAAAGACTTCCAAAGCAATATCATCAATAAATTTCTCACCAACTAAAGTCAAAGACTGATCAACAAAATTCACCAAATATTGTTCTGATGGGAATTCATCAAGAATCGTCTTTTCATTTGCTAGAGATGAAGATAAATGTGAACTATCCACATCATACTAATCAACATTACATGGATCAAAAGTGGCAAGCTTTTTGTCACAATTACTTGACACACCCAATGTTAGCATCGAAGCACATTGATGAGCTTGGTGAAAACAATTAAAACTTAAATTTGGAGTGAGAACATTTAATGAATACAAGAAGATCTCAATTGGAGAGTGCAAAGAAAAACCCCCAAATAATGAACCCTTGATAAAAAAACAATTTGATACGAAAGGTTGAGATACAACAACAAGAGGAAGAGGCTTAATTTCCAACATCTTTGAAGAATCAACAGATGCAATTTGCTTAGATTGTGAATGAAATAAATAAAACCAAGAGAGGCAAAGGTCTAAAATGTCCCTATAGAACACAAAGTCTGAATCGCAAGAATTATTAAGAGGAATTAAATCCGTAGAAGGAGCTTCAGGTACTGGATAAATAACTGAATTTGACTGAGGCCCAGGGAAACCATCAAGATTATGACGACACTTCTTGAAAGGATGAAGATGAAAATGACAAGAACAACAATAAACCTTAGGATCTTCCACAACCATAGCTTGAACCCAAGAACCAAAACCTGTTTTAATTAAAACATTAGAAGGCATTTTCTTGTGAACATCCAATAAAACCGAAAACCTAACTGGCAATGATGGATTGGAAAAAAACCAAAATCTAGATTCATAAAGATTCCTATCTTATTACCAAGAATTTCAATAATGCCCTATTCTCTATATTTCAGGGGAAGACCCTGTAATTGAATCCAAAAGGGAATGAAATGAGGCTTGACTCGAGAAGGTTTAAAATTCGGGGTCCAAAGAGTAGTAAACAGACCATTTCCTTCCATCATCCAATTTTTTTTCCAAAGAACGACATTTCTTGAGTCTTTCTCAGAAAAAACAACCACATACAAAACCTTCACCTTTATCTAAATAAAAAACTTGGTTGGAACCAACCTAAGAATTAAACACCCAATCTTTTAAATTATCAAGAAGAGGCTGAAATTTCCAAGGCTTAGCAAAAAGTGCAACATCCTTTAGATCTGAAATTTGCGGATCAAGCATTTCCTAAGGTAATGTGACCTCAATCTGAGAGGGATGTTGCTTCAAATATTTTCCCTTCAACTTTCAAGACTGATCAATGTTAACATAAGCCTGATGGTTAACCGGACTACGAAGAGGAAGTTAAAGCAGAGGACGCAAAGCACGCTCTAAATTAACACTACTAGACACAACTAGAGGAGGATTGATGTCCTTGATCCAACAAAAAATAAATAAAAATTGGATACATACGAAACACATTATGTTGTATACGGTATTGCTATCTCTAAATTGTAATTGGTTTGACTTCAAATCTTAATTAAGAGACAAATATCCAATAAAAAACTAAGAAACAAAATGAAAGTACTAGATATCATAGTTACAAATCTTAATTCAAAAAAAATAGAATTTAATCCTTCATAGAAAAAAGTTATGTTGTATACGATGAACACCACTCTTTAAAAATGGTGTTTACTATTAAAAACTAGTTATCGAAGGAGATGGAAAAATAAAAGAAATCTAATTCCAAATAAAAATAAAAATATATATTTAGAATTTACAGAAAAAATTACGCAAATCACTAGTTTGCATTATCTTCAAATTCCCAATGGTTTAGTAGCTATAGGTGCCCAAAAGTGAAGATTTTGTTAAAAGAAATCAGTTCAATGTCTAATTTGGCCAAAAATTGGAAACCAATATTGTGTGATCACCTTGATATGACTTTAAATTTATGTAATAAACTCTAGAAATCTACCTTGAAATTCCTTGAAAATTCTCTTGTAATGTTTTATAATGCTCTCTTGTAATTTCTAGGATGCTTCATACTCTTGCTTGATTGTGTTAGGATGAATTGCTAGATTTTGTTAGGATAAATAATGTGAATTAACCCATTTTTTATACCAAATTAGGAGATTAACCCCGACATTCAAATAATTAAGCCCGACACTAGAGCTAGAAAGAAACTTTATTAAATTCCCAACAAAATTAAATTCAAAAAGCAGGGTCTCATTAAGGGAGGACCCATTCACCAGCTAGGGTGAATGGGTCTTGGCTTAGTTTACCAAAACCTAGCATCGGGGGACTGAAAGAGGGATAAAACCCCATTCCAGATCAACTAAAAATGGGGGTTCCTATCAAGGGAGGACCCATTTTCCATCAAGGGAAAATAGGTTTTAGCTCAACTTACGAAGAGAAAACTTTTCCAAATGAAATATTTTTTTAATTAAATTATAAGTGTTAGGATAGATCTTCAGGAGGTGTTAAAATTAAGGCTTGAATTTGAATCAAAGGGGGTTAATTACTCCAATTACCTACAATTAATTAAGAATACCTATATTCATGTGAAATTTCTTCATAACACTTTACAACAATTAAACAAGGTATAAATTTAAATATATTTTATTGGAAAGGGGCCCATTAGGCTTAATTAAGTAGAAACATCCTAGAAAAGTGTGAAAGTTTGTTACAACACTTTACAACACCATTGCAAAGGATCAATTAAGGCATATTTTAGTCAAATAAAGGTCCTAGAATATTTTTAATGTGTACAATACATTACAACACCAATCCAAGGCATCATTAACTCAATTTTAATGTCAATTATTAGACCAAGTAAGGAAAAGGCTTACGTTTTCCATTGCTACAATTAATTATTTTAAATACATGGATTTAGCTCACGATTATCATAATCCTACCAATATCCTCAACATATAATTTTACAAGGCCTATGATTACATTGAATTTCCATTCATCATTGACATGCTTCAAGCACTTGGCTTTAGGACCTATTTTGTTTACTGTATAGAATGTTTTATTGATGTCTTTTCTTGCATCGATTTTTTTTCATGAATAATATACCTTTTAGGTTTTCCTCTAGGACATAGACTCTATGTCATTTCTACTAAATTATTTGGCTATGTATCTTGACTCATGTGTCTCTCAATTACTAGTCAAGGGGACATCTCTTTCCATTTTTCCCTAGCAATTGGTTAGTGTTTACTTTTTTTTATGACTCCTTCCTCACACTTATTGAAGAGGAGAATAATGAAATTCAAGCTATCCAATATACATAAAAAATTTATTAGGCATATTTATTATGCATATAATAGTAAAATACTCAATGATATAGGTAATTTGTTCTTCCATGATCATAGTGGCTAGAACAATTCAACTAGAAGTAGATAGATCATGGGAAAGTTTTCACTTTTTGAAATATATTTTTCCTTATAGGCCTCACCCTTGATGCTATGGTAATCTATCATAGATAGAGTGAAGAAAAAATAGTTATTCGATTTTCAAAGCCTTGTCCTTGGATGGTATGTTTTATATTTGTTCCAAAGTGATTACTACCATGAATGTGTATTATTCTTTTTGTTGGCTTTCATCCAAATCTTCTAAAATTTTCCTGAAATATTTTCTCTAGGTTAATAGTGAACGAAATCTTATTTTTATTAGCTAGCCTAGGATTTTTTCTTCCTACCTTATGATTCTAGAGGTCTAAACCTAGTATTTTTTAGTACACAAGGCATTATCTTATGTGATAAATAGATCACTTGACCTCTTGATGGAGATGAATATTGAAAAATTATGCCACAAAATTTGTTAGATTTGGAATGCTAGCTATTAGTTCACTCTACAAGTACCTTGAATTTGGTACTCATCTTACTTGTTGGGATATTTTGAAAATCTAGGGTACTTTTTTCAATAAGAGTATCCATAAATCTTTTGAAACCATCAATTCCTTACCTCATTGTGTGAGAAGTTATTTTTTTGATGGTTTACATATCAACTAGTATTCTATTTAATGGTCCTTAGTTCTCTCTTCTCAAGACCAATTTCTAGTTAAAGCTCCTTGGTATCATGCCTAGAATATCTTTAAGTGATATTTTGATGTGCTACCATATTTTATTCATAAAGCTACCAAGAACTTCCTATGATGTCCTAAATTCTAATGAAAATTTAGGTTGGGTTTCCAATATCAAGATACCTTTTAGTTTGTTATCAAAACTATGCATCCCTAAATTCTTTAAAAAATTAGGTTAAGTCCTATAAACCCTTGGTTGAAGGACTAGAAGTGGTATTGATACATATTCCTTTGTACCTATAGGCCCCAAAAATATTACATGCAGTTTCCTCTATCTTCATCTAGTGAATTACCTTACTCTTTAATTGTGGCTCTACTAATCTTTTAGGACTTAATATCATAGGTTCTAGTGTACTCGGTTAGCTATTTGGGAACATAAATTAGCTTACCTTATTTAGTTCATTTTTTATTCTAGGGTATCCCTGAGAGTTATTTCTTAACTCATTTAAGTGTTCCAAATTATTTTTATTCATTAAGTGGCCTTATGGAATCCTTCAAGTATATATTCTAGTTCTTTATCAAAGCTCAAGAAACTTGGAAATGGATCCATGAACTTTTGAAGCCACTCAACCTTGTCCCCTTTTTATTAAAATGTGATTCTTATTGGATATTAAATTTATCTCTTGCAAACTTTTACCAAACTTGTCATCCTTTTAGAGTAAAAATTCTCATCAACACTTGGAAAGATATAAATAGTTAACATTTTGCATAATATTAAGTTTATGCTAAAACCTTATTGTATACTAGTCATAGTTTTCTCTAATGTATTTTATATATATTTAAGTCCAATATAATTAATTTATACTTGAAGTTGCTCATATTTAGGATCTATGAGACCATTAGAGGAATTCCACTTGAATTATTACTAGAGTCCTATTTGAACCTCCTCTCTTTGGAAAGGGTGTACTTAGAGTGATAATAAATACCATTCTTATGGTTACCACATATCTCAATTTCTAGATCTAAAGAAGACATCTCCTCATAGTGGATTGGATTGGAAACCTTCTATCTTGGTTCATGGGATATATTTGATCCTAGTTGGCCTAAATCAAACAAATATCCTTGATTGGATTTGGATGTCTCTCTTCCCCAAGCTCAATATTCTAAGATAATCCCCTTCAAGAATATAAGGGAACTCTCACTACTTATAAGCCAAGTGATGATGATGTCGTTAGTAATGTCAACAGTAATCCAAGTGATAAAGACCCTCCTTTTGGATTTATATTTATATTTAGGCCTTTTTTTGGGCTTGGCCTTTTTACTAATTTATTTTTTTGGTGGACTTCATCAAATTAGATTTTGTGGGTGTGAATCTTCACCATCATCTCTTTTTCATGAATATTATACTAACCTTTATTTAATATAATTAAATAAAAATTATTCATAACAAAATATATATTCATAATCATTTTAGTTGCATACCCATGTTATTTTCCATATAGATTTATGTCTATTTTAAGGAAATATCCTGATACATGTATATATTAACAAATAATGCAATGCTAGTGAAGCTTGAATCAAATAGCCTAGCATTTTTCTACCTATATCTACACACTCACCCACATATTTATCCCTCACCTTATCCTTATAAGGATAAATTCTAGTGCATTAATCCTATCCATCAATTTATTACACTTATCCCTAAGCCTACCTACATATAGTCATTATAAACCTTAATATACATTTTTTCCCAACTAGTGTGATTTTTTTAGTCACAAGGTTGAACCTATAGTCTTACAATTTACTATATTTTTTCCAAAGGTTTAAATTTAATTTGAGAAATAAGAAACATTCATTTTCATACCTTGAACAAAATACACATTCTTTGAAATTTTGACATTATGTAATAGCATTTTACTACACTAGTTGGTAATTTTCTTAGGTATTTTATCTAATCTTAATTTATTAAATTAGAAATAAATAAAAATGCTTGTGAATTGATGTATTTTTATTTTTTTTGTAAATCTATACACCATCATGTGGTGCATGCCCACTAGCTTTAGTTATTTTGACATTTTTAGGTGCTAACCTACAAAATTACATCTCCATGTGAGAAAATGAAAGACCCAAAATATAATATATGTGTTCATTGTGAAAGGTTAGTTCCAAATGAAGAGGATAAATCCATAGTCATAGAATTGAACTAAACCTACAAATGTGATTCTACATAGAACACATATTCAATGTATGATTTTCTATTTTCATTTAAAATAAAGAGATTGGAATTCTAGCGTAAAGATGAACAAGGATCAAAATCTTCATGAAATAATACTCATTCTTTGTTCATAGAGCTAAGTATCCTTATTCATCAAATTTATTTTTTATATCTTTGCATCTAATATTACTAAAAAGCTAGTTCATAGGCCATCAAACATTACATCTAGGTTAATTATTCTTAAATGTATGCATTTCATTGTATTAACCCATATCAATCATTAAGGAAAGCTTATTTTCCTTTACAAAATTATACATTATAAATTATTTAATGTAGATCTTTATCAAGCCCTTATGTATGTTAAAATTACTTTGAAGCCATGTCATGTTAAGATATAAAAAAATATTATGTATTGTGTGGGACATATATTGCTTATCTTAAAATATATTAGTGAAAAATATATTTTTCTATTTTTTTGATAAATTATTTTTGTTCTAATTATGAGATTACATGTTATTTGTTGTGAAGAATGGTGAGAGTTTAATGATTTTAATAACGTCTTTGTCATCAAAGTAAATTATTAAAATGGTCTTTTACTTAGAATTGATGAACTTATTCTATCTTAAAATTATTCTTAAGTTGGATAATTTAACTATTGCTTATCCAATCTAATTCAAGTTTTTCCAATTTAATCTCATTTTAATTTAATTTTTTTTCTATATATATATATATTATTTTGTTAGATTTACATCATTATCTTTAACATCTTTATAAGAAAAAATATATATATTTGACTATATAACTCTAATACGTTATTTAGTATTTTAGATAATAGATAGAAGCCTCAATAGACCTCTCAATTAACCCATAAAAAATTCACATTAAATATTCCAACTAATGACAGAATAAAGATAGACCAAGCATCGATCTAATATTAAACACAACATCACTAATATATGACCGATGTTAGTCTGTCGTTAACCGTATGTTTTTCTCGAAAAACGTAAACATTTCCCGTTGATTCCAAGGTCTGAAATGACATATTTCCTGTTCAAATGCCGACTTGATAACATTCTGTAGATCGAAACCAACGAGTTGGACTAAAATTAAAATACAATTTTTTGTAAGACTATATACCCCTTTGGACCTCGTCGTCACTATTGATGTCATTCACTAAGTTTTCTAGTACATTGGTTGAAGCATTCCCGGAAGATTCCGTTGCTTCCCTTTTCAATCTATACAAGCGAGACATAATACAGAAGAAAATGTAGTTCAAGGAATTAAGAAGGGCCAAGAGAGCGTAATAATAATCGATACGTGAAGCATTCACGTTATCGAGTATCCAGCTATGATGGGCCAGTCGCCATGTAATGCTGCTAACAAGTTTGAGAAGAACACTGTTGAGGAACGCGCCAACTCCCAAGGAGGCTGCAAACAATGCACTTCCCAAACTTTGGATACCTTCTGGCGCTTCCTCATAAAAGAATTCCAGTTTCCCTACTTGTATAAAGGCTTCTGCTATTCCCATTATTATAAACTGTGGCAGCAATGTGAATATGTTTCGAGGTACAACTGCATGCATATTATCTGCGAGGCCATGCTTTTTAACAACCCTTAGGCGTCCAATTTCAGTTACCATTGCCGTTAACATTGCAACAGTATGGATTAACATGCCAGCTCCCATCCTCTGGAATATAGTTATGCCTCGTGGATTTCCAGTGAATCTTTTCAATAAGGGAACCAATAGCTGATTGTAGACTATGAGCGATAGGAGCATTGATATGGGAACAAAAGCTCCAATACTGGCCGGTGGAAATTGGAAGTTAAAAACCATTTGTGTTTCAAGAGTCATAGCCTGCCTCAGGAAGAGCGTGCTTGCTTGAATTTGCAAGGTACTGGGGAAGATGGCTGCCACCCAAATTTGCAGGATTTGTATTACCACCTTCGTTTCCTCTACGTCTGTCACAGTGCACGGATTTGAGCTTGCCCCATTTTGAACTGCTGCTTTGTCTAGAAGTCTGCCATTGACAAAATATTACACAGATTAGATTCGCAACATAAATTTTATACACCATACAACATTTCGTAGTGAATACGCAGCCAATTTCCCCTGCCTAAACAGCCGGTACATTGCCATTTACCCACCATCTATTTAGGTCGGCCGATCGGTCCAAAGGTAATAGCTGGTCATTCTTATTAATGAGCAAACTGTTTACATGGATGGGAGTCCCTTTAAAGACTGCCAGTGTGCTATGATCACCACAATCTGGGTTCTGAGATAAACAGAAGAATAAACAATCTGTAAATAAAAGAATTTTTGGGAGATCAGGTTGTCATTGGTTAAGTTTAAACCAACACACTTTATGTCTTGGTTGTTTAGGTGGTCCATTTGAAATCACACTAATTTTTTCAATTGATCCATTTATTAATGTGATTTCAAATGAACTACCTAAATTCAAGGAAATCTTAAAATATACTGTTTAAACCAAAATACTGCGACTAAAACAACCACACCCTGTGATAACTGTTACATAAAGATCAATATTTTGATGTAAAGAGTAGATACATTGACCATAACAGATTGTTTTGCAGTGTAGCAGTAGAAAGTAACAGGCTTATCACAGGAACTACATGAAAAAGAGCTCTTTTGAAAAATCATCGAACGCTGATTTCTAATTTCTAAGAAAAAATCTTATATAGATCAACTTCTAACCTCAGATGCGTAGTGTGAGAAATGAGTCGTCGGCATTGAGGAACATATTCACTTGAATCCACTTCATGAAGAAATGACGGATCTGACGGAACATCCATTTTCCAGTTCTGAATCATTCTAACAATGACTTTAAAAGTTCGTTGCAATGGGCTACCTGACTGAACTGTGTGTCTAAAAAGTGGGGCTCGTATCAGCAGCAGTAGGGATGATGTTACAAGTGCTAGGCTAATCATTCCATAGCCAACTACCCAACTGATTTGATCTTCAAGATATACAACTAATGTCTGACCAACCAAGCCCCCAAAGAAAACCATAAAAACCCACCAGTTGAAAAACCTGGTCTTCTGCGACCTTTCCTCGGGCTTAGAATCATCAAACTGATCTGAACCGAAAGCAGATATTATTGGCCTGGTTCCTCCCGCGCCTAAAGCAACAAGATACAAGGCAAAGTAAAAAATACCACTCTTTAGAGACGAAACCTTTTGGCAGCCTTCATTTGATGGGCAGTCTGGCGGTCTCCAAGGTTTCAACAAAATGGCTAGAGTTAGGAACACCAATCCCTGCGCCAAACGGAACACCATTATCACATTTGTAATTTTTTTCCTTTGGAAATCAATTGCATATGTTTTTTAATCAAGATTTTGGATCAATGGTCTAATGTCAGAAAGAGGAGAGTTAACAGTTGATTCAAAAACATATACATTTGATTTCAAAAATAATTTCTAATATTAAACATCAAACGCATATACATTCAATTGATAACAATATATTACAATTTTGTGTATCAAGTATAAAACTCAATAATTTTATTAGATTGTTGAAAATAGACAATTCACGGATAACAACACAATACATGTAAATAACTCTTGTTTTCTTTTTCTGAAAATTGGAAGCAAATACTTTTGATTAGAGTTATGAAATGGTGAGTCATGAATGAAGGACCTCATCCCAACATGAATAATTAGCAATAACATCGAAAGTTTTGAACTTTGATATTAAAGTTATGAAATGGTGAGATCATGAATGAAGGACCTCATCCCAACAAGAATAATTAACAATAACATCTAAATGTTTGAACTTTGATGATAAAACCACGATACCATAATTTAACAAACACACTCAAAGATTCAATATTATTTCAATTCATTAGCACATGTTCTATCCTGGGAACACATAAGAACAAGCAGCATGCAACAAACAGATAATTGTGCTCACCAGGGTATATATACATGAAAATATTAGGAATGTCAAGAATTGCCCGAAATATGTATCGGCAATGTATGCACCAAACAGAGGTGTAAGAAATGAAGTGCCAACCCAATTGCTGGCATTTGTTGAGGAGGAGACAGTGCCTTCATTGAGCTTGCTGGTCAGATAGACTACTAAATTTGACCAAATTCCAGTGAAAGCCATTCTTTCACAGAACTCATAGCCTGAAAATAAACGTTACACCATCACTTCCTTAAGAATTAAAACATAGAACATGAGTTCAGAGACGCTAATTACTAATTACCAATGATAACACAAGCAGCTTTCCACCCTCCCGTCTTTGCTCTTATAAAAGATCTTCCCCTCAAATTGCCAGGGGCGTCCATAGCCATTTCTATGGCAGTGTTAGCCATTAAATTATTTCAACTTAAGCGAACATAACTACTTCCAGGCCTGCATTTTTCAGGCGGTGCAACTCAAGGAGAATGGAATCTCAGTTTGACAATTGAAACAGAAGGTTTATCGTAGAAAAAACCGTACAGGATGCAATTGATCTGATTGGATTATGCACCGGTGGTTTATCCAGGCGAAGTCTTTCAACCATGCCAGCCATGAATAAATGTCAAATATTGTATTAGGAATTTTCTCTGTTCTGCCTGGAATATCTGATGGGTCACTTCAAGCCAGTGTTGGATTAGTTGTTGATATCGATACAACCTATGATATCTACCTAATTGATTAATATAGTAAGCGGTAAAGGACCAACTTATATCCACGTATGTGAATAATATCGTAACCGGAAAAGGACCTTCTATTATAAATTATTGCGTTGATTAAATAAATAAAGTAATAAATATTAATTAAATTTTATATAGAAGTGAGGACAGAAATTTTAATAAATGAAAAACAATTAAACGTGAGAGTCGTTGATATTTAGCAAAATTAATAATAAAAACTAATATTGTAGTTGTATAGAACTAACTTGTCACTGTTTAAATATCAATGTTTTTGGTTTAATCATCCGATTTAAATTTTGTGCTATTAAAAAAATCTTTATGGTTAAATGTCATGGCCTTTGCTATAGGTATTCATAGGGATATATATCAATGCATAAATTAGAGGTGTGGTGGAAGGAGAGGGACATATGACAAGATTGAAACAAGGCATGGACAACATTGATTTCCATCAATCTTGCTAGAGGGAACAAATTAAACATAAGGTATGAGTAACATGTGAAGGGAGTAACTTGTCATGCCATCCATCTACAAGGAAGAATGCTAGCCTTGAATAATTAAACTATACCTATATAGGTCCATTGAGGACACACACATATGCATGGAAGTTGATTAAAGCATAAAGGATATAAATCAAGAGTAATGGAGTGGCATAACATGGTTATAAATTATGAATATGAAGGGAAAATTTAGGGGGAGAGGAAATAGTGGATTGTGATGAATTCAATACCATCTCAATCGGTCACCAAAGAGACAAGGAGCTCCAAGGTATTATTGATTTATGGAATCTCATTTTCATTTTTTTGCATTTGTTTGTATTGCAATGGTCTATGAAATTGGAAATTCTACACATTACTACCAAGAGTGGATCTAAATTGATTCCTTCCATTGAGAAAATATTTTTATGTTTTCCTTCTCTGTCTCCCAAAATAGACTTTCTCTCTCACATACTATCTTTACCAACAACTACAACCATATTCTTCTAAACACTGTAGCTTGATTCCCCCATTAAACGTGGTCTTACACACATTTCAAAATGGCTTGTAAATGAAAATGATGAAGAATAAATGAAAATCACTTTCACTCCCATGTTATTATTGCACACTCATAAAGCCATTGTTGCATAATTTTATGATTGGATGGGCATACTTTGTTAGTTAGATATTTTCTATTTGAGGTGGTTAACATCAAACTAATATTCTCTCGCACCAAGAGTAATCTTTAGTTTGGTAGGTTCTTCAATGATGCAATAGCTAGATGTATTTGAAGATCCGAATGAAAGATGTTCTTCTAGCTTATGGTGATGTATTTAGAAATTTGGAATTCACTTCTTTGGTGGATGTGGGTAGCATAAATTATTCAACAAACTCTCATTTTCATATTCCTCCTCAAATATTATTTATGTTGTAACAATGATCTCTTTGATGTAATAGTAGAGGCTCCCACATATGCTACTGTGACCAACGAACGTAGTATGGGCTAACTACACTTGATCAATGAGGATTTAATGTATAATTAAACAACTATGCATCAGTCCCAATAAAATCATTCAATGTAAACTAAACTAAGAATCCATTAAAACTAACATATTAGAACACGAAAGCTTCAAAAAAACCTATTCTAATCCACTAAAACTTATCCTATTAGAGGAGTGGTGTTGCATTGGTGTGGAATGACGACCCTTTCCCAATCCCTTGGATAATAAGCTTGTTTTGATCGATTCTATTGAAGAGAATCAATGAAACTAATGAGAGATGTGTGTGAAAACATGATTTAAAAGCTAAATTAACACGATTCAAAAGATAATCTAACATAATATATGCTAAGATAATCGATATGGGTTTATGCAAAGATATTCTAAATGGATTTTAAGCTCAAAAGGTTAAAACCCTAATTTTAAAACATGCTAAATGGATGAACCTATGTTACCATGTAAGCCATCAATGGAAGCTATGCTTATATGATGCAAGAAATTAACCTAAAATTCCTTTTAAAACATAAAATGTGATTGTGAGATGAAAGTGATTTTTAACAACATGAGTTTTCTCTTAAAATATGGATCCCTATTCAATAGAGGCAAGCTCTATTTATAGAATAGGCAAAATGAAACTATTGGTCAAAATCAAAATGATAAATCAATTATCAGAATGGAAGGAATATGGAGGCATGGTTCATGGATTCCCACCAAGGGTTGAAAATGCAAGATGATATTTAATCAAGGGTTCACATTCATCCAAACACACTTTAAAAACTTGCACAAGAAGTCTTGTTGAGAGTTTGTTACAAAAAGGAATATTCCCTTTTTCAATTGGCTGAAAAAAGAATATTCTATGGGAATATTCTCTTTTTGGAGGAATGTGCAAAGGAGGAATATTCTAAATTCTCTTGGAATATTCCCTTGCAAGTAGGAGAATTAGATTTAATTAGTAATTTGATGATTAAAACAATGTTTCAATTATGCAAATTACGGGAATTTAGGATATTCATTATTAAATGATTAACTTATTTAATGAAAAAGGGTTGAAATGAAATTTAATTAAATAATTAAGATTATTTAATTAAATGAGAGGACTTTGGATGTTAAAATTGAATATCTTGATTTATCTAATTTAACAGGATGAAAAGTTAGTGCAAGAGGGGGTGAATTAACCTAATTAGATTAATAAGGTTAATAGATGAAAATGACATGATTAATTAAATAGCTAAGCTAATTTAATCAATTAAGAAAAAATACAATGGGTTTTTAGGATGAAATGATGTTAGTATATTTGATTCGAGTGCATGATATCATTCTAGACATTTTCAAGTGTCTACAGCTAGTGTATAATACCTTATGAGCAATATGTTTTTTTGTGTTCAAAATGTAGATTGTTAATTTATAAAGATATCAACATGGAGGTGGTAGAGGAAATTTTCATATCTACATTAGAAATATCATCAATATTGTCCCTAGAGCTATGTACAATTGTCGATAATTTCATTCCTAAGATAATATTTAACTTATGTAAGTTGAAAGGAATTTATACCTCTAATTTAAGCTTATTTATATGAAATATTGGATATTTTCCCATTTGTAATTTATGTTCTATTTTATTTTATGATATTTTATCAAAAAATCAAATACTTTGTATATGCATAGATTTTTTTTATCATAAGAGGTTGTTCAGAATTTTATTCTTTCTTAAATATGTATCTTATCAAATTACTTATCTTGATCTAAAAAAAATAGTATTATAGTTGGGAATGATTATTGTTCGATTAATAACCTTATTGGACTAGGATAATCCTATGGTATGGTAAACTATAGTTGAGGAGTATGGTTTCCCTTTCCACTGTCATGGGCCTACATAAAAATGTTTCTAGGAATGACATCATCATCTTATCCATATGTTAAGAGTTATTTATTGAGTTCTTTATATATTGATTGAATTAGAATGTCACTATTGTATCCTATGGAAACATAGATATCACTTGCTTTATAGTCTTCAAAAGTACAATAATTATGATGAAAAATATTGTTAGAGATGGTGTTATGGTCTCATTTTTATATGATGACTAGGATCATTGTTTTCATCATTAACTTAAGAAACTTATTCTAATTATGTGATGGTAAATCAAGAATAACAATATTTATTGTTATTTAATAAATCTCTTAGCATTTTGGCTTACTTTGGAATGGGTATTAGTGAATAGTAATATGATACACTAGTTATTCTTAAACCCCTATATGGGGGTGGTAGCAAGAAGTTGAGTCCACTTTTTGGCCAAGAAGTTGAGTCCACCTTTTGGCCAAGAAGTGGAAGTGTTTTCCCTGATTTTTAGAGTTATACACACTCGACCTTAAAATTTGAAGCACTTAGAGGTGGAATCTTTAGTTTATTTCAATACCCAGATTGTACAAATTGAGTTTCAATAGGCATTTGTAAAAATAACTGTTTAAAAGTCACTTTTTTTTTACCATACCATGCACATGTACAACATCCATATTTTGACCTAAATTATCATATTTTTCTAAATCCTTTTGGGAAAAGATTTGTGACTCACTGAAGCTTGTTTTGGATATTTTTTTGTAAATTTTTTTTTTCATAGGCAAATATTGCTAGAGGGGGTTGTTGGCACTCTCAAATTTTGCAAATTTGAAGTGCCCATTTCGAAATTTTTGCCTCTGCACTTTCAAAAGTGCATTTGTGTAGTCAGTTTGAGTGACCCAATTTGGAGAATCCGAATTTGAGGCCTGTTGATTTGCAAGAAAAACCCATTTGCAGACTTATTTGATTGACATATGTGAGTGTGTGTGTCAATTTTCAGCTTCCCATGATTAGATTTGACATGGTTTTTAAAAGTGAAGCTAAAGGGTTTTTGCACTTTTATGATGTTTGCAGACTGTCAGTTTCATAAAGTGGCCTCCTGTTTGAGATTGGTTTTCACAACTAGTTGGTTGTCATGTTAAAACGAGTGTTTTTCTGTATTCTCCATATCTGCATGATCTTGGGTGTCTGTTTTTAAAGCCTCATGATCTGATTTGCTATATTTAGCAGATCAAAACCAAATGCAGTTTGTTCAGTTTTGCATCTGCATTCTAGATAGCCTTTATGAGTGGTCAATTTTGACCCAAAATATATTTTGATCAGTGACGTTGCAAGAAGATCCCTTTTGTAGGCATGCTCAGGATATATAAATGTTCTATTATGTCTAGTTTTAGCTTGCCAAGAGTTGATTTGGTATTTCTTTAACAAGGTGATTTCATGAATTTTAATTGGTTTCTGAACCAGCAGAGTCGGAGAAAATTTGACTGAGCAACTTTGTTGATTAGTATTTTTTGCCTTGTGATTGTTTTCTCCGACCCATTTCTTCCACTGCACTCTCGGGTCAAATGACTATATGTCTACAAGTTCTCGTTGATCTAGGGGGTCATTTGACAAGTTTCCCAAATTGATTCTTGAGGCAGCTTGACCAGTTTTCACCATTCTCCAAAAATGTTAGAAAATAGATTCTAATTGCAATCTAGTTTATTTTCAACTCCAGATTCATCTGGATCTTGTGTATGATCAATTCAAGGCATAGAAGTGAAACTTGTTTGGAAATGAAAATTTTTTAGCCGGGCCCACATGGGGACCCCACATTTTTCACATGGCATGAAAATTGTTCAGATGAAATTCTCAAGCAAGAGCGATTTGCATGTACATAGGGTCTCAAATGGATGCGCTTGGTGAGACTTGAGGCCATAATGAGCAACAGTATGGAGGCGTCACCTAGAGCAGAGGTGTGGAGATCCATCAATGCTAAAGGTGAGTGGGGACCACCATGCACAACAAATTTGACGTGTGTGGCCTAGGAGATGGAAGGCCCACGCCATCAAAGAGCAGAGATTTGGGGCACGCGCATGGAAGTGTGGTGGGAACGACTTTCTTATGTTGTGGGTGGCCATGCATTAGTGAAGGTCTCATGTGTTGTTGGAGGAGGTACGAGCCAATGAGGCCTTTGTGTGGCGTGGTGGAGATTTGAGGAGGAAACAAAATGGCATGAGAAGCAAACAAAAAAACAAGAAGGTGAGAATGGAAGCACACAGATTTGTCAACGCACGCGCATAGCAATAAGGTGGGTGTGACCTGAGGTTCTAGAATGGTGTTGCCACCATAATTCCCAAGAAGCAAAGCTCGAGCAAGAAAATAGAGGATTAGGGCAATGTAGATGGTTGGCGAATGATCAACGGCTGAGGGAGAGAGGCCGATGAAGCAAGATCTCAGTCGTTGCCTGCCATTTCACAATCCAAAGGTGCATGCAAATTACTGATTGCATGATTACGGGAAGGGTGAGGAATGGTGGGCCCCATGAATTTAAATGGCTTGGGTGGAGATAAAGGGAGCCCTGTGAAATAAAAAGAAAATTTAGAATTAAATATTGTTTGAGAGAGAAAACTCCACTGGGTTCATTTTAATATATTGTCTAAAAGGTATACTTCGATGGAAAATTAAAATATTGGCCAAATAAGGATTTAAATGTGTCGTGTGATAGTTTTGAGATGTGGGTCCTGGGTGGAGGAGTTAGCGTGCTTATCAAATATTTTACTTTTCCATTTACTTGGGGTTGAAATATTTTAATGTGAAAGATTAAAAACAGTGATGAAATGTTATGTGTTGGGAATAAAGTGCAAAACATGGGAAAAATATTAAATGCACAGGATGATTCTATGTAATGAGTAAAAAATATTCATTATGTGGAATATATTGGTGAAAGTGAATTGCAAACACAGGTAATAATTTGAAAGGGGTGAATAAAATATTCATTCTAAAATTTTGTTTGTTGGGGAGTGTAATATTTTTCGTTGCCTTTTAAGTGAAATATTATAAGTGAAGCTACAGTAAGAAAATGAGAAAATAAAATGCAACAAAGGGCAAAAACAAAGATAAATGGATTTTCACAAGGGTGGAGATTTTTCTTTCAGATGCAAGTAATGAGTGGGGAATATTCTCACATGAGCATTTTTCTGTTAGAGAATAGTTTGGAAAAATGTTGTCTTGGAAGCAGAGTGGGTTTGTTATGAGGAGAGGAAAGAGATTTTGGAGATTACTGTTCAACGGTTAAGATGTTTCTAGATGGCGTTTCCAGATCAGTTTTAGGGTTTCTTCTAGAATTTATTCTCCTCTACATATTCTTTTCTGTTCTCATTGTAATGGGTTAGCAAGTCAGAAGTCTGGTGTGGAGCTGCATAGTAAATTGTAAAATCTGTAGTCACAGAGAAAATGCAAGTTGGGTTTTGTGTCTTCTTTATTGTAGGATTTGAGTTTATGGAGATTTAGTGTTTCATAACAGTACTGGCATTTGAGTTTAGTTGATAAATCCAGGCTCATGTCTCTCCTTTTTGCAAGTGTATTCAAATTTTGAATGAAGTAATCAAGGGTTATTATGTTCATCTCACTGTTGTGGTGTTTGCAGTTATGGTTTTAGCTTTAATTCACAGATTTAATTAAACTGCATAAATGAGATTGCAGATTGATATGTTTTGTACAAGGATTTGGTAAGATGTATTAAGCTAAGGTACAAATTGGTGATATTGTAAGGAAATATAGTTAGAGATATTATATTCTATGTGTTGAATCTTCTATGAACCATTAGGTGTTGGTGAATTTGACTCCTCTAATGGAAGTATTTCATTGGTCTGATTTGCATTTTTTCTTTGTGATTCAGTGTTTGTTTGTGTTCACCTGGAGCTTGCTACAATTTTAAAACTAATGATTATCTTTGACCATGAAGTTGTGTTGTAATTATCTCATGCTCCAAATGGTTGATATTAATGATGAATAGTCAATTCATTTCAGTTTTATCCTGTTTTGTTGAGCTATTAAGTGAGATTATATGTTTGAAGTTAATGATTGTTTATAATTTTGTTGCATAGATTGTAAACACATTAAGGGATCACCCTCCCGGGTCTTGCAGAGCCCAAAGTGTAGGGGGTATTTTCAAATGCTCGTTAGTTGGTCCAGGTCCTTCGAGCTACCCTTGATTGGAATTGGTAGTTCCATAGGTAGATTAGGAGATAAACCTAGTTTACACTAAAAAACAACAACAAAATGGTGACTTCGCTGGGGATGAACTCAAAAGTTTTGGTTGGAGACGGTGTTGTTATAGAGTCATTAAAGTTTTGAGTTATTTTTGTAACCATTGCTGAAAATTATTTCTGCCTTATAGAGTCATGAACTTGATAGGTCTAATCTCCTTGTGAAGTGAGTCAATTCTCATGAATTTTTCTAGAGAGTATGTTAAAATTCATCTTTCAATGTAATTCTATCTAGATTTGTCCATAGTTCATGCTTATTTCATAATACCTCACAAGTTGTGAGTGGCGAATCCGAGACCTTTACACTAGTGTGCGTTATTTGAGAAGAACTGGGAAAGAACCAAAAGATTTGCAGTAGAGATGAAGCAAATTTGAGCTCTTGTGATGAAGTACCCTGACAAGTTTGAGGAAGGAATCCATATGATGTCATATTGTTGGATAAGGAGATGTTGCAGTACTTATGCTGGTTTTTAAATGAATTTGACTTGTGAATAATTTCCAGTTGTTCAAATTTTTGTTCTCTATAAATAGGTGGCGACTCTACCTAAGAACCTGATGAATATGTGAATATGGTTCAAGATCTACAAATTTTTCCAATCAAAAGAACGATTTGCAGCTGTTGCAACAATTCTAGGTATTTTCACTCTTGGTTTTCAAGAAACTCTTGCTTGAAAACCATATTTGAACTTCTTAGAAATAAATTTGGTTCCCTACATAGTGAGTTAGCACTGCCAAAGGGAAAGGATAATAAATTTAACTTTCCACACTTTCATTTGCTAGATTTTTTGAATGTAATTTCATTCCCATTGAAAGTGTTTTGTCTAGCGCTCAAATATTTGCTTATATGGATGGTTAGAATGCAGTTGTGTATTTGAGTGATTTCCATCCATTTGTATTATCATATGGTTCGAGCTCAGGTTGTCCACATATCAGCCATTGCCATAATAATCCTTCATTTGGTCATGCTCGTAACTATGCACAATTAGTGAGCCTTGACTTGTAATATCCATGGATTATCAAGATAATATAATGATACCAAAGAACAATTTGATTCAGCTGGTCAAAAATTGTTATGAACTTCAAGCATCTAATACCCAAAAGTGTAAGAACCCAAGAGTTAATAAGCCTAGGTCTAGACCTGAACGGAATGATAGAAATGAAAGAAGGCTTAAAATGATGGATGAGAGATATCAGTTATCTCAACAAGCACAGTCAAGATACCATCCAACTGTGTCTACTTGTCAAGTCATTGCACCATTTTTAAATTCATTTGACCCATTGTATGCTTAGTTAGATTTGTCATGGGTTGATTATAAATAGGAATGTTTGCCAAATCAAATCTATAAGAAGATGCCAAATTTGATGGGTACAATATTTTTGAATGAGATGCACATGTTAAAGGTTTTTCTAGCTTCATGGAGAGACATTCATTTGGAGATTAGGATATGTAGATGAGATTCTTTGTCAGATCCCTTGAAGCATGAGCTCGGGATTGGTATCTAAGTTTTCCTGAGAAGTCATTTCCTTGCTGGAATATATTAGTGAATGCCTATAGGAAATAATTTTCAAGGGAACCTCTAGATCTTGTCACAATATTTAAAGAGATTAGAAAGCAAAAATAAGAGTCAAGCGTTGATCTCAGTCACAGATTTGATGTTGCTCTTTCACTAATCCCAGAAAGTTTCAGACCTGGCACTCCTAACTGTATCCATATGTATTTTGAGGCCTATGAAGAGGGGTCTAGTTCATATTTAAATGAGTTTGAAATACTAAGCATGCAAATGGCTTATACAGTTTCAGATGGTTTGGAGAAACAAAGAATTGAATATGTGTTAAGTTTGTTGTCTTCAATTATGGGTAAACATACTGATAAAATTAGAAGCATCTATGTAAATGCAAATGATAAGAGGTCTTCATAAAAGTGCACATTTGAGAAGGTTGAAGATAAAAAGGATGCATCATTAAGTGATGAGAAAATTGTTTTTTGAACAACTCACAAAGGAAGTATACCCAAATACAAATCTATAGTTGAGTTTTCTGAGTGAAGAACATGATAAGGAATTTCAGTTGGATTCACTATTTGAAGAAGAAAAATGTGATCACCAAGGTGATGATACAATTGATTATTTCTATTCTACATGTGAAGAATGTAGTCCTGACATAAGTCTCTATGATGAGACAAAGAAGGTTGCTGATTTATGGAACTCTCTTGAGAACATCAGTTTGTCAGTTGCAAATGAAGATGTGATGAAATCCAATTTGAAAGACAAGCTACAAGCAACTACAATCAGGAAACCATTGTTGGTTTTCAACTTGATGAAGAATATGTTTATGTCTGCCCTCAAGAGGATGCAAGTGATAGGCTCAGTGAAGATACCCAGTCTAATGTTTAAGTACAGAGAAATGTGGATTTTTGTTATGATAGATCAAAAGTGAGTAAGAATGAACAAGTGAACAGTTTTATTGCTATGACAGATAGTGACTATGTGTGTAACAATGTTATCAACAATTCAGTCTCGTATGATTAGGGAGCTCCTGTTTATGATTAGCCCATTGAGTTTTCATATTCTGATGATGGAGACATCTTGGGGTATCCTAATTTGCAATTTGATAGTGATTTTAATTCAAGTGGAGGTCAAGAAGATGAAGTGGGTGAAAGGGTAGTTCAGAGAAATGATCTACTAAGTTATGAAGAAATTTCAGATCCATTGACCAAAAAATATCAGGAGTATGCACATAAGGACAACTCTCAGTTGTTGTGTGCAGTCCCTATTGACTTTGACAGTGATGATGACTTTCAAGATGCAGGGGGTAATGTAAGTGTGTCTGGTTATTTTTCCAATAATGAACCAGTTGATCATGACAATGATAATGAAGATGAAGACAAGCAACCACTTGATGGTAATGATGCAATGTATGATGAATACGACAGTGAGCATGATGATGAAATAGTGGATTCATTTTGAAATAATCCAGTGGCACATTGTGATATGTATATGGATCTTGAATCAAGGTCATTACCCATTGATGATATTGAAAGGCTAGCTGAATCATGTGATCGTAAATTTTTAGATTGTGTTGATATGGAAAATGTTGTCAATCTATGCATTCAACTATAAAGTAGTAAAATTAATGGAGAATCTCATGTTGATGGGTGTGAAGTTGAGTGTAATTACTTTTTGTTTGGTGCTCCCGAGCTTCAGACCATGAACATCATGGAAATGTTGTCACCACATGTGAAAAGCCTTGATGTGAAAGAAATTGAGGATTTTAGTTTCATTGCTAATGAGGAAATTTTGGTTTGCAATGAGTCTTTCACTTTTGGATCAGAAAACACACCATTTGGTGTTGTACATGATGTTACTAGTTCACGGGGTTGTCTCTCTAATGTCCTTGTTGATGATGATTTGTTTGAACCTTCACTAGAGGTATTTGGTTTTGAAAGGAATGAAGATATGAAAAATATATCAGAACATTTTCTCAAACTTGAGATGAATGTATTTACTCATTCCTTAGATGTTAATGATGCATGTGATTCCCATTTCCATGATACAAAGATGTGTTATCATGTACTTGAACCAAAGTGTCAAAAGATGGGCCTAGGTTGCAGAGATCAGTACAATGATGCTCTAGAGTGTGCATCTTTTATCTTTGATGTAAGCCAAGATGATTTGTAAGGTACACACCAAATTGTTTATGAGAACTTTCAGTTTGATCTGCAAGTTGATTTTGATGTGCAAATTGGTAATCAGAATGAGATGAATAGTTCCAACCATGTAGCAAAATGTGAGTTCTATTTTTGTCAGCTGGAAGGAATTTTCATTGAATGTGGCAATGTGCAAGATATGGAGGCAAGTTGATTTTAGCCTGAGAATAATCCATGTGATGAATATGATAGGTTGTTGCCACATGATAATCAGTATTTTGAAAGTATGCCTGACTTTCAGATGCATAGTGATTGTGAACATGTTGATAATGTTGTGAATGATTGCCTGATAGGAGAGGCCAACATGTTTAATCAGGTAGATGGTTGTGATCAGACCAGGCTTTCATATGGTCTTGATCATTATTTTCAAATCATGTCACTTGATGTAAAATTAGAAAATGAAGAATGTGGCAGTGATATGACTTATTTGATTTGGTTTCCATATAATGAAGTTGAACATAGAACAAGTTTATCCTTTCCCAAAGTTAGCTTGACACTTGTGATTGCAAAGGTGCAGCTGTTCATGTTGTTATGGTTTGATAAGTGCAAGAATGAGTTGAGGGAGATAAACTCTTTTTAAAAAATTGTATCTGATAGAGGTAAATGTTGATTCCCATTTTTCATTTGGTGACCTAGGGTCATGAGATGAAGTTGAAAAATGAAAGTTGAATAAGGGAGCAATTTGGAGGCATTTGACAGACTCGGCATTTGATCTACTCTCCCTAGAGAATTGGAATCTTGCTATGCCCATAGGGGGCATACATCCCCAGATGGAACCACTATTGGCACTCTCAAATTTTGCAAATTTGAAGTGCCCATTTCAAAAAAATTGCCTCTGCACTTCCAGAAGTGCATTTGTGCAGTTAGTTTGAGTGACCCACTTTGGAGAATCTGAATTTGAGGCATGTTGATTTCCAAGGGAAACCCATTTGCAGACGTATTTGATTGACATATGTGAACGCGTGTGTCAATTTTAAGATTCCCACGTTTAGATTTGATAGGGTTTTGAAAAGTTAAGCTAAAGGGTTTTTGCACTTTTCTACAGTTTGCAGACTATCGATTTCGTAAAGTGGCCTCCTGTTTGAGATTGGTTTTCACAACCAGTTGAATGTCATGTCAAAATGAGTTTTTTTCTATATTCTCCATATCTAAATGATCTCGGGTGTCTGTTTTTAGAGCCTCATGATCTGATTTGATATTTTTAGCAAATCGAAACCAAATGCAATTTCTTCAGTTTTGCATCTGCATTCCTGACAACCTTTCTAAGTGGTCAATTTTGACCTTGAATATATTTTGATCAATGATGTTTCAAGTAGATCCATTTTTCAGGCATGCTCAGGGTATCTAAATTTTCTACTATGTCCAGTTTCTGCTTGCCAAGAGCTGATTTAGTATTTCTTCAATGAGGTGATTTCATGAATTTAATTGGTTTCTAAACCAACACAATTATAGAAAGTCTAACTAAGAAATTTTTTTGATTAATATATTTTTCCTCCTGATTGTTTTCTACGAGTCATTTCTTGCATCGCATTCTTGAGTCAAATTACTATATGTCTACAAGTTCTCATTGCTCCAGGGAGTCGTTTGACCAGTTTTCACCATTCTCCAAAAGTGTTAGAAAACAGATTTTAATTGCAACCCATTTCATTTTTCAACTCCAAAGGCATCTGGATGTTGTGTCTGATCAATTAAAGGCATAAAACATAAACTTGTTTGAAATTGAAATTTTTTTAGTCGGGCCCACATGGGGACCTGACATGTTTCACATGGCATGAAAATTGTTCAGATGAAATTCTCAAGCAGGAGCAATTTGCATGTACATAGGGTCTCAAATGAATGTTCTTGGTGAGACTTGAGGCCATAAGGAGCTGTAAAATGGAGGCGTGGAGATCCATCAATGCTAAAGGTGAGTGGGGACCACCACCCACATCAAGTTTGAGGGGCATGGGCTGGGAGATGGAAGGCCTGCGGAATGAAAGAGAAGAGATCTCAAGCACACACATGGAAGTGTGGTGGGTGTGGCTTGCTTATGCTGTGGGTGGCCATGCACTAGTGAAGGGCCCATGTGCTACTATAGGAGGTACGAGCCAGTGAGACCTTTGTGTGGCACGATGGAGATTTTAGGAGGAAACAAAATGGCGTGAAAAGCAAACAAAAGAAGCAAGGTGTGAATGGGAGCACACAGATTTGTTAAGGCACGGGCATGGCAGTAAGGTGGGTGTGGCCAAAGGCTATAGAATGGTGTTGCCACCATGATTCTCGAGAGGCAGAGCTCAAGCAAGAAAATGAACGATCAGGGCAACAGAGATGGTTGGAAGATGATCAACGACTGAGGGAGAGAGGTCGATGTAGCAAGATCTTGGTCGTTGCCCGCCATTTTGTAATCCAAAGGTGCACATAAATTATTGATTGCATGATTGCAGGAAGGGTGAGGAATGGTGGGCCCCATGAATTTAAATGGCTCAGTTGGAGATCAAGGGAGCCCCGTCAAATAAAAAGAACATTTAGAATTAAATATTGTTTGAGAGAGAAAACTCCACTGGGTGCATTTTAATATATTGTTTAAAAGGTATACTTTGGTGGGAAAATTAAAATATTGGCCAAATAAGGATTTAAATGTGTCCCGTGATAGTTTTGAGATGTGGGTCCTAGGTGGAGGAGTTAGCATTCTTATCAAATATTTTACTTTTCCATTTACTTGGGGGTCAAATATTTTAATGTGAAAGATTAAAAAAAGTGATGAAATGTTATGTGTTGGGAATAAAGTGCAAAATGGGAAAAATATTATATGCACGTGATGATTCTATGTAATGAGTAAAAAAGATTCACTATGTGGAATATATTAGTGAAAATGAAATGCAAACAAAGGTAATAATTTGAAAGGGGTGAATAAAATATTCATTCAAAAAAATCGTTTGCTAGGGAGAGTAATATTTTTCCTTGCATTTTAAGTGAAATATTATAAGTGAAGCTGCAGTAAGCAAATGAGAAAAAAAAATGCAGCAAAGGGCAGAAATAGAGATAAATGTATTTTCACGGGGGTGGAGATTTTTCTTTCAGCTGCAAGTAATGAGTGGAGAATATTCTCACATGAGGATTTTTCTGTTAGAGAGCAACTTGGACAAATGATGTTTTGGAAGTAGAGTGGGTTTTTTACGGTGAGAGGAAATAGATTTTGTAGATTAATGTTCAAGGGTGAAGATGTTTCTAGATCAGTTTTAGGGTTTCTTCTAGAATTTCTTCTCCTCTACATACTCTTTTCTTTTGTCATTGTAATGGGTTAGCACGTCAGAAGTCTTCTGTGGAGCTACATAGTAAATTGTAAAATCTGTAGTCACAGAGAAAATGCAAGTTGGGTTTTGTGTCTTCTTTATTGTAGGATTTGAGTTTATGGAGATTTAGTGTTTTATAATAGTACTAGCATTTGAGTTTAGTTGATAAATCCAGGCTCATGTCTCTCCTTTGTGCAAGTGTATTCAAATTTTGAATGAAGTAATCAAGGGTTATTATGTTCATCTCACTATTGTGGTGTTTGCAATTACAGTTTTAGCTTTAATTCAAAGATTTAATTAAACTACATAAATGAGATTGCAGATTGGTATGTTTTGTACAAGGATTTGGTAAGTAGTATTGAGCTAAGGTACAAATTGGTGATATTGTAAGGCAATATAGTTAGAGATATTATATGCTATGTGTTGAATCTTCTATGAACCATTAGGTGTTGGTGAATTTGACTCCTCCAATGGAAGTATGGCATTGGTCTGATTTGCATTTTTTCTTTGTGATTCAGTGTTTGTTTGTGTTCACCTGGAGCTTGCTACAATTTTAAAACTAATGATTATCTTTAACCTTGAAGTTGCGTCGTAATTATCTCATGCTCCAAATGGTTGATATTAATGATGAACAACCATTTTGTTTCAGTTTTATCCTGTTCTATTGAGTGATTAAGTGATATTATCTGTTTGAAGTTAATGATTGCTTATAATTTTGTTGCAGAGATTGTAAACATATTAAGGGATCACCCTCCCGGGTCTTGCAGAGCCCAAAGTGTAGGAGGTCTTTTCAAATCCTCATCAGTTGGTCCAGGTCCTTAGCGTTGCCCTTGATTGGAATTGGAAATTCCATAGTTAGATTAGGAGATAAACCTAGTTTACACTAAAGAACACCAACAGGGGCAGCTCCCAAGTTTAAATTTGTTGAGACGATAAGACCATTGATGCAACGGTGCTTTATGCTGCTTTCCAGCCTTAGAGAGATATTTTTGACAGTGTTCTTCTTTTCTAGGAGATTGATTAGTTCCCATATATTGCTATTCTTCAAGATTCCTTTTGGTTTCCCTTCACATTCAAAATGGCTTCAATATGTTGCCTAGAGCTTCAAGGCTTTCTTACAATCTATAGGATCACTGCTTCTCATAGGAGCAAGGTGGGTGAATGCATGAGGGGTAAGCGAGCCAAAATCCATAGAAAGAAGGGGGAAAAGGCATTTAGAGGGCATACAAAGAAGAAAAATATAAGATTCAGCTATCGACAGACTTGAAGGAGATAATAAATTCCAGGAACGTGAGTGCTAGAAAGTTTTTGATAAAGGGGAAATAAAAAAAGAAAAAGAAAAAAGGGTAAATAAGGTTTAAGTGGGTTGTGATGGCTGCTAAGTCTCAAGAAAAAATAAAGAATTGGGTGGAGCTTCCTAGGGAAGTCCCACGTCTTTAGGAATGCCATCACATTATGACTTCTTAGCTTCTAGTGTCTGGATTTTTTGGATATTGGCTTAGGAAGGTTTCGGTTCCCCCTCTAAGGCCTCACGTTCTGATATTCTTTTAAGCTCTGGCCACATGTCAATCATGCCCTTTATTAACACCACCTTGTTCTGTTGAATTGCTACTTGGACAAATAGTCTGTTGTAGAGTTCTAGCTTCTTTGTAAACATGAGATAGGGAGAACTCTTCCATTTTCTCTAGGCACATGTGGATCCTATCTATCCAACTGAGAATTTCTAGCCTTGTGCTTGATGCTTTGCCACTACATTAATAAAAATTAGAGAATCACCTTCTATGTAAAATATTTTAATGTTATTTTCTAGGCATACCTTAACGCCAACATGTAGGGCAGAAAATTATGCTTCATTATTTGTACCTATGGGAAGTTTGATTGCTCTTGCATACTCCACTTTGGATAATGAATCCTATCCCCGATTTACCTGGGTTACCACATGCTACTCCATCAAAGTTAACTTTATATTTTCCCATGGATGGTGGCTTCCATTTAGCATTTTCTCTTTTTGACTTTGGCTTAACAGTCTCTCCTTTTAGGATTGTTAGATAGGGCCAATTCTTCATCATCTTGTTTTCCCATGGGGAAAAGAACTTACATTGTCTTTGAGCCACCTTTTATGTTCAAATGTTCAGATACTCTAATTTCTATTTTGTTCAATAAGGCTCTCATAGATGATTCTTTGTTTTTTGAATATTCTCTCGTTTCTTTCTTTCCAGAGTTGCCATACTATTTGGGAGGGTGTTTCTTGCCATAGTCCTTCCCACATGGCACCTTTACTCATTCTTGGCCAAGAATAAAAAACACTCTTCAAATCATTTGGTAATGGTCCATACCATTCTATCTTTTGATAGAAGAGTGACCAACATTCCAGAGCCCATTTGCACTGCAGCAAGAGATGGTTTGTTATTTCTTCTGCTTCCTTGCATAGTGCACATCTTTGGGGGCCTATTATCCCATTTTTTTATAATCTGTCACCTCTAAGGATTCTTTAATTTAATGTTGTCTAGGAGAAAGCCCCTACCTTTGGGAGCACATTCATTCCCCAACAAAGATCTTTTGGCCTAGTACCTAAACTTTGATCTGATTTTATTGTTGCATAGCCAATCCTAACTGAGTAAGAACCTAATTTGGCTGCACTCCAGATTATTTCATCATTTCCTTTGTTTAGTAACACCTTTCTATTTTCCACCTCCTTTATTAGAGTTTCCCTACATGTTTGCTCTATGAAGTCAAATTCTTTCCATATGAGTTGTGGTACACCATCCATTATTTTGATAGTAAAGTAATCTCTTACTTTGTCTCCATAAGTATATGAGGTGATTTGAATAGCATCAGCCAACTCAGGAATGGAATCAAGAGAAGGATATTTTTTCTATGATTCATGCCAGAAGGAAGCGGTCTCTCCATTTTTGATCTTCCATGTTATGTGATTTGCTATGATTTCATGACATTTGATCGTGAAATTCCATATCACCGATCCTCTTGGTGGATTGGCTATAGTTAGAATTTTATTTGGGTTTCTTGTTTCCATATGCTTTGCCTGCAAGAGTTTTCTCCATAGGGCATTCGTTTGTTGGTAAATTTTCCAAATTAGCTTTGCGCCCAATGCCAAGTTTTGTACCCGCAGATCATCCAGATTGGCTCCACCATTTGATCTATTACTTGTTACTTTACCCCAACTTATTAGTGGTATTCAATTTTTATCATTAGCTCATTCCCACATAAATTTTCTTTGCTCTGCTTTAAGATTCTGGCCCGCTCTTCTTGGGAATTCCATATAGGAGAGGGTATAAGTTGGTATGACTTATATGACTGATTGTAGCATTGTGATCCTACCTGATAAGGTTAACCAATGTCCTTTCCAACTTTATATTCTTCTTTGGCATTTCTTAATAATTTCCTTCCAATGTTCACCTTTGACCGTCCTAATAAAGAAAGGGATTCCCAAGTATTATGATGGAATTTTTTTAGTTTTGAAGCCTAGAATATTTGATATGTTCCTTTGCATTCCTTTTGGTGTATTAAAGAAGAATAGACTTGATTTTTCATAATCTATTTTTTTGCCTGGCTCTTCTGAATAGTGTATAAGAGTTTCCTTGATGGCATGTGATTCCTTGAGTGTTGCGTTGTCATACATTAATGTATCATCTACAAATTGTTGATGAGTGAAGGCTGGCAGGTTGTTTTCTATTTTAACTCCTTCCCACAATGATGATGCAACCTTTCTTTGAATTTCCATGCTCAATGCTTCGACTAGTATCACAAATAGAAAAGGAGACAAGGGATCCTCTCATCATAGTCCTTTTCCACTTGGGAAGAACCCACTAGGAGTGCCATTCACTATCACTAAGAAATGAACAGTGGATATGCAACTGAAAATCCAATCTATCCATTTCTTGTCAAATATGAATTTCTCCATTCTTTTTAGGAGAGATCACCATTGGACCATATCATGTTCCTTGCAGACATATAATTTTATAATAATACTCTTTAAATTTTATTTCTTGATGGAGTGCATTACCTCATGTGCTATTATTATACCATCTATTATATTTCTTTTGGGGATGAAACTACTTTGTTCTTTGGATATTAGCTTTGGTAGGAGTAATTTTAGCCTATTGGCTATAACCTTAGAGATTATTTTATAAGTTGAATTGCATAGAGATATGGGTCGATAATGAGAAAAATTAGAACACTCCTCTTTTTTGGGGATAAGAACAATATTTGTGGTGTTGATGTCCTTCAAGATAGTTGATTTCTTTCTTGATTCTTCTACTAATTACCAAATCTCATTCCACATGAAATCCCAACATGTTTGATAAAGTATTGTTGGGAAGCCATCTGGGCCTAGAGGTTTATCTGGATGCATCTCAAAGATTGCTTTTTGAACCTCCTCTAAAGTGGTTTTCCTTATTAATAAATCATTGTCATATTTCATGATTATATTAGGTATGCCTTCCAGTAGTTTACTATGTCTAGCATTTCCTTCTCCTTTGCAGCTTAATAGTTTCTGAAAATGCTTTGCACCTAGCCTTTGGATTTTTGTTGTGTCTATTGTGGTTGATCCATCTTCTTTCTTGATCTCTGTGATTCTATTCGATCTTTTTTTTACTTTGGTTGTATTGTGAAAAAATTTCATGTTTTTATCTCCTTCTACCAACCACATCTCTCTTGATTTAGATCTCCAAAATATTTCTTCCCTAGCTAGGATTTCTTGGTATTCTTCCTAAAGCTTTTTCTCTTCTATAAACTTTATTTGTGACATTCCTACATTAATTAAAATCTCACTATTTCCAACCATTTTTTCTTTGATTCTTTCTTTTTCCAAACAAATATTGCCAAAGACTTCATTGTTCCATATTTTTAATCTTTCTTTTAGTCTTTTGAGCTTCTTATGGAATATGTACATTTTTGTACCACCCTCCTTGATGGATTCTTCCCACCATAGTTTCAGATTTAGAATTAAATCTGGATGTCTCATCCACATTTTCTCAAACTTGATTTGTGTTTTTGGCCCTACTGCATCCTCCATTATATCCAATTCAACCAGAAAATGATCTGAGATGGGAGTTGGAAAGATGAGTGAGAATGGAAGATTTGGCCACCTCATCCATGCCTTGTTTAGAAGGAAATGTTCTAGCCTCTCAGCTATGTTGGTGAACCCATTTCTATGATTATTCCAAGTGTAAGATCCATTTGGGGGAATGCAGTCCATTAGTCCATTTCTCATTTTTGTACCACCCTCCTTGATGGATTCTTCCCACCATAGTTTCAGATTTAGAATTAAATCTGGATGTCTCATCCACATTTTCTCAAACTTGATTTGTGTTTTTGGCCCTACTGCATCCTCCATTATATCCAATTCAACCAGAAAATGATCTGAGATGGGAGTTGGAAAGATGAGTGAGAATGGAAGATTTGGCCACCTCATCCATGCCTTGTTTAGAAGGAAATGTTCTAGCCTCTCAGCTATGTTGGTGAACCCATTTCTATGATTATTCCAAGTGTAAGATCCATTTGGGGGAATGCAGTCCATTAGTCCATTTCTCTCAACAAAAGAGAAGTCCTTTTGTGACTGGGAGATTCTTCCTATTCCACCTAGGTTCTCTGTAATGTCCAAAATTGCATTATAATCACCTCCCAAGATAAATTTTTCATGATTATTTACTAGTTGATTGCTTAGTTATGTCCAGACCTTTCGCTTGTCCTTTGTCTTCACTGGCCCATAGATGTTGAACACTATGAATTCCATATTTGACCTTGTGCTCCTTGCTGTTGCCATTTTCCAGTTCATGGATGATTTTTTTTATGTTGATTAAGACCCTATTAGTCTTCCACATAATCCCCAAGCTACTTGAAGCACCCATTGCTTCTACAAAGATACCACTCCACCCCCTGCAATGTTTTATGAATGTCTCTACTTCTTTAGTAGATAACTTTGTTTCCTATAGTAGTACCAATTGTCTTCCTATTTCTAATTAGCGCTTCACCATGCACCTCTTGTCAAGGGAATTTAGGCCCCTAACATTCCAAGTAAGAATCTTCATTCTCTCTAAGGGAGGATTTTCCCCCCTTGGATGCAGATTTTAGCATAAAGGTTTTAATAGATATTTGATGTTGTCATAGAGCATCTTCTTCCATTTTTTGTTTACTTGACTTCCTGCCTCTTCTTCTTTTGATTGAGTTATTAAGGATGGATTTGGCTTTTATTTGTTTTATTTGCCTTTGTTCCAATGTTTCGATGATGTCCAAAGGGTCTTCTGAGTCTAAGTACTCTTCTTCCACAAACTCTCCATCTGATGAAAGTTGATTTTCTTGATCTTCTTCCTCCTTATCTGCCTTTTCCTGATTTTTGAGAATTTTTGATTCCATCCCTCTTGTTTCCTTTAATGTAGCTATTTCATCTATCTCTTTATTTTTGGAGTTATTTTCTCCCCCTTTCTGATTTCCTTTATTCAACAGTTGGGGTGAGCAGAGATCATCATATTGTGCCTTGATTAATTTCTCCTTTACTCTCATTGTTGGTTGAGTTTGAAATTTTACTCCTCCTTCCTAGTTTCCTACTGCACTTATCACACCTTACTTCATGGTTGCATCTTCCCTTGGCACTTGTGTGGCTAGACCTATGTTTTTCTGATTTTGTGTTTCCTTGGGTGCCTGATTTTCACCCCATTTTATTTTGGATGATCCACAATGAGTTTTTTTTTCCTTTTCTGCTTCCTTTCCTTCACTTTCTTGGTCACCATATGCTCTGGCTACTACTTCCTACATTATTTCCTCCTTTATTGTGGCTTGTGAGTTTCTTTCCCAATTTTCTTTCAAAATTATTCCTCTGCATTCCTCTATTATTCCATAAAGGTAACATCTCACATCAAGAGAATTTTCCTCCTTATCAATTTATACATTCCTAATCCAATATTTGTCATACCGTTGAGATACTTCTATTCCTATTTTTTCAATTTGACCTTGAAATCTTTCTTTTTGACTAGTGTTTCCTTTATCTGAGTTTCATCTTAACCCAGTCCTATTGTTCTCACCTTCAAATTGATTCTTGCTTTGCCCATTATTCTGCCTTAGGTTTGTCTCATCCCTCCATTCTAGTGTTCCTATGGCCTCTTTGTGCTTTGACCCTTTGTTTTCGTAGTATTCCCCCTTCTTTTGATCTTCCTTTTTGCCTTTTTTTCTGCCAATTTATTTTCTTTCCAACTCTATCAACTGCCTCCATTCCCCTAGATCCTTGGAAATTTCTATTTCTTGGTGAGTTTTTCTCTTTGTCTGCATCAAGATGCATACCCTAGCATAAAAATCATTCTCACGTCTTGTTGTTTCCTCATCCATTCTGATAAAAACCCCTAACTCGTTGCCTAGGTATTTGAAACATTCTTTGTTCCAATATTCTGTGGGTAAATTATACAAACGTACCTAGGTAGGCCCTACTCTGATTTATTCCTTCAAGGGGTTGAAATTTGGTCTCCAGTTAATAAAGTACCAGCCTTCCCCATCCATCTCGTAGACTTTCCTTGACATGATATATGCTTTCCTCGCTTTGCTAGGGCAGGTGATAATAAGAAAACCTTTTGGTAGAGGGGTAACTTTAATACCCTATCCCCAATTGTTCTTGCACCATTCCTCTACTCTTGTCCTCTTTGTCCATTTCCCTGCTTTATTAATGAAGAAAGCCCTCTTTTTCAGATACTCAACCGATTCACAAAGTGTCAAAGATTTAATTGTGATTCTTTTGCATCTTGCTTGTCTGTGTTTTCCTAGCGGAATCACATTTTCTCTAGTTGCAACCCTTGGGTTTCCCTTCTGTCTTTGCACCTTCCTCGCAAGCTACCTATAGCTTTGTTTCCAACCATGTGTCCACTCTTTTCCTGCTTTGTATTGTCATCTTTCTTTCTTGCCTCTATTTGGTATCCATGGTGGCTTTTCTTCACTAATATTTACTTTCTTTTTAACTTGCTCTTCTTTATTATGGATGTTAGCCATTTTCTTGTATTATTTTTTTGAAATTTTTTATTGAATATATTCTTTTGTTAATTTTTTATTAAGCATGTTTATCATTTTGAAAAATCATCATGTACGACACGCATAAGATGACCTAAAGTTATCATTTTTTTTTTTTTTTGAATTGAAAAGAATTGTCTAGTTTTTTCTCTCATGCAAGTCGTTCGTCAAAATGTAATGTTGATAAAAAATTATGAAAATATTAAAAAACCCTGATATTTAAAGTTTATGGACCAGTGTTGTGAGAAATTAATTGAAAAATAGAAAAAATAATCCAATTGTAAAAAAAATTACATATTTGGAATCTACATTGTCTCATCTAAAATGGATTTTAATTTCGTCAGAAAAATTTGCAAAAAAATTTGTCAGCCATATGTCCAAACTTGATATTTTTCTCTAACATTGTTAGAACCTTCAACTTGTAGGTTAGACCAGGTTGAAGGCCTAGGTTCAGAATCCCAATGCTTTTCCCAAACCAAAATTCGAGGCAAAAATCCGACCACAAAGCAAAACCAATTTCAAATTTAAAAAATGAGATCTCGATTATAGAACGAGATCCCATTCTATATTTGGGATCCCTTTCCTAATTTTAATGCAATAATTGTTGACAAGGAAAAATGATCTCATTTTGTAAATGAGATCTCGTTCCTTTGTCAATGGTCCCCATAATACATATTGGGAATGGGATCTCGATTATAGAATGAGATCCCGTATTATTACAATATGGGATCCTGTTCTATAATCGGGATTTCATTTTTTTTTAACCATCTTATTTAAATTTATTGTCAAATTTTACAGTGAATTTTGCAACTTCACATGTACGGTCGAGAGCAGTAAAATTGGACTATTTTTCATCAAGCATTGTTTTTACAGTTGCTGACTTACATTTTTGATGAATTTTCTCAAAGGAGGTGTCATGTAAACCATTTTTGAAGTGAAATTGTGTTATTTTTGTACTTGTATGAAGGAACAGAAGGTCTTCAACTTTCAATATGAATTGATTTTTTCAAAGGAGGCATGAATAAATCAGTTTTAAAGTGGAATTGTCCTAGTTTTCTACTTGTTTTGAGGGACACACGAGGAAGAATTTAGTCCTTATAGGTCTTGAACTTGCAATTTGGATTGAATTTTTTGAAGAATTTCACTATTGACATTCATTTGTGCTTGAGAATTTTATAATCATGGGAGATAAAACCTCGTAATAAGAGGAGCAAGACATTGAATCCGGAAGAAATTGAAGCAAACAAAGAGAAGGAGAGACAAAGAGAAAGAGAAAGAAGAATGAGAATTAAATCATTGAATGATGGGGGAGCATCCAATTCCACAACTATTGAAGATGAAAACATTAAGGAGACCATGGTTTTAGATGAAGCTAATTTTCAACAAGTCAATTTGGAGAAGAATATGATTATACAAGCAAGTCCTAAGTTATGTCTTCAAATCCCTCTTTCAATGCTATGGAGAATGTTTCAATATAAACAAATTCAGGTACATTCTTCAAATCCCCATGCTAGTAAAATGGTAAATTCGTATGTAGAAGTTTTACAAGATGTTGGACTTAATGATGTTGACATTGATAATATTCAAAGAGCTAAAAATTTTATAGAATTTATTGAAAATGAAAATTAGAATGATCCTTTTTGTTGAAAATGAAAACAAAAACTGTTTTGTTGATGTAAATGAAAATAAAAACCATTTTGTTGATGAAAATGTAAATCATTTTGAAGTTGAAAGTGAAAATTAAAATGAAGATGAAGATGAAGATGAAAATCTAGAATGTGATGTTGAATCTAATGAAAATACTTTTTCTAAAATTGAAAGTGGTGTTTTTGTTAAACTTCCTCGCCAAATTCCTTTGAGGAAAATAAGATCACATGTTAATAAAATATACAATGAATTATTTTAGTGTAAAAAAATTGAAATTCAATGTCAACTAATGATGCAATTGATGAGAATGCAAAAAATTAGGAAAATAATGAAAATGTTAGGCTTTTTGTTAAACCAAACAGAAAAGATCAATCATTAAATCATGCTATGTGTACTGTTGCTAGTGCCCTTTAATCTATTGTGAAAAATAGTCTATCTAAAGATAAAAATGCAGCAAGAATAGCTATAACAACTGCTATATTTAATAAAGCAACTTTGAATAAAAGAATGGTAAGAAATATTACTGAAGTTTTAAAAATACATCCTAAAACATTGCTTAGAGCGGAAAAAAGAAGAGAAAGTATAGAAAATGATCCTATTAACCAATGTTGGAGTTTTAGTGGTCGACTCCTGAGGTCTGATATGAAATTGAATGTTGAAATTAAATCTTTGATTGAAAAATATTGACATGATAATACTAGGGTTTCATCTAATGCTAGAGATGTTTTCAAATTAAGGGTGGGGTTTGAAGTTTGCAATCCTCACCCAAAACACCTATTAGATAAAACACTAATTGAATTTTATAGAAAATTTTGTGGTGATTTAGTGTTACTGAGTAATATTAAAATAACTTAAAGGTCTTTTGAAAAATGTAAATCGTGGTGCGTAAAAATTAATAAGCAATGCATATCTTGTTGTTGTAAAATGCATGTTCAATTTCGTTATTTTTATGATGTTTTTTAATATATACATTGTAACTTGCATACTAACATGATTATACAGGAATGTGGTATTAATATGCCACCTAAAGCAATAAGGGAGTTTATTTCAAGTTTCATTTGTGAAACATCTAATGGTAAATTGTTTTATTTAAGTTCTTGTATTTCTAGATAATGCATTGAGTGTGGAAATATTTTATTCTTAGGAATTTGTATGCATGAAAGTGTTGATAATGATTTTGGACAACAATTAGTAGAAGTTAAAAGATTTATGAATGTTCACTATTCTTTAAAAGATGGAGAAATAGGAAAGCGTTGTGATTTAGCTATAGAAAAAGTTAGTGTGCATGCATTCATGAGTGAATTTAAGAATAAGATAGTACCAAAATATATCATGCACTCTCAATATGCTTGATGGATTGATGTCCAATTTCATGCATGTAGAAATACATTTCCAATTGGTACTATACTTTTAGTGATTGATTTTATGGAAATTTATACTCTAGCTCTGCAAGAGGAAATTCAATCATAGTATTATAACTTAGTGCAAGTAGCTATGTTTGTCCATAATATTTATAGGCATGCAAATGATAGCACTAAGGATGATATAAAATCTTTGAGGGAGTATCATTTTTATTTGAGTGACAACCGATTACACTTGTCATATTTTGTTCAATACTCTTTCAGTATATTTTACAAAATTTAAGAGAAAGAGGAATCCATATGAAAGAATACCTCATATGGTCAGATAATTGTATGGGGTAGCTCAAGAATGCTCGAATGTTTTATTGGTTAAGTAGGATTCACAAAGAACTTAATTTCTAGCATATATGGATTTCTTTTAAGATGGGCATGGTAAAGGAGAACATGATGGAGCTGGTGCATGTGTCAAAAGAATTCTAGCTAGAGAAAAATGAAAATTCGAAGATGCAGTAAAATTTAAAGATGCGCATGGGATTGTGGATTGGTGTAATACAAGATTATCTGCACTTGGTTCGAGTGATTACTCTAGAGTTCATCAATTATTTTGGTTGGTTGAAGAAGATAACATTGTACCTATATTTTACTGTGAGATAATAAGTGGATCTACTAAATGGTATTCATTTAGGATTTCAACAGCAAGCACATGTGGACTATTTGGCAAAGGGAGCTTGCATGTTTTTTCTTGTTTTCTATCTCAGAAGATTGCGAAGCATGCAAAAATACAAAATGGTTTGAATAGTGGGAGCAAAGATCATTGACACCTACACAAGCACATGATCAATATAAAAGAACTATTGAAGAAAATCATCAAGTGTTTGCATCTAAAGACTATAACCGTGTTTCAGACCTTGTACAAGAAGGTAATTTAATTCAATTTATTTTACTTTATTAAGTTACTTTGTAATACTAAATTATCTATATTGATATGCACAAGTTATTAAATCATTTTTTATTTGTAGGACATGTGTATGTTGTTATTGCACCTAAGGGGAATGAAGAGAAAACAAAATATTGGTTGGCTCATTATGTGGAGACTAAACATAATTTAATATCACCTTGAGAATATGATGATGGCTATAATTTTCCAACAGGTAACATGATCCACTTAAGACATCCCCTAAAGAAAATTTTGATAACAATTTTTTGATCACCTTAAGCAATTTTTTAGAACAAGTCTTTGATCCCATTAAGAAAAATTAGAGAACTTATATGACTATTGTTTTCATGTTTTCCAATAGAATCGGTTGTGGTTTTTGGAACTTGGCTATGAAAATACCTCGCAAGGAAGCATGGTCTACTTGTATTCGAAGATTATGAACAACATAAAAAAATTATACATTATTCACATTTGGTGGTGGCAAAAAATATAAAAATAGATTGGTATTGCATAAGACTTGCAAATAAAGTGCTATGGACAATTTCTATGAAAGAGCATAAGACAATCATAGATTCATTACAAAAAAGAGAGGATGCAGATGGTACAATGGAATAAGTAAATACAGGTAAATATAGTTTAATTTTTATATTTTCCTTTTAAATAGAGGTAATTATTAGTTGAAATATATTAAAATACATGTTTCAATTACATATTGATATTGCTTGTACATTAGTAGTTAAAATTTATTTATTTTCCTTTTTCGTATCCTTAAGTCATCATTGCATTGATCTTATACTTTGAAACAAAAAGGAGAGGATGTCTAGATTCAACCTACACACGTGTGGAATACTTTTAAATGCAAGTACTTGAGTTGTGTACATATATATAGTTTTATATAAATTAAAATATTTATGTTTTGATGATTTCATTGATATTTCTTGTACCTTTTTGATATCAAGTAGTGTGAAGACCTAGTACATTATGGGCATGAGTTTGAGATGTTCTTCAAATGGCATATCCAAATTTTGTAAACATTGTTTTGAGATGACATATATGTTCATATATGTCCTACTATATCTTCAAAACACTAAATATCATGCATACATTACTATTAAATCAATTATATCCTTAAGATGTTGTATTATGACCCCTTAAGACATTCCCTTAAGACATTGTATTATGACCCCTTAAGACATCCCCTTAAGACATTGTATTATGACCTCTTAAGACATTGTATTATGAAACCTTAAGACATCCACTTAAGATGTAATGTGACCCCTTAATACATCCCTTAAGAAATAATATGACCCCTTAAGATGTAATATGATCCCTTAAGACATCCCCTTAAGACGTTGTTTATGACCTCTTAAGACATCCCCTTAAGACGTCGTATTATGACCCCTTAATAAGTCCTCCTATTTTTTTCAATGTACCTATTTGTTTTGACAAATTATAAATTACTATTGGATGTCATTATTTGTTTTGACAGCTTATAAATTAGTATTGGATGCCATTATTTGTGTTGACAACTTATAAAATAGTATTGGATGGCATTATTTGTTTTTGACAACTTATAAATTACTGTTGGATGTTATTATTTATAGAATTTATTAATTCTTTTGTTCTCTAATCTTGTATGGTATTTTTTATTTCTTAAATTTTTATCCTTTCTTGTATATAAATGAATTCCTTTTGTTTGTAAATTGTGATTTATTGACTAATTATTGCTAATTATTGAATGTACATATCATGCATGAGATCACTAAATTTGTAAACTATAAATATTAAAATGTCCTATTAAATTCAACTTTAATTTCATATTTATATTTAATTTCACATTAATGTCCTATATTAATATCTTGAAAATGAACATAAAATACATAAATGTATATGTCTAAATTAAAATTTCAAACAATAATAAAGTCCATAATTTATGTAAATATATTCAGTGCATGAAACCAATATATTAAGTGCATGAAATAAAGTCCAACTAAGTACTCAAGAACCATGAAATATAAAGTCCAACAAATTACATGACAAACCAAAAATATAGTCCATGAAATAAACAAATATAACCCACAAAATCATTTTGTTTGGTCATGTATTGTCTCTATAATCAAGAGACCTCTTCATGGCATGTGGACTATGTGCATGACCTGAAACACTCTATACAAGAGAAAGATGAAATCATATGTAAGACAATGAAAAATTATTTAATGACAATTTAATTTATAATTCATCATAAAATTAAATTACCATCATATCTGGATCTAGATCCTCTGGTGCACCTGAAGCAACCTCTACATTCTCTGAATCAATCTACATAAACAAAACAAAGAAAGTTGAAATTATATGCACAAGTCTACAATTAAAAATTATTTACTTGAAAATAATTTATAATTTATCATATTTTAATTGTACCATATCCATAGGTTGTGCAGCCTCTTCTCCAGGACCTATTTGTACATGCTCAACTACAAGATGTGCCTCATGCTATAAAAGAAAAATAATCTGAAACATGTATTAGGTCAAATTATATATGTATATATATATGTGTAATTTTAAATTTTAAATTAAAGTTATATTCACAACATATAAATGAATTTAAATATAATAACAAAAAATTAGCATTTGATCTGGAGCTTGCTCTACATGTCCTCCAAGAGGTGTAACTATGTCTAGGTCAGGGCTGTAAGTCACACTAACAAAGTCCTACAAGATCAAAATTAAAGCATGTATAGTTAAATTAGGTTATATAAATATATATTCAAGTTTGCACATTTTGTGTATAAATTTTTTTAAACAACCAAAAAATCAGAGGCCTCACGAGTAGTTGCAAACATCTAATGGTTTCCCAATGCCCACTCTCATTGTGGTATCAACCTATACATATATGTAGACATTTAACACAAGGGTAATCCCACAAAGCTGGTTTACAATTTTTGGGAGATTCTAATTTTTGCTAAAATCACATATTTTTAGAAAATTTAATGCTTTAAGCATTAAAAAGCTCCATTTTAAGGATTCCAATTGAATAGGGTTTGATCAAACCACCTTATATCAAACCCCCTTGGATAGAACTCCGCTATTTTTAAACCATACCTACAACGGAGTCTCCTTTACACCTATCAAAACGCTGATAAAAAATCACTTTAGATTTACATTTTGGAGGATCAAATGAATTCATTTAAAATTTATTTGAAATTATCATGGTATTCCTCAGAATGAGCTATCCAACAAATATAATTTTAATGTGTTTTGGTTTTATTATGTATTTGTTTTTTTAATTTTATTAAACATAGGTTTTTCACCAAAAATCAACCTTTGTGTTGTGCACATATGGAAAAATAGTAGATTATCAAAAATATATATATATGTTCAGGCTGGGTATTGATGTCCTTGATCCATTAAAAAAATAATAATTGAATCTCAATACATACAAAAAACGTTATGTTGTATACAGGCCACCTATGTCTGAATTGTAATTGGTCTGACTTCAAAACTTGATTAAGGAAAAAATATTTAATAACACCAAATGAAACCAAATGAAAGTGCTAGATATCATAGTTACAAATCTAAATTCGAAAAAAATAGAATTTTATCCTTTGTTAAAAAAAATTATGTTGTATACGATGAGAGTCACTTCTTAAAAATGTTGGTTTTCTAGAAAAACTAGCTTTCAAAGGAGATGGAAAAAGATGTGCAGTCTGATTCTAATCTTTTTGAAAAAAATACATTTAGAATCTATAGAAAAAGTTTCACAAATCACTAGTTTGCATCATCTTAAAATTCCTCATGGTTTAGCCACTATAGGAGTTTGAAAGTGAAGATTTAGTTTTAAAAAATAATTTGTGTCCAGTTTGCCCAAATATTGTAAACCAGTATTGTGGGATCACCCGCAAGCTTATAATATTTACAAGTGTACATGTACATTTCACATATAGTGAATTCAAAATTCATAATTGTAACTATACTAATGTAAGTTAAACAATTTACTTGATATAAATGTACCTACCCCTGATCTACGATGCATGATAGAGGAGGAGTGCTCGACAACCCCTCGAGTTGAATCAATGTGGAAGCCGATTGAATCGCCTAAACAAACATAAATATTTCAAACATATATATTACTTAATTATAAATTTAAAACTCAAGTTAAAAATCATTTAATTTATAATTTAAAAAATTAAAATTAAAATACCCCATAAGGGTTGCCAAGTAGGACTGGTGTTGATGTATGTACTCATGGAATGGATTATTTATCCATCATTACTGTCATATGTACACCAAACAATTTGATTGTTAAAATGTATTGCAAACTTTTCTTTGATATATACATTCATCAAAATTCTTATAAAATGAACGTGTAGATACATATTTATACCTATGTAGCAGTGTCCTCAAGATGTTGGTCTATTGTAAGAAGCTCTACAGATGAACTAATGTGACCAAATGAACCACCAGAATCTCCACGTCCACCCAAACAAGGTGTGGCCTGATCAGCTCCATAGCATACTTGATGGAAAATAGTAGATACATGTGGGACGGGCCTCAAAACTCTTGGAGTGGTACTCAGACCAGATCCATAAAACACTCCCCATCATCATCATCTCTATACTTCCCACTCGCTATTGAAGAAGCATGTTGATCAAGGTCTCCTACGAATGTACTAAGGGAACCTAATGACAAGACCATAGCTCGATAATGCACATGTGCAGGAATGGGAGTACTAGGAGCAATAACAACGGGTTGCACATGCATGGGGCATTAGGGATCAACCCTTGCCCCTAACCTCTATTGTGGCATGCCACCACCAACACCCTGAAATGATTTAAAATCAAAATATTTGGGATTTTTCCCCATAATAAACTCTACATATAATTTCCTCAAAAAATACAATGGGAACTCCCAATTAGCGTGTGGGGACTATCTAAAACCATATACCATCGATCCAAAAAATGTGCACTCATCTGGATGTATGCAACACGTCATGGATATTCTAGATTTATTCGGAGGAATGGGTTGTCGAGTAACGAGGTCGAGAAAGTAGGGTTCTAGGTGGGATTTCGTTACTTTTAGGTGTAATATTTTTTTATAAGAGAGATTGTCAGCATAAAATTGTCTTGTCTATTCTTTGTCTCATTTATGCCTATCTAGATTAGAATCAATGGTCCTGGTGGCATCCACAATGTTTTGCATTACAGATGCAAAACATCTAACATGCAGCAGAATCAATGCTTGACTCTACATAACATTGATTTTATTTTGTATGGATGCAACCTGATCATTTATGTGTGCTCGCAATCCAGTCTTATCAGATGCAATAGGTGCTAGAGGTGGCATATTAGGTGGATGGGTTGAGGTGGTGGATTGATGATATCATCAATGTTAAAATCATCCATGATATGAGATATAAGTGTGCACCTGCATTAAATTATACAAAAATTAACATACAAACTTAAAAAACCAGAAGAAATAGTTAAATTTTAAACACACAAGCAAATTTGTTTAAATAGGATTTGCATACATATATTAAGATCATATAAAATTAAAACACACATATACATTGATTGAACTTGAGCATGTGCATACAAAATTCAAAATTTAACATGTACATACATTTAAAATAAAAAATACCATGCATAATTTTCATGCATACATCATTAAAGTAAACTATGTACATACATACAAATTTCAAAATTTAACAACTATATGAAATTTTAATACATTTGTACATACTAAACAATAAATTTGAAACATTCACAAAAAGCTCATTTTATGTCTAACACACACACACACACACACATATATATATTACAATTTTCCATCATGATCTAGTAGATAGTCATAAAATATATACTATTATAAATTCATCATTATAAGTTCATAAATTCCACCAAATTAATAAATTTATGTCACTAAAAATATCCATCTAGAACCAAAATCATAAATTCAAGTCACTAAAAATATCCATGATTCACCAAATTCATAAATTCATATCTATTTAAGATCATTATCTTTATTTAAAAACTATTATGGTTGTCTACTACATCTCTTCATTTATTTGTGTTTTCCTTTTCATAATTAGAAGTTCTCCTCTCCTCTAGCCATTGTCGATCCTCATCTAAGATCCCATCCATAGCCCTAACAACATCAAAAATGGTTTGCATCCTAGATAAAATCATCCTCACAGGTGGTGTGACAAATTCTTCATTTTGAATAATGTTGATTTGATCTTGGATGATTCTAACATTGTAATTGATTCGTTCTTGCAAACGAGCACCATCAATTTCAGGTGGTGGAGGTGGAGATGGATGGCATGGAGGTGGATTGTGAATATTATTGAATCGATCCATGTGATCTCTAAGATATGAGAGAACCTACATTAGATTTTTAATTTCAAAATGTAAGATACATGTTTAGGAAATACCCTTAAACCGTTGAATATAAATGGCCTAATTGAATACATATGATAAAATATGTAAGCCTCATTTATGTCTAAGGCATGTTACTTGAATGAAAATACAATTAACTATTAATATAGGAAAATTTGTGAATGTTATAGGGTTTACGATTTAGAGTTTAAGATTTAGGCTTTAGGGTGATAGGATGGCTTAAGGGGAAATATTTAGTAAGGTCTTAGTACAAAATTACATGGCTTTTAAGTGAATACAATTTGGTGAATATACCCAAGGCAACCAAATTTCATTAAGGTCTGAGGCAACTTCGCCAAATTTTATCAAGCCATGCCATTTTTTTCTAGGAACTTACTAGACATAGATCCCCTTAAGCCATCCTATCACCCTAAACTATAAATTAATCAACCTAGATCATGTTTTACCTCATTCATATTATAATCTTGCATGATCTTATTATTGTTAACTTTAGTTTACGAAACTTAGGGTGAAGTTCTGGTGTCCCTTGGAATATAATGAACTTGCAAGTTAGTGAAGAACATTTTCTTGTGGAATAGTTGATTGAGATAGCTCTTGTTTCAACCGACCAACCTAGATCATGAAATATCATTCATATTGTAATCTTACACAATCTTATTTCTGTTAAATTTGGTTGCCTTGGGCAACTTCACCAAATTTTAAGAACTTCTTTGATCCCATTAAAAATTTTCATATTAGGACCCCTTAAGACACCGATTTACAATTTAGGGTGATAGGATGGCTTAAGGGGATCTATGTCTAGTGAGGTCCTAGGATAAAATGACATGGCTCAAGTGAATAAAATTTGGTGGCATTGCTCAAGGCAACAAAATTTCATTAAGGGCCTAGGAAAAAATGATGTCTTTAGCTCATTTAGGGTTTAGATTTTATGGTAATAGGTTAGCTTAAGGGGATATTTGTGGTAAGGTTCTATGACAAAATTACATGGCTTAAGGAAATCAAATTTGGTGGAGTTGCCGAAGGCAACCAAATTTGATTTTAAGGTCCTAAGACAAAATTAATGCTTTAGTGTTGAGGGTTTAGATTTTTTAGTTTAGGGCTTAGGGTTTAGCAAACTTAGGGTGAAGTTTGGGTGGCCCTTGGAATAATGGACTTGCAAGTTAGTTCCTAGTTTATGACTATTTTTTATTTTATTAATAGATTGACTATTTCCGTAATAGAAACACATAATTATGTATGATTAATATTGAGTTTGATGTATATTTTAACTAGATATTTTTTTAATTGAATATAAGATTAGTTTATTTAACACTTTTTTCATTAATATTAAACTCACTTAAATGAATTTTATGATATAAAATTTATAATATAAAATTAGTTAATGTTTAATCAAATATTTTATTTTAGATTGTTTGTAATTGAAAGAACCTAAAAGAACTTAGAAAATAAAAATATTTAGATTATTTAGTGTAGATAGGTAACTAGTGCAAAAATTGAGATTTTAGACTAAGAGAGATCAAAACATAAAATATAAATGAATGTTGAATACTATCTAACTAAATTTGCTAACTAATTTTGCAAAAAATCATTGATAAAATTTATGTTCATTCTAACTATTCTTTAACATATCAATATTTACCAACTAATGATAGTCCTAATCCTATTATTTCAAGAACACACTGAGAAAAAATAAACATTTAATTCTCAATCCTCACAATATAAGGAAGTAATACAAGGTCTATTTTTATACCCTATTTTATATTCTCCACACTCATTAAATATTGATAGAGTATTTTATCAAACTAAGGAGAATATTCTTAAGAAATTTTGAAATACAAGCTTAAGTAAAATGATATCACTAGAACGATAATAAAAACTGTGAAGGATGAGAAAATTGTGCAAGAAGTTGAGGAATCCCAAGGAGAAGAAAATGATCATGAAGACTCAATTATCATAAATTTGACTATGAAAGAGGTAGATATCTTAATGAATAAAATGGAAAGAAAGATTCACAAAGGCATACAAGATATCAATGTAAAAGAAAATATGCAAACTCTCATCCTACAACAAGCCTTGGTTTTAAATAATCCATACAATTAACTACAATTTCCTTCTTAGGAAGATTAAGCTCTTTCGTTTTTCCCCACTTGGCTAGAATATAACATTCAAAATAGTAAAAGAATCATTAAGCCACCAAAAATGGATTTTTCTTAGATTGAAACTATGTTTTATAGCCTTAAAGAACCACTTGAAGAAACCAAGAACCTTATATACCATATTTTTAATTACATAAAGGATCAAAATTTGTTGAGATTGATACCTCATTAATTGATTAAGGTAATAGTTAGCTAACCCTAGTAGATTATCAAATAAATATTATTTTAATATAGGTAAGAAAACTATATAACACAATGGATGAAAGTTATAGTGTCTACTATTATATCTAGGATGGGTAAGGATTGGTAGACCAAGAAAGAATTGAATTCAAATATGTCATATATTGAACATCTTGTCTTAATAAATTCATAAGACCCTCAAGTATGAAATAGATAGTTTTATCACTATTCCTATCATAATTTATCAACAATAAGACTCTACATTATATAGGATAAAATGTGTGGTAACCTCCATTAATTAGTGGATGAAAGGATTGCATAAATATTTCTATAAAGTAATTAATAAGGGCTGATCCCATAATAGTGGTTTACAATTTTTGGCCAAACTAGACACTGCAATTATTATTTTTAACTAAATCTTCATATTTGGGCACCTATAGTGGCTAAACCGTGAGAAATTTGAAGATGATGCAAAATAGAGTCTCATCACATTTTGTCCGTAGATTTTACAAATATTTTTTTCAAAATTTTTGGAATCAAATTGCACTTTTTTTTCCATCTCCCACAAAAACTGGTTTTTTTCAAAAAACATCATTTAAAAAAAGTGATGCTCACCGTATACCACATAATTTTTTCTATATGAAGGATTAAATTCTGTTTTTTAAAAATTTAGATTTGTAACTATGATATCTAGCACTTTCATTTGGTCTCATAGTTTTTTATTGAATATGTTTTCCTTAATCAAGTTTCGAAGTCAAACCAATTGCAACTCCAACATAGGCAGACTGTATACAACATAAATTTTTCTGTATGAATTAAAATTTAGTTTTTGTCTTTTAATGGATCAAGGACACCAATACCCAACACGGACATATTTTTTAATGAAAATAAAAAAAACATACATAATAAAACCAAAAAATATAAAAATTATATTCATTGGATAGATCGTTATAAGGACTACAATCTTCCAGTTGGGTCTGTGAAGTCCCTTCCATTTCATCCTCAACTCAAGATTTGAAGGGCAAAAATTTGGAGTTTTTTTGTGGTAGAGGGTGGGAAGGTGGGATAAAGGGGGTTCGAGGGAACCTAATGCATCCGCTCGAACCCCCAGGGGTTCGTTCGAACCCTTGTTTGATCGAACCAAGGTTCAATCGAACCCCGTTTCCATAATGGGAAACACGGGTTCCCACATGCAAAGTGGTTAGCTCGAACCATGGTTCAACTAAACCCCTCTATTGTTCGTTCGAACATTGAGTTCGCTCGAACCCCTCAAAATTTTTTTTTTTTGCATGGGTGAGGCTTTTGGAAATTTTCCTTCCTTGCTCAAATTGTAAACCAATTTTGTGGGTTCACCCTAAGAGTATGGATCTCCATAGTGGTCTTTGAAAACAAGAATAATAAATTATAATGGATTTGAAGGATGATTGTTAAGATGAGATAACTAATCATTCTTATAGCCTTCCTCTAATTAAAATGATTTTCATGATGAACTATGAATTTAATCAAGGAAAACATATTTGAAATAAAGGATATATTAAAGTAGTTGAATGTCTAGTGTGAATGTCAATGTGATGTTCCTTCCTACATAAGGATTTTTTTCTCTTATGAATTATATTGTTTTAATTTCACTTCAAAATCAATAACTCTTAGAATTTATTGAATCTAAAATCATAAAATAAAAACTAAAAAAAATTAAGTTTGAAGACGATATTGTTGTCATAGACCGTAGATGAAGCTAGATTTTGAATTTAGAGTGTGTTTTTATTTTTCTTTTATTTTTATTTCATCTTTTTAATAGGAATAATTATTTGACCTATAATTAATTATCAAAATTCATATTAAAGATAGTTCTAAATGAAAATTCATATAGAAATACTCTACTCATTTCACAAAAAATGGAATGTTTTTCCTAATCTAATTATAATTTAACATTGAAACTAAAGTTTAAAATATCATTTTCTCCATACAATGCAAATGAAATTTAAAACATTTAAGCAATTCAAATGAATTTTCTTAAGCTCAAATATTAGGGTTTTCAAAATCAAAATGATTTGTTCGATTTCAATTTAGGCTTTTAGAAATATTTTTTATTTCAATTCAATTTAGGATTTCAATTTCTAAGCAATTAGGGTTTTTAATCCAATTTTTTAGTTTCATTTCAAACTAGAGTTTTGAAATTCATTTTTTTTCTTTGATTTGTATTCAAGATTTCAAAAAGATTGTGATCTGCACCGGAGGCTCAATTATGCTGATTAGGCCTATTTTTCAAAGCAACATGCCTTTAAACCTATCATAGGACCATGAAACCTTGGTGCAGCAATTCATATGCCTTCAAACCTCCAAAATCACAAAAATATTCCATTGGTACGGACAAATACATGCCAAACTTGAAAAACCTTGTTTTAGGCACAATTCATGAGGGTTTATTGAAAATATGGGTTCCAAGACATATCATAACATTCCAATACATTAGACCTTCATAAAATGACCTGCAAAAACTCAAAACACTATCACATATAGAGTTCCAATCATATTTTTCCAAAACCTTACTTTAGTTCCTCAATTTCACTTGGAAAACTCATGAAAACACCCTAAGGCATCCCCCTAAAACCATACAACTTGTATTTTATGCCTCCCAAACCATTGGTACATCTAAAATTCCATGAAATAAGTCATTCCACCGAGTTACAGGGCTGGACAGCAAGTGGAATGACTAGAACATCATTTTTTACACCAATCAAACCCTCAAATTAGTTAGAAACAGGCAGTCCCAGAAAAATGAAGAGATCTCTCTCAAAAATCAATATTAGAACCTCTAATTGGATTCAGATGAAAGCTATTTCATTCCCCTACAAGATGATATAAGTCTCAGATCATATGGTGATGGTACAGATCCGTACAATGCTTGCAAAGTTCAGGAAAACAGGAAAAACATGAGATTTGAGACCACCCGGTAGTAAAACGGGGATATCTCACTCAATTCTCAATGAAATCACACCATTCCAACGCCAAAAGAAAGGTTATTTAATTATCTATCCAACCATAATAGGCTTGTAGTGTAAAACAATATGTACAGGTCGTACAATGCACGGGATCAGCAATTTCTTAATGGAAAACACAAAAAAACAGCAAACTTCTTATTAGAAACTCATTCCAAACTTCTCACAAATATATAAACCTACCTTAATGACATTTTTGCAATTTTGCTTAATCACTACCCATTAACTTGATCATTTTTTGCAAATAACCTTGACCTATTAAGCCCTCCAAATTTAAAAATGCTCATTGAGCCTTAAACATGGAATACCTACTATATATCCCAAAACAATGATTTCACATGAACTATGAAAAACAAATTCAAAATGACAAATTTATGACTGGTCCTTTAGACCTTATTTAGCATAAATGAAACAAGACACACCTAGCTATCAACTTAGACTTCACAAGGTGTAGGTGCTCTACACCAGATTGACTAGGGTTTCTAAATGCAATTTTTAATTCATTTCAATTTCTACGGTTTTGAAATGCAATTTTTTTTCTTTCGTTCCAATTAGGGTTTTCAAATATTTTATTTTTTGGTTTCATGAAACAATTCAGGTTTCAAAATTTAAATTTTGATTCTAAAATACAACTCAAGGATTATTTTTTTGTTTCTATTCAAAATCTTCACAATTTGATTTATTTTTTAATCTATTTATAAAATTCCTCATTTCTCCAATAACAGGAAATAAAATTCTTAAAAAATAAATTTGTTTTGAAATAAACATTCTAAAAACAATTAATATATTGACAATTTCAATTTGGAATGAAAAAATACCAAAAATGAGGGAGAGTATGGTTCCTGGGAGGTCTTTTGGGAGTCGTTGTCACTCATAAATCGGGATCTCGTGCACACTGGTAAAAATGAAGATTTGTTCATTTTTATAAAATAAATACTATCATGAAACGGGATCCCGATTTTTACAAATCAAGATCCCATTTTTTACAAATCAGGATCCCAATTTTTACAAATTGGATTCTATTTCGTAGTAATTGGGATCATGTTCCTTGTTCGTTGGTTCGAGACCCTCTAGCAAATGAGATCACATTTTTGAAAAAGCGGGATCCTGTTTGTGATTTAGGCTTGGGATCCCATTCTTAAAACTCAGGATCCCGTTTTTGCTAAGCCGATTTCATTTTTTTGGCTAAGGAAAAAACTTCCACATTTCGTGGACCAAACTTTGTGCATTCACCTATGGATTTCTTTCTATATTAATACTTCTATTCCATTGTCCAAATAAAAGGTTACATGATTTATTATGTGTAATACCCCTTTATTTTGCTTCTCGTTCCGTTTCCTTTATGCTATGTTTGGTTGCAATTACTTTGAGACTGGATACATTTTGTTATGATGTTTTGATTGCTACTATTGATTGACAACTATTATTGTGGGATGTAGTTATCTGATTATTGTTTCACATGTATTATGGATTAATGATGTTGTAGAGTTAACATGAGATATTATTATGAGACTACTGGATTATGATGGAAGTGTCAGTTTCAATGAGTGTATTGGTGAAGAGGATGATTTCGCATCACTCGCTTGCGAGCCCCCTGCGAATCCGTAATTCCTTCTTCACAGTGTGTATTATATGCTGGATATATTGTATAATATGTTAACTTGGTTGCAGGATTGCAGGTACATGACATCGACTCCACCTGGTTTCACAGGTTTGAGCGTGTCGATCCAACGGTTAAGTTGAACGGGAGATAGTAGCTAGGTAACATGTGTCAAGTTTACACCCTAGCCTTAGTATGTCATCAGTTGTGTGTGTCGAGTCATTGTCTATTTTGCTTTGATGTTATTTAATTATGAAGAATTCTTGATTTGGAAATAAATATTTAAAATAATTGCATTTAAATCATGTTGATGGTTATTTAATTTAAATAATGCAATGTGGATAAAATTTTATATTTAAATTAATTAATTATATTTAGTTTATTTAATTAATTAAATTTAATCCATAGGGGTTGAATTTAGTTATTAAATAATTAAATTAATTAATTAAACGTGATGCAAGAGAATGAAAGGAAATAAAAGAATTAGAATTAATTTTGGAATTTAATTCCAACGTGTGGGAATTAAATTATAAATTGTAATTAAATGTTTATTTGGGAAATTGGTTGCAACTTTGGAAATTAATTTATTATTTGAAATTGCATTTTAAATTGAAAGTGGGTTTTCGAAAAGTGAAATTGAAATTGAAATTAAAATTAAAATTGAAATTTGAAATTGAAATTGAAATATCTAATTTGCATGGAATGTGAATTAAGGTTGTAAAAATTGAAATTGAAAATGAAATTGAAATATCTAATTTGCATGTATTGTGAATTAGGGTTGTATTAGGTATTTTTTGATTTATAAAGAATATATGTTTTAATTTTAGGGCAGAAAAGTTTTTAGAAAAATTCATTTTTACAGCAGAGAAGAAATTTTGGAAAATTGCACAAGAAGGGTTTGAAGAGAGTTTGATTGTAGAATTGATTGAAGGGAAGATTGTTTGCATTTGTTGGATTTTGGATTGGATTCATTGGAGGATTGAAGAAAATTCAGGAAATCTTTGGAGGAGGCTTGCATTAGAAATTCATCTCTCCCTGTAGCTTCTTGTACCAGGTTTTCCTCTTTGTGTTTTATTGTTTTCTTGATTGTTTTCTTTAAAATAGTAATGATTAAATATTTGTTTGTTAAATCTGTTTTAGAAAATAAATTTGATATTAGAAGAAAAGAATTAAACAAATTTACAGCCTTTGCTTGTGAAAATTCTTGAGTGAAAATTGTGAAAACCTTAGTTGAATTTAAATTATTTGGGGAAATCGATTTTGTTGTTATTGAAATCAAACATAGAGATTGAACAATGCATTTAGAATGTTTTTAGAAAATGAAACCTTCCGTTTATTATTAAAAAACGGATTTTAAAATCTGCAGTATAGTTATATTTTCATGGTAAAATGGTATGGTTGCATCACCTATAACTTCACTTAAACAAACTGGGTTGTTGGGAAATTTAAAGGGTTTTTGTACTTTCAAAATTTCTTATCCCTACCAAAACATTGCAAATACCCAGATCGTGGTTTTTGAGTTATGCTTGAAACATGAGACTGCTATTAAGTTATTTTCCCATGGCTTGTCTGAAAATAAAATAATAATAAATTGATATTTATAAATATTAATATTTTATGTATTGTTATTATAATATTAAAATATTATTTAATAATATTGTTATTATAATATTAAAATATTATTTAATAATATTTTATATTATAATATATAATATTAAAGTATTATATTTATTTATATTATTTTAAATAAAATTTGTATATTAGATTAGTGGAATTAAAATTATAAACGTATGAGAGATTATTGTTTATTTTAAAATAACATGTTAAAGTTTAATTGAAGGAGTTATTTATTTGTTTTAAAGAATTGCATAATTTAAAATTTAATTATGGAATTTAAATTCGTGTGCAAAAGGTCCAATTATTAATTTGATTTAATCGAAAAAATATACATATATTTTTGAAAATTAATGATAAGGGATATTTTATTTTGAATTAAACAATTTGATATTTTGTAAAGAATAGAAGATATGTTAATGATTAAATATATTTAAATATATTAATTTATATTTAGTATATATATATTGAAGGTATATATCCATTTGAGAGAATAAATAATATTTTATATTATTTTATTTTGTTGTTTGCAAATTGGATATTATTAGTGTTCTAAAAGAAATGATTAGTATGTGTAGAAAATTTATAGAGAAAGATATTTTTTTAATAGAAGTAATTACTTGATTTAAAAGGAAATATTTATTTTGTTAATATGATTGAAGAAAATATATTGAGATGTATATATATATATTCATGAGTATTTTCAATCAGTATTTACCTTGTTTTATTTAAGTGCGTGTAATTTAGCTTTGCATGAAGAGTTTAAAAGATAAGTTTTGAATGTATGGTCAAAATTGATAAGGAAAAAGATATTTAAATATATTGAAGAATTATAGAAATATTTATATTTAAATGTTTGTTTTAATTAATGAGATTTAATTAGAAACAATATGAATGCGTGGTCAAATAGATAAGCCAAAAGATATTTTTATACATTGATGAAATTGCATGTTTTTAAATGGATAGTTGAAGAGACATAGACTCCGGATAGAAAATTGAAAAGATTGTTTGCAATAGTGTTAGGTTGCATTAGAAGTAAATTTAGGAACTAACTATATTGAAAAAGGCAAATAGTAATTATGTTTTATTTAGTTCCATAGAGTAATCTAGTCATTGTGAATGAAATATTAAAGAATATATGTAATTAAATTTATTAATATATATATTTTGTGTCTATATAATATGGAGCATATATATATATTAAGTGTAAAATTCATTATCGTATTTTATTTTAATGAGATGCATGCAATATATTATTGAATAGAGATTTAAAAATGGATTGATTAGTGTATATGAAAATGGATAGAGAAACAATATGTTATTATATTAAAGTGATTGAATGTTTTAAATAGAAAATTGAATGAGATGTAAGAGTTGGTTAGGAAATGGAAAGAGTTTACTTGCATGGATTTGTGTCGATTTAAAAGTAAATTAAGAAGTTGTTTTATTGATGAGGGCAATCAATTATTTTATTTATTAATTTTTATTTAGATTAATTGAATCATTGTGATTGGATTATGAAAGAGATATGGATTTAGTATATCCAAAAGTAGTATCTTCCTCATGATTATCTTAAAGGATTTAATTCTCTGTATTCAGTAAAGGGAAGTAAGTTTAATTGTTTTAGATTTCCAATAATGAAAAGGGAAATAGAGGTTATGATTATTTTAGATAATCTAGTTATCGTGTCTTTGACTTTTTCAACACTACCTATTGGATGAGTATAGATTTAGGAAATCCAAATATTAGATTTGATTGATGACTTGAATGCTTTTGTTGCTATGTCATCATGTTGCATTGTTGGTTTTGGGATTTAGTGTTAGTCCTAAATTATAAGTCTTCCAGAAGAACTTAGATGATAAGGGTTGTTGAATCTTTATGTCATCCAATTGTTTTCCCTTGAGTAGTGCATGGCGTCTTTTCAGTTTTACCTGATTTTCATGAACGAGGATGTTTGCACCTCCTTAGTTTAGGAGCGGATTATGGGATCTGTGTCTCAATGTATGTAGTTACCTTGTTATGTGATTTCATCTTATTGCCTCCTATGAAAGGAGTGGACTATGTGTTGTTGCCTCCAAGATGTTTGGAGTGAGTTCTTTTATTTGTTTTCTCCTGTAAAAGGAGTGGACTATGTGTTGTTGCCTCCAAGATGTTTGGAGTGAGTTTCTATTATTTGTATCCTCCTGGTGTTGGAGTGGTTATGCTGCCTAGTTTGTATGCACTTGTGTTTCCCTTGGTGATTGGTTGTGAGTGCATTGTCCATTAGAAGAGTGGCTTTTGATAGGGGCCGGAGCCCAAAGTGGTAAACCGGGTAACCTTCAAAAGTGAGTTAATCAAGTGATAATTAAATTAAGGTACTTAGATGATTAGGATGCATTCATATTAATCAAGATAATTTAATCCTCACACATAGACACAAGGGCTTGTTTAGACTTGGGATGAGTGAGAAGGCCTGGAATGGCAAGATCAACTATCTTGTTCTTGCGAGAGGTAGTTGATTCCACATGAGTGAGTATGAGTGCCAGGATTCGGTTGAGGCCACTAGGATTACTTGTGCCGGAGCCTATGAAGAATGACCAGATGAGATCTCATGACAAACCTTGCGATGACACTCTATCTAAGACAACTGTTGTTAATTGTTTTATATGTATGGTTCTTTGAACATACTTGATTAATATTATGTCTGGAAGCAATGTGACCTATGTCAGTGATGTTGGAGTTGTACTTGTATTGTACTTGTATTGTATTTGATTTGTACTTGTATTGTACTTGATTTGTACTTGATTCATACTTATATGGTGAATGAGTTGTATTTGTTAATTCATTTGGTTGGTTATAACAGTATGAGTCAGTTTGAGTCTACTTTTGGTTAGAGGTAGTAGAATCATTGTCCATGTTACTTTGTTACTATCTCCTAGCATGGGGGATGGGCCTTCAGGTACCACATTGGTTGGGTGGAACATGCGCCAAAACCGTTAGGTCCTCATCGATCTTCAGTACTTGGTGGCGAGACATCCAGATGGATAGCTCGTGGTTCTTATTATAATTACTTGCATTATAATATTTTAACTTGTATAAGTTATTTTATCCCTCTTATGTTTATGAGGTGGAAGTTTGTAATTGTAACCTTGAGTACTATTGTCTCATTCTGGGAATGAGTGATGTAACTATTGGATTAAGATAATGTTTATGAGATTGTATCTTGGTTGATTATTTTATTATGTTATGTGGTATTCTTATGATGTATGATGTTTATTTCATAAAGTTCATAAGACTATGGTTATATGTAATATGTATGTGTGGGTTTAAGTAGTCCTAACCTTATAGTCTTAGAGGTTGTTGTTAATTAGTAAGTGAATGTGTATGTTAAATGCACTTTATAAAAAAAAAAATTGGTTCGCTTATGATGTTAATTGCAACTTCCTTTAAGGTTACTTGGCAGGGCATTACATTATGCAACCTTAAGTAACTGACTAGAGGATCAACAATGTTACAACCTAATTATAATGGTTGATTTAAAAACATATTGCAACTTATGGAAATCATATTTCTATTGATTAATTTCATAATTAATATAAATGAAAAGTAAAAAAATTATGTAGACTTTTGTTTGGATGAATATATGAATATATAGCTGCACCAAATGGTAAATGAAATGAGAAGGATAATAATATTAATATTATTTGAATAATTAGGTGTTGTAGTCACCTTAAAATATTTTAGGTCATGATTCAAACATTTAACACAATTATTCATTATCCCCTAAATTATAATCCATTTTCCATAAGTCCTAAATCAATTTCTTAAGTCATAATTCCTAATCCATGCCCCATTTCCATATGATTTAATTAATTAAATCCCCCTCATAACCACATAAAAAATATTAAATATTTATTTTATTTCTCATCAAACATCTCATAACTATATCCTAAAAATATAATTTTAAAACAAATAATCTATTTTATCTCCACCCTCCATATCTCAACTACCAAACCAACTTGATCCAATCCATCCATTTCTCATCAAATCTCAACTAGTGATCTTTGTTGGTGTAAATAAGTATTTTACTTATTACACTTTACTTAAGCTTACTTAGGGAATGCATATCATTGTATTTTGCACTTGTGACACCTAGTTATTTTCATCATGCGTCTAGGTTTGTGCATGTATAGAGAGATATGAGTTGGAAAGCTAGGGAAGTGTGTGTTGGAGAAATTCCACTCTTTGTGGTGTGATCTAGTTATCACCTTTTCATCTCCACCTTTCATGGCATGATAATTGCACTTTATGTGGGTGATCCACCTTTCATGGAATTATCTATTATTTCTCTCTTCCTACCCTACACATGATTGTGCCACTTGTCTCATTCATGGCCCTTCATTGTGTCCTAGATTGCCTTTATATGCAAGCCTTGTACATACATGTTTCGTCAACTATCTTCAAGCATATTGAGAATACTATCATCATCTTCTCTCATTCTTTCTCTCTCTTTTATTCTATCTTTGATCTCTAGATCCTATTATTGCTTTTCATAAGTTCTTACATGGTATCAGAGCAGTTGGAGGTTCTTTTCATATCCATTGTTGGGAGATCTTCATTTGTGTGAAGGTGGTCAAGAGGAAAATCTAAGGAGAAGCATCATTTTGGTGCATCCTACACCAGATCTAACCTCAAATTCAGATTTTGAAGGTCATTTCTAGTTAGAGTAACCTTTCATTTTATCAAGATCCGACAAAGGAGCTCCAGATTGGAAAAATCACCTATTTGGATTTTCCAGAATTTTTAGTTTTTCATCACTGTACCTGTCCAATCCCCATTTATGCAACTTTTGGGGCTTCGTACAGGCACATACGAACTCCTTTTCAAGTGTCATTTTTTTTGAAAGTGCATTATTTTTTGTCTACTTATTGAATATGCAATCAGTTTGAAGCAATCTTGATTTGATTTTGTACTTTTAGCATATGGTATTTTTTGGCCTATTTGGCACTTGTATTGCATAGATCTAAATTTAGGTCTTTGATTCATTGTTCTAGTCTATTATCATCCTATTTATGGAAATTTGTAAAATCATAAATCATAAGTCCACTTAGCCAAGTTTCAATGGCCTAATGTACACACATTAAATTATAAAGTGCCAAAATCATCTTTTAGGGGGAGGGGGGGAGGGCGGGCGCATAATTTGATTGAGTGAATTTGGGGGGGTGTCTCTTGTGTGATTGTGCCTATTTTATCTCTTGTTCTCTTTCATTCCATCATGGGTTCATCTACAGTTCCACTCTTAACTACACATAATTATGCTACATGGAAAGTACGTGCATGGAGTAAAATAATGGAAAAAGGTTTAATTTACTACATTGTTGGAACAATAACTGCACTTACAGATCCTAAGGTAGATCCAATTGCATATATGGATTTTCTCACTAAATATTCTATGGCATTGGGTACACTTAGAAATTTCATTTCAGATGATCTTATTTTTCATGTTGATAAATATACTACAGGCAAGGAAGCTTGGGATAAGCTTGCTACTTTGTATGGAAAGGTTGATAAGGTTAAGGTGTACAAACTTCAAAATATCCTAAGCCTTGATCCTAAGAATTTTGACACTATTCAAGATTATGTCACTAAATAAAATGAGCTAAGAGCACAACTAAAATATTGTGGTATTGAGAAAGAGGATGATCAATTGGTCTTTAACTTGTTGGAAAATCTTCTAGCTGAGTATGCAGCTTGTGTTTCAAGTTTTCAAACTCAATGATTGACAATTAGCAGCTTCGCATCACCATATTTTGAGGCTCTCATAGATCTTTTGATTCTTGAGAAAAATAAGTTGATGAAAATGGGCATTCTCAAGTCTTCAACTTCAAAATCATTGGTGGTCAATCATGGAAACAAAAATAAATGGAAAGGGAAAGGCCAAAAGAAATCTTCACCAAATCCACAAGGAGAGAACAAACAATGCACTCCTTCAAAACAAGGCTCATCATCATCTTCTTCAAAGAAGAACACTCCAAACATGAAGGGGAAACCAATTTGTGCATATTGTTAAAAGATTGGTCATGAGGAGCATCATTGTCATGCAAAGAAAATTGTTGAGTTGACCAACATAATTAAGAAGAACAACATCAATTTTCCTAATGCCTATAAAAAGGACTCATCTTCTTCCACTTCTACTTCATCTCAGTCTAAGGGAAAAGTTTGCTTTCATGGCAACAACAGTTTCATCACAATAGTGGATTCTTGATTCAGGGGATACTCAATATATGTTTTCTTCAGAGGGGCAATTTTCTTCCTTTGATTCCTCTTCAATGCCTCACATATTCATTGGTGATAATACACAAGTGGAATTTGAGGGGAAAGGTTCAATTGAGATGGGTTATGGGACATTTGAGGATGTTCTCTATGTTCCAAACTTGAGCACCAATCTTCTCTCCATCTACCAAAGCACACATCATGGAGATGGTAAGAAATTTGAATTCACTCCCAACACATTTATGGTAAAGGAACTTGAAAATGATGCTTTGGTTGCAATGGGTCGAGCTAATCACAATGCAAGGCTTTACTCATTCTCCCATCGAGTAAATCATTCTCCTTCTACAACATTGATCACTCATTTAAACTCACAAAGTAAGATATGGCATGAGCGGTTTGGCCATCTCAACTACCACTATCTACAACAGCTTCACACCAAGGACATGGTTAAAGGGCTGCCTCAACTTAGTTTTTCAGGGGGTGTATGTTCTAGATGTTCCATGGGAAAGCATATCATAGAGAATTTTGATAGAGGGAACTCTTGGAGAGCCTTGGATCTTCTTCAACTTGTTCACAGTGATGTAGCAAGCCCATTTCTATTACCATTCTTTGGAAAATATCGTTATGTCCTCACTTTCATTGATGATTTTTCACGATACACTTGGGTCTACTTCCTTTGTCACAAAAGTGAATTATTTGACAAGTTTATGAAATTCAAAGCACATGTTGAGAAGCAATCCGGGAAGCAAGTTGAGATCCTTCATACAAACAATGGAAAAGAGTATGTGAACAATAAATTTGAGGAATTTTGCACACTTGAGGGAATTGACTTACAAAATTCAATTGCCTACACACCCTAGTAGAGTGGTGTGGCCAAAAGGAAAAAAAAAACCCTCAAGGAAATGGAAAGTTGCATGATACATGCTAGGTCTCTTGGTCCATATTTTTGGGTAGAAGGAATTAGTTGTGCCACCTACATCTAGAATCAGGTTCCTCATAAATATTTGAAGGGTATCACTCCTTTTGAAGCTTGGTTTGCTAGGAAACTTGTCGTGAAACACTTCAGAGTGTTTGAGAGTTCCACATGGGCTCCTATTCCTCCATAGAAATGTAGGGAATTGGAGACACAAAGCAGACCTTATGTCTTTGTGGGATATGCAAATGGTGTTAAGGCATACAGACTGATGGATCCTGAGACTCATGAGATTTTCTATGAGAGGAGTGTACATGTCGAGGAAAGCTCACCTAGCCTTGAATCTTTTACTCCTCCTCCTTCCTCCATAGTTGATAGTGATGACAGTTATTTCAATGATGATGGATCTCATTCCCCACTGACTCGCAAGGTTCAACCTTCGCAGGGTCCAATTCTAGTTGAGGAACCTTGCCCTTCTACCCATACTATACCTCGTTGAGTTCATCAAACTCTTGAGGCAGTAGGTCCACTTGTTGGGGATCCTTTGGATACTCTAAGGACTATGTCACAACATGAGCATGAGACTCTTCCACATGCTCTCATTGCATCAGCTTTAGATCCACAATCCTTTGAGGAAGCCTCCAGGTTTCTTGAATGGGATGCAGCTATGGAGGAAGAGTATATTTTTTTGATGTGAGACAACACTTGGGAGTTATTCCATCTCCCTAAGGGGAGAAATATTGTTCGATGCAAGTGGATCTATCAGACCAAATATGCAACGGATGGGAGTGTCGATAAGTATAAGGTACGACTTGTTGCAAAAATTTTCTGATAGGTTGTAGGAATTAACTACACTAAGACCTTTGCCCTTGTTGCAAAGATGACTTCCATTCACCTAACACTTTCCATTGTCACTTCATATGGTTGGAAAATACATTAGATGGATGTCAAGAGTGCTTTTCTACATGGGGATCTTGATGAGGAGATCTATATGGAGCATCCATAAGGTTTCATCCAGGATACATCATTGGTTTGTAGGTTGAGGAAGTCCCTCTATAGAATTAAGTAGGCCCCTCAGGGTTGGTATGCCAAGATGGATTCCTTCCTTCTCTCCACAGGATTCACCAAGTTTCATTCATATTAGAATTTCAACATTTTGAGGCAGGATGATGCACATTTGATACTTGTGCTCTATGTTGATGACTTGATCATTATAGGGAGTACCTCATCCATCATTGGTAGTGTCAAAACTACTTTGTAGGACAAATTTTCCCTGACCGAATTGGGCCTTCTTCACTAATTTCTTGGCATTGAGATTCACCAGTCTCCATTTGGGATTACATTGTCACAACCCAACTCTTCTCTTGATCTTATTTCATGGTTATGCATGACTCATTATATGCTTGCTCTAACTCCCATTATTTCAGGAGTCAAGCTTGAGGCTAAGTGATCCACTCCACTTCTTGATTCCACTTTGTATCATTAGATTGTTGGAAGTCTCATCTATTTGACTCATACACACCTTGACATCTCTTATGTAGTTGGCATGGTGTCCCCGCTTTATGCAGGAACCACATGAGCTTCATTGGAAACCTGCCAAATGCATCTTGCACTACATATAGGGTACTGATCGACATGGGATTCATTATGCAGAAAGTGCACAGCTTGATTTACTAGGCTATACCGACTTAGATTAGGTTGGTGACTCTGATGATCGCAAGTCCACCTCCAGCTACAACTTCCATCTTAGGTCAGGACCTATTTCATGGCAAAGCAAGAAGAAACACACCATTGCTCATTCATCGATAGAGGTTGAGTATAGGGGGGTTGTTACTACCGCCACTAAGGCCATTTCGCTTCAACACATTCTTTCTGAGTTTGGTTTTTCTATTCCACATCCGACAGTCATTTGGTGAAATAATAAGAGTGATATTTCAATCTCCAGGAATCCGGTCAAACATCAGAGGACCAAGCAAATTGAGATTCATATGCACTTCATCAAGGAGTTGATTCAGGATCAGTTCATTGACTTGTGCTATTGTCCGACAATAGAGCAAGTCCTTCGAGTATCCAAAGGATCCCCAACAAGTGTACATTCATTTTTTTTCTTCTCTCTTTTGAGGGGGGGTTATTCCCATGAGGTTTTCTCCCTTATGAGAGATTGCACTACACTTTTAGATGGGTATCTAACATGGCCCAGTTTCAAGCACCCATCTTAGATGGTTTTCTTGAGTCTTCATTCCCCCGGTTTCACTTAAGGAAGGGTGTTGGTGTAAATAAGTATTTTACTTATTATAGTTTACTTAATCTTACTTAGGGAATGCATATCATTATAGTTTTCACTTGTGACACCTAGTTATTTGCATTATGCATCTAGGTTTGTGCATGTATAGAGAGATATGAGTTGGACACCTAGGGAAGTGTGTGTTGGAGAAATTCCACTCTGTGTGGTGCTATCTAGTTATCACCTTCTCATCTCCACCTTTCATGGCATGATAATTCCACTTTAGGTAGGATCTACCTTAAATGAAATTATCTATTATTTCTCTCCACCTACCCTACACAAGATTGTGCCACTTGTCTCATTCATAACCTTTCATTGTGCCCTAGCTTGCCTTTATAAGCAACCCTTGTACATAAATGTTTCTTCAACTATCTTCACTCATTCTTTCCCTCTCTTTTGTGCTATCTTTGATCTCTAGATCCTATTGTTTCTTTTCGTAAGTTCTTGCAATCTTCATATTGTGAAGCCTATAAATATACCCTTTCATGCTCCATTTTGAAGGGGAGGATCCTAAACCATTTCAATGTCATGTTTTTGGTTAGAGAAACCACATTTCTAACATTATGAGTTGATCAAAGATTCCATTTCTTTGGTAAGATTTCATTGTTTTGTTCATGCATTTTCGATTTTTTTCTTAATTAGAGGTTACATTTGATGTAGATTTGAGGTTTTAATGTTTCATTTCAAGTATTTATTGTGATCTATATTTTATGTTGAAAATTTATACATGTCTTGTAAAGCTCTTGTCCCTTTTTAATCTTTATTTTTGCAAGTTTTTCTAACCCCCCTTTTTTACAATTTTTTTATGATTTCATGGAAAAAAATTAAGGTAAAACTATAGCAATTCATAGTTTCGAAGAAATCTCAATATAAAATTATAGCTTTTAAATATTTTGTGATATCTTTCATATGGTCAATATTTTTTACCTATTTTTTAATCGTAGATTTATAATCATTCAAGAAAGATAATATGCAAAAATAATATTCCAATTGTCAAATTTGAGGGAAGTATTTAAATTTTAGTATTTTTAAATGTTTAATATATCTTAAAATGGTTTGGATTTTATATAAAATTTTACTATAGAGGTTTTAAAATTCTTCAAGGGATCTATTGTCCATATATTAAAATTATATGATCATGTTTGTGGAAGTTATGCTAATCTATTTTTTTTAAATTGGGTTCTCAACAAAAATCAAGGAATTTGCCTTATTTATTTACTATTTTGGACAAGTCTCTAAAATCAAATGGGATTTTATTTTTATGTTTTTATTTTTGAGTCTTATAAAATTCAAAAAATTCTTATTTGATTTGACTAGGTGGTAGAAATATAAAAATTGTGATTTTAATGCACTATTCAATGTTATGATGGTCATTTTTTACATAAGTTTATTTTGTTGCATCATAACTATATTTTTTTAATTTTTTCAAGTGTTTAATTTTTATTTCTAATTCATTTCTAGTTGAAAGTTTTTTTTGTCCAAAACTAATCTTTCAAAAATAGTAATCCACTTTCTATAACATCACATGTCAAAGATTGAATCAACTCACAAAATTAGGCAGATTTGATTTTTTCTAAGCGAAAATAATTTTTTCTATCTTTGGGTGAGTGATGTATATGATCTCCTCTTACACCATTGTACGATCTTGAGGATCAAAAACCTCAATTATTCTCATTTATTTTTATTGTTATACCAAGGAATCCAATGTGCCTATGCTCTCCCCTTGTGCTTCGTGTGATCTTGGGTGACAAAAATTTCATTGATTCCTCCATACATCATCCTATTTTTTTTTCTTTTCTTTCTTTCAGAAAGGGGGTTTTTCCATGTGGTTTTTCTCTTTCTCTCTATCAAGGAGAGATCATTTTTACATGGGTAACTAAAATGGCCTCCTAGCTATGACCCATCCTTACATCTTTGAATCATTTCTATAATAATGGATTCTCTTTATGTAGTACTTAAGGGGGTCATTGGTGTAAATATGTAATTTACCTACCTATATAATCAGTTTTTCTTATTTACATGTTATATCTATTTAGCTCCTAGGCATATTTCTAGAAGTCATAATTTTCTACATAAGATATTATCCTATCTTATAATTTTATTTTTTCTTTAATTCTAGTCTCTTATTCCATTTAATTTCTTACATTAGGTAATTTATCACACCTTGTCTATATAATAAAGGTATTTTAACACTTTTATAACATACTTCATCATCATATTTGATAGATCTCAATACCAATAAATCTCATTGTTGCATACTCTCTTGTGGAAGGTTTTCATTATTTCTATAGGTGGTCTTGGGTATAGAGAAACTATTCATATCCCACAAAAAAATACTTGGATTATTCCTTATATGGGGTCTTCATATAGATTTGATAACCTTAGGGTATGACCTCAACTCTTGTGTTTCAAAAAATTATAAATAGTAAGGGGTGAATCAAAAGACACCCTTCTTTGAGGTGGAATTTTGTCAATCCTGGCTAAGCCCCTAACAAATTTATACCTTGGGTAAGTGAATATATAGATTTGTTTACCCTTTCATCTACATATTTTTCCTCACATACCCTTTTGGTATTTGGAGGAATCCATAGTTAGTCTTGTGTAGCTTAGAATAAGACCTTTTCAACCATTTCTTAATGTGGTGCAAGGTATAGTGTCATGTCACAAGGTACTCAATATTTATCTCCTTGAGTAGAGATAGAAGCTCTTTGGCCAAGTGTTTAGAACCTCCAAAGAAAGGGAAAAGGTGATCACTTTTGTGATTGGCTCCCTACCTATTAAATATTCAAAGATAAGTGTCTTGCACCAATCTTGAGATATTATCATCTAGCTAGTAGGCCTACACTAAGTATTAAATCCAAGTTTTATAATTATACGTTATTATTTTTAACATATGTTGCCATTGATGTCAAAGGTGCTTACTAATGTAAAAAGAGTGGAGTCATGTCAAAATAATAGTGAGAATTAAATGTAATAATTTATGTCATGATGATTTCGTGTTAGAGCATTCTAGAACAATGAAGAAGACTACATGTATTTTTGAAATATCATGCATTATCTATTCTAGTTGGTTGAATTAGTTTTGATGTGTTTGTGAAAGTATTTTGTTTCTTTTTACTCTTGCATTGTAATATACTGTAATAGTGTTTTTCTCTGCATTCTATCACAATTAAATTCTATGCCCTACAACTTAAACCTAAATTAAATATACTCATGTGGTATCAGATTTTGGAGTTTCAAAGGTCAAGACCTAGAAAACAGTAAGTTGGATATATACCAGAGTGTTTTATGTTTTCACTGACTATCTATGAATAGATTTTGAGTGTTTGTGCCACACAAGGGAAGTGTGTGCCAGTTAAAGGAAGCATGTGAAGATGAAATAAGTACAGGTTAATATCTTTGAAGGAAATGCACAACACTGTGTATTTTTGGGGGCAACAAATTTGATTTAGGACTGACTTGTTACATATTTAATATCAATTTGAATTTATTTCCACTTTAGCTAGCCTAGCTTATTATGGATAATGTTAAGGGATTTCTCACCAACATGAATTTGTGTTAATTTTTTGGGATATATAATGAATAATCATCATAGATTAAAATTCAAGGAGTTTTGAATATTTTGTGTGAAGTAATGTGAGTTGCATCCCTATAATTGTGAGACATTATTAGAATATCATATGTTGTGTTGGAGAGTGTTTGAAGGAATATTAGATCAAGAAAAAGAAATGTAATATGTATTAAAGATCCACATATCATATCTCTTTTATTCAGTAGGACTAGTGTCTTACTTATTGAGTAGGTTCTCAAATATTTATATTGAGGATTGGTGTCTCTAGTATGTTGGTACCTACTTTATGAGTGTAAGTTATTAATTATTTCTATGAGGATGGATTTGGATAGTAGCTCCAAGAATCTCTTCTCATCGTGGTTTTTTCCCATTCTAGGTTTCCATGTATATTTGGTGTTCATTGTGTGAGTGTGCGCATCTATGTTGTTGGATTAATGTTTTTTGATTTGATGATTTAAGGTCCATGTTTGAAGAAGTTATCAATGATGATTTATGTTGAATTAAATATTTTTAAATAGATTTTATATATTGATTCACCCCCTATTAGTATATTTTGTCCCCTTCAATTGGTATCAAATCTAAATTCCTTTGCTAAAGGTTAACAACTTGAGGTAGAGTTTAGATGGCACACACATTAACTCAAGAATGATTATCTATAGAAAAGACACCACTTTTTGATGGAATAATTTGTTCCCTTTTGGAAAGTGATAATGGAAACATATTTCATTTCCCTACGATTTGAAGTTTGGCAATCTGTTGTAAATGGGTATCAGATCCCTAAAAGTCCTCTATGAGATTAGACTATAAATAATCATTGTTAAAATAATACCAAAGCAATAAATTATATTCTATGTGGTTTATCTAACTCTAAGTTTGTGAATATCATGCATTGCAATACAACAAAGAAAGTATGGAGTAAGTTACACAATATATATGAAGGTGATGACAAGGTCAAAGAAGCAAATCTTCAAACTCATTGAGGTCAATTTTGAAAGTTTGAAAGTTAAGGAAGAAGAAATAATTACCACATTCCTTCTTTGAGTTGATGAAGTTTTCAACACTATCAGAGGTCTTGGTGAAGAACTAAAAGAAGGTATGATTTTGAAAAATATACTCAAATCCCTTCCCCAAAATTTTGATGTAATTTTTTTTGTTGTTGAAGAAGCTAAGGAATTAAGTACTCTAACTATGGATGAGTTACATGGAATTTTGATTTCCTATGAAATGATAATTGAGGCTAAAAAACATATAAAGAAAGAAGCTACATTCAAAGTGTCCAAGAAGTAATATGATCTGAATTCAAAAGATGGATCAAATCCAAAGGAAATAAAAAATTTCAGAAAGCTACTGAGAGGTTCCAAAACGTATAAAGGTAAGTTGACTTTCAAAAAATTTAACTATTGTGAAATAAGAAATTTAATGGCTAATTATCCATATAAAGAATCAAACAATGATGAGAAGAAGTCATTTTCAAAAGGGAAAATGTTCTAGAAAAATAAAAAATAAATCTTTATCAGTGAGGAAGGATACTCATTTGATGATGATGACCAAGCCAATTATGGGAATGAAGGAGAAAAGAATCTTTTCATGGATATGGAAGCCTATGAACAAGATGTAGAATTAAAGTCTCAAAATGATGATGATGCTAAAGTTGACCTTATAGAAGAATTTCTCTATGGTGGAAATTTAATTAAAAGGATAAAAAAAGAAGTGAAAGTTAAAAACAAATTATCCCAAAATCATGAAAAAGAGGAGAAGATGGTCATTTATATGAAAATTAAAGTGGAAGAGACAAAGAGGATTGAAGTGTTGACTAAAATATTTCTATTAAGAGACAAGGATTGTGAAAAAATTGAAGCAAAGATTGTATCACTAAGGAAATAACTTTAACAATTAAATCATTAGTTGAAGTTAAAGTTTAGGAAGAGCCCAAAGATCTTGGATTAGATAATAGAAACTGATAGATCACCACATATCAAAATTTTCCTTGGTTTTACTAATGTCCAAAAGAATAAGGTGACTGAGTAGGTTATGATGTCTATTGTTGAGATTCTAGAAGAGAATGGTTCCAAAATTTAAAAGTTTGATCAAGTTACAACAATCAATGAAAGGTGTTGAATGATGGTTCCATCCCAATGCAATGAAAAATTAGAAGATCCAAAACACAAGCCTCAAGAGGACAAGGATACAATTCTAGTTTCAATCATTATTTTTCTGCTTACTATTTTAATTGCATTCATTTTATTCATAAGGATGATAATTGTAGAAAGGATCTGAGAAGAAATATTCTTTTTAGTAGAAATATTTTTTTTATCATAAATGTAGTAATTTTGGAAATATTTCTAGAATCTATAGAAGAAATTTTTTGAGTCCTCCAATATTGGACACATAATGAAATAAGTTATAATGCCAAAAAGGTGAAACATAAAAGATCTAGAAGAAGAAACTAGAGGAACAAATATCAAAGAAATCTATGGTGGCTTAGACTGCACTACATGCCTAAAAGGAGAAGTCATTGACAATGGATGCTCAAGCCACCGAAGACAAGAGTAATTTAATGCACTTCAAAAAAATTGATGAAGGATCTATAACTCTTGGAAAAATTCTAGTTTTTAAGATTACCAATAAGAGTATTTTGAGTCTTGATGGTGGAAAGAAAAAATATCATGATATTTTGTCTATAGAAGGTTTGAAGAACAATCTTCTCAGTGTATGTAAAATGTGTGATAAAGGGTACAATATTTTAGTTAGTGCTAAAGGTTTTGAAATTAAAAAATACTGGTAGTGGTGAATTACTTGTGGAAGGGAGCAAGACTGACATTGATGTATATTATCTTATTGAGGTAAATGGGAAAAAATGTTTTGCAATACAAAGAGAAGAAAGCTGGGTCTGACACCAAAGATTGGGAGACATTAACATTGATTATCTTATGAGTATTAGTTCAAAAGGAATGGTAAGAGATATTTCAAAGATTAAAAAATCCTTATTCTACTAGTTGCAAATTATATCATGAGGGAAAACACACAAGGACCATATTTCCTACTAAGGAATACTCTAAAAAAGTGTTGTTGGATCTAATTCATATAGATCTATAGGGACCAATGAGGACAAAAAGCATTCAAGGTGACAAGTAATTTTTATTCTTATGTTGGTTGTGACCTTGTCATTTACATCAATAAATATTAGTGGTTGACATTGATGTCAATATCTAAGGAGATTATTACATATTCTTGGTAAGATAGTTGCATTGTTGGTTGGCATGAGTTCACTAATGAAAAAACTTGATTTCAGCTATCATTGTTTTATTATGACGTCTTATTGAAGTTCATGGTTGGATGCCATGCCTTCTTTGATATCATGTAATGAATTTTTGTGTATGGTTTTTGTGAGCAAAGTTTTTTCATGATGATATTAAGATGAGTATTAGAAGTATTGTTGATGGTGGAGATATTTTTCTGATGATCGACAATATGTTTTATTCTCTCTCCTAATGCTCTTGATGAAGCATATATTGCTAAAAGAGTGTTTTGTCCTTTGCAAGTTGTTTAAAGGTTTTATTCTTCAAATTTGTTGAATGTTTGGGAGAATACTCTCTATTCCTCCACTATTAGAGATGTGGTATTATAGTTTGGTATTTAGCATTTTTTTTTATGGATTTTTTTCTCCTATCCTTTGAGGTCACCCATGTTACTGAGGAATTTTTTGATAATTTTAGGAGGTTGACAGTGTTGTTGGTTATGTAGGCCAGTCTACAAAATGCTTATAATTTCTCTGCATTGATGTCTCTACTCTTGCAGCTTGGTGAATGTGCTCTTAGTGTCAGTTTAAGTCTTTAGTTCCAATTCCATGTGTTGAAGTGCTCTGTAAGTTCATTTTCTAATGTTATATCTTATGGTTGAGAAATTTTGTTAGTCCACCTATATTGGACACAAAAGGAAAGAATTTAGAATATCAAAGAAGTGAAACATAAAAGGTCTAGAAGAGGAAACTAGAGGAACAAATATCTGAGAAATCTATGGTGGCTCCAATTGTACTAGATGCCTTAAAGGAGAAGAATCTATGGATCATTGACAATAGATGCTCAAGCCATATGACTAAATACAAGAGTAAGTTCATGCACTTCAAAAAAAATGATGGAGGATATATAACTCTTTTAAAAAAATTAGTTGCTAAGATTATCGATAAAATTATTTTGAGTCTTGATGGTGCAAAGACAAAAACTCATGAAGTCTTGTCTATAGAAGGTTTGAAGAATAACCTTCTGAGTGTAAGTAAAATGTGTGATAAAGGGTAAAACTTCCAGTCAGTGCTAAAGGTTATGAAATTAGAAAGATTGGTACTAGTGAATTAGTTGTGGAAGTAAGAAATACTGGCATTGATATATATTGTCTTAGTGAGGTAAATAGACAAAATTGTTTTGTAATACAAAGAGAATAAATTGAGCTCTGACACAGAAGATTGGGATGTACATTAACATTGATTACCTTATGAGGATTAGTTCAAAAGGAATGGTAAGAGACATTGCAAATATCAAAAAGTATTACTCTAGTAGTTACAAACCATGTCATGAGGGAAAATAGACAAGGACCAAATTTCCCACTAAGGAATATTCTACAAAAAATCCATTAGATTTGATCCATAAAGATCTATGGAGGGGTAAAAGTACAAAGTTGTGTCACACTTTTGGCAAAATTATCAGTGTTGGAAAAAAGCTACACTAAGAGGGGGGGTGAATCAGTGTTGTGCAAAAATTAACTTAATTAACCTTTATCTTCAAAACACTTGTAACATTCAACCAAAATGCATGAACAAGAAGAAAGAAATCACATCACCATAACACAAGAATTTTTACATGGAAACCTAGTCAGGGGAAAAAACATGGTGGATGGACAATCCACAATATGATATGAGTATACTAAAATAAATTTTACAATATATGGGGAATTCACTTGCATTCAAGCGCACTTCCTAGAGCTCATTGCTAAAAGAAGACTCACTATCTTACAAAGAAAGTCAAATTAAAATAATCTGAGAATTTGAACCGAGAAAATAACATCTACATATGCTTGATTATAGTTCTGATTAGGCTAAATACTTGATCTTCTTTCCTTCTGACTGATTTTGCACTTATTCTTTGTTCTTCTCAAACTCGCATCACAAAATTCGTAATGCATAAGTGAAACTATACATAATCACTTTTCTTCTCTACTCTTATTCACAATCCCCATCTACACACCTCATACACACTTCAAAATGATATGAAGGATCATATATATATATATATATATATATATATATATATATCTACACCTAAGAATTTAATTGCAATATGTTGGCTTCAGTAGAACAAAAGAATATTTACAACTGTCAGCTCAAATCATGAATAAAGTATAATGCGCATCCACAACGGTCGGCCACAACTTAGCTAGAACCCAAAAAAAATGATTGAACACAAAAATACTTAATTGATTACTTCCCAAACATTTGTGACATGATACATTCACGAAATCGGCTCCAGTATTGATAAAGTAGAGAATTAGACAATTAGATCTTCTAACTCACACATGGATCAATATGAAGCACTGAGATTTATGAATAAATAAAAGCATACATTGATCAACCTTCACTAAAATATGCTACACAAAATATTAACAGAAAATATTCATGTTAATTGATGAACACAAAACTGTTGGATGCTTTGTTCTTCCTTAACTGTTTGCACTCTGACTGCCGATAGGATAAATTGATAATGCATAGATCAAATCACCAACTAGGGTTGGCATCAATGACAACACCAAATGATATACATAGTGTCTCTTGCCAACAATCTCCCCCTTTGGCATTGATAGCAACACTTAGTGAAAAATGACTAAGTGTCGGATTAGTACGAACATCAATTACACTACCCAAAATTTCAAAAACCAAACTCTTCTCCAAAACATAATTCTCCCCCTGAGATGATTATGCATTTTTCACTCTAATACTCTTTCCCTTTGACATCAATGGAAAAGGCAGAATCTACATGAAAAAAATCAAACAAAACTGTTATGAACAAGTTGCTTATGTACAAATAGGCTTCTTCAACTTACATAAACTTGAAAATGTCTGGAAAATATTTTGTCAGCATGGTCAAATTCGTGTCCCAAACCCTTTTGAGACTCTCCAATATTGTTATGTATCTGCAAACCAAGTAGGATTGTGTCTTTGCAAACTAAAGGTTTTTTGGATCACCCACTGCCTTAGCATATTTTGCTTCTTTCAATTCACTTGACATAATTTCTATTTTTGGGCCAATTAGGCCTCTAAGTTCACATGCTCTTGCAACAATTTTGTCATTTTCATGCTTCAAGCTCTTTATTTTGTCAAGCAAAGATATCACTTCACATTCTAAATTTACAACACCACCAGTTAAAGGATCAAAAGCATAAAAAATAGTAGCTAATGTTTTTCCTAATCCTTTACCTTCTTCTCATTGTCATCAGTAAATTTTGTCAAAGAAAAATAAGACCTATAAATCTTCCCACATTTGGATAGAGCATTTTGGATATATTCCACAAAAAAGTGGCTAGCAAATTTTTATCCTTTGTTATCATTTCCTTAAGCCCATTTAATCTTTTGGCATCAAATTCTTTCTGAACTTTAATCATAGCTGATTTCTCAAGTGACTAAAAGTGAGTACTTACAGAGTTGATAAGCTTCTTTAGTTCATCGGAGGAGGAACTGGTCAGATCTATGACATGACTAGGCATAATATTTCCCAAAACTTTGGATGCAAGATTTAGAAGTTCACTTTCCTCAATATGGGACTTCAACAGTTCTTCTCTGGCTTTTGCTTGGGCAAATGATTCTACTTTCATTTTATGAATTGGACTCAAGATAGATAGGTCGATTAGGCGCTCAATCAATTTAGGATCAAACTCTTCTTTTTGTTCTACCAAAAATTTCTTCATTTCCTCTACAATGTCTCTTGCTTCTACTAGAATTCCCTTTGAACCTCTCAACATTGCATAATACTTTCTCTAATGAGTTGAACAACATCTTTAGAGAATCTATACACTTACTGAACTTATCCACATCCTGATGTCAATTACCAATAGGGGGTTAAGAGATTTTCTTGACAACTCCCCCTAGGCCAAAGTCCTGAAGCTTAATTCCCAAAGGAATTACCAGAAGTAGATTATGGTGCTACCTCATTTCCTTCAACAAAGGAAATTTTATTCACCCATTTCCTTCTACATCTGCTACTTGGTCACATCTGTAGTGACTTTTCATTTTCCCTTAATCTCCTTCTACATGTTCCTTGTTTGATTTATTGGACCTCTTCTATTCCAACAGAATGTAGCAATGTGATCAAGATTTTTGTAATTACAACACACAACATTTTTATGTCTAGACCAATTGTTTCATTGATTTTATTTTGATCTTCACTAGTTAGTGGTATGGCCAAGTCTATTGCATGTATAGCATCTAAAATTTCTATGAAATGTTTTCATCATATTTCTACATTCATTTGACTTATCACCAAACTTATGGAAATTAAAACACTAGCCCAAGAATGATGGACCACTTTGATGCATCCTACTTCTACATTGAGTAGCCATGTGTCCAAATTTATTGCAACTAAAACAATATCCATTGAATCTATGAGAATTAGGTTTCCTTACCGAATACCTTCTAGATTTGTTCATTTGATTTCCTTTTCTGAATATCCTTTGTCCTAATCTAGAACTTTCTCCTTCTTCATATCCAGGACCTTACTTGTCATCATTTTTCCTCCAGCTATTAATCAGTTCATCAAGCTTGGCTGAGATAAATTTGAACTTCTCCTTGTACTCATTTGCAGTGGAAAGTTCATCTCTAAGATCATCAATCTATTTTTCAAGTGCTTCCTCATTGTTTTTTTATTGTTCAAATTCATTGTCCAAATAGCTGCATACTTCATATTTTTCTTTTAGAGACTATGCAAGCTTCTCTGCATTCTTCTTTGTGTCTTAAATCTCCTTGGTCATCCTCATCATGATAGATTCCATTTCATGGTTTAGGGCTATATTATATCTAGTAAGCTTTTCACATTCTCCTATATTTTCCTCCAGGGCTTGACTGAGTTATTCATATTCATTGCTCTTACTATAATTCTACTTAATCTAATCACAAAGTTCCTTTCTCTTCTCCCTAGACTTATTAATTTTATCTTTCAATGACTCAATGAATTTATCAACATCTGTGAGGTTTGCTTGCAATTTCTAAACTTTAGATTTTGATTGATCAAGATCATCTAGGGCCACCATAAGTTGTTATTGAAGACAACTTGAATCCATTGAAACACTTTCCAAGATCTTTCCCAGTTGTTAGACTTCTTCTTCTGAGGAAATAGCTCTAATAGCAATTGGTGGAAACAAGCTACACTGAGAGGGGGTGAATCAGTGTTGTACAAAAAAAAACTTTATTAACCTTTATATTCAAAGAACTTGTAACATTCAACCAAAATGCATGAACGAGAAGAAAATAATCCCAACACCATAACACAAGTATTTTTACGTGGAAACTTTGTTAGGGGAAAAACCACTCTGGATGGCCAATCCACAATATGATATGAGTATACTCAAATAATGTTTATAAAATGGGGAAAGCACTTGCACTCAGGCACACTGCCTAGAGATCACTACTCAAAGAGGACTCATTGTCTTACAAATAAAGTTAGATTAAAACCATCTGATAATTTGAACTAAGAAAATAGCATCTACATATTCTTGATTATAGTTTCGATTAGGCTCAATACTCGATCTTGTATCCTTCTGACTGATTTTGCACTTCTACTCTGTTGTGCTCAAACTCACATCACAAAATCCTTAATGGACAAGTGAAACTATGCATAATCACTCTTCTACTCTGCTCTTATTCACAATTCACATCAACACACCTCGTACACACTTTAAAATGATATGAAGGATCTCATATATATATATTCACAACTAAGAATTTAATCACAATATGTTGGCTTCAATAGAACAAAATAATATTTACAATTGTCAGATCAAATCATAACTAAAGTATATTGTGAATCCACAACGATCAGACACAACTTAGCCAGGACCCAAACAAAGATGCTCAAACACAAAAATACTTAAATGATTACTTCCCAAACATCCTCGACATGGTACATTCACAAAGTCAGCTCCAATACTAATATAGAGAGAATTAGGGAACCAAATTTTCTAACTCACACACAGATCAATAGAAGGCACTAAAATTTATGGATAACTCAAAGCATACATAAATAAACCTTCCCTGAGATATGCAGCACAAAATATTAGCAAAAAAATCTCCATGTGAATCGATGAACACAAAACTGTCAGATGCTCTATTCTTCCTTAACTGTTTGCACTCTAACTACTGGTAGGATAATTTGATGATGCATAGATCCAATCACCGACCAGGTTTTCCATCAATGACAACACCAAATGATATTAGTAGTGTCTCTTGGCAACAATCAGCACATGTGGATTTTCATATATATAACTAAAAATCAAATTTGGTCAAACATATGATCTAGTAAGATTCATTCTAGATAAGTTGAATATTTCCACAAATTTTCTAATTAAAATTGTTGGCTAAATGCATATGTAGCACCACTTTGAGGCTAATTTAATCAAAAAATGAAATTATTTGAAAATTTAATGTTTCAGCAACTCCTACTCATATAAATAACATATTTTTAAAAATGTAAAAATACCCTTTTGTAGATCCATAAGTGTAGTTTTTGAATATATATTTATTTTAATAGTTCAATTATTATTTATATTTTATTTTTTATTTTTTACTAAAAGTAGGTTATCAACACTTAAATATTAGGTTGGTTACCATGTCAAGAAAATACTAAATCTTATTTAAATTTTTTTTCAAAAATATGATTCCCCAGATAAAAGAATCCAGATTAAGATAGTATATTTTGTTTTCTATTTTAGATAAATATTTAATATAAAAGTTGAAATCGAGTGGAAACAGTTGTGTTTTAATATACACACATTGAAATATTTATTTAGAAATTTATATTTATTAAAATTGCAAAATAGAATATCCATGCCTTAAAGTTTCAAGTTATAAATATGCACAAAAATATTGAAGGAAAAAAAGGAAAATTTACTATATAAATCTTGACATTCGATTTAGGACCCTTTTAAGCCTAACCTTGCCCTAATTTAGTATTGCAAAGTGTATTCATTTACACCTTCACATTAAATTTAGGGCTGTTGGACCTAATGTTGCCTTAATCTAGCATTATAATTTGTTTACACATTCACATTGGATTTTGGGCTCTTTTACGCTAAATTGACCTAATTTAACCTTAATTTAATATTGTATAGTATATTTATTTACACTTTCACATTTATTTTTGGGCCCTCTTGCAATTATGACCTTTATATAATCATTAATAGGGCCCCAAGACCTTATATTATGCATCCCAAGGCTTCTTTCAATTGAAATCTCAACAAGATCAACAAATATTCTTAATTTATCAACTCACTGACATTTTCTCTCTAAAAAGGCCCTATGGGACACATACACTAGCTGGGGTATATGAGTCCCAACCAGGTGGGATACATAAACTAGCTTGGGTGTATGAGTCCCAACTAGGTGGGACACATACACCATAAATGGCATATGAGTCCCATTTCACTCCTTTTTAGGGTTTTCAGCAAGAATTTAGGATTTTAAATTCAAATTTTATGAATGTCAGCCTCCAGGATCTAATAAATGATAACTTGGATGGATTTCCTATATAAATAAGGTCTGAAATCATTATTTCACTAATCCTTCATGATATCAAGTCAAGCTATCAAGAGTTAAGCATTCTAAGACCTCACAAGAACATCAAGGGAGTTTGTAATAGCATTTTTAAGGCATTCAAGGGTAGATTTACTCATCAATTATTGTAGAAATTCAAGATCCATCATCGTGCAAAGATTATCAAGCATCAAGAATTTTGTTCACATAGTGTTGTGATGTTGCATTCAAGATCCAAGATTAAGCATTGTTCTAGACTTATTTCAAGATCTAGATCTACATCGTTTATGGCCACTTCATGTTAAGTTGTAGATTTAAAATACATCATTTACAAGACATCATTCAAGGTATCATTGTCCATCTTTCATGTCCTTATTTCATTATCTCATCATTTGGTTTAATTACCTAAAAGGGGTTTGACCAAGGAAAACCCTTATTCACTAACAATCAACAAGTTTTTCTCCTCTTTACATGTGTGATTGCAAATATAGGTGTCTTGGAGCATGAAGTATCTTTGAAAATTAGGTTATAAGCTTGAAGGAAGTTGTTAGAGTTGTCTCCTCATTTGCAAGGTCGCAAAAAGTCTTCTACATGTCCAAAATTACGGTTTTAGATCTGAAAACAAAGTGTGGTAGAGAGAGAAGAGATTGGGGAGCAAGATAAGATCTTAACCCTCTAAAATGCACACTAGGACTAATACACCACCTTGGGTGTCTGCATCCCATTACAATAATTTTTTTAGATTTTTTGGAGATTCAAGATAAGCACTATCAGATTCCAATTTTGGTGTAGAAAACCCAGTCTGGGATTAAATCACCCAGACTATCATATGAGTCCCACTCAACATTAAAATAAATGTTTCTATAATTTGATATCCTCATTAAAGCCTCTACAGGTTTCCAGGTGCAAACTTCTCATTTTGTAGTTTTTTGTTCTTATTTACTTGCATTTTTAGGTCATGCAACTAGGTCTTGCATATCATTAAGTTTCATAATTATGTATTACATTTCATTAGTCTTTCCAAGCCCTATACTGGTGGTTAAACCCTCTTGTAGTCATAAATCAAACCCTAGGACACCCTAGTGCAATGTCTCTTTCCCGTTTGCTTTCTTAGATTGAGATCTTTAGGGTTTCTTTGAATGTGGAGTATAGGAGACTGGTGTTCTATGTCCTAAACCATAAGAAATGACAATTATCTACCATACAAAATCATAAAACCCTACATTACAAATGTTAGCTCAAAAAAATATGATGCATGATAAATTTGACATGATGCTTGATACTTGAATGATGCTCTAAGAAACTTGATAATCAACTCTTGAATGCTCTTGAATTCTCTTGTAAACTCAAATTTCTATTACGATACTTATTCAACTTGCCAGGTGAAAAATTAGTGAAATAACTTTATATTTATACTTTTTAATGCCAAATTTATTGTAATTACAACACTACAAGCTAACATAAGATCAAGGAGAATAAAATCCTACCAATAATTTGAACTTAATTTAGGTTTAAGCCACATGAGACACATATTCCAGTTGGGAGTGTATGAGTCCCATTAGGCTAGGTTGTGGGACATATTTTTTAAGAAACACTTAGATTCATGTGAAACCTAGATCAGGGCCTTGAAACTTAGGTGGGACCCATACACCCAAGGTGGCATATGAGTCCTAGATCACCAAATCTGGTCCATACAATCCAAAAACAAATGAATTATGATTGGATGTTGATAAATCTCGGGATTAATCTCAAAAAGATGCATTAATTAAGGCTTATGGATGCAAAAAAAGGCCAAATAAGGTATAAAGATGCCTAATGAAAACTATAGATTAGTGTGAAAGTTTTAAGATACACTTTACAACACCTTAAATAAGTCACAGCTAAGTCCATTTAGTTTACAATGGCCCAAGACCTAATATGAATTTTTTAAACACATTACAACACTAAATGAAGGAAACATTAAGTTGAATTTAACAGGGAGAGCCTAAACAAGAAAAATAATGTAGAGGGATACTTTTTCCATTGCCACATTTAGCCCCCACTTTAGTGAGAAGAGGGAATTTCTTCAAACTCACACTAAAGTAGATAAACTTGCATTCAGAGGGGTCCAAGTGTACCAATGCTAGTAAGATAGGATGAAAACAATGAAGAGGGATGATCAAGCATTTAGGATAAAGATCCTATGATAAAAAAACATAGGCACAAAAGAATACACATGAAAATGATATAAGGAGCAACAAAAAGGCACAATCATAAACTACCAAAGACATAAAAAGGGAAAAAAAGAAAAGAAAGAGGGGTGGATCAAGCTTCGATCATTTGTCTTGCATGTTGTGGATTAGATCTATATTGTTTGTCCAAAAATTTGTGATCACTTTGAGGCAACATAACTCTAGGTTGTCTGCTAGGTGAGTATCCAAATAGGTGAGACACATACACATGCAACCAGTATGTGCTCACACACACAAGCAAGTGGCTATGGGAAATTCATTCCTAAGTTTGGATCCCATACATACAACCAAACCAAAGATATACCTCCTAATAACTTTGATAAGGTTCCACACAACAATGAACTTCGAGCTTCATGAGGAAAGCAAAGCTTTCCATGATTGATACTAATGAATAAACAAGATGGCTCCACAAACAAGCAAAGTGTGTTATCCAAGGTGACCATATAGAAGATACTGTAAATAAAACATAGTGTAAGGAATATTCAAAGGAGTTTTTCTTAGTTCGTGTAAGGTCTTAACTTAGGTAACATCATGCAAAATTTCTCCAAGAGAGGAGTAATAGAAGAATAGAAGATTCACAACTTAGGGGATGTAGTGTGTCACATCAATCCACTAAGAGGAATATAATATTCTAAGAGAGATCACGCTCTTAAGGGACATCACACCGAATTTCAACCACAAATATAAAGAATCATCAAATGAAGTAAGAAGACTACAGAATGAAACATGAAATGCAAAAGAATAATGCCAATGTACACCCCCACATTTTACAAATTGCTAAACACTGTGCAGTTAGCAATTACTTTAAAGTAGAAAAAGATAAATGCAAATAAGAAAGAAGATTTGAGATCTCATTTGGAAAGCCATATGCCAAACCATTTGTTTCAAAATCAAGCTACATCATGAAAAATTAAAAGAGGGGTTGACCCCAAAATTAAAATCCAAACACATGAGGGATCCATGGATTTAAGTTTAGTATGTTTTTGCTACAATGTTATTAGAGATCTCAAAATTGTCACCATTCCCCAAATACACATAGAAGAGGAACAATGACACAAAGAGAGAAAAAACAAAGAATTTTTTTTGGGTCAACATGGAAGATACCTAAATGTCTCAATGCCTTGCATCATCCTCAAAAGGAAAAAAAGAAAAGGTAAAATGTTTATGTCATGGAGAAGAATATGAGTACAAATAGAGGAATGCCACAAAGAGAGAAACACCAAATAAAAAAACACAAGGAGTCACAATACATAGATACAATCACACACAAGAAAAAATATAAAAGAAGACAAGAATTTTAAGGCACATGCAATTCAACCTCTATTAGGTCATTCACTTCCTATTCATGTTCATCATTTACAAGAGGTAGAAAACTAGCGAAAGGGATAGTAGCAAGTGAAAAACTAGCTCGTCGTTACCAAGTTCAACACTCTTCATAGGAGAATTGTCATTTGAGATCATAGAAGACAAAAACAATGTATTCAACTCGTTATGCACTTCCTCGTCAATTTTAGTGACCTCATCATCATCGTCTAAGTTAATCACTATAGGAGGTCTAATGCTAATGTCCAAAGAATGGTTTAGCTCTTGTTGTGGTTGTCGTATAGGATCTTTTTATTTCGACGAAGAGGGAGACTCATTGTGTATTGCTTCCAAGTTTGGATATTTATTTTCTTTGTTTGTTTATTCATTAATTGTTCAAGAAAGAGCACAATGTCTACGCCTATGCTCTCTAGCATGTCTATTTCTTTTAGTTCAATTTTCAAGTTGCTTTTGTTTAGGAGTAGGTTTATCAACCATAAGTTTCTTTTCTTCCCTAAGGGGAGGAATGAAAGGAACCTATTTAGGAGTGAATTTTCACCCCTAACACAAATTCCCCTTTCACCCCTTTACACTTTAGAAATACAAACTTAGATTCTTAATTCCACATTAGCCCATTGTTCACATCACACTTTGTGCCCTATTTGTGTGTTTGTCGATGCATTTTATGTCAGTGATGCCCACACTACATGCAAATGTCTTTGCAAAACACTTACATCCTTGGTAGGTTCCTGTGGTTGGATTCTATAGAAATTTTACACTTCCTATTGGCATTCAAAGTGTAACACCTTTATTCGGCTAGCCAACCCAAATATGGTCATTTCTTGACCTCCTTCCTTCATATTCTCAATTCATTCATTCATTTCCAAGTTTTAATGAGATCTTTTGGCTATCTCTTCACAATTGCTCTACAATTTGAGCATTCACTCCAAGATTTGTAGCAACACTACACACCTTATAGAAAAAATCTACCATTCCATCACTTCAATAGTGCAAGCACAAGATGAATCCATTGCAGCAGAGGCTTGAGTTCCTCTCATCTTTCTCCTCCACTAGCCTTGAGCAATTTGGATGGAGGTGGTAAGCTCTTCACATCTTCTATATCATTTGGTTGAATAAGCACGTACTATTTTGTAGTGTCATTTTCATTTTTTTCTTATATTGTCTTCTTTATAACATTATTTATATCATTGTAATCTTGGTTTTCCATGAAGGTGGAAACACCAAAATGGGGGTCTGGCTGAGGAAGACCCTTATATAGCTCCCCAACATTTTCACTCTTTTATGTGTGTACGTGGAGAGATCTTTGAGAAAGCTAGTGAAAAGATTAGTGTGTGAGATCATATTCATTACCCTTGTGATAATCTACTTTCCTTATCACATCTATCTTTACATTTTTTATTACATCATCTTACTCTATACCTTCCAAAGTTCTTAAACTAGGTTGTTAGTTCATCTCTTAGAAGTTAAGTCTTGCCTCTTCAGATTTCTAGCCGTATGGATGCCAGCACACTTGAGACATGCCAGTGCAACATGCTGTCATCCTAGAACCGTGATTTTATCCTCAAACAAAGATCTATCTGAGACGAAGAATCAACTCTAAAGACTAACTTGCTTAGTCTCCTTTCAACTCTCAGGTTTGTAGAGTGGTTGAAGGACCTTATAGTCCTCATCATTCTCATCCGGTCTATCCTAAACTCCTTGCAAACTGAGGTAAGTTAGGGCAGCCATAATTCTCTTGGCTTTTCATGACTTGGGGCCTTGCAGTGGTTGGTCCCCCTCTCTTACATTTTTGGTGAACTCAACGTGAACCATTTTGGTTCCATTTTGCGATGTTGAAAGTTCCTTTCTTCGTTTCCTATGAGTCTTGTAGGTGTAAGTGTTATGAGGATTTTTCCTTACAACCCAACCTATGACCCCTAGTAGGCGTAGTTCGAAGGTTTCGAAGGTGTTGCATAACGAAACCTTAGGAGGCTTTGTGGAAGTATTATTAAGTTTGCATGATGGCCTCTTCCTTAAATCAACCTATTCCCTCTACGTAGACTATGAGTAGTGGTACTAGTATAAACTTCACCTCATAGGACCTATAGATGGGCTTCAATAGGGAATGATATCATCTTTACGGTCTTGCAAGAATAAATGGGAATACCATAGTAGGTGTTCTCGTTGATCTGACATCTCAAGTGAATATTATAACTAAGGAGATCATGTTTATCAACTTCCTCCATAAGAAGGGATATGATGCACCTGAAAGTACTATCTGCACACATTATAGACTTTTCCTACCTCCTATAGGGAATATTGTCCTATCAGTCCTTGTTGGAGCTAAATCTGTGAACCTTAAGTTTGACATCATCCCAAGATATGACATATTTAGAGTGAAGCTAGGTATCCCCTTGTTGGTAGATATGAATGTAGTTCCCTCAATTGTACACAAGTTTCTAAAATTCATTCATGGAGGTTTGGTACATGTTGTCCATGACACCAGTTATAGACCATCTATTGCACATGGCAGCTATAACTTGGATTTTTTTTTCCTACACCTATTGGTCCTCTCTCACCCATAAAGGACCTCCTATATCACACATATCAAAACTATAAGAAAGGATATTTCAAGGAAAAAGTGAGATACCCTCCTTTGCCTTATGCTAGTTCACATAGGGCTTGTCTGAAAGCTGACAATCATGCCACCAAGGCATGTAGGAGAGAAGAAGAGAAGCATCCTCGAGATCCTCCTTCTTCCTCTGCCACTGTTTAGTCTGATGCTTCCTCTCACCCTGTTATGGTACCATATGCTTCTATCTCATTCTTGTGAGAGAATCTCATGGTGCTCGCTTAGTAAAAGGCCAAGAATCCTACATTCGAGCTTCTTGTCTTACCCATAGAGCTTAGGAATTTTTGGTATGGTAGATAGAAAGCCCCTTGTGGAGAGTCCTTTATGTCCCACCCTCTAGGACCTTCTACTGTTCCTACTCCTAAAATAGTGAATGAGAAAAGGCCCACTATCAAGGTGCTTAATTGATTCTCCCTATCATTTATGAACCTATTCCTCCTACTCCCATCTAGGAGTCTATCCCTCTACTAGAAATAGCTATGGAAGACACTCCCATGTCTAAGAAGGAGACTCTTGTTCCTTCGCAAACCTTGGATTCTGGTTCGAAGAGTCATAGAAATTTCCTTGCACATGAGCACAAGTACAGAAAAAGGCTCTTTTAGCTGAGCAAGCGGCCTTATAGAAAAAATAAGAGAGGATGACCACTCTTATATTGGGACCTCCTACTATTTCCTCCTCTTTCCTCTCTTCTTCTTCTATCCAAACTAATTTTGTGTCCCTTCTAACTTTTTTTGTGAGCACACATGTGCCTGAAAAGGTGTAGGTGTTCATAGCTCCTTCAGTGGAGCTGCCTTTATTGACATCCATTCTAGATGTCTCACCTTTCCCAAATCCCATAGATATGATTAAAATTTTAGTTGTATCTATAGAGATTTTTTCCTTCGCTCCCTCTACCATTCTTGCTTCATCTATGGAGGAATCACCTCCTCCAATGAAGAAAATGGTCCCTCCAACAACAGAGGATGTAAGAGGAGCCCGTATTCTCCAAAAAGTGGCCCCACCCTGACCTATATTTTCTAGTAATGAGATCAGTCTGATCCTCCCTTGAGTTTTTCACCGCCCCTGAATTGCTCGGTGAGCTTGGCAATGAACCTCAAGTGAAAACTCCTCTATCCGTCAAGGTGAAACATGGAACTCCCACTAAGTGCATGTTCAACTCAGTGGATGAAGTTTTTGACCTTGTCGGTAATCTTTGCGAGGTCGTTGACCTCAAATGCAAAAGGGTTGAGCGACAGAGACTTCACCGGTCCCTCTACCTTGGCCCTTTTTGTGGGAGGATCGAGAGATCCTCCCCTTAACATTACACCATTACAAGCCTATCATCCTTCCCCCCTATGATGACCTAGAACACAGGAAGATGATGACCTCTTGGTTGACCAATGTTAGGGGGAGATCCTCTTCTTGATCTCTAGATTAGATGTGTGCGTGTATGTGTGTTGTGATGTGTTCCCCCATGGTTGTGCTATATGTTCTTGGATGACTCTCGTCACCCCTGTTGGTGCTTGGGCATTGGTATGGAATTTTTGTTGCACCTTCTTCTATGTGTATCATCATTCTTACATGTTTTTGATTGAATTTTTGTAAAATTGGGGATGATGCAAAGTGTTGGGAGCATTTAGGCTTCCTTCCATGTTGACCCAAATTTTTATTTTTACTGTCTTCTATGCATTCTTCCTAATCAGGTTGGGGATTTATGATCTATCGGCTCACACCATAGTTACTTATTATATATAGATAAAGGCATATCTGACCTTGCAAAAATAGATCCCCCTATGTCCTTTGTTCATGTTTGATTCTCTTTTATTTTTCTTCCCCTTTATTTTTCTCTCTTCTTTTCTTGAGTTGTCACTTTCATGTGTGACAAAACCTCTTCTAAATTACACGATCTTTAGAAAATACATATTTTTCCAAATGAATCTTTTCTTAAAGACCACTCCACATGCTTCTTGTTAGAATTGCATTTTTGACTTGAAACTCTAATGAAACGTGTTTCCTTCATCACAAGTTAATAAAGAATGGACTTGGGAACCTTCCTTTGAAGTGGGAAAAAATTTAATCTTCCCCTCACATGGGGGCAAATTCTTCCTTTCGAATTCCTTGATGAAGTGAAAATCTTTTAGAAGGATTCGTTGATGATGAATCGATTGAAGAAATAGGATATCGAATTTTGAACAGTGTGTCCCTTGAGTGAACCCCTCCCTTTCAAGTTGGCTTCCTGAGGGACCCCTTCAAAAAAATTATCTCTGATGAGTTATATGACATCTTGCTCAAGGGTAGCTTGACTAGACCAGTTTCATATTTTTACGTCTAGTCCAGGGGTAGTGCCACTAGACCCACTTCTCATCCTTGCGTCTAGCTTGGGGGAAGCCTGACTAGACCTAACATTTCAAACAACACATCCCTTGAATGGAACCCTCTTCCTTTTGAAGGGTTCCTAACTAACCCCTTTGAAATTCTTTCAACTTGGTGATGGTCTATGTGACTATTTATTCACTAGCCTGTGTGACTGCTTCCTGACATGTTCTATCTGCAGGTAAACATGCCATCATCCTTGAATGTGCAGAGTCCCCTCTACTCAGTCTCCCTCATGTGATATTTCTTGGGTGATACCTCCCTAGAGGTGTGCGGATCTGTAAGGCACTTTCTTGGTTTCCTTCATATGAGAGTTCTTGAAGGATACCTCTCTTGTAGGACTATCAACCTATGAGGAACTATCATTCTTCAACTTTATAGTTTCTGGCAACTATGAGGCCCCTTCTTGCACTTTTGAGTTTGCCAGACGATGACTTGCTTCCTCATCGATACAGGTATACATCTATAAACTTACTCCTCGTTTGATCTACTTTACCAAAGAACTCACCAGTATTCATGCTCGCTAAAGTGGGGGAAATTGTATAGGAAAAAATTTGCACCCTAACAAAAATTCCACATTCACCCCTTTACACTTTAGAGAACCAAACTTGGAGGCTTAATTCAACATAAGTTCACTGTTCACATCACAATTGGCACCCTATTTGTGTGTCGATGGAGTCATTTTCTGCCAGTGACATGTACACAATGCACAGATGTTTGCATGGCCCACTTACGTTCTTGTAATATTATTGTGGTTAGAGTTTACGAAAGTGTTACACTTCCTATTAGGAGTCGAAGTGTAATGCCTTTCTTTGGCCAGTTGACCCGTATATGGTTGTTTCTTGACCTCCTTCCTTCATTCATTTCCAAGTTTTTAAGAGATCTTTTAGCCATCTCTTCACAATTTCTCGACACTTTGAGCATTCATTCCAAGCTTTATAGAATCACTACACACCTCATAGTAGCAATCTACCATTCCATCACTTTGATAGTGTAAGCACATGATGAATCCATTGCAACAAAGGTTTGAGTTCCTCTCATCTTTCTCCTCCGCTACCCTTGAGCACTTTGGACAGAGGTGGTAAGCTCCTCACATCTTCTCTATCATTTGGTTTAATAAGCATGTATTATTTTGTAGTGTCTTTTTCTTGTATTGTCTTCTTTATCACATTATCTCTATCATTAAAATCTTGGTTGTCCATGGAAGTGGAAACACCAAAACGGGGGTCTAATTGAGGCAAACCCCTATACAACCCCCAAAATTTTCCCTCTTTTTTGTGTGTAGGTGGAGAGATCTAGGAGAAATTTGGAGAAAAGAGTAGTGTGTGAGATCATCTTCGAAACCCTTGTAGTAATCTACTTTCCTTATTGCATCCATCTTTACATTTTGTATTTCATTGTCTTACTCTATACCTTTTGAAGTTCTTAAACTAGGTTGTTAGTCCATATTTTAGAAGTTAAGTCTTGCCTCTTTGGTTTTCTAGTTGTATAAATGCCAGTCTGCCTGAGAGACACCAACACACTGTGCTATCATCCTAGAACCACACTTTTGTCTTCAGAGAGAGAGATATCTGAGACACAAAATCAACTCTAAATACTGACTTGCTTAGTCTCCTTTCAACTCTCAAGTTTACAGAGTGTTTGAAGGACCTTATAGTCCTCATCATTCTCATCTCATCTATCCTAATTTCCTTGCAAACTAAGGTAAGTTACGGCAGCCATACTGCTCTCAGCCTTTCGTGACCTAGGGCCTTACAGTGGTTGGTCCCCTTCTCTTATAGAACCATGGAAAGTTGTTTAAAAAATTTATCTTTAGCTTTGTAAACTTGCTTTATCTTAACAGGAATAGCATGATTTTTTTCATTATCTCTTTGTCTTTTGTAAGAGGTAGGCAAAGGGTCTATCTTAGGTTGGTCTTTGTTTTTTGGAACATGTCTTTAGATTTGATCATGATTTCATCAAGGATGGTAAGCTCAATCATAGGTTGAGGCATATATCTAAGGGATAGTTTGGCTATGCATTTTTCCTTAAAATTTTGGTAGATTTTGAAAAGGAAGTCTTCTTGAGGTTTAATAGGTTCCATAGGCTCATTCCAAAATATATCTAATGAAAATTCCCCACAGGAAGAAAAAGGGTTAATGCCACTATGGTGTATAGTAAAAATTTCTTTATCAAAGGTAAATTTAAGCATTTATGCACAACCAATAGGATGGCTTCCATGGAGCATAGCCATGGGTAACCAAGCTTCACATGGAATCGATCCAACATCGATATTATGGAGAATGAGACATCTAATTTTTTCAGTCCTATTTGTAAAGATAAGATGATTGATCCCATCGTAGGGAAAGAAAAACCATTATGTTTATTTGTAGAGTTCATGCACAAGTAGGAATTCTTCTATGATCACATTCTCTCCATAGACATGATCAATTAATATCCCAATAGTGAGCTTGTCATTGATTTGGTCGGCTATGTAAAGAGGACCATTAGGTGCATGTTTAAGTATATCGTCTGAGGAGAAAGTAATGTCAAGAGGGTTTTTAGTTTGACCCTTATGATGTTGATTTTAGACCAATGCAACCAAACTATTGATTTATTCTATATGGTCTTGTTGATTAATATCCATGTTTTCATAATTCGTGTTAACATTCATCACATAATTCTTCGTAGTTTCACTAACTTTTCAAAAATAAAATTTTATGATTGGGCATGGGGTTGGCAACAATTTGCAGATTTTAATTAGGAGGGGCAATAGACTTATTTCCTTGATCATTAACACCATCAACCAAAAGTCAATTGAAATCAATGAGGTCTAGCACAAGATGTTTAAGATGCTTACAATGTTTCGTGTCATGTCCATTTTGTTGGTGATAATGGCAATAAGCATTTGATCTAAAGTTTAGAGGTAGAGGCTTATTAGGATCGAGATTCTTAATGGAGGTAAGGTGATCATTTTCTATTCTAAAAGTTGTGTCATTACATTATGTAGGGTATTGGGTAAGGGAGTTAATTGCCTATCTAGATCTCCAAATATGAAAGGACTTTTCTTCCTTATAGCAGCCACTTGGGTATCAACATGTTGAGTTGTTTGTTGAGGGGGATTAAGTTTAACGAATCCTTAATTCTGATATAAAGTTTCCACAATCCATATCATTTGATGTTGCAGTGGTTGCAGTGGTTTCTAGATTAGATTGTGTGAGATTTTTTTGTATCAAATTTTGGATCACACTCCGTGATCCATCATCAGGATGAAAGAGCTCAAGGAAAGAAAGCTCATCCTTTAAGTCCTTCTTCTCCTTGTTTCATTTTTTTCCTTGGTTCTTATATATATATCCTTGTTGCTTATATCATTTTGATTTATTTTTTGAATTGTTGGGGTTTTTTTTTGAGTGTTTTTGTTTATTTTCTTCTTGCCTCTTACTTTCTCTTGATTTGAGTTTATGTTTATTTGGTTGTGCAGAATACATTTTTGTAAGTATATAGACATTTACATGTATGATATACTAACACATATATTCTTTTTCATCTCCCCCCCCACTCCTTTTGGCTTGTATTTTCTTTTTTTTCTTTCATTTTAATTTTCTTTTGTTTCTTGTCTTGTTCATTTTTATTTTTTGGTTATTCTTTCATATATATATATTTTTTATGTTTATAATTTAGTTGATATTCTTGATTTTTTCTTGTTGTTGAATTTTGTATCATTGTTTTATTAGTGTTTTCAATTTACTTTTTTCTTCTTGCCTTCCCTCTGTCTTGATTTGAGGTTATGTTTATTTCTTAGTGTGGAATTTTTATATGTAAGCATATAGACATTTACATGTTTCATATACTTACATATATACATTTTTTGCAAGGTTTTGTGTTTATTTTATTGTTTTTTATTCTCTCTCATATTTATTCTTCTTCTTTCTTCTCTAAGTTTAATAATTTTCTCACCTTTTTTAATACCTTTTTGTTTTTTTTTTGGTTGAGGAATTGTTTTGTATTGAGGGTTTTTAGTGTTTCCGTTTTTTTCTTCTTGTCTTTCTCTTTCTCTTGATTTGAGTTTAGGTTTGTTTTTTTGTGTAAAATATATATCCTAATATTTGTATTTATTTGTTTATGTATTTGAGTTTTTGTTTTCTTATTTGTCGAATATATTTATATATATATATACTTATTTAATTTATTTGAGCTTTTTTGTTTATCTGTTTATTTATTTATATATATTTGAGTTTATGTTTATTTTATTTTTTTTGAATATTTATATGTCAATATATAAACTTAAAATTTCCCTCTTTATTTTTTTCTTATTGCAAATACTTTAATTGCTTCTTTTTCCTTGTTTCTATTTTTGTTCTTTATATAGGTATATTAGTATATTAAATTTATTATATTGTATTTCCATATTGGGTGCTCTTTTTTAGTTTTCTTTCTGTCTTCCATAAATCACACATATATATGTACATATATACATGTATATGTGCATTTATTTATTTTCTTTTATTCTTAAATATTTAACTTCCTTTGTTCATTATCTTGTTTAATCTCTTCTTTTTTACCAATTCTATGTCTTTTTACTATTTCTTAGTTTGGTGTATTGACTTTTTTGTTTTCTTTCTTTTTGTTAGTCTCATTATATTGTGGTTTTTAGTTCAATATCCTTTAATTTTTATTTCTTAATTGTCCTATATCCTTGGTTTTTGTAGCCTTCTCTCCCCTCCCCCCTTCCTCCCTCCTCTTTTTATTTAGGTTGTTCTTGGTCTACAACTAACTTTCTTTCTCTCCTTGAGCTCTTTCATCCTGATGATGGATCATAGAGTGTGATCCAAAATGTCGATACAAAAAAACTCTCACACAATCTAATCTAGAAACCACTGCAACATCAAATCCTTTATTCAATTTTCTAAAATGTTGATAATTCTTTTGGTTTGTGGTTTCAAACATTTTAGGTCAGCTAGAGGTGGGTTTTGCTTCATGACTACTAACTAAATTTTGATAATCATGAAGGGCAGTACAAAAATGCATGAAGGAGGGGAACTTCATCATGGTCATCCTATATTGTATCTTAGTTTGCATGTTCTCAATGAACATCCTTTGAAGGTTAGGATATTTACATCAATTTGGGAATAAAGTGATTGGTAGCATGAAATAAGTTCAGTAACCTTTAAATCATATTTTTTCTTACATCTCATTAAATCAGCTAGGGTCATCTTAGGGGTCAGATGCACTTGAAAATGGTTTATAAATGCCTCAAAAAAATTTTTGAATTAATGAATTGAGTTCAATAACGAAGAAACCATTCTAAGGTGGCATCCTTCAAGGATTTAGGGAAAATCTTAGCCAAGAGCTTATCCTCAAGAATAAAGTCACTGCATAGGGTGGTATAAGCAAAAACATGGTTAGAGGGATCTCCATTCGCCCCAAATTTCTTGAATCTAGGCACCTCTATACCTTGTGCCATCAGCCTTCTCAATATCTCCAAGGATAAGGGATTTCTTTTGACATAATATGTAGGTTGGCCATTTTGATTTTGGTTTATAGTGGAAACTTGTTTTTGCAAGGATGAAACAATCTACAAAACTTGATCTTTGAGAGGATCATTATTTGCATTTTGAGATGGAGGTGTGTATGCATTCGATGGAAAAGTGAATGGAATGCTTATAGGAGGTAAAATGGTAGGAGATATGACTTTTGATTCCATAGAGGTACTCAGGATGCTAGAGGAAATACCCAAGGAAGGAATAACATTAATAGTAGGTTGCATTGTTGTTGTAACTTGAGGATTGGTATAGGTAGGAATAGAGGCAATTGTTGTAAGAGGAGGAATTTGAGTTCCTCCTTGGCTTGGGACATTGTTCAAGGGTAAATCACACCTAGTGGTTGAGGTAATATATTTTCCAAAGATCTCAACTATTTTATGGACAAGTTCAACTCCTTTTTGACTTTAAATCATGTGATGTATATTATCTATGGTACAGATAGTACTGGTTGAAATGTTTTTAGTACTCACTTGATTTTTTAGGTTTGCTAAGTCTTCAAGGATTTGGATTATATTTTTTGGTGAAATAATAGCAATCACTATCTCAACATTTATTACACTACTTGAAGGAAAAGAGTTGTGAAGGGTTGTGTCCATACCTAGTGAACTAGTGTCAACACTAGTAGTGAAAGAGCTACACAACCCATGATCCACGATGATTATTCTATCATGGGATGACATGAGTCTCATAAGTTCTTTCTCATTATAGTATTGGCAATAGGACACCAAGTAGAAAATCTCGTACAAGGGAAAATCAAGGAAATGCAATATGCAATGAAAACAAGATAAATGCTATACTCTAATTCTTATTCAAATGAAATTAAGCTAGATGCAATGAAATGAAGAAAACACAAATTCTGCAAACTAAAATAGAGAACTAACAACAACAAACAACAACATAGAAACAAAGAATATGAAACGGGACTAAATCACCTAGAGGGGCATATGAGTCCCAATCAAGTTTTTTCAAGGATTTGAATACTAAATAATAGTCACCATAGAATACCTAGAAATCAAGAAAGATCACTTATACTAGGACTAGATCACCTTGAGGGGAGTATTAGTCCTAGATTAGGGTTTTTGCATAATTTTCAAAAAAAATTGTGTGAATGTTATGTTTTCTAGTTTGTATGATGTCTAGACTAAGTGAAAATGTAGAATTTAGATAAAATTCAATGATGCAAGATGAAAAAATGCAACCTATATGAACTTTCACTAATGCAAGAATTTGAAACCCTACATGCAATTTAACTAATGCAAACCCTAATGTAATATTAATTCAAGCTATATCTAGGATTATGATGCACTCCAAATTAGAATTAAGATGTTCTAAATGAAATTTCACCAAAATGAAAAAATGTAAATAGGGGGCTACCTTATCTCTGAGGAGATAGGGTTTCTACTTCACAATCTTGTTTCACTCAAGGAAACAATAGAGATCTCAATCCAAGGATGAAATGAGGGGAAGAGATCTACTAGAAGGGTGTCCTAGGGTATGACTAAAGACTAAAAATGGGTTCACCACCAAGCTAGGGCTTGGGAAGACTAGTTACATGCAAAAACTAATGGTGAAACTTAATGGTATGCAAGACTTGAATAAATGACCTAGAAATGAATGCAAATTAGAACAAAAAACTAGAAGAGTCAGAGATGTGCACCAACAAAACCTGAAGAAACTTGAATGAGGACATGAAATGTTGTAAATGATGAATTTAATGCACATTGGGACTCATACACCAGACTAGGGGATTCAGTCCTAGATTAGGGTTTTTGGGTGGGAACAAAAATTTGATGATGGAAATTTTAGATCTTCAAAAATCTAGAAAAGTGGCTATATTGGGATTCATATGCGAGAAGTAGTGTATCACTTCTTCTTGGCCTTTTTGGAAAGTGAAATTTTGAATATGCTCTTCAACCTCTGCTCTATCTTCTCAACCTGATATTAGGATCTAAATTGTTGAATTATGCTTTGTACATGTCTTTTAATGATCTTGTAAACAATGTGGAGATCTTGACAACTTTGCAACCTTGACAACTTCTTTCCAATATTTCTCTTCACTATGTCTTCAAGCTATTAGAACCCAAAAATCCCATAAAAATCCTAAGGTTTTCTCTATTTAAAATCTAGTATTTTCGTATCTTTCCATAAAATAATTCATTTATTTCCCCTTCCAAAGCCCTAATATACTTTATACATTTCCCCGTTCCTTTAAAATATTCACCTTTTACATCATACAGCCTTACCATGGCCTCCCACAATGGGATCGCAGTATGGAGGTGGCAGCTAAGTTGCAGGCAGGAAATTTTTACTACACCACCGCACGGGGTCAATTTATTGACCGTGGTGTCACGGTAGGTGGTGAAATAACTGGCGAGCGGCTACGGTGGTACCGTTGGCCATCATCACATAGACTGTAGTGACTGCGGTAAAGAAGACAATGAATGTAGCAGTTAGAAGGTGGTTACCATAGTACCGCCACCTATCTATGAGGAGACCACGGTGACCGCGATAGAGGGTTTGCAGGCAACAAAGGTGGCTACTGTCCTACCGTGACTATCTAGAGAAGTAACTATGGTCATAGGGTAGATAGTTAGTGTGGCAATAAATGCTGGCACTGCGGTACTGTGGGAGGACGAGGAGTTGACCGCGGTAGAGCGGTAAGAGTAAAGGAAGCCACAGGGAAATAAAATGTAAAGAGTGATTAAGTTATAAACTAAAATTAAATCTTGTCTATGTAAAAAATATTTGATTTCCTGATAAGGAAAGATAATCAAATATTTTATTTCTATCAATAAATACAAATGAAGGGTCACGACCCTTGGGGTTTCATTGTATCAATGTATTTGAAAATAAGACCAGAAGAGAGAGCGGTAGATAGTAGTTAGATAGATTAGGAGTGATATTTTTCCCGAGAAGGGATTGGGATGGAAATCATGTAAGAAAATTTCTTTAAGCAAAAGCAATGAAGACTAATGTTTTAAAGTGGTGAATTTCTCTTTGGTGTTCAGCTATTGTGATAAAATAATATATATTCTTTATTTTTAGTTGTCTCTAACTTGGGATCTTTTAATCATTTAAATCGGCATATCAAGTATATCTTTGGTTTACCAAAATACACTCTCATTTTGTGTGATTTAATTGATTGGTGTCTGCAAGTCAGAATTAAATTCCTTTAATAAGTCATAGTGGTTTTAAGATTTCTTTTTGATTGTTAAAGTAGAACCTGATAGAGAAAAATTCCAGCACTATTTATGCAGGTCCTAAATTTACTGAAGTTTTATGCCAGCCATAGAATTTTCAAAGTTCCTAACAACTAGAGTTAAGTTAGAAGAGGAAACACATACCATCTCAATTTTTGACTCCATTACCCATGTGGAGAGAAGGCACTGATCTGGCCCAACCTAGAGATAAGATTTCATACAAATAATATTTTCAAAAACCTTTCATTTGTGCAGTAGGAGTACGAGTAGGTGTAGTAATTTTATCTGTCCACTACCCTTTTCCATTGTGGATAGATAGTTTCACCAGGAAGTACATTTCCATATGCATCATTCATATAGGTTCACCCACTTTGGTCTAGCAGAACCTAAAGAGAAGAAGGTTAAATTACGTCGATTGGCCTTGTACGTTCACCAAAAGCATTGTGAGAGCTTGGCAACCTCTCGTGGTTCAAACCTACATTTTTTAGACCCAATAGTTTGGTGAATCTACTAGAGAATTACTTAGGAATATTTTTCAGCCTTTCCATTTATAGAGTCAACAAAGTTTCACATTTTTTTTGGAGATTTCGCTGGCACAAACCAAAACAATCTTTTCATTTTCCTACTTTTGGGAAAAATAGGTGGTGACTCTATTTCATTTGATAAATAATGCATGGATGTTGTGAAGCAGTAATACTTTTTCAAGATGTCAGGAGAAGAAAGAAGACATCGATCAATGAAAGATTTTGAAGAATTGGAACAACAAAGGTTATACTGGAAACAAAAAACATGACAAGTGGAACAATGACTATTGCAGTTGGGAGACGAATGTGTTCCAAATACATCACCAAATAGGCCATCATATAGTGAGAATGAATACACAAATTTCAGGAGATCTTGGACACCACTAAAACCACATGATGCAACTAAGAACTTTGGTATTAAAGGTAGTGTATTCTATTCACAGCAAAATATTGTTGATGAGTATACTCAAATTCAAGAGAGAGGTACTCGTCTAGTTGATGCCTTTTTTAACATGAGGAGATATAAGGGAGAATCTATGACTTCTTTGTACAATAGTATGGTAGAAATTTTTATGCAATTACCTCCTCATCATAGGCCTACAAGACCCACATTTTTTTCACAATTGTCAAAAGAAGCAGAGCCTTAATCAATTTATTGGTCAGGGTCATTAAAATAGCAAGCCTTTAAAGTAGTGAATGAATTTATTGATTCCATGCTTGAGATAAGGTATATGGACACTTTTAACAATGAATCTAATAGTGATATCATGAATGATCAAATAATGCAGCCAATGGAGGATAAATGTGCAATTGAGATTTCCAATGACAATTGTTCATATTTGGAAGATGGTGATGATATGGGTGGTCAATCATACATATTGGATGAGGACTACAATGATGAAGATGTTCTTGAAAATACACTTCATAAAGAAATATATTGGTGATAAAGCAAGAAAAGATGAAAAAATTATGCCCTCATTCTCATACCAACACCATGATGACACAATTGATGATGAGGAAGAATTCATGGGAGAAATATTTTATGAGGGTCAAGATGATGAAAATATAGAAGAGGTCAATGAAGAAGTAAGTCCACTTGAAAAGGAACATATGGAATATTCACTGGTAACTGATAACCATGGGGACCATCATGAGGATCTTGATTTGAAGCGAGGAGATATTTTTCAGCTCTTATGGAGATCAAGAAGATGGAGAAATAATAGAAGATCTGGATGAAACATGTTCGCTCAATAGTGAGAAGGTTTTAGATTTGTTAACTCTTGAATATCATAAATATGCACACAAAGATGATTCTGAGGTTTTGGGCCCAACTTGCATTTGCTTTGACAGTGAGAATACTATGTATCTAGTGATTCAAATAATTCCATGTGTATCTCTCAGATTGATGAAGAAAGCATTAAAGTTGATCATGAATCCATTTGTGTCGAAGAAGAGGTATGTGATTTAAATTATTCTTGCCTAAAAGAAGAGGATGTTGGTTTGCATGTTGTTGATGGTAAGTTTTCAGTATTTGTTGATTCAAGTATGCATAAAGAAGATTGTATGGATCAAATGTGTGTGTCAATGCCAACTAGTGATAGGAAATAAATTGAAAGTGATTTGATTATTTCATAAAATATTGATGAGTTAGAATTTTTTGATTTCCAAGAAAAGCATTCAAATTTTCAGGTCCCAATGTTGTTGCAGGCACATTCAAAAACATATGGCAGTGAGCATGCCTATGAATGTTTTGTTGAATGTGGATACACTTTGTATGTTGAAGATGACAAAGATTTTTCATATGATAATAAGAATGATGAATGGAAAAATGGTAAAATTAATATGAATCAGGTTGAATGCAATGATTTTCTAAAGATTTTCAATGGCAGTGCATGTTGCAGGGCAGGTGGAATGGATAGTTTTAAAAGAAACCTGATGAGCTTAATCATAAAAAAGTCTATGAAAGAGGAAAGTGCGGGTTTTTCTTTTTGGGTGGCCTAGGGCCATCCCTTGTGGTTTGATTTTTTGACCCATAGCAGGTACAGAGGATTAAGGATTGCCAGTGCATGGACAATTCTTAGCAATGCCTCTTTAATCATTCTCTTCCATCCATATTAGTATAGGGTTTTTCCCATCCTCCATTTTTCATCTTTTCTTTGATTCTTTCCCTCCATATTCCATGGCCTTCATTTTTCATCCTTTACTCGGTCTGCTCTACCAAAGATATTCTAGATTCTTGCAGTGATTTGCAAAATAACTCATCCCCAATAGGAGCCACTATTAGAACCCAAAAATCCCATGAAAATCCTAAGGTTTTCTCCGTTTAAAATCTAATATTTTCCTATCTTTCCATAAAATAATTCATTTATTTCCCCTTCCAAAGCCCTAATATACTTTATACATTTCCTTGTTCCTTTAAAATATTCACCTTTTACATCATACTGCCTTACCGCGGCCTCCCACAATGGGCTCCTGGTATGGTAGTGGCAGCTAAGGTGCAGGCAAGAAATGTTTACCGTGCCACCACATGTGATCAATTTATTGATCATGGTGTCATGGTAGGCGGTGAAATAATCGACGAGTGACGAGGGTGGAAGTTAGTGTTGATACCATGGTACCATTGGCCATCATCATGTAGACCATGGTGACTATGGTAAACAATGAAGATAGCGAATGTAGCAGTCAGAAGGTGGTTACCGCAGTACCGCCACCGGTCTATGAGGAGACCGCGGTGACTATGGTAGAGGGTTTGCAGGTAGCGAGGGTGGCTACCGCCATGACTAGCTAGAGAAGGAACTGTGGTGATGCGGTAGACATTTAGTGTGGTAGTAAATTTTGGAACCATGGTACTGCAGGAGGACGAGGAGTTGACCATGGTAGAGCAGTAAGAGAAAAGGAAACTGCGGGGAAATAAAATGTAAAGAGCGGTTAAGTTATAAAGTAAAATAAAACCTCGTCTATGTAAAAAATATTTGATTTTCTAATAAGGCAACATAATCAAATATTTTATTTATGTCAGTAAATACAAGCGGTTGTAACTAGTCAAATGAAGGGTCACGAACCTGGGGGTTTCATTGTATAAATGTATTTGAAAATCAGACCAAAGGAGAGAGCGGTAGATAGTAGTTAGATAGAGTAGGAGTGAGATTTTTCCTGAGAAGGGATTGGGATGGAAATCATGTATAGACTTTCCTCGAAGTAGAAGCAATGAAGACTAATGTTTTAAAATGGTGAATTTCTCTTTGGTGTTCAGTTGTTGTGATAAAATAATACATATTCTTTATTTTTGGTTTTCTCCAACTTGTCATCTTTTAATCACTTAAATCATCATATCAAGTATATCTCTAGTTTATCAAAATGCACTCTCATTTTGTGCAATTTAATTGACTAGTGTCTACAAGTCAGAATTAAATTGTTTTTAATAAGTCACAGTGGTTTTAAGATTTCTTTTGGATTGTTGAAGTAGAACCTGATAGAGAAAGATTCCAGCACTTTCTATGCAAGTCATAAATTTAGTGAAGTTTTATGCCAACCATAGAATTTTTAAAGTGCCTAACAACTAGAGTTAAGTCAATAGAGTAAACACATACCATCTCAATTTTTGACTCCATTGCCCATGTGGACAAAAGGCACTGATCTGCCTCAACCCAGAGATAAGATTTCATATAAATAATATTTTCAAAAACCTTTCATTTGTGCAGTAGGAGTAGGAGTAGGTGTAGTAATTTTATCTATCCACTACCCTTTGCCATTGTGGATAGATTGTTTCACCAGGAGGTATATTTCAATCTACATCATTCATATAGGTTCACCCCCCTTGGTCTAGCATAACCTAAAGAGAAGAAGGTTCAATTGCATCGATTGGCCTTGTACATTGTCCAGAAGCATTGTAAGAGCTTGACAACCTCTCGTGGTTGAAACTTGTGTTTTTGAGACCCAACACAAGCTAAATCTACAAATCTTACACTAAAGAGAGGGGAATTTTTTTTTGTCAATAGAAATGGGTTTTCCTTGATCAAACCTCATTTTGGTAATCAAACCTTGAAATGAAATGAAATATGATGAAGGAATGATGAATGAACAAGTATGCGATGTTGTAATTCACCAAATCCTAGAAATTAAATTATGCAAACATGTGTGAGATGGATCCAATGGATGTGGATCTTGACTCTTTCTTGAAGGATATGCATCTTGATTTAAATGCTTTGTTGAATCATGAAACCCTACATCACAAATGTTAGCTCAAAGACAAGCATGATGCATGATAACTTTGACATGATACTCGATACTTGAATGATCCTCTAAGACACTTTATAATCAACTCTTGAATGCTCTTGCATGCTCGTGTAAACTCGTGAATTATCTTGTAAACTCAAATTTCCTATTAGGATGCTTATTTAACTTTCTAGGTGAAAAATGAGTGAAATAACCTTGTATTTATACTTGTTTATACCAAATTTTCAGAAATTACAACACTGCAAGTTGACATCAGATCGAGGAGGATAAAATCCCACCAAGGATTTGAATTTGATTTAGGTTTAAAACACATGGGACTCATACACTAGTTGGGGTGTATGAGTCCCATTAGGCTAGGCTTTGGGACACATGTTTCAAGAAATGCTTAGATTCATGTGAAGTCCATATTGGGGCCCCAAAACTTAGCTGGGACCCATACACCTAAGGTGGTGTATGAGTCTTAGATCACTAAATCTAGCCCATATAATCAAAAACCACATGAATTATTATTAGAAGATAATAAATGCTGAGATTAATCTTAGAAACATGCATTGATTAATGCTTTTGGATGCAATATAAGGCCAAATAAGGCATAAAGAACCCCAATGAAAACCCTAGATTAGTGTGAAAATGTTAGGATACACTTTACAATGCCCCAAATAAGGCATAACTAGGTCCATTTAGTTTACAAGGGACCAAGACCTAATTTGAATGTGTTAAACACATTACAACACTAAATCAAGTCAACATTAAGTTCAATTTAACAAGGAGGGACTAAACAAGAATGAAAAGGTAGAGGGATAATTTTTTCATTGCCACAACTTCATATTCCTCCACAGTTAGAGATGTGGCCTTGTAGTTTTGTATTTAGAATTTGTGCTTTGTGTATTTTTTACTCCTATATTTTTTGGTTTTATATTTAGAATTTGTTTTATTTGGTAGAATGCTTCTTATTCCTCCACAGTTAGAGATGTGGTCTTGTGATATTATATTGAAAAGAACAAAGGTATTCAGAAAAAACAACATCTATTGAAGCTCCTTAATCTCCTAGTATAGTTGCTTTAGATTACTGCAAATATCTTCATGTATTCCTAGCCTATCCTAAAATGGAAGCTTTGGAATAGCATTTAAGTATCTGTAAAAGCATAAAGGGTAGGGATTTTTGTTAGATGTAGTTAGAAATGGTCTGGTAGACTGCATCCAAAATATGGAAGCATATACAATGCATGTGAGTTATTTGACCGAATGCCTCAAAGAAATTTGCTTTTATGGAATTCAATGATTGTAGGATATGAATAAAATGGATTTGTGTAAAAGGCTTTAGAAACTTTCCAGAAAATGCAATTGGAAGTTATGAAACTAGTCTCTACAACCTTCACTGACATCCTCCCTTCCTAGACTAAAATAGGATCTTTCAAACAATTTATAGACATACATCAAAGGATAGAGGAATTTTTTTTGTCATTGTAGTTTCCCTAGTACACATGTATGCAAAATGTGGAAGCATAAAAAAGGAACATGAACTATTTGAAAAAATGCCTCAAAGAGATATCATCTCATATCCAATGTTATTGTTGCAAGATATTCACAATTTTTTTTTAATATGTAGGGTTTTCTAAAGAAAATGTTTAGGTGCTTGCAAGTGGAATGCACAAGCTAGTCAAGATGACACAGGAATGGTAAATTTTGTGAATTACTTGAATTTGATACAAATATCCCTTTCGTGGTTTACCTAAAGAATAATTTATGCATATGGATTGTTTCTGAGAGTTTTGTTTAAGAGTAAATTCTCCTAGAAATTTTTTTATGAATTTGAGCAAAACTCTCTCATTTTTTTGTTGTCATTAATTCAAAACATAATGGTCAATAATTGTTGTTCAGAGAAATTTTAATTATTTTTTTCAAAATAGAGTATTCTTTATCTACCAACATATTGTTTCCTGCAACCAATATCTTTGAAAGGATATCAAATAGTTGTATGAGCTTAATTAGGTTTCATCAGCTCTTATATAGAGTTATTCTTAATTTTGGTCAATAGTAGTAGGATACTTATTTATTATTTATTTGTAGGCTTGATATGTAAGAGTGTTATTGATCATTTGATTGTTCAAGAGTATGATATTTAAATAGAGTGTACATGGACCATCAAACAATCTCTGACAAAATTTAGATATACCCTAAGAAATTTACTCCACTACTAAACTCAAAATAGTTTTTCTTATTGAATTGAATAACAAACTTGTGGATCAGTTATATATATGAATTACACTCCTATTTATAAAATGAAAACAAGTATAAGGAATCATGACCTTATAGTAAAAAAAAAAGATTGAAACATTAAAATTAATAAAAAATACACTTGATTGCATATCCATGTCATTTCTCATTTAGATTTGGGCTTGCATTTATGAAATGTCTTAATGTGATAAGATATCTATAAGTGGTATACTTTTGTGCTAAATTTAGGTCATGCCCTAATTCTTTATCAACATTTATTGAATACCATTCACACTTAATTTGATATATCATGAAATGTACTCATTATTATTGCACCCTCAATCACACTTCCATACATTTTCCCCTACCTCACAAGTATCATTCGACCCTAAGGTACACTTTGAGTGGCTCAAGATTAACCACATAGTTAAATCTTGTAATGTGTGACAATGAAGATAAATTTTCCATTTTTAAATTTAAATTATAAGAATCATACCTCTTTCTACTAGTTGTTTGGAACCAACTTTACTATAACACCCCACCACAGAACCCTAGAGGACAACACACTAACAACATATAAAAATGTTTTTTTTTTTTTGTGCAATATACTTAAAATTGTGGATGATACAATAACCCATATTATAGCCTAAGTCCTCTAAGGTTCCATGACTACGCTAAAAAATCCCCATTAACCAAACTAACGAGAATTATAGTTCATCACATTAAACGAATCCATCTAAGAATATGATTCCCATTAACCTATTTGATTAAAAGATCAACCCATATGATTCATTTGTACCATGCCATCTATATAGAAATATCAAAGACTATTTAATTAACTAACATATGCAAGAATCATCATTTAAATTATCAGTTACAAGAGAGTACAATATTGCATTTCAAGAGAAAATAACAAGAATGATAAACATATCTAAACATACATAAAGTTAAGCTATGCGAACTAATTGAAAACAAGACTATGATCTACCATCTCGAACTGCATTCAAGTATATTGATGCACTAAGAATTTCCTCGATATATGATATCTTAGAAGTGAATCCTCAAGATACCTAAACCTTGGGAAGTCACTCCTCAAAATATCAAATCTTCGGTACCTCTCGGTCTAAATTGAAGCTCTCTAGGGTTCAATGGTTATAGTACATATCAGAATCAAGACATGCATCTCCAAATAATATTGTCAGAAGTAAAATCATTAACCATGACATGTCATCAATAGATACTATTCAAAATCAATTTCATTAATATAAATACGATACATCATTAAATTTACTAATTACAAGAGAAAGTTCAATAATGAATTACAACATTACATAATTACATCATTACATCATGTACAACAATAACTCCTTAAACAAATTGGAGGAGAGTGCATTATAAGTATAATACATGATACAATAGATCTATGGTACAATACAAGTACATGAAATATAATCCATGTGAATTGGAACAAGTGTAGAAGTTTTCATATCCAAGAGTAGTCACCAAGAACATGAACAAAGAAAGGGAACCCAATGGAATGCAAGGTACATTCTACCCAACCATGTGGAACCCTAAGGCCCACCCCCCCATGCTAGGAGATAGCAATAAAGTCCCACCACAAAAATAGTCAAGAGACTAGATGACACAAAGGCAAACATGAATCCAATGTAAAAGTATATTACAACATCAGACAATAGTAACACCACTTCTAGAGACACATAAACATCAAAGGGACACAAGAGGCAAGGGAATACTAGGTTTTCATAGGAGGAGTTTCATCACATAGTTTTCTATGTGTTATCCTGGTAGATCTTTCTAGGCCCTGACACCCAACCTAGGTTACCGTTGTAGCCTCTATCGATGTTTGACCCCCATACAAACTAATGTGAAATCAATATACCTCTCATAAGGATGTGGTAGTTGATCTTTCCATTCCAGGCCTTCTCAACTCATCTCAAGCCTAAACAAGAACTTGATCCATGAGTGAGGCCTTTACTTATCTTAATTAGTGTGAGTACTACCCATCCCCCTAACTCATTTTAGGTTATTAATTAAACATGAAACTCTCTCATGGGTTACCCTAGCACCACTTTGTGCATTGACCCCCATTCAGAGCCACTCCCCTACTACCAACTAGGAGGCCAAATGAAAATAATAGGGAAAATTCAATTGCACAATCACACAAACCTCATTAACATACACAACAAGGCCAGGAAAAATCTATCCTGCACACAAGTCCCATTAAAAAAGTGAATAAGAAGTGCAAGGCTAATGGACCCTAAATACTCATTCAAAACATAATCATCCATTTTAAAATGAGAAATCATAGGATCCATCAAATAGAAAATCCCCTTTAGCCTCTAGAATTCTAACTAACCATAACACAAGTAACCTTACAAATATCAATAACCATGATCCCCCAATTTTATATAATCAATACATACGTGACATAACAACAATTCCTCTAACATGGTTGAGAGACACAAGGTGAAGTTACAACTAGGGTGATACACTATTTATAGTTGCCAAGGAAAAGTCTACTTTCACATTTAATAATGAACTTAAATTAATCTTCTCTTTCATAATCTTATTCTGTAACTATCACAAATCTCTTATTTTAAAAACAAATATACTCATACATTGGTATATAGCTATATATATACATGTACTTATATATATGCATATGATATAGCTAACTATTGTTTGCAATATAATATTTTCTATTTCCATAAAGCAGTATTTACATACTCAAAAAAATTTACATATATATATATATACTCATAAATTTCAAAAGGGATTCAAACCATAAAAAATTCAAAATGGCTTGCATATATATAACATTCATAACAATATAATTACCATTCAAACAAGATCATGCATAGTAAATGTGTCACAAAAAAGTGTAGTCTTTGGCACTTTTTCACTCATTTTTTCCTTTTCCCTTGGATTTTGGCCTTGTTTTGCCTTGATTCAATCTTGAAAGCTAACAATTCAATAATAACCTAATAGTGTTTTACTAAGGTGTTGTGAAGTGTTGTAACACATTTCATCACATCTCTAAGACCCTCTCAACTCAATTCACATAAACAACACCCTTTTACCCCTTTCCAAGCCTTGTTTCAAGGTGTTGTAAAGTGTTGTAAGACATTTTCACACTTTCCTAGGCTTATCATCCATCAATTAACCCCTTTCTTATGCTAATTTTTCCCCTTAATGTACTTTTAATCCCGACTTAAGTGTGTTTTGGGAGGAAAAGTTGATAAAATTCATTAAACATTATTTAATTCCTGGCAACCACTTGAGATTTCCCAAGTGGACTAGGTCACCACCTTGGGTGACCCAATCCCTTTTGGCATAAAATTCAAATTTAAAACAAAATATAATAGGAATCTTGCCTCCAAAACCCTAGTGTTGGCCTATCATGTTGCATTTCGGGAAAATTAGGGTTTTGCATGTACAAATAAGGTTTTTCACCTTTATTGTGCCTCTCTTGGTCACTCTCCTAAGCTCATTTTTACATCTCTTCACAAGTACTCTTGCACTCAAGCTTTGAAAGCAAGCAATAAAGCATAAGGCATCTCAAGCAACCTCCATTAGAGCTAGTTCTTGCATGTTGCATATTTAAACAATCAAAGGTTTGGTAAGTATTTGTATTGGCTTTATCATTCAATCATCCATTCCTTTCATTATATTTCATTTGGATTTAATTATCATCAAAGGTGTTTGACTAAGGAAAACCCCTAATCTCTAACTTTAACCCTTTGTCTCCCCTTTGCATGTGTGATTTGTAGGTTTTTGTATGCAAATTTGTGAAGGAGAAAGGTGTTAGAAAGGTGTCCTCAACCCATCAAAATAATTCAAGTCAACAAAACCCTAGTTGAAGCTTGGAGACCTCTTTCAACCTGTTTTCTACAAGATCTTAACCAAACACCTGTTGGGATTTGAAGTGCAAACCAAAGGCTCCAATCTCCACTTTCAAGTTCTCAAAAAATCAAAAAAGGACTAGGTCACCCTTAATGGAATCCTAGTCCCACTGAGCCTATGTTTCAAGCATTTTCACATATTTGGATACCCATTTGAAAGAAACCCACTCTGACATATTTTCCTGACAAGAGGACTAGGTCGCTCAACTTGGTGTAAGTGTCCCTCTGCTGATTTTAAACAATCTCTAGAACATTCCAAGACTCTTCATTTGCAACTTCCACTAGTAATACCCAGGTGCACAAGTTCTGTTATTTCCAGTTTCTTTTTTATTTACAAGAATTTACGTCATTTACTTTACATTGTATGTAGTTTAGGTTTACATTACTTTACAACATTTGAACACACTTTATCACACACAACACAACCCTATTCATCCCCTATCCTTTGAATGAACCTACCCAAAAGTATATCACTAAGTGGAAAGAGTGTCCATTCCTAAACCAAGTGCTTCTAGGTAAAAAACCCTAGGGCCCTAGTAAGGGGAATCCTCTTTCCCTACTTGTATATGATTTTGGTGGTTCAATAGATAAAACTTACTTTAAAGACTCTTAGGATGGTGGACTTTCAAATTATTTCATCAATCATATACTTTGAATTCAAGCATATGCAGTAATTGATTTTCTATTACAACAATTTAAATTGCATTCTAAATGTATTTTATATGAATTGATTGATAAGAAGGTGATAGACACGAATCAGATTTTAATAAAATACAACCAACAAAATAAGCAAAACAATGTTGGATTCACCATTCTACAGGGCACGGGTGAAAAGAGAACGCCACAAAGGATAGGTGATAGTGACTAAAATTTCAATGACAAATATAATAAGATACAAATACATCACCATCAAGCTTAATCGAACCTTCAAATAAATACTAATAATCTAACTCTTAGGATTAGATAGAGGCTTGGCTACATAGGAAATACCGTGTAAGACATTATTGGCTAGAAAAATTCCATGCACATCAAATAAAAAATAGATTCAATATTCTAACAATTATAAACTATAGTATCATGTGTCATTCGATCACAATAAGAAAAGGAAGAGGAGGTAGGCCATGATCAAGACAAGACTGAGAATGGGTAAAAAGATGTACATACACTTCATTAATTTAGACTTCATCTCAGCTGATCACAATTAAGAACAATTAGAGGCTTGAACATGTGAATGGAAGTCTATCAACGCATCCAATAAAATGGAAAGCTATAATAGAGAAAGATAGATACTATTGGATGCTTTATTCAGATTAGATTAATTTTAATGGAAAGTACCAAATTCATATTGCCCTAGCCTCAGAGAGGGGCACAAAAGATCAAGATTCAAACATAGTACATAATAGGGTTTATAAGAGTACTCGAGTCAACATGGCACTATGAATTGAATCGATTAATGACACAATAAGTAATATTGATACCATAGAGACAAAGGCATTTCATCAATAAGAAGGGAAATTTTCAAAATGTTGACTTAGAGAATTTAAAGAGCACACTAGCAGAAATTGCAGAACTTGAACAATTCAATTTTTAGGAAGAGCTTAAAAACAAATATAGAGCACATGATTTTTTTTCTTTTACTTGTTTTAAATTTTATAATCTAATAACCAAAAGAATGCTTGTTTTCACACAGTACCAATATAAAAAAAATTGTTTCCAAACAAAATTAAATTTGAGAGAGAGAAAGCCATGGGAACCTAGAATAACTCGATCGAATAAAATAGAGATTGATGTTGAGCTCCCTACTTCCAGTTTGCAGCTTCAATACACTTCAGAATTTCGACAACACTGCAAAAGACCCAATTTCAAAACCCCCAAAAACTAGAAGGGAAATTCCTTCCAAGAACAAGAAAATTGTTCACGAGAAGAGAAGAAAATTTTGTTCCAAAAATTATGGAAAATCCCTCTTTCTTTAGCAACTTAGTTAATTTAGTAACCACTTCCCAACTCTCCATTGCAACATCCACTTCTTTAAATTAATTATTTTATTTAAACAAAATAAAACCTTAATAGTATTTCACTTTATCAATAATTCAATTATATAAAAACTTTTTTTTTAATTATCAAAAAGGATATTAATTTAATAACTTAATTTTAATTTAAATGTAAAAAATATTGAGCAATTTTAGACCTCACGACAAAGATGACACACGAGACCACAACACAAGACACAACTGAACAACACTGTCAAGGTGACAATGAATACACATCCTTGTTGAGGATGATTGCTCACATAGGGGACCCAATTTTATCTCCAAATCAACAATCTCCCTTAGCATTAAGGAACACTAAAACCTAGAAATTCAGGTGGAGTCAATGCCTAGTACTTGCAACCTACAACAAACCATACTGTCAAGCATGTACATAGTCAACCAGTCAAACACACCATGAAGGGAAAGTTGCAACATCGCAGGGCACTCACGAGTGAGTGATACGACACTGTTCCCCTTCACCAAAATGCATCGATGTACAATAATTAGATACTAAAATCATGATAAGAACTTACATCAAATAATCACATAATAATCATAGCAATAATAACCCACTCAGTCAATTAAACCATACATAGTCACAACATATACATAAACATCAGTGATAAAATAGTATCAACTATCATCCTAGTAATGACTCCAAAATCGAGAAATGTATCATAATTTCCAAATATACTAAGTAACTATCATAAATAGAAGGAAAACTAAGGGGTACTACATTTACACATTTTTGTGTGACATTTCTCTACGCCATGGTTTTAAAATGCATTCAATATGCACCTATTCATCTAGATAATTAAAAGGGATTCTATTACAATACATTTCAAATTTAAAAGGGAAAAAATTTCATCTCCATAAAGGCCAACCACATGTTGGTAAATGTTGTCTTTAATACTTCTCCTTGCTCTAAGTCCCACCCACCAAATGGATTTTACTTAGGAGAACTCATTCATATATTGAGTCAACAAACTTTGAAATATTTTCCTTAAAGACCATATTGATTGATTAAATTATAAAAATGATAAAGGTTAATAGGATTTTTTGTGCACATTTTGATAAGCATATTATGCATCATGTTGATAATGAGATTTTCCCTTTCATGCATCTCTATACCAACATAAGAAATTTTACAAATGTGAGACTTGATTTACAAAATAATCTTCAATTAGTATGATTATTTTTTTCTTGAGCTTGCAAATATTCACATATATGAATTAAGGCATAAAACAATTTGAAAGAAAATGAAGACAAGAACCATTAATAGGTACACGAAGGTAGAGAGATTTATATGGAGGGGCTTCAAGAACTATTTTTATAGAGGTATTTCTCAAAGTGATATGAAAAATAGGCTTGCACTATAATATTGAAGGAACAAGTTTTTTTAAAGTTTCTAGAAACTTATTTTTATTTTCTTTTTTATTTTGAGAATTTGCATTATAGACTATGACATTGACAAGTTGTAAAATTACATGCATAGGGTGCAATGCAGATCACTACTTATATATGCTATTGGGGTATCTATCAAGGATTAATTTTATGATGACATAGATATTTAATTGATTTTTTTATAAAATCAACATAGGGGAAAGGATCCAGTAGTTGACCATGTTTCAATAGTTGTCATAGTATTTGTTGATTTAATATCCAATATTTTTAACAATAGTGAACTAATAGTTGTGACTTTAAAGTTGTTAGTGTTGATAATAACTACCAGTAATTTAATAATATGTATTCCTTAGATCTAAAAAGAAAAAAATCATGTGATGCCACATTAGCGCACAAATAAAACATGATTTAGTGCACAAGTATTGTTCTAAATTTTTTTTGGACCTTTTTGGACACCTCAACAAAAAATAATGATGATGTGGCATCATATTTGATCATATGGCCCTAAAACCTTAGCTATAAGTAGGGGTGTTTCCAAGCAAGATTTTATAAAAAACTGGGATTTTTTTCAAAATTTCCATGTAGGATTTTGAGAAGCATGAATTTAGGGTGCTCAACTACTAGGTCCTCTCCCTTATATAATATTAAAAAAATGGAGGAGGTGAGAACAAGTAAAAAATAAAAGGTAAGGAACATTTCAAGTAAACGGAAAGATGCTTGACTAGTAGGAAGTGGGAGAGGGGTGCTCACAATCACATTTGTCATTTTGCATAGTTATTCTGTTTGAATTAATTATTATATTGTTTGTATATGTTAGGTTAACCATTTAATTACAATAATATAGTGGGCCCCTTCACAATGATATGTATTTTCTTTGATCCCTTTAATCAATTGGAAAGTTTCATATCCAATGCAATATTAAGATCCCTAAGACGTGACATGCCATTTCATTTGTCTTTGGGTGGATCATGAATGGAAAAATGCATGAGGAGGTGGTATTTTAGTTAACACCCTATAAACCATAACTAAAATATATAATAGCTGGTTGGAATTAAAAAAATTCTTAAGAAGTTCAATGCTTATGAGTGCTCATTGACCATTTGATGTATATGATCTATTAGTCATTTGATGAGCCAATGCTACATGATAATAATTCATGGAGGTGATACCCACGAGCTCCCTAATTTAAAAGAACTTTGAAATTGTCCTTCACGCTCTAAAATAAATAGTAAGAAATAAAAACACAAAAAAAAACTCTAAAGAATGTGTAGGATGGGTTAAGTATTGATTTATGGTCAATGAAAACTCAATATCTTGGTGGGCAATTTGTAGGTAAATTTGACTTCTTAGAGTTGAGTACCTAATGGGGAGGGATAGGAATAAGGAAAAATATCGCCTTAAGGATTTAATTGGTCATGCTACCATTAAGGTTGTGGCCCTCCCTAAGTTAACAAAGGTAGTTGTTGTAGGTGATATCCAATATAAGTGAAGATGGAACTTCTAATATCAATTTCAAATATTTAGAAGAAATTTTATGCCAATCTTTAGAAGCTATATATATCTAGTTGTAACTAAAAAATACATACATGAGATATTTAATTTCATAACATATCTTGAGGCTAATGATCATGTTGATTATAGGTAAGGAAAACTCATTTTTTAGACAAGAAATGTTTAGATCTCTAAAAATTAGTACATATGTGAGTGCCCTTTGATTTATTTCTTATAATCAATGAGTTGGATGAAACATACATCTAGTAGTGTCTATCTAGTTTTCTTTGGTCAAGAGAGTAATTTGGGGATTGATCTTCCTAAGATTTTGTTTGACTATTCTGGCATCAGTATGTACCATAAGTGATGAATTATTAGAGGTATATAAAAGCATAGGATATCTACATATGACCAAGAAAAGGTATTAGTATAACTTTAGAGGATAGAACTAATAGTTTCCTATTTTTTGGGTCCTTAGGTTGTTGCAATGTTAGTGACCTTTGAATTATCTAGAGGCCAACTATTAAGCTCATGTGTGTCTTAAACTATAATTATTGACTAACATTTCCACTATAAAGATGTTGGTATTAGGTCAATTTACTCAATGATTCATGTCTCATAGAAGTTTCTATCAATTTAAAATCATTTATTGTAATCTTCTATAGGGATATTATTGTATATCTCCATGAATTTAATGATATCCTCATCATTCTAAAATATATCTAGATTTGGTGCATGCCTAATGACTTGGCGCAAAAACATAACTCACTCTTTGCCATCAAATTGAAAGATATTAAATTTCTTGTAACCTTAGCCCAATAAAAAATATACCTCAAAGGGAGATTCGTTACATTCTCTAGTTTATATAACTCATCATTACACAAGGGTTTTAAGTTTCCATAGGTGATGAAACCTAAGTGAAGCCCACCAAAAATAAACTCAAAGGACTAACCACTTGAAAAATGAGGGAAGCATACATGTACATGACTTTATCATTTTGGGAGGGAACACAAATTTAATAAAGGGATGAATTTGATTCCTAAGTTCACCTTGTGGCTTAAGGGAAGCTCGCATACACACTTGTATCTCATGAAAACATGAAAAGAAACTTAATCAACCTTAGAAATGAAACTATGGGATATGGAGATAAGTGTGTGCAAGGGATACTTTTGATTCCCAATGTCACCTTACAATGTGAGGGGAGAGAAAACACACCCTTGAACACACAAGAAAATACAATTACTTTAATCAAAATAATCAAAATCACATAAAAGGGATGTAAAATTATTTATTGGTCAAATGAAACTACAAGCCACACATCTATAGTTTAATGTTATGATTCGTATTTAAACAAGTGAACCTAAAAAAGGGGTTAATAAATGTCACAAATAACCCAAGAATACCCCTATAATTATTAGCCTTAGTAAATTAATCTATAAATTATAAGCTTTTCCTTTGGTCTCTATGCCACATAATAAAGAAAGATAAGATCAGTGAAAGGGATTTCATGAGTTAAATCAACAACAACAAAAATGAAAAGAATACGGTGAAGGATATCTCTATAATTATTAGTCATTGTATCAATTCAAAAGCCAAAGAAATTAGAACTATGGTTAATTAAAAATAGGAAGTCCTATGATTTCTATTTGAAAGGAAATAAATTAATCTCTAAGGTATATAAGAGTTCCTACATTACTAATATGGCTTTGTGTTTCACCATATTATATCCTATACATTTGGATGAATTTATTTATAAATTTATAATAGTAATAATTAAATATATTTATTATGATAGACATGTTATATTTTGAAGCTACAATATAACATAAATGTTCGTGTGAATGAGGTGTTTTACCTAATTGGTTCGTGTCACCTAGGTCCTATTCACACTAGTTACTTAAGTTTACTTAGGAGACACAAATGATATTTATTACTTTATGTATCAGTTCATAATATTAAGATGCATTTCATAATCTTATATAATCTTATGTCTCACCCTAGTCTATATAACCAGGTAGTTCTCTTTGTATTATTAATTCATTTTTATTACATGTATTTGCATCCTTTGATAGAATAACATTGTTCTCTCATATTTGATCTCTCTTGCGCTTTAATTGAAGCCCCTAGATCTTGGGTAGCTACATCTTTAGCCAAATATTTCATGGTATAGAGAATTATATATCAAATATTGCATTCAACAATCATGAAAAAAGATAATACTAATAAAATTGTACATAGTTAAAATTTTAGAAAGTTACACAAATGAAAGATTATACTTGATCCTTTTTTAGGATATTAGCCAATATGGTAATTGCTTCATTTGATTTCCTAAATTCACTTATATAAACAAGGAAGGATAAGAACTATATCAATAGATATTTCTAGTATTTTGACTAAGATGGACACACATAAAGATACGAAGGAGCCTAGAATCCTCTCTATCATATCTAAATATGCTTCAAGATCCAAGATTGTTGAAATAGCTCCTACATTGGTGTATAAGGATAAAAAATAATTAAGAATAGAGGATTATAAAATTACTACTATAAACATGAGACAACCAACCAAAGAGCTATAAAAATAGGTTTAATTAGTAGTTCCCATTATGGTATCAAGGATGAATATGTAATGCCCCGCCAAGTAACCCTAAAGGAAGTTGTAATTAATGACTTAAGTGAACCAATTTTTTTTTTTATTAAGTGTAATAACATACACATTCACTTACTAATTAACAACAACCTCTAAGGCTACAAGGTTAGGATTACTTAAACCCACACATACATCTTACATAAACCATAGCAATAAATAATTTATGAAATAAACATCATACATCATAAGAATTCCACATAATATAACAAGATGAACATCCAAGATACAATCTCATAAACATTAACTTAATCCAATAGTTACATCCCTCATTCCCAGAATGAGACAATAGTACAAAAGTATAACAATTACATAATCTTACCTCATAAACATAAGAGGGATAAAATAACTTATACAAATAGAAATATTACAATGCAAGAAAATACAATAGAATCGCAAGCTATCCATCTGGATGTCTCACCTCCATGAACTGAAGATCAAGGGGGACCCAACGGTTTTGGTGCATGTTCCACCCAGCCATGTGGTACCCGAAGGCCCATCCCCCATGCTAAGAGATAGTAACAATGTAACAAGGACAAAGATCCACAACCTCTAACCAAAGGCAGACTCAAACTAACTCATACTGAAATAACCAAAACAAATGCAATAAACAAGAACAACTCTCACATCACTGACATTGCTTCCAGACATAAAATAGACCAAGTATGTTCAGAGAACCATACACGTATACAAATACCAATCACCAAGGGAATCTCAAGAGCATACAACCTAAGAATCATAACCACTCCATCTCAAGGAGGAAAAAATAATAGAACACACTCCAAACATCTTGGAGACAACAACCACCTAGTCCACTCCTTTCACAAGAGGTACAAAACATCTCCGTTCATGAAAATCGGGTAAAACTGAAAGGACGCCATGCACTACCCAAGGGAAAACAACTGGATGGCATAAACATTCAACAACCCTTATCCTCTAAGTTCTTCTGGAAGACTTATAATTTAGGACTAACACTAGATCCCAAAACCCACAATGCAACTTGACTTCATAGCAACAAAAGCATTCAAGACATAAATCAAATCTAATATTTGGATTTCCTAAACCCATATTCATTCAATAGGTAACATTAACAAGGTCAAAGACACACTTATAGGGTTAACTCAAATAATCATATACCCATATTTTTATTTCCATTATAAGAAATCTTAAAAAATTTGAACTTACATCCCCTTATGAAATACAAAGAGCTAGAACATTTAAGGCAATCACAAGAGCATTACTATTTGAGGATATACTAAATCCATATCTCTTTCATATTTCATTCACAATAAATTAATTTCTCTACTTGAAATATAATAAATTAAAATAGCCATTTGCCTCATCAATATAAACAACTTCTTAATTTACCTTTAAATCGACACAAATCCATGCAAGTAAACTCTTTCCATTTCCTAACCAAATCTTACATCTCATTCAATTTTCTATTTAAAACATTCAATCCCTTTAATATCATAAAATATTGTTTCTCTATCCATTTTCCCATATACACTAATCAAACCATTTTTAAATCTCTATTCAATAATATATTGCATGCTTCTTATTAAAATAAAATACGATAATGAATTTACACTTAATATATGTATATTTATGTTCCATATTATGTATACACCAAATATATATATTAATAACTTAATTATATATATTCTTTAATATTCCAATCACAACGATTAAAATTGCTCTATGGAAATAAATGAAACAAAACAAATATATGTCTTTTCCAATATAATTAGTTCCTAATTTTACGTCTAATACAACATAAACTATTGCAAATACTATATTCAAATTTTCTATCCAAAATCTATACCACACATTCTAATTTTATCCTTTAAAATCCCTATTCCCATTAATATAAAACTTTTTCTCTTTCAACTTAATTGAAATAATTAAACAAGTATCTTCAATCTACAAATACAAGAAATACTAATTTAAACAATTTAAATCAATTTCAATGTTTACTTCTAAAACTAACATCAGTTCTCTATTAACTGGATTCCTTTCATTTTCCAACTAACTCAAATGATTTAATTATTTAATATAAAATACCTTTTTCCTATTAAACTAAATTATGCATACTAATCAGTTCCAATAAAAATATTTCTTTCAGATACACAACTAACTCTTCTAATTTCTACAATTCATTACGTAATTCATTATATCGATAAAATTGAATTAAGAATTCATCTTTTCAGATAGGGGAGAAATTACACTAATATTTAATTCTCTAATTGCTCTTAACAAAATAAGTATTTTCAACTATAACTCAAAATATTTTGCTTTAAATTAAATAACCAATTGCGCTTGCAAATTAAATTATTATAAAATTAATCAAATTAACATTTGGTCTCTTCCATAACTTATTGTGTTAAAATAAGATCAATATTTGGACTATAACCCAATATCATATATATATTTTTCCAATTAAATCAAATTAATAATTCGACCTTTTACACATGAATTTAAATTTCACAATCAAATCTTAAATTATGCATTCTTTAAATCAGATATTTAACTCCTTCAATTAAACTTTAACATGTCATTTTAGAATAAACAATAATTTCCCCATACATTTATAATTTTATTTCCACTAATCTAATATAGAAATTTTATTTAAAATAATATAAATAAATATAATACTTTAATATTATAAATTATAATATAAAATATTATTAAATAATATTTTAATATTATAATAACAATACATAAAATATTAATATTTATAAATATCAATTTATTATTATTTTATTATCAGAGCAACCATGGGAAAATAACTTAACAGCAGTCTCGTGTTTCAAGCATAACTCAAAAACTATGATCTGGGTATTTGTGATTTTTTTACAGGGGTAAGAAATTTTCAAGGTGCAGAACCCTTTAAATTTTTTGACAACCTAGTTTGTGTAAGTGGAGTTATACGCGACGCAACTAGACCATTTTACCATGAAAAATATAACTACCCTGCGGATTTTAAAATCTGATTTTTAATAATAAACAGAGGGTTTCATTTTCTAAAAACATTCTAAAAAACATTGCTCAATCGCTATGTTTGAATCCAAAAAAAAATAAACGATTTCCTCAAACAAATTAAATTCAACTGAGGTTTTCACAATTTTCACTCAAGAATTTTCACAAAACAAAAGCTGCGAATTTATTTGATTCTTTTCTTCTAACAACAAATTTATTTTCTAGAACAGATTTAACAAACAAATATTTAATCACTACTATTTTAAAAATAATCAATAACAATAAAAACATGGAAGAAAACCTGGCTCAAGAAGCTACAGGAAAGATGAATTTCTGATGCAAGCCTCCTCCAACAAATCCAATCCAAAACCCAACCAATGCAAACAATCTTTCCTCCAATCAATTCTACAATCAAAACTCTCTTCAAACCCTTCTTGGTGCAAACCTTCCAAAATTTCTTCTCTGCTATAAAAATGCATTTTTTTCCAAAAACTTTTCTGCCCTAAAATTAAAACATGTATTCTTTATAAATCAAAAATACCTAATACAACCCTAATTCACATTATATGCAAATTAGATATTAATTTCAATTTTTACAACCCTAATTCACATTGCATGCAAATTAGATATTAATTTCAATTTCAATTTTTGAAAGCCCACTTTCAATTTAAAATGCAATTTCAAATAATAAATTAATTTCCAAAGTCGAAACTCATTTCCCAAATAAACATTTAATTACAATTTCTAATTTAATTCCCACACATTGAAATTAAATTCCAAAATTAATTTTAATTATTTTATTTCCTTTCATTTTCTTGCATCACGTTTAATTAATTAATTTAATTATTTAATCACTAAATTCAACCCCCTTGGATTAAATTTAATTAATTAAATAAATTAAACATAATTAATCAATTTAAATATAAACTTTTATCCACATTGCATAATTTAAATTAAATAACCATCAACATGATTTAAATGCAATTATTCTAAATATCTATTTCCAAATCAAGAATCCATCAAAAATGAATAACATTAAAGAAAGACCGATAATGACTTGACACACATGACTAACGACACACTAAAGCTAGGGTGTAAACTTGACACATGTTACCTAGCTACTATCTCTCGTTCAACTTAACCGTTGGATCGACATGCTCAAACTTGTGAACCCAGGTGGAGTAGATGTCATGTACCTACAATCCTGCAACCAAGTAAATAACATAATACAACATATCTAGCATATAATACACACCTTGAAGAAGGAATTACGGATTCGTAGGGCACTCCCAATCGAGTGATGCAAGCCCATCTTCTTCACCAATACACTCATCAAAACTGACACTTCCATCATAATTCCAATAGTCTCATAATAGCATTTCATGCTAACTCTACAACATCATTAATCCATAATGCATGTGAAACAATAATTAGATCAACACATCACACAATAATAGTTGTCGCTCAATAGTAGCGAACAAAACATCATAACAAAATGTATCCAGTATCAAAGTAACCACAACCAAACATAACATAAAGCAAACTGAATAAGGAGCAAAATGGAGGGATATTATAGAATAAATATGAGAAGATAAAAAAGAATTAAACAATTTGATAGAAAATTTGTAAGCATACATCAAGTAGCTGGCTACTCCATTATAATTGATATATGGATCTCTTTCTCATCTTGTAATAATATACCAACAAGAAGTATCCTTCCTAGAAAAATGAAGAAATAACTTCCTTGGGGATCTCTATTTGTTGGAAAAATTCATCCTCTCCTAATTTGATATCCATCAACAAATGATCATGGTAAAACAAGCCTATGCATCCAAAATGACTAGATAGAGGAAAAACGAGAATAGTTCCCCTTCTCATGCCTCTGTTAGGTCCACATATAATCATGCACAATAATAATTAATGGTTGCACATATGACACCTAATAGGCATAAGGTGCAAAGATTTATGCTACTACATGACTACTCAATCCATGAAGGATAATGGATTTACTAGAAGCTTTTCTAGAGGATAGAGTAGAGTTGATGTAGAAAAAATATAATGATAAAAAAAGTAGTAAAATATAGTACAAACTATGCTAGATAAGGCTAAGTTGATTTTAGGACATTGACAACAACTAGAGAATCTTGAGGAATCATAGAGGGGGAGGATAGATGAAGATACTAAGGTACAAAAATTATTAATGGAGATAAGGGATAATGATTATCAATAATTATTGGTAATTAATTAATTATAGATAGAGCTTCAATTCACTGAGAAATTATCAGGGATAACACCCCTTGTTAAAATATTGTACTCATCTTTTTGGGCCAAGCTTGTGGAAATGATGGTGGAGATATGTTTTGTGTTGAAATTCATTTCCCCCACTCAAGCCCAAAACACAAAGTGAAGGATGGTGTGGGTGAAGTGATCCTATCCTTAACCTCCAAGGTTCCTCAAGTTAAATCTCTTGTTGAAATTTTCTATGATCTTTCGAATGAGAACCTAGTGACAATTAATATACAAAATAAGAGAGAAACAATAAAAAAATCCAATGAGGTGCTTGTGTCACCAACAAGTATAGTCTTTGACACTTTTTCACTCATTTTGGCTTTTTCCCTTGGATTTTGGCCTTGTTTTACCTTGATTCAGTCTTGTAAGCTTGTAATTCAACAATAACCTAATGGTGTTTTACTAAGGTGTTGTGAAGTGTTGAAGTACATTTATTCACTTTTCTAAGACCCTTTCAACATAATTCACCTAAACAACACCCTTTCACCCCTTCCCAAGCCCTGTGCCAAGGTGTTGTAAAGTGTTGTAAGGCATTTTCACCCTTTCCTAGGATTATCATCCATTAATTAACCCTTCATTATACTAATGTTTCCCCTTAATGTATATTTAGTCATGAACTAAGTTTGTTTCATGAGACAAAGTTGATTAAATTCATTAAACATTATCTAATTCTTGACCACCACTTGAAGTTTCCCAAGTGGACTATGTCGCCATTTTAGGCGACCTAGTCCCTTTAGGCATAAATTTCAATTTTTTCAAAAAATCTAATGGGAATGTTGCCTCCTAAACCCTAGTGTCAACCTATCATATTGCATTTTGAGAAAATTATGGTTTTACATGTACAAATAAGGGTTTTTATCTTCATTTTTTCCTCTCTCTTAGACTCTCTCAAGCTCAGTTTTACATCTCTTCACAAGCACTCTTGCACTCCTATCTTCCAAAGCAAGCAATCGATCATAAGGGTTTTACAAGTTACTTCCATTGGAGCTATACGTGCATGTTGCATACCATCAGCAACAAAGCTTTGGTAAGTGTTTCTATTAATTTCATCATTCAATCTTTCCTTCCTTCCTTTCTTTTCTCATTTGGGTTTAGCTATCATTAAAGGGGTTTGACTTAGGAAAACCCCTATTTCCTAACCCCAACAATCTCTTAGTCTTTATATATATTTGCAGGTTTTGTACTTGGATTTGGTGGAGCACTAAGTGTTGGAGAAAGTAAAAATTTTCACTCAAGTCCCATCAATGCATCAAACCCTAAGTGAGACAAAAAGACAAGCTACAAGTTGTTTACGATAGTTCTAGACACAAGTTGCTGCAAAAAAGGGAAACATCAAGACCCACTATATCAGGACCTAGATCCTTAGAAAGCAACAAGAGGACTAGGTTACCACTATTGGTGACCTTGTCCTTGTGCTAAGCCCGAAAAAGGTTTTTATATTTCTCAGTACCCTTTTCCACGAAACCTATTTTGGCATATTTTCCCAACAAGAGGACTAGGTCGTCTAACTTGGTGGAAGTGTCCCTCTACTAATTTTAGGCATTTTACATAATATTTGAGACCATTCATCTACAATATCTCATTTCCAGGTGCAGAAGCCCTCAACTCTTTCGTTCCTTTCTCTTTTACATACATTTAGGGAATATAGTTTAGTTAGTTTTTATTAGTTTAGATTTACTTTATTTGTATTGCATACATTATATTAGCATCATTTTATTTCAGTTTTAGCCACACAACACACACACATATCACAACCTTCATCAATCAGCCCTCCCTTTGAATGCAACCACCAAAAGTCATATCACCACCGAGTGGTAAGAGTGCCATTCTCTCATACTAAGTGCTCTTGGGGTAAAAGACCCTAAGGGCCTAGTATAGGGAATCCTCTTGCCCTAGGTCCAGTGTTACATTTTAGGTGGTTCATTTTGGTGAACCCGATCGTAGACCATTTTCTAGCTTTCTGATTTTTCATTTCATCTTAGATATAGCTTACATTGCATTGAAAAATTTGCATTATTTGCATACTAGGGTTACTTGAAATAGTGCATTATTGAGAATTCATGCTAGAATTGCACTTTGCATTTCATGTTCCTTTACAAAATACAAAAAAAAAAGCATGTTAGTCTTTGTTTGCATCAAAAATTCAAAACATTTTCAAAAACAACACTACTAGGACTAAGTCACCATACTAGGTGAAATAGTCCTCTTGCACATTTTGCATCACATTTTCTGTCATTTTTAGTATCTAGTCTGTATTTCTAGTTTTTGTATTTGTCCTTCTATTTTCATTTCTAGATTTTCCCTTTTAGTCAATTTTTTGTTGTTACTTAGCTCCCACCATGGCCTTGTCTTTCAAAAATTTGTGGACATCCCTCAAATCCTTAATGGACATTTCAAGATGCACCTGTGCCACTGATCCTAATGATCATCCTCCTCCCGAAGTAGACATCATTGGAGATGATGATGTTAGCATTTATTGGTTCCTTAATGAATTCCTTGATAACTTTGAAGAAAAATCTTCTTTTTACCCCTCTTTGAACCAACCCGTGATGCCTAACCTATCACGTCTTTACTCATTTACTTACCTTCATCCAAAAATACACAATGAGTCTAGGCTACCTACTCAAGGTGAGCCTAGTCTCTCTCATTTGGTCCTTCCTCAACCCTTTTACCATAACCGGTCATACACCCTCCCATTAATCTTCAAAAACCTATAGAAAAGGGTTTACCATTTTAAGCAAACAAGGTCGTGGGTATGTGGAAGATCATGATGGGCCAAAAAGTGGTGATATGTAAGTGATATGCTGGCCAATGTGCTTAATGACTTTGTTTTACCCAAAATTGATGGAACGAAAAGGGTTTTTAAAGGATATTCTCAGCTTTCCACCAATATAAATTATTCTTTATTTTGAATTTAATAAATAATAATTATTTATTTTCTATTTGAATTACGAGTAAAGTCCTGGTTGATAGGTTGATTGAAAAAAATCTATAGCTTTCAAAAAGTATCACATTTTTTGAATCCAAAACATGTGTCACATTCTATGATTCACATACTATAGGATTTTAAAAAAAAAATGAATTTCATGAATTTTTGACCAAGTTAAGGTAGTTAGGCATACAAGTTTATATATTTTTTAAAAGTTGTAATAAAAAAAGCATAATTAATTATTTACTTGGAAATAAATTACAAAAAAATATGCATCACATCAGGACATGAGTCTTTTACTTATATATAAAATATTATCATTAAATATTGTGGTTAGGGTGGTTAGACAAACACCTACTTATTTTTTCCCTAAAATTTAAGTAGTACGACATTAAAATTTTAAATTTTCACCAAATAGATTTGTTTTTTTTAAATAAACCTAGTAGTTTAGAAATTAGAATCAATTTTCTACAAATTCTATTTTTACACATTTTTGAAATAACATAGATAACTTATTCAAATTTTTACATCAAGTTGCCTAACTTTTATTTTTCTAAATTTTATTGCCACTTAAGGGCCTAGTTTTTCCATGATGATCCTGCACATACCTGGGTGATCTCACAAACAAACATGAGATTCACATTTTTTGTGAACAATACTGTGCCACTCTCACTATTAAATACCCCATCTCATCACCTACCTTGGCTCCCTCCAGCCTTACACTCAGTGGGAGCAAGAGGTTGTCAACCTTGTCCTGGTAAAGCATTGGTCTTTGTCCCTTAGCTTTGTTGTCCACCTCCCACTTTTCCCCACTGAGATGGGGAGGTGGCTGAATTTATGCACAGTTGACTTATACTTGCCTTACTAGTCATGTGTTTTTTTATGTCTCGTGTGTCCCCCTGTCTTGTTAGATGTTTTCCCACTCCTTGTGACATTCTTCTATTTGTATCTACCCTTCTTCTATGTGTCGTACATGATTTTTTTTTCGTTCTTCATTTTTCCTTTTATTTGGGCATAATGCAAGGCATTAAGACCGCAATGTCTCCTTCATGTTGACCCAAATGAACCTATTTACCTTTTTTTTCCTTTTTGTCTTTCATTTGAGGATGATGCAAGGCATTGAGACTGTAATATCTCCTTCATGTTGAATCAAAAGTGCAACTCTTTTTCATTTATCTTTTTGTTTTTCTTTTTATTATCCTTTAGGGATGATGCAAAGCATCCAGACATCCTATGTCTCTTCCATGTTGACCCAAATTGACTCTCCTTTTTCATTTTATTTCGCTCTCTCTATGTCTTCTTCCAGTTCTATGTGTTTGTGGGAATGATGATATTTTCGCACTTTCTAAACAAAAATTGCAGCAACGAACATATTGACCCCAAATCCATAGATCCCTTATGTGTTTTGGGGGCCAACCCCCTTTTCCTTTGCTTTCTTCATTTTTCACATGATGTAGCATTTCTTGATCACCTATCACTTGATGTTGGGCTTTTTCACGTAAGGCTCTCATGTCCCTTTTGCATTTTTCCTTTCTCTACTTTAAATAAATTTCTCACAAAACAGTGTGTAGCAGTTCGTTTAAAGTGGGGGCATAGATTAGCACTATTTTTTTTGTTTCTTCTTGCATTTTCATTTTCTTTTCTTGTCTCTGCTTCCTAGTATAGCTTGGTCACTTCACATGATGTGTTTCTCACTTTGTGGATGACATTTGGTGAAATTTCCTTCATAAGTGTGACTTATCTTAGCATATTAAATTTCTCTTAGTAACCTGATGTGATACACGACCTCCCCTACATTGTAAATATTGTATCCTTTGATAGGTCCTCTTTTGATACATTAAATGCAATGTTCCCTTAGTCAAAGACCTCATTTGAACTATACAAGACTCCTTGGAACAGTTTTTTTTTATTTTACATTTTTGCATTTTGCATTTTGCCCTATTACATTTGTGCATACATGGCCACCTTGCATAGCACAACTTGCATGCCTGTGGTGCCAGTTTGCACTTGTTCAAGGGTTCTAAGAATCAAAGGCTTTGCTTGTCTCATGAACAACACCCTTGTCTTTTGTGGCATCTTATCAAAGTTATCATGAGGTATAACTTTGGTATAGTTGAGCAGGAATCCCAATTAGTGGCATGACTTTCCCCATCACCACCCTTTTGTGTGTGAGTGCATACCAACCATGTGTATGTATCTCACCACGCCTTTTGGCATACTCACCCAGTGGACAACCGAAAATCTCTCCACCCTTTCACATCACTCCTTGTGTGATCTTTTGTACTTGCGATTAGTTTTCCATGGGATCTTGATCCTCAGGGCTTGATCATCCCTCTTGATTGATGTCATCTCACCTTACTAGCATCATTAAATTAGATCCCATTCGACACACATTATTCAACTACTTTATTGTGAGTTTGAAGTAAGTTCATACTCTCACTAAAGTGGAGGCTAAATTTGTTGCCAAAAGTGTAGTCTTTCGCACTTTTTCACTCATTTTGGCCTTTGCTCTTGGAATTTGGCCTTTTTTTACCTTGATTTAGTTTTGTAATCTTGTAATTCAACAATAACCTAATGGTATTTTACTAAGGTTTTGTGAAGTGTTGTAGTACATTTCTTCACTTTTCTAAGACCCTCTCAACATAATTCACCTAAACAACACCCTTTTATCCCTTCCCAAGCCATGTGTCAAGGTGTTGTAAAGTTTTGTAAGGCATTTTCACCCTTTCCTAGGCTTATCATCCACTAATTAACCCTTTCTTATGCTAATTTGTCCCCTTAATGTATTTTTAGTCTCGACGTAACTTTGTTTCAGGAGGCAAAGCTGATTAACTCCATTAAACATTATCTAATTCTTGACCACCACTTGAAATTTACCAAGTGGACTACATTGCCACTTTGGGTGACCTACTCCCTTTAGGCATAAATTTAAAATTTAAAACAAAATCTAACAAGAATCTTGCCTCCTAAACCCTAGTCTTGGCCTATCATATTGCATTTCAGGAAAAATAGGGGTTTACATGTACAAATATGGGTTTTCACCCTAATTTTTTCCTCTCTTAGACTCTCTCAAGCTCATTTTTACATCTCTTTACAAGCACTCTTGCACTCCTATCTTCCAAAGAAAGCAATCAAACATAAGGGTTTTACAAGCTACTTCCATTGGAGCTATACTTTCATGTTGCAGACCATCAACAACAAAGGTTTGATAAGTGTTTCCATTAAGTTCATCATTCAGTCTTTCCCTTCCTTTATTTTCTCATTTGGGTTTGGCTACCATTAAAGGGGTTTGACTTAGGCAAACCCCTATTCCCTAACCCCAACAATCTCTTGGTATTTGTATGTGTTTGCAGGTTTTGTACTCAGATTTGGTGGAGCACAAAGTCTTAGAGAAAGTACAAGAATTCCACTCAAGTCCCATCAAGGAATGAAACCCTAAGTGAGACAAAAAGACAAGCTACATGTCATCTTCGAGAGTTCTAGACACAAGTTATTGCAAAAAGGGAAACAACAACCAAGACCCACAAAATCAGGACCTGAATCCTCATAAAGTAACAAGAGGACTAGGTCACCACTACTAGTGACCTTGTCCCTATGCTAATCCTGGAAAAAGGTTTTTGCATTTCTAGGTATGCTTTTTCCTAAAACCTGTTTCGACAGATTTTCCCAACGGGAGGACTAGGTTGCCCAACTTGGTGGAAGTGTCCTTTTCTGATTTCAGGCATTTTCTAGAATATTACGGGACCATTCATCTGCAATACCTCATTTCCATGTGCACAAGCTCTCAACTCTCCCATTCCTTTTTTTTTTACATACATTTAGGGCATATAGTTTTGTTAGTTTGCATTAGTTTAGTTTACTTTATTTGTATTGCATACATTAGATTAGAATCATTTTATTTCAGTTTCAGCCACACAACACACATGTATCACAACCTTCATCAATCAGCCCTCCCTTTGAATGCAACTGCCAAAAATCCCATAACCACCAAGTGGTAAGAGCCCCATTTTGTCACACCAAGTCCTCCTAAGTTGAAAAACCCTAAGGGCCTAGTATAGGGAATCCTCTTGCCCTAGGTCCAATGTTACATTTTTGGTGGTTCAGTGGAGATAAAGAATAAGGACACTCTAAAGTGATAGACCTAGTTAGCCACTTAGAGTAGGTTGTGAAAGGATTGAGGGGGCACATAATATCTTTGGTTAAACAATGGTTGCTCTCCTAATTGCTACAAAATGACATAATGCTCCAAGAAGAATAATTGAAAGTAATGTTCATAAACAAAGAATACAAGTAGACATATTTTGGGGCATCAGAACATATGTAAAGAATCAAAAAAATAGAAGAAATCAATTGTCTACTTGCATAGTTATTTAATTTAAAGAAAATTTTATTATGGAAGGACTCAAAGATATATCCCATCAAGATATCATTGAGCTCTAGTTAAGCCCTTTTAGGCCTTCAAAAGAAATGAGTGTCCAACTAATATAGAATGGGAATGTTTACAATCAACCTTGGAGAAAATCTAAGTATTCTATTGTTTAGTACTATTTCAGAAAATATATTTTATTTGTTTTGAGCAGCCCCATGCAAGCTTCTATTCTTCCTCACACATTTTAGAATCCCTTATGAGTTACTCAATTTATAGTGATTTTATCTTTGTCTACCCCTTTAGGAAAATTTTTGAGATAATTTTTTTGAATTTATTCTCAGTCTTCTTCAATGTATTTGATCACCAAGTGAGAAGATCATAATTTTCCTTTCAATTTACTTGGTTCTATGTAATTTGTAAGATTATCAAATACTTCACAGGTTTTCGTTTCAATGATATTGCCAACAAGTATGTTCACACCATTGATCATTTGAAGATGTAATAGGAAGTGCAATATTTTTAAGTTGACAATTTTGACACTCTTCTCTAATGCAATACTGGTCAATCAATGGACACATGAACTTAAGGGCCCCATTTTGTCAAGTCTAAATGACCACAAAACTTCCAATCTTTCTCTCACTGAACTAATGACATAAACAAAATTTTGATTCTTATATCTTACAAGTTAAAAGTACTGCATAATTGGATATAATATAATGAGCTAGCAAGGACATGTGTCCCAAGTCCTCTATCTTTTGAGAGAAAAGTAAGAGAAAAGATTCAATACCAAGTGATACATTTGTTTGTAATGCTTTTCCAAAACATGTCGATGCAATAGGTAATTACCATTGTGGTATTAGCTAATTGATGACATGACGGATAATGAGTTGGGATCATTTTATTTTTGATCAAATAAAATAATGCTTTAATTTTTTATTCATGACACTAGTGATCATTTTGTAAGATAACAATATACATGTCTTCTAAAAGGTTGTCAATCTAACAACCCTAAGGATTTACCCTATTGCTCAATTTATTATACTTGAGCACTTGTATGGCTACTAATAAAAAGGAACATTTAAATCATATAAAGATACACAAAAGAAAAAGTTGGCACCATGATGCTCTTCATAGAAATGGAAAAATTAACACATGTTTGTCATTATACCATTGGCTAGAAATAGATTTTGTACAATAAAGAAAATTCTTTAAATTTGCTGGATATGATTCACGAAGATAACTATCGAATGGAACAACATTACTTGAGTGTTGAAGAATGAAAGTGTATGTTGATTTCTTCCTTCTAAACTACTTTTTCGTACCATTTTATTCAATTGTGCTGATTTTTAGCATTCATTTAGTTCAATAATAATAAAACTAACAATCTTTTGGTTAGTTATGAGTATAAATATATCTGTTATACTTTATATCTAAATCTTTTGGTGAAGGTGGAACATAAAATTTTAGAGAAAGAATTACACTCTTTGAGACTTCAAGGAAGATTGTATTTGTAATAATTTATATATTTATACATCTCTCTACCTTGATGTGCCTATCTATAATTTTTTTTTCAATTAATTTTAAAAAAAATTATACCTTAATTCATATGCATGAACATTTGTAAGCTCGAACAAAATGAAGGATAGAGCAAAGAGAAAACATAAAACATAAACAAATTGCTATAGCAGAAAAACATAATTTTATTCATTAACTTGATTGATTGTCAAAAAGCTACAACTACTCTTTAAATAGATGCAAATAAACTATCAACAATGACAGTAAAAGAAACTTCTAAACACCACTACAAACCAACTGAGAAATACTGAAAACATTAAATAAAGAGACTTAGCAAATTATAAAATAACTGAAAAACAACACATCACAAGGTTTGGCAGATTCCAAACTAAACAATAGAAACTGTAGGAGAAATTAAAAAGTTTCTTCCAACACTCCCCCTTAATTTCGACCATCAACAACTCCCAAATTTTTCCTTAGATATTCAAAATTGTCCTTTGGTAATGCCTTAGTAAAAATTTCTACCAGCTGATCTTTGGATTTGCAAAATTCAACACAGATTTCTCCGTTGTTGACCAATTCTCTGATGAAGTGATACCTTGTATCAATATGCTTGCTTCTTTTGTGAAACACATGATACTTCGACAATGCAATGGCTGACTTGTTATGATGAATAATTGGTGTTGGTTCATCTTGATTATGCAACAAATATGACAAAATTAGATGCATCCAAATAGCTTGACATGATGCAGCAGTTGCGGCTACATATTTTGCTTCAGCTGAAGAAAGTGTCACTATAGGTTGCTTCTTTGATGCCCATGAGATAGATCTTGTTCCCATATGAAATATATAAGCTGACGTAATTTTCCTGTCATCTATGCTACCTAGAAAATCACTATCAGTATAACCAACCAAATCAAAATTATTAGTTTTGGAATATAGAATTCCATATCCTACTATTCCTGCAACATATTTGAGTATTCTCTTCCCAACTTCCCAGTGAGAATTTCAAGGTGAATCCATGAACCTTGAAATCAAAATTACACCATACATGATGTTAGGCCTTGTAGCTGTAAGATATATTAAACTACCAATAGGTTTTTTTTATCTGGTTGGATCAACATTTGACCCCTTATCCTCTTTGCTCAACTTTGTTCCTGTGATAACTCGAGTTGATGTAGGATTATAATTCAATATTTTAAATCTTCTTAATACATCCTTGGCATATTTGGATTGACAAATAAAAATTCCCTTATCTGTTTGAACAACTTCGATACCCAAAAAGTGTTTCATCAAGCCCAAAATATGTCATTTCAAACTCTTTCATCATATCTGACTTAAACATGTCCACGGACAAATTTCCACTAAAAATAAAATCATCAACATAGAGACATACAATAAAAATTTGACCTTCATCATTAGTCTTTATATAAAATGTAGGCTCACTATTGCTTCTTCTGAATCCATTACTTATCAAATATGAATCAATTCTACTATACCAAGCCCTTGGTGCCTATTTCAATCCATAAAGTGCCTTTTTTAATTTATAAACTTTATTTTCATGACCATGAACTTAATAACCAGAAGGTTGTAAAACATAAACCTCTTCATCAAGAAAACCATTTAAGAAACTTGATTTCACATCCATTTGAAAAAAAATCCAATTATTATGTGCAGCTACTGCTAAAACAGTTCTAATTGTGTCCATCCTTGCAACTGGAGAAAAAGTTTCATTATATTCAATCCCATACTATTGTGAAAACCCTTTTGCAACTAATCTTGCTTTATGTTTTACAATTTGACCTTCAGCATCAAATTTAGTTTTATAACCCATTTAACTCCTATGCAATCTTTACCTTTAGGTAAATCTCCTAACTCCCATGTTTTGTTTCTTTCAATAGAGTCAATTTCTTCATCCATTGCCTTAATCCAATTATCATCTTTTACTGCTTCTTCAAAATAACCAGGATCACTAGCAAATAAAGAAAAATATGAGTTCACATTTTCATCTCCATGATCATATATTTATTTTAAGCTTTTTTTTTTCTTTCCTTTATACCTTCTTATTAATGAAGCAAGTGTTGGATTTGATTCATCACTTAAATTTGAATTTGGATTAGAGATATTTGAATGGGATGATGATATACCTTGCACAATATTTCTTGGTGGAGTACTTGGTGGTGTTTGACCACCTTTTCCTTTTGGTTCCTCTTCACTATCATGTATAGGTGCTCCACCTATGACTATTTTATCAATATTTGAATCCCATGCTTCTTCTTCCTTAAATTCAACATCTCTACTAATAATCAATTTCTTTGTAATTGGATTATATAATCGGTAAGCTCTTGATTTCTCATCATAACCAATAAAAATGCATTTTTCACTCCAATCATCCAATTTCCTTCTCAATTCAGATGTCACTACAGAATAAGCAACGCATCCAAAAATTCTAAAATGAGAGACAATATGCTTCTTACCATTCCATGCTTCTTGGGGGATTTTATCCCTCACACTCTTTGTAGGACTCCTGTTCAGAATGTACATTGCACATGCCACTGCTTCTGCCCACAAAATCATTGGATAAAATTTTGGCCTTCATCATGCTCCTGGCCATATCCATTATAGTTTTGTCCTTCCTTTCGACTACTCCATTCTGTTATGGTGTATATCTTGTTGTAAACTATTTCTTAATTCCATGATATATGCAAAAATCCAAAAATTCATTAGAATTGAACTCACCACCCCTATCAGATCTGAGTACCTTAATGTAAAATCCACTTTGTTTTTCTATCAAAGCTTTAAACTCCTTGAATTTATCAAATGCTTCAGACTTCTCCTTGAGAAAGTATATCCATGTCTTCCTATTGAAATCATCAATAAATGTTAGGAAATATACATTGCCACCTAAAGATGGAGTCTGCATTGGCCCACATATATCGGTGTGAACTAATTCTAATGGTGTCTTTGCTTTGTATGAACTTTGAACTGGAAAACTCTCTCTATGTTGTTCTACTAAGATACAACTTTCACATGTACTAGCTCGATGATCTATAACTGGCAAACCTCTCACCATATTATTCTTTTGCAATAAACTCAAACCTCCAAAATGAAGGTGACCATACCTTAAATGCCAAAGCCATGTCTAATCTAAGTACACTATTTTGAAATTAATTTCCTCCTTTCCTTGAATACAATTAATTTGGAGGGGGAAGATTATGTTTTGTGTCATTTTGACCTTGGCAATTAATTTATCATTAGGATTTCTATCCAAAATTATGCATTCATCATTTTTAAAGTGAACTCTATACCCTTTTGTCTTTAATTGATGAACACTCAACAAATTATGCTTTAAACCAGGTACAAAGAAAATATCATCAATATATCTTTTTTCACCATTCTTAGTCATGATATTAATTGTCCCTTTCCCATTTATTGAAACTCTACTATCATTTCCCAATTTTACTTTTGATTTAATAGTATCATCCAAACTAGCAAATCATTCTCTGTTTCCCGTCATATGGTTGCTACAACCACTGTCTAAAAACCATACATCATTAGAGCTTTCTTGAGCCACATTACAAGTTATGAGTGAACTTCCAGAATTATTACTAGATACATCTGAATAATTTTCCTTTTTTTTATCCACTTCAGCTTGTTTGATTCTACATTCATTTGCAAAATGCCCAAATTTCTTACAATAATGACACTGTATGTGGGACTTATCATACCTTGATGATTGAAACTGATTTCTTCCACGTCCTTTATTTCTGAAATTTTGATAGGACGAATTACTTCTTCCTCCTTGATTTGAACTTGTGTTTTCACTTCTTCCTCTTCCTCTTCCAAATGATACCTATGTTTTGAAAGCACTATCCAAAGAAGAATTTTTATTTCGATTCATTCTGGTTTGATGAGAAAGCAAGGATCCCATCAATTCATCTATTGACAATTGAGACAAGTCTTTTAATTCTTCAATTCCAACAACTACTGCACCAAATTTATTAGGAAGACTTCTAAGAACCTTTTCTATCGCCTTTTGATCAGATATATTTTCACCGTGTATCTTCATTTGATTTACAATATTCATTACATTACTGAAAAATTGATCTACAAATTCTGATGAATGCATTTGAAGATTTTCAAAATTCCTTCTTAAAATTTGTAATTTTTCAACTTTTGCTTTAGTTATCCCTTGGTATGAATTTTCTAAGATTTCCCAAGCTTGCTTAGAACTAGTTGCAACAGAAATTCTAGAAAACAAAGGTTCATCCATTACTTGTTGAATAAGAAACAAAGCCTTATAATCTTTCTTTTTCTTTTCCTTAAGATCGTATTTTTGTGTTTGTGACAAAGTAGACAAATCCTAAGGTTCTACAAACCCATTTTGAACAAACTCCCACAAATCTTGTGAACAAAACAATGTCCTCATTTTTATTGCCCATGTATCATAATTTTTATGTATAAATATTGGAATTTGGGATTGAGTTAAATTACCACTGGATGCCATGATGTTATCTCCCCTTCTTGATCTACACTTATCTTATTTTTCAGCAAAAAACCTTTTAATTCATTTCTTTATATCAAATCCATAAAAGAGTTTCAAGAAAATACAAAAAGACAAATAAATAACTCCAATACTTAGGAGCTTCAACACACTCAACAACTACAACAATGATCACACATTTGTCTTATCTACGTTAGCATGTTTCAACCTTTTGAAATCATCATCCCTGATCATCTAGCTCTGATACCACTTTGAAGGATAGAGCAAAGACAAAACATAAAACAAAAAAAAGTTGCTATAGCATAAAAACATAATTTTATTCATTAACTTGATTGAATGTCAAAAGGCTATAGTTGCTCTTTAAATAGATGCAAATAAATTGTCAACAAGGATAGTAAAAGAAACTTCTAAACACCACTACAAACCAACTAAGAAAGACTGAAAATGTTACATAAATAAACTTATCAAATTCTAAAATAACTAAAAACAACACATCGAAGGTTTGGTAGATTCCAAACTAAACAATAGAAATTGTGGGAGAAATTAGAAAGTTTCTTCCAACACAAAATGATAATCATGCTACTTGTAGATTATTTTATAGATCAAGTCTCACATCTATAAACTTTCTCATGATGTATGTCCATAGCTTGTTCGAAAGCTCCCATCTTAGCCTAGGAAGAGAGGATGTTGGAAAAGGTTGCAGACACTGGCTTCACACATGCCAATTTCATTTGCTTGAAAGTTTCTAAAGACTTTTCAACAAATCTATTTTTTGAATACCCTGCAATCATGGCATTCCATGAAACCAAATTTCTTTGAGGTATTTGGTCAAACAGCTCGTGTGCTTTGTATATGCTTCCACATTTTGTTTTCTTGTCTACCAAATCATTTCCAACTACATATAACAAAAAACCCCTATCCTTTATTCTTTTATGGATGTTGAAACCCTATTCCAAATCTCCCATTTTGGGACAAGCTGGAAATACGTGAAGAGATCTGCATGAAGCCAAAGCAAATATAGCAAACAATCAGGGGTTTTAGCAGATGATGATTATTTTCAAAACCTTCATCACTTTCAATAAAAGGGTCAACAAGATAAATTGGCTCTTCCTTTGCAAGTTAATTTCATTGCATATAAAAATCTAGTTTAAAAAACAAAGTAGAAAACTGGTAATGTGTTCCTTCGCATTGACAAAGAAAATTAACACACATAAAATATATTGTTTTTAAACAAAGTAAGCATAGACAAAATGATTAGACACACCTTTAACTCAAGATTGTGTGGGATTACAGTAGGATTTTGAATGCTAAAATAGTGTGTGGGATTTTTGAGACAAGAAACGAGAGTAGGTTAAACCCTACGGTGGAAATGGCAAATGAGAACAGCTATGAGAACAGGAACGGAAAGTGTGAAAATGGATGGAATGCTACCGTAACATAAAATATCCAGTTTGAGGGAGTTGTGGGCTCGGCCATCTAAGCAGTCAATCGTTTATAGTGTGTCAGTTAAGTCCAGCAAATTATTTTCATTATCATGGGATTTCACAAACAATCAATGTCATTTAAACATAATTTATTTTTTTGATAGAGGTCATTCACAAATTCTTTTTTGCTACTTGACACGGGAGCACGAGCCTTCTTGGGTTGAACCTCTTCGGCTAAGAGCCAAAGACTGATGGGTATCATTTCACCAAATTCGCCTGGGGCATGATCCCAACCTCATACCTTTTTCCGTGTCAGAGCCTTTGCACTCTGCAAGACTTGATCCTTGGTGGGCTCATTTAGAACCTTTCAACTTCACATAATTTTGATTATGTATTTTCTGGGTCTCTTTCATTATCATGAGACTTCACAAACAACCAATGTCGTTTAAGTATAATTTTGATTATGTGTATTTTGTCACCAATCTTTTATACCATTCAAAATTATTATCATGGGACTTCACAAACAACCAAAACCCTTTCATTATCATGGGACTTTACAAACAATCAATGCCATTTAAGCATAATTTTGATTATATGTATTTTGGTTCCCTTTGGTGTTCCACGGGGATGCAACCCCTTGGAAAAACCACTCGTTTCTGAGATGGGGAGACACCTAGGAAACGTCCCTCCATCGTCCCCCCATTTCCCCACCGTCCCCTAAAATCTCCTCCTGGGAGACTTCTAGGAAACTTCTGGGAAACTTATGGGAAACTTCTGGGAGACTTTTGGGAAACTTCTGGGAAACTTTTAGACGTCCCCTCCACCCAAAGAAACTCCAGGGAAACTTCTAGGAGACTCCAAGGAAACTTCTAGGAGACTTCCAAAGGCATTAGGCCATTAGCCTGGAGCCATTTACTATTAGTATTTACCATTTCGTACTCTGTTTTTGAAGTTTGAAGTTTCAACATTGATGATATAGTGATACTTGATTGTAATTATGATTCATGAATCATGATTATGAAACTCAAATTATGAAACATCTAGTTCTTGTTGCATTTTCCAATGTCTATATTTTCATTTTGATTTTCAATGTTCAGTGGTTCACTAGTTAAATGAAATGATATATCATTGCAATGTGTTATTGTGTTTAAACTTTTAAGTTTTTAAGTTTTGTTTCAATGTGTTAACTTTACTTATTCATTAGGCTTCTATAGTTATATAATTATATTTTATAACTAATTTTTCAGGTACTATATGTATTTCAGCGCCAACGCCCCTCCCCCGCCACTCCCCCGCTGCCTTCCTTGAAACTCCGTGGAACTATGGTTCCCTTTCACTATCATGGGGCTTCACAAACAACCAATGTCATTTAAGCATAATTTTGATTAGGTGTATTATGTCACCAATCTTTTATACCATTAAAAGTCATTATCATGAGACTTCACAAACAACGAATGCCATTTAATCATAATTTGGATTATGTATATTTTGTCACCAATCTTTTATACCATTAAAAATCATTATCATGGGACTTCACAAACAACCAATATTGTTTAAGCATAATTTTAATTATGTGTATTTTATCACCAATCTTTTATACCATCAAAAATCATTATCATCGAACTTGCAAACAACCAGTGCCATTTAAACATAATCAATTAAAAATCAGAAGTTTTTGATCAAAATAACACATCACAAATCAAAATATTAATTATAACCAAATTTTAAAATATCTTGGTCAACATCTTCGATTATTACATACGCATATCATCAAAATCCAAAGGGGTGGCGTGCAAGAGAAGGGTAACCTTTTGTCGCCAAAGAAATCATGTAGACATTCTTTCTATGGTCCACCCTCTTCTAATATCAAGAAAGCTTCTATATTAGTATCACCCTATGCTCCACTTCATGTGGTATCTCCCACTATTTAGGTCGAGTTATCCTTTTGGACGTATGCATACTACCAAATCTTGCACTAGAAGATGGAATCTTTTACATTTTAGATTGTCTTTTCCCTTCGTAATTTTTCATAGAATTGTATTTTCTCGGAGATTATTATGATTACATATTATCATGACGTTCCACTACGAGATTCCATTATATGTTAATCAATTTATTGTCTGTTTTCTTTCTTCAATGTATACATATAATCAACTTTTATCTGATATCAAAATGTAAACAAGATACACGGTATATAAAGGAATCTAAAAATAAACATTAATTTGGAACATTTCTAGATTCTATAGCACACATATTTCATTGTCTCTATATATTGACATCAATTCATTAATCACAAACTTAAATAAACTCTGCTCATTTATTATTTAAATTACAATATACATTTTTTCTTAATATTACTTAATTATATTCACTAAACAGCATCGAATCAATTTAATATAAATTAATGGGTAACCAACAATTACATTTGACCTAAATTAGTCCTTAAAGAAACATTATTTTTTCTTTTCAATAATATAATTCATAACATACCCATCAACTTTTGAACTACTGCCAATTGTCTCCAACCGAGGGCTCTTACCCTTTCCAAGCACAATTAACGGATTGAATACTCATAAAATGAATTAGTATATCTATCGGGGCGATTTAATTAAATTCGTTTGACCCTTTATAGCTGACTCCTCTATTCATGAGGGAACTGTCACCTTTACTTAGGCATACATTACACCTTTTCTTTCGCAGTTGCAGTACAAGTGAACTTACCTTGCTGGGAGAGAATGAATACCTTCTACTTTGGTCTTTGAAGAATAGCTAAGATTGAAAAGGAAAAACTAAAATTAAGCTCTCAATCTAGCTAAATATGGCTCATGCTGACGCAGAATTGGTATTAGACGGTTCTGTTGATTTGGAGGGAAGACCTGCTGTACGAAGAAAGACAGGAAGGTGGAGAGCTTGCTATGTAATCATTGGTAAAAATTACACATCTTCTCTATCTAAAACCTTCGCCTGGTTCATTGTGACGTTAGTAATTCATGACTTTATTTGCAGCCTAGAAAATATGTGAATGAATGGCCTATGGAATTTTGGGTAAGTTTAGTGTTCTCAATTTATATGTTGTTAGTTGTGAAGTTAGTAATTCTGATTTTATTTACAGGATATGAAGTTTGTGAAAAAATGGCTTTTGCGGGTATTTGGGCAAATTTATGAAGGAGTAGAGGCAGAGACTAAAATTTTACACATAAAATAACTATATTATGTTCATAAATTTTCACACAGAACAATAATTAATTTTACTTTGCTTCTTAGCAAATTTTTCATTATTTTCTTTAAATTTACAACCACATCAAAGATATATATCAAAAGTCATGGCAAGACAGATTAATTACAATATTAAAGGCAAATAAATTATGCCATCAAAAATTTGTCCGAACAATATTAAAACCTGTCCAATCGATATAAATAACCATCCTTTTGATTTAAATCAAGCCAACTCGAACACCACAAAGTACTACCGCCAGAAGAGATCCATACCGCTTTGCCTTTGAGGAGAGAGAAAGGCCTCGCGGTGCTGCGGGGGTAGCGCTCAACCATGGGAGGTCAAGAGGGAGACCGTAGGGTGGCAGTGAGGCCGCTGAACCGAAGAGCTGAAAGGAAAGGCTGCGGGGCTGCGATTTGGCTGCGCTACCACAGTCGGCCAAACAGATAGTCGCGGTGCAGCGGTGAGCAGAGAGAGGGAATCGTGAAACCGTGGAGAAGGAAAGAAAGGGTCATGGTGTGGCGGTAAACCGTACCCCTACAAAGAGCTAGATGAAGGGTCGCGGTGTCGCAGTGAGCACCATAGAACCACGAGTAGTGAAAGGCAAGGTGGCGGTATGGCGATGGAAATCGAGGTACCGAGAGCTGAAGTTGATGACGGCGCAGTTGCACAGTAAGAGCCAAGATGACGCATGGGAGTTGGGTGAATTTCCAACACTCCCCCTTGAACACAACTTCCGTCTATTTGAACACCTAGTCGCTCCCTTTGAAAAGTAAATGATTCTTTTCCGAGTGCCTTTGTGAAAATGTCCGCCTGCTATTCGTTTGACCTGCAAAATTCCAAATTAATCTCTCCATTGTTGCTCAGCTCTCGAATGAAGTGATAACGGGTGTCTATGCGTTTGCTCCTCTTATGAAAAACAGGATTTTTTGAGAGTGCAATAGCTGAATTATTGTCACAGTAAATTTTTGTTTCTTCTAACTGCTTATTCTAGAGTTCTTTTAATATTTTTCTCATCCACACTGGTTGCCATGACGCACTCGTAGCTGCAACATATTTAGCTTCAATTGGTGATAAAGTGACTATTGGCTTCTTTTTTGAAGCCCATGACACAACTCCAGTCCCAAAGTGAAAACCGTATCTAGACGTGTTTTTCCTGTCATCTATGCTCCCAGCACAATCACTATCTATATAACCAGTCAATTTAAATTCATCTGAGTTTGAATACTGAATCCCATAGTTCCTTGTTCCACTGATGTATCTTAAAATTCTTTTTCCAGCCTTCTAGTGTGTATCCTTTGGTGTTTCCATAAATCTGAAAATTAAGCTAACATAATACATTATTTTTGGCCTTGTGGCTATCAAATACATTAAACTCCCAACAAGTTGTTTATACAAGGTTGAATTAATTTCTGAACCTGTATCTTCCTTGCTTAACTTTATACCAGTCACCATAGGAGTGGGTGCAGATTTACAGTTCAACATATGAAATCTTTTCAAAACATATTTTGAATATTTCGCCTGGGAAATAAAAATGCCTTTTTCATCTTGACTCACCTCAATTCCTAAAAAATTAGTTCATGAGACCCAAGTCTGTCATTTCAAACTCATTCATCATGGCTCCCTTAAACAAATCAACTAATAGATCTCCACTAGAGATTAAATCATCTACATACAGACATTTAATCAAAAATTTACCATCTTCATTCATTTTGGTGTATAGTGTTGGTTCACTGCTACATCTGATAAATCCATTCTGAGTAAAATAACTTTCTATTCTACTATACCAAGCTCTTGGGACTTGTTTCAGACCATACAATGCTTTCTTTAACTTGTAAACTTTGTCTTCTTGTCCCAATAATTCATATCGAGGTTGTTGTTCAACATATACTTCCTCTTCAAGATAGCCATTAAGAGATGTTGACTTAACATCCATTTGGTGAACTAACCATTTCTTTTGTGCTGCTATGACCAATATCATTCTAACTATATCAATTCAAGCTATAGGTGCAAAATTTTATGTATAATCAATTTTCAGGTTGTTGTGCATAACCTTTTACAACTAGTCTTTCTTTGTGCTTCTTCACTTCACCATTTGCATTGAGTTTTGTCTTGTAAATCCATTTGAATCCAATTACATCTTTGTCTTTTGGAAGACTTTGTAACTCCTATGTCTGATTGTTTTCAATTGAATCAATCTCTTCATCCATTGTTGTTATCCATTTATCTTCCTTAATTACATCTTCATAGTGGATTCGATCTTAAACTTGAGAATAAAAGAAAAAAAGTGTAAACTGTTGTGAATTATTCTCACCTTCATTCTGATTGTAGATATCACTGATGTTTCTAATTTTTTGTCTTCTCATACTTGTCAGTGTTGGATTCTAAAGATCACTAGAATCTGTAGAATGTGGACATGAAGGTCCTATGCCAGAAGTTCTTCCTATAGATGGCGTTTGCAGTCCTCTTGTTGCTACTCTCACATTGCTCGATGGTGTCACTTGTTCACCACTTGCTTGAGTTTAAGTTGGAATTGAAGGGTTCACAACAGTGGGAATTTTTTCTGGAACAAAAATATCATTTTCTTCTTGTGAGATACTGACTAAGACATTAACAATATTTTCTCTACTTCCATCTGATGCTTCATCTTCAACAAACTGAACATCTCTACTTATTATAACCTTTTTAGTTTTTGGATTATAAAGCTTATACACTTTAAATTCATCACTATAACCAACAAAAATGTGTCTCTCATTTATTATCAAGCTTTCTTCTCAATTCATCGGGTACATGTGCATATGAAACACATCCAAAAACTCTCATATGAGATACATTGTGTTTTTTGCCAGTCCATGCTTCTTCAGGAATGATATTCATGATGCTTTTGGTTGGGCATCTATTTGTTATGTATGTTGCACATGATACAACTTCAGCCCAAAATTCATTTGTCAAATGCTTGGCTTTCATCATACTCCTAGTTGTTTCCATTATCATTCTATTATTTCTTTCAGCTACCGCATTTTGTTGAGGTGTATATCTCGCAGTGAACTGCTTGTGAATACCATGATCTCTGTAGAAATTTAAAAACTCTCTTGAAATATATTCTCCTCCTCTATTTGTTCTCAGCACTTCAATAAAATGACCACTCTATTTTTTAGCAAGAGATTTGAACTGACAGAAGAAATCAAACACATCACTCTTAAATGCTTTGAGAAATAAACCCATGTATTCCTTGAATAATCATATATAAAAGTCAGAAAATAAACACTACCACCGATTGAAGGTGTTTGCATTGGACCACAAAGATCTGAATGAACAATTTCTAAAGGGGCTTTAGCTCTTGTTGTCTTCCTGGCTGGGAAAGACTCTCTATATTGTTTTCCTAGTATGCACCCTTCACAAACTCTCTCGGATTTTTCAATTAATGGTATTCCCTTAACCATACTCTTCCTATGAAGCAAATTCAGACCACCAAAATTCAAATGACCAAATCTTAAATGTCACAACCAATTTTCATCTTTTACTTTTTCTTGAAAGACAGTTTGAATACCAATTGTTATCTCTTGTGCTTGTGCATAATTTGTGCTCAAATCTGGTTGAATTCTCAAAAGAAACATTTTGTTGTTTGTCATTTTGATCTTAGCAATTAACTGACTACTTGGGTATTTGACCGAAATTGTGCACAATTCATTTTTTATGGTTACTCTATAACCATTTTGAACTAAATGTCCTACACTCATCAAATTGTGTTTCAGACCTGGCACAAAATACACATCTGAAATATACTTTTCCTCCCCTTGTTTGGTTAGAATATTAACATTTCCCTTTCCTTTAACTAACACTTTGTTGTCATTACCCAATGTAACATCAGACTTAATATTTTCATCTAAACTTGTGAACAATTCTAAATTTCCTGTCATGTGGTTACAAGAGCCTGAGTCTAAAAACCAAACATCTTTTTCACTAGCTTGTGCTACATTATAGGCCAACAACATTGTACTCTTATATGTTCTTTGTTCTTGATTCTCTTTTGTAAAATTTTCATTTTTCCTACCAAAATCATTTTTTTTTTTCTACACTCATTTATATAATGTCCAAAAAATTTATAGTAGTGACATTGGACTTAAGATTTTTCATACCTTTGACCTTGAGGATTATTTTGAGATGGATTTTGGTTGCTGCCTCTTCCACTTGAACTTGACGGGTTCTTTCTTCCACCTCTGTCGAAACTTCTTCCTATTCCTCTGAAATTTGTTCTACCTCTGCCTCTTCCTTGGTTAATTGAAGCTTGTGTCTTGAATGCATCCTCCAATGACATATTTTTTATTCTACTCAGCCTATGCTCATGAGAAATGAGTGAAGCATAAAGTTCATCAACTAAATACTAGGTGAGGTCCTTCGTCTCCTGTATAGTCACACCAATTGATTCAAATTTTGTGGGTAAACACCTCAAAATCGTCTCTAGCACTTTGACATCTTCTAGTGTCTCACCATGTCTTCTAATCTGATTCACTAGTCCCATTATCTGGGTGAAATATGAATCTACAGACTCATTATCCTTGATTCACTAGTCCCATTATCTGGGTGAAATATGAATCTACAGACTTATTATCATTCATAAATAGAGTCTCAAACTCTCTTCTTAGTATTTGTAACTTAGTTGTCTTAACTTTCTCCATTCCTTGATAAGCAATTTGTAAAATGTCCCATGCTTGTTTGGACTTGGTTGAAGCTGAAATTCTTGGAAAGATACTTTCATGTACTCCTTGTAGAATAAACAAAAGAGCCTTTGAGTCCTTCTTTTTGTTATTTTTCAGTAAGTCTTTCTCTGCTTGTGTCAAGGCATTGAATCTTGTTGCATTTGTCGGCTCTGGAAAACCATTTTCAACAAACTCCCATAAGTCTTGTGAATAGAATAAAACTCTCACTGTGATAGCTTAGAAATCATAATTTTTCCCATTTAGCTGAGGGATTTGGGGATTAGACAAGCTTGTGCTTGTAGCCATACTTGAACAGACACACTAAGACAATCTACTGATATGGAGAACTTGCTCTAATACCCCGTGAAGGAGTAGAAGCAGAGACTAAAATTTTACACAAAAAAAATTATATTATATTCATAAACTTTCACACAAAACAATAGCTAATTTTACTTTGCTTCTTCTGAGAAAAAATTTCATTCTCTTCTTTAAATTGACAAGGTCACATCAAAGATATATATCAAAATTCACAGCAGACAAATTAATTACAATATTAAAGGCAAATGAATTATGCCATCAAAAACTTGTCTGAACCATATTAAAACCTGTCCAATCGATATAAATAACCGTCCTTTTGATTTAAATGAAGCCACATCAGACACCACAAAGTACTGCCGCCATAAGAGATCCATACCACTTTACTGTTGAGGAGAGAGAAAGGCCTAGCGGTGCCGCAGGGATACTGCTCAACCGTGGGAGGTCAAGAGGGAGACTGCAGGGTGGCAGTGAGGCCGCTGAACCGAAGAGCTGGGAGGAAAGGCCATGGGGCCGCGGTTTGGCTGCACTACCACGGTCGGCTAAATGGATAGTCACAGTGTGGTGTTGAGCAGAGAGAGGGAACCGGGAGACCGCGGAGGAGGAAACAAGGGGCCGCGGTGTGGCAGTAAACTGTGCCACCGCAAAGAGCTAGATGAAGGGTCGTGGTGTTGCAGTGAGAACCATAGAACAACGAGCAGTGAAAGGCAAGGTGGTTGTATGGCGGTGGAAACCGAGGTACCACGAGCTGAAGTTGATGAAAGCGTGGTTGTGCGGTAAGAGCCAGGATGACGCGCAGGAGTTGGATGAAATTCCAAAAATTTAGTGGCGTATCTGACTACAAGCTTGGTGAAGGCACTGCCACTTCCACAAGAAATGCCACCAATTGGAGTGGCACTACATGGCTTACACCTTTACTTGGGGCATACATTACTGATACATATTTGGGTCGCTTTTGGACGTTTGTAATATTTTCATGCATATATATAATGGTATGGAGTACGGTATCTTAATTCTTTCACAACAAGGATAGGAAAGATAGTCGGGTTTCCTGAATGTGATTATGAAATTCATTTTGGTATAGGGAATGGGGATTATAATGTTAGTTGTTTCCATGAAGTCTCTGATACCTCCAAACGTCCTATCAAATGAAGGCTACGAAAAGGCTTCTTCTTTGCAACATGGATTTTTTTATTGTGCCTTATATGTTCTTGCTTTGGGCGCTGGAGGAACAAGATCAAATATCTCCACTATTGGAGTAGATCAGTTTGACGATTTGCATCCCAAGGAATAACAGCAACAAGATACTTTTTTCAATTCGTGGATTTTTATAGTGTTTTTTGCCAGTCTGCTTGGTCAGACAGTAATCGTGTATATTCAAGACTAGATCAGCTGGGAAGTGGGGTATGGAATAATGACCGCCCTAATCATAATATCATCCTCTGTGTTTTTGATAGGATCTCCAATCTATAGACATAAAGTTCAGAGGGGTAGCCCATTCCAACGAATGGGGAAAGTAATTGTTACAATGATTTGGAACTAGAAAGTACATGTTCCTGCAGATTCATTTTGCCTTCATGAAGTGAATTTAGATCAATATATGAATGAAGGTCGATACCAAATTGCTCGCACTAAACAACTCAGGTTAGAAACTAATCTTCTACAATTCTTGTTGATGGGTAGTAATTTTATTTATTTATTCTTATGAGCATAGAGACCTTTACTTGAGACTAGTGGGTTCAATAGTTGAGCATTCTAATTTAGTGTTTCTCATAATTTCATGTGACAATTTCAAATCATTTCCAAATTTTTATAGCAGGTTATTTTACAAGTCCCTTGTTTATAATAAAGGTTTGATGGCCACATCAGCTTACTTTTTGTTGAGGTGTTCAAAAGACCTCTCAAAAAATTTAGATTGCCAGTTGTACATTAAATCCCACCATTTCTCTTTTTTATGTCCTTCCATGTGACAATGAGAACATTGCATAAACTCCATTCTTTAAGCTGATTTGCATGAATCTGTAACACTTGTTACATCATTTCCATCTCTCCCACCATATCCCAGGCCATCATTCTTTGGCCTCGCAATTGGTTGAATGGGCTCTCTTATTGTTTTCCCATGTTTTCCCAAACTTTTTCCTTCATATCCCATTTTTTTCATAATTTTCAAACCAACCTTTGTTTTTAGCTTCACAAGCTACAAAATTTGTAGATTCAACCACATCTTTATCTTCAGCTTCACATTCTTTACATCACCCATATCAAATGGAAAAAACAAATTATTTGTATCACATGAGACATCACACATGAATGACTTTGACCTTAGACATTCATTGCATGCTTTTAATTGATCATTATGTTCTTTCAATTTTGATATTTTCTTCTTCTCTAAACTATTTTCTTCTTATCACCTCTTTAGGTTTTCTTCCAAATCTTCATTCTTGAAATCATCATGCAGCTTCAATCTTCCTTCTAGTTCTTAATTTTTCTTTTTCTTTTTCACTTTCTCTTTTTTTTTTCCAAGATTCTCGTTTTCACACAAATATTCACATCTTTCCTTTCCAAACTCTTTTATTATTTCTATGAATTCTGAGTTACACTTTTTGAACTTCACCAATTCATCTTTCAAACTATCCTTCTCACATGTTAAATTTGTAATTTCTTTTTTCAGATTTTTACAAGTTTTTCCCATTGAAACAAATAACTCACCTTACCTTTACTTTGATTCCAATTTCTTTGTTCGACAGTTTCTCGTGTACCTTCAATTCTTCTATAATTTCCTTCAATAGCTTAAATCTGGGAGATGATATTTATTTTGACAATAACTTCACTGAATACAACATTCTTTTCTACAATTTGATTTAACTTTCTTTGATTGTGCTTTGTTTCTCTTTTTCTAGTTTCAATCTTTAGATCTGTGGCATCTCTTTTCCTTTTAACAGCGACAATCTCCTTTGGTGAGTAGTCTATTAAAATAGCGATCTACCTTTAAACAACAACAACAACGATACTTAGTTTGGTAGTGGTTGGCTTGGTCAGTGTCTCTTTTTCTTGCAAGCGGCTGCGACTTTCCTTGGCTGGGGATTTGTCTTCAACAAACAGCGGCACCTTGGCATTACCTGTCTTTTGCATCTTAAACCCTCGATTCCTCCGTTGGTTGCGACCAACTTGACTTCAGAGCAGTGACTTGAGACTAGAACTTCAACTTTATACTTTCGGCGATCTGTAAAATAACGACTCCTTGCTACAACTTCTTTTCACAACGACTCTGTAATGAAAAAAATCTTTCTTCTGCGACCAGCAACAAACAATGATTTAGATCTATGACTCTTTCTGCATATAGACTCCTCCAATTCCTTGTGCACTGCGTTGTCCTTCAAAACCCCTTTGATCTGGTTTTGAGAACCTACGAACAACCTTCTGTAAACTGCAGCTTGAGTAGTGAGGATAGAAAGAGAAAAGACAAAATAAAACAAAAATAGATTCCTATAGCAAAAAGCAAACTTTATTGATTATTCATTAACTTGATTGATGCCAAAAAGCTACAACTTGTTTAAATAGATACAATATAACTGCCTACAATGACAATGAAAAGAAACTTCTATTCATGTTTACAAATCAAGATAGAAATGACTAAAATAGAGTAAAACATAGATTTAGCATATCCTATAAGAAACTGGAAACAACATGGGAGAAATTAGAAACTTCCTTCCAACACCCCCCTTAATTTGGACCATCAATTTATTTCAACTTTGCAACCAAGTCTCAAACTCACCCAAATTCTTTTCTTCATGATACTTTCAAATTATCTTCAATATTTGTGGATCTGTCTTGAACTCTTCACTAGCTACTATGGTAGTCCTTCAAACTTTGATCTTCAAAACTTCAAATAGGAAGTTATCTCACTATCTATAGCTTTCCACTTGTCATCATGTCTTGTCATGCCTCTCAAACCTTAAACCCTTTGTTGATCAATATCATCTTTCACATATGAATATTTATAATTAAACAAACTTTTCAACATACCTGTCAACATTTGCCAATTTGATCCAAAACTCCATCTATAGTTCAACTGCGTACATCCTGTCATAGATTCAGTCTTCCAATTTCTTTTGCCAACACTTCTTTTCTGAATGATTTATCAAACCACAAATAGCACACGGATGTAGATCCCAACATGTATCTTTTATATGACCTCCCCTATTACAATTGGAACATTGAATACAATGCATTTCTTGAAAAAATTTGTTTGATCCTGTGAAATTTCCTTTACCTGTAATATATCCAAGACCTTTATATTTTGACCTCATAACTGGTTCAATTGGTTCTTTTATTCCTTGTGCATTCTTTCCTAATCCTTGTCCTTTGTAACCCATTTTTTTCATAATTTTAAAACCAACATTTTCCTCATTATTATTAACATAATTTCTAGATTCAAACACTTCATCATCTTTACATTCTTCTTCTATACATTCCTCATTAAAAAAAATATTAGCCATATCACACAAGCTACTTGATTTATCAAATGAACAATACAAATCCGCTGTACCGCAAGCAAATCACTTACCAATGGCTTTGTTTTTAAACATTTATTTTCTTCTTTTAATTTTAATATTTCTTCTTTCAGTAAAAAATTTTCTTGTTCTAACAATTTCATCTTTTCTTCAAAATCTTCTTTCTTTTTCTTCATTTCATCAAACAACTTAATTTTTTTTTCTAATTCTTCATTCTTTCTTTTAACATCATGCAATTCAATATTAAGATCATAATTTTTTTATCAAAAGTTCAGATTTTTCCATTGAAACCTTATGTAATTTTTTTTAACAATTCAGATTTTTCTTTCTTAACCTTCATTAATTCTTCTTTCAAAACATATATTTCTTTTTTTACCCTTTTTCCAACTTTACCTATTAGAAAATGATTAAAATTCACCTGTGATTTCTTCTTTTCTTTGACAGCAACAAGTGCCTTCAACCTTTCTCTTGCAATCTGATAGAAAGAACAAAGACAAAATAAAACAAAAACAGATTACTACGACAGAAAACTAACTTTATTCATTAACTTGATTGATGTCAAAAGGCTACAACTTATTTAAATAGATACAATATAACTGTCTACAATGAGAATGAAAGGAAAATTCTATTTATGTCTACAAATCAAGATAGAAATGATTAAAACACAGCTAAACATAGATTTAACAGATCCTACAAGAAACTGGAAACAACACAGAAGAAATTAGAAACTTCCTTCCAACAAGGGACACTTTCTTTAGTGCGGATCTCATCCAATCTGATTTTTATTTTATTTTTAAACCTCGCTCCACAGCTATATACCAATTGTAGTTTGTAAAACAGAGATACACTAAAACAGAGGAAAAAACATTCACACAGAAAATACGCAAAACAATAAACTTTTATTCAGCTTCCCATAATGATTTACATTGTTTGCAGACTGTATTATTATAGGCTGCATACATAGAGTTCCAAGCATCCAACAATAGATTGAAAACTTAGTGAATCTAAGCTGCAGCTATCATGAATTATTAGCTCCTTTTTAACTGCTATCAAAATTGAAGATTGATGTAAACTATAAATAGACTGATTTTCTAAACATATAAATCTGTATATGATACATATGCAGCATTGCAGCGAATAGCATGTAAAATTGAACGATTTTTCAAGGAATACATTTCATTCAATTATGAATACTCATAATCAACATTAACAACTTCAAAACCACAACCATTACTGTTATATTATTACAAACATTAAAAATCAAATCAACAAATACTATCATAACTATTAGATCATGCTTGACTACTGAGTCTTTTTCCCTAATTCAAGATTATTGATATTTTCGCACCTCGTAAATAGATAAAAGTTATGGCAAACTATTGAACAATTTGATGATTAAAAATAGCCCATTAATTTATAAGCCTTAAGATGGAAATATGATTTGGTTATTCTGTTTGTGAATCTCAGATTGTTGGACAAGGCAGCAATTAAAACTGGGGTAAGATCAGATACCTGCACTGTAACAGATGTAGAAGAAACAAAGCTGGTACTAAAAATCCTTCCAATTTGGCTAACACTCATCTTACCAAGTGCGTTGCTTTCTCAAGCTAGTACACTCTTCGTGAAGCAGGCCATGACTCTGGATAGAAGTATGGGTTCCAACTTCAAAATCCCTGCAGCAAGTATTGGAGCTTTTCTCCCAATAGCAATGCTACTATCCCTAGCAATCTATGATCGATTCTTAGTCCCTATCTGCAGAAGATTCACAGGAAATCCCCGAGGCATAACTATACTACAGAGGATGGGAATCGGCATGATAATCTATACTATTGCAATGATGGCAGCCATGATAACAGAAATTTATAGGTTAAAGATTATTAAGAACCACGGTCTTGCCAATAACAGTAAAGAAATTGTGCCCAGAAGCATGTTCATTTTAACTCCACAATTTGTACTAACTGCTGTGGCAGAAACTTTTATAGAAATGGCGAAATTGGAGTATTTTTATGATCAAGCTCCTGAGTATGAGAAGCCTTGGCACTACTTTATATGCAACTGCCATAGGAGTTGACACCTTCCTTGTTAGAATAAAGCAATAATTTCTCCGCATAAGGAGATTGAAAACAATATGGTTGTTTTGTAAGTGTTAAATTAGAAATTACGTAGGTTTTTTATTGTTTTAGCTTTGTTTTAAAACTGTTTTAAATCTGTTTTTTTTTTTTGTGTTATTTTTAGCTTATTCTTTTTTCGTATCTTGAAAGACTTCTATAAATCTGAGGCACATGTTAATTTCTATAACCCACCAAGAGATTAATTGCATAATAAATTTACAGAAAGAAATCTGATTTATATCAATTAATACAATTTGATTAATTAACAATTAATCACTGAGGAAGCAAAAACAACAAGAAATCAATCACAAAAAGACAATAACACAGATATACTAGGAAACCCCAAAATGGGAAAAACCTGCAAATGTTGGATCTCTTCTATTCAGCCTAGAAACTAACTTTCTCTTCAAAAATACAGTACAAGTTTGCTACAACAATCTTACATATGAGTATGTGCAGGATCATCATAGAAAAAAAAGGTCCTTAATTAATGATAAAAATTTAGAAAATCAAAGTTAAACAATTTGACGTAAAAATTTGAATAAGTTATCTATATTATTTCAAAAATATGTAAGAATATAATCTGTAGCAAATTGAATGTATATTTTAAAATACTACGTTTTTTTTTTTTTTAAAGATCTATTTGGTGAAAATTTGAAATTTCAATAGAATAGTACTTAAATCTCAGGGAAAAAAGAAGAAGTAAGTGTCTATCTAACCACCCTAACCACAATAAAATGATAATTATTTTTTATAAGATTTTTTATATAAGTAGAGGACTCATATCCCGATGTGATGCATATTTGTTTGTAATTTTTTTCCAACTAAATAATTAATTACGAATATTTTATTACAACTTTTAAAAAATATAAAAACTTGTATGTATGATCACTTTAACTTGTTCAAAACTTCATGAAATTCATTTGTTTTTTTTTAATCCTATAGTATATAAAGCATAGAATGTGACACATGTTTTGGATTCAAAAAATGTGATACCATTTGAAAGCTATGGATGTTTTTCAATCAGCCTATCAATCAAGACTTTAGTCGTAATTTAAATAGAAAATGAATAGTAATTATTTATTAAATTCAAAGTAAAACATAATCTATATTGGTGGAAAGTTGAGAATCTCTTTCAAAAACTTTTTTCGTTTCATCAATTTTGAGAAAAAAAAATTCATCAGCTACATGGGCCATCATATCACTTACATATCTTCACTTTTTGGCCCATCATGATCTTGCATATACCCATATATAGAGCCCAGTTGCTTTACTTAGCGTTCAAAAAAATAAACTTTCCTTGCATTGTTTGGCTTTAAATCACATATAAAATCACTCTTGGATTTATCCTATTTTCACAAACTCAAAAATATTTTATTAAAGAATAAAAAAAACTGTTGTTGCTAAAAATCTAACTCAAGTTGCTTTAAAGCAACTCCATATCCCACCTTTCGAGCTACAAAAAAATCAACACTCCCTCTTAGCAAGAAAGGTGTTTTGCACAACACCCAACTTATCCCTAAAGAATTCAAACTTACTCTTTATCAAGGCCTTCGTCGGGATATCTATGATTTGTTTGTTCGTAGGAATGTATTTGAGTTTCACTATCCCTTTCTCCACACAATATTTGATGAAGTGGTACTTGATCTCAATGTGCTTTGACTTGTCACAAAATATTGGATTCTCAGAGAGTTTAATACAACTCTGATTATCACAATAAATGATTGTAGGATCCATCTCCTAATCAAAGAGCCCAACTAAAATTTTTCGAAGCCAAATAGCCTCACATGTAGCCATACTGGCTGTCATATACTCAGCCTGTATAGAACTTAGTACAACTGACTTTTGTTTCCTACTGTACCAAGAGACTGCTCCTGATCACAAACTGAAATTGCACCTTGAAGTTCTCTTTTGATCAGTTGTATTGCCTGCCCAATCTGCATCGATAAACCCCTTAAGCTTCACTCTATCCTACTGAACATACTTTAGCCCATAATCAATTGTGCATTGGAGATATCTCAAAACATGCTTCACAACTATCCAGTGCATAGGTTTAGGTTCCACCATAAATTGACTAAGTGAGTTTACTGCAAAACAAATGTCTACCTTGATGTTGACCAGATACATTAGAGAGCCTATTAACCATCTGTATAATGTTGGGTCCACTGCCTTTGATATGGAAGCATTAATCTTCTTCCAATTGGTCATAAGTGGCGTTGACATGGGCTTACAGTTCTCCATCCTGAATCGCTTCAAGATATCAATTAAGTACTTCCCTTGTCCAAGGAAGATCTCTCCCTCTTTCTGCCACAACTCTAATCCCACAAAGTAGTGCATCAGTTCTCCAAGTCCTTCATCTCAAACTCTCTTGTAAGATCCTACTTATAATGTGCTATGAGCTGCATTGATCCTATGAGAAACAAGTCATCAACATACAACACCAATATGAAAAGTTCACCCTTCACATGAACAAAGTACAAGTTTGGATCTACCTCACTCTTGATGAACACCATGCTCTACAAGTAACTGTCAATATGTGGATACCACATCTTGGGAGCCCGCTTGAGTCCATACAGTGCTCTTTTCAACCTACATGCATGAGAATCCCTCTCATGTGCTTCAAATCCTTCTGGCTACTCTATGTAAATCTCTTTCTCAATCACTCCATTAAGGAAGGTTGTCTTTACATCCAGCTGCTACATAAATGATAGCTCTTATGGATGAGTAATTGGCTATTGGAGAAAAACTCTCATCATAGTCGACTCCTTCCAGGGAAAACTTTAGTGGTGAATCTTTGCCAATTGTCGAATAATAGAAATCGGGACCTCCAAAAATGGCGAATAGTGCAAGCTAAAAAGGAGACTGAATCACCAGGGTTTTACAAAAAAAATATTTTGTCTCACTTAATTCGCCATAAAAACAATGCATCATTGGAAATTATTCGCCAGTAGTTTATACCATAATTAAAAATATTAATTATATTCACTAGTAATATTATATTCCCTAGATCAATTTTGGGGTAATATCGTGACTACTAATAAAATACTATTTAATTTTAGGCATAGTTTAGTAGCTTAGCCTTGAATATGCATTTTATCTATTGCCATTGATTAGATTTTTAATGAGATGGTTATGATTTCATTCCGTGACCTAATATGCATGTGCCTTTACAAAGGCTTGTTGAGGCCCGAAATTTGTTTTGGGCCTCAACAAGCCTTTTAAAAGGAAGATGTGTATTAGGCCACGAAATTAACTCACCGCCATCCAATTAAATAACTAATCGATGGTAAATTTTTTAGTTTTCATTCTGTGCACATGTGTATTAGGCCGCGGAAATAAATCACATTGGTGTCGGGGCCGCTATCCCCAGACCCCGTGAGGGGGCGTTGCCCCCTCGACCCCCACAAGGGGGCTCTGCCTTGACCCCACCAGTGGCTGCCACCCTCGGGCCCCTACTTCAATATTACAAAAAATAAAAATATATGGGGGAACTACACCGATCAACTATGCAAAATTTTAAAGGAGAGATTAGCCATTGTAATTAATATTTTTAGTGATTATTCGCTACGATTCGCCAGTGTCATTATTATTTTTACCAATTATTCATTAAGATTCGTCAGGATTTTACAAATTTTTTTAATAATGTGTATAGATTCGCTAGGAAAATTAATAGTTTTTTCAAAAAATAAAGAAGGATTTGCCAAGATTTTACACCTTCGCTGAGGGGGGCGTTTCTTAAAGATATCCCTAACTCTTTTTTTCTAAGAAAAACCCTTAGCCACAAATCGGGCTTTGAAATTTTCCACACTACCATCTGCAACATGTTTAATCTTATACAATGATCTCGAGCTGACCATAGAATTATCTTCTGGTCGTGGTACTACCTCCCACACACTATTCTTCATGATGGAAGAATACTCTTCCACCATAGCATCACTCCATACTTGGTGTTGGGACACCTCCTGAAAGCTAGAAGGCTTTACTTCAATTAATTCACTCGTAAGTTCCACATACTCAGAATAACATTTAGGAGCCTTTCTCTATCTGACTGAATCTTGTGGATCACCAACATATTCTTGGGCCTCTCTCAGTGTCTGCTCAGCTGTCTTGTTTCTCCTCTTCTCAGTAATAGGAATGTGATGTTAAGGATTTATTTGTTCCTCCTTCTACTTGGCTTGCTTGCTCTTCTCTCCATCTTATGTGACTAAAATTTGAGGAAATTTTTCTGCCTCAATCATAGATGATTGTTCCTCATTCATCAAGTTGCTAGAATTTAGAAGAGCCCTCTCTTCCTTGAACTTCACATCTCTATGAACCACAATTTTCCTAAGAGCAGGAATGTAAACCCAATAAGCCTTAGAAGTTTCATTGTACCCAACAAGGATACTCTTCTCTGCAGTATGTTCCAACTTGGTTCTCTTCTCAACAAGAATGTGACAATACTCAAGGAATCCAAAGATGCGAATGTGCCCCAAATCTGGTTTCTTACCAGTGAATGCCTCTTCTAGAGTCAACTTTCCCAACACTTTGTGAGGGCTCCTATTCTACAGATACATAGTTGTATTGCAAGCTTCTGCCCATAAGAACTAGGGCATATCTTGATCATGAAGCATGGCCTTGGCTGCACCAACTATAGCCCTATTTTTCCATTTAGCAACCCCATTCTGGAGAGGATTGTATGGAACTGTCAACTCTTTCTTGATACCTTCCTCAACACAAAAATATTTGAAGGAATTTGAGGTACACTCGCCTCCATTATCAGACTTCAGTATCTTAATCTTCCTCCCTGTTTGGTTCTCCACGAGAGCCTTAAAATCTTTGACCCTACTAAAGACTTCATTTTTATTCTTCATGAAATATATCCATGTCTTCCTGGAAAAATCATCAATGAAGGTAACATAATACTCATATCCATTCAAGGATGTTTTTGACATGGGCCCACACACATCTAAGTGTACGAGATCCAAAATCCCTTCTAATCTAGTGTCACTACTTGGAAAACTAGTCTTGGCATATTTCCCAATTGCACAACCTTTGCACTCCTCATGCTTTTTTGTCCTCATTTCAGGCAGCCTTGTCACTATTTCCTTAAGAATATTAAGTGCTCCATGGTGAAGATGAGCCATCCTCCTACACCACAATTATCCTAGACCTTTACAACTACTAACCAATGCATGCGCTGGCTCAAATTGTAACCGAAATAAGCTACCATGCCTCGCTCCAATCACTTTTGCAACCTTGGAATCCTTGGGACGAATATAGAATTTTCCCCTCTCAAAGGTCACAATGTAACCCTTCTCTTCCAAAGTAGAAACTGAAATTAAATTCTTTCTCATGCCAAGGGCATACAACACATCCTCCACCAACAAGGGTTTTCTAGACTCCCTCTAAAACTTGATGGTGCCAATACCAGTTGCATGGTACCTGGCATTGTCTCTTAGCTCAATATAGAAATCTAGCTTCTTCTCCTCCAATTTGGTGAAACATTCTCTGACTCCTATCATGTGGCAAGAAGCCCCATTGTCAATATACCATACCCTCTTGGCAACTGAACTTGAGAGACAGGCAATGAGTGAAAACTCATTTTCAAATCATGATGCAAACTCGTCCATCTCTACTGTAGCAACAACTTGCTTCTTCTACTTGTCCTTATTTTTCTTATTTGGACATTGACTAGCATAATGGCCCATATGATGGAAGAAAAAACATTTTATCTTGCTCATATCTTTCTTCTTTCCACTCTCGGAAGAAGAACCTTTTGTTTCCCCTTTATTAGAATTTTTCTTACCCTTGCTTGCAAGAGAAATATTTTCTTCATCTTGACCCTTATTCATTTGATGAGCACCTTCACGGATCTCCTCCTAAACAAAATCATCCCAAAGCCTCGCCTAATCAAGCAGTTGATCTCTACCGACAACACATTTGACAAACACTTCGACCAGTGCTTCGGAAAACCATTCAAAGCTATACACACCAACTCATCTTCATTAATCATCTCTCCAATAGTAGCCACCTCATCCCTAACCTATGTTATCTTGGACAAGTAACAGGTCACACTCTCACCTTTGGACATCTTGGTATTATGCAATTTTTCCTTGAGCATCATCTTATGACTCTGATAGTCACTCTAATAAAGTCTTGTGAGTGTATCTGACATCTCTTTGGTGGTGTATTTTCCCGATAAATGAAGAATTAAATGATCTCTTACTCCATCCAGGATAATCCTCTGAGCCTTGGCCTCTTTGAATTCATGCAAATCTAAAGCAATAAGATCATTTGTTGGCAATGTCACTTATGTACTAGCATAGATCCATAGCCTGTTCTCCTTGAGAATAGATGTAATCTTAACCTTCCACTATAAGAAGTTAGATGCACCCTCAAGCCTATCCTCGTATCGAACACTAGTTGCCATAGCCACAAAATAAACTCGAGATGAAAAATACGATTTTTTTTCTTTAAATCTGCATCACAAATCTTGGCTTCACTTTCAGAGTTTAGAGCTCTGATACCATGTTAATTTCCATAATCCAACAACAGATTAATTACACAATAAATTCATAGAATGAAATCTAATTTATAACGATTAATACAATTGGATTAATTAACAACTAATAATGGCGGAAGCAAAAAGAACAAGAAGCCAATCACAAAAAGATAATAACACAGATATACCCAGGAAAACCCAAAATGGGGAAAAACCTGTAAATGTTGGATCTTCTATTAAGCCTAACAACTAACTTTCTCTTCAAAAATATAGTACAAGTTTTCTACAACAATCTTACATATATAGAGCCCAACTGCTTTACTTAACATGCCAGAAAATAAACTTTCCTTCCATTCTTTTGCTTTAAATCACATATAAAATCACTCTTGGATTTATCCTATCCTCAAAAACTCAAAAACATTCTATTAAAGAATAAAACAAATTGTTGTTGCTAAAAATCCAACTCAAGTTTCTTTAAAGAAACTCCACATCCCACCTTTCGAGCTACACAAAAATCAACACATGTAACCTATTTTTTATTATCATAAAAATAAAAACCTTTTATTTTGTTGTAGCAGTGTTTTTCTATTATTTGTTTTCACTCTATCTTTGCCTTTACTAGTAGAGTGGTATCAGAGCTAGTTTAGGCAGATTTGTATGGAGAAAATTGTGAAGGGAAAAGTTGTAGAAACCACTATTTGAAGAATTAGATTGTTGTAGCAGATTAGTTCAGACAATGGCAACAAAAAATAGTATTTCTCAGCCCCAAATTCCTATTTTTACTAGAAAGAATTATGATTTTTGGGCAACATTATTCTATTCACAAGATGTTTGGGATTATGTAGAAAATGGTTTTGCAGAACCACAAGATTAGGCAACCTTTCAGGCATTAACACAAGGAGAAAAAGATCAACCTAAAGACAACAATAAAAAGGATACAAAATCTTTATTTTTAATTCAGCAAGCAATGGATGAGTCCATCTTTCCTAGATTTTCACTAGCAACGAGATCCAAGAGAGCATGGGAGATTTTGGAGACAACCTTTAAGGTACTACAAAGGTGAAAGTACCTAAACTACAGTCTCTTAGAAGAAGTTTGGAAAATTTGCAAATGAATGAATCTGAGTCCATAGACAAATTTATGAGTAAGATTATGAATATTGTAAATCAAATTAGATCTAATGTAGAAGATTTAATAGATCAAAAGATTATAGAAAATATTCTCAAGATTTTACCGAGTAAATGTGATGCTATAGTTTTAGCAATTGAGGAATCCAAGGATTTGACATAGTTATCAATAGATGAATTAATTGGATCTTTGTTAACACATGAGTTTAGAATGAATAGAAATAACAATACTTCTATTGAGAATGCTTTCAAGTCTCAGGTATCATTTGATAAAAGAAGAGGAAGGTCAAGCTTCAGAGGAAGAGGCAAAGGTAGAGGTAGAGGCAGAGGTGGTAGAAGTGATTCAAATCAAAGTGAAAAGAATAATCCACATCAAGATGAAAGGAATAATAAAAACTACAACAATAGAGGATGTGAAAATAATCATTCCAATTAAAATTCACAGAGGCTTGATAAATCTAACATTCAATGTTATTATTGCAAAAAATATGGACATTATGCTTATGAATGTAGAAAGAAACAAGGAGATATGGATAAGCAAAATGAAAATTACACAAATGAATCTACATCTAAATCTGAAAGAATGTTCATTACATCTCATGTTGCTCAAGAGAGCACTAGAAATATTTGGTTTTTGGATAGTGCATGCAGTAATCATATGATAGGGAATAAAGATTTTTTTTCTAGTCTTGATGATTCTATAAAGTCTGACGTGAAATTGGGAAATGATAATAAAGTGGTTGTAAAGGGTAAAGGAGTAAAAAGTATTTTGACAAGACATAGTGAATTTTTCATTATTCCTAATGTTTATTTTATACCTGTACTAAGGCATAACCTTATGAGTGTTGGACAACTAGTACAAAAGGGTTATATGGTATGCTTTATGAATAATGTTTGTGCAATATTGGATATATTTGAAAATGATAGGTTGATTGCAAGAGTGGAGATGAACAAGAATCAAATGTTCCCTCTTCAAATCAAGTGCACCCAAGGAGAAGAAGAAGTCAATTTCAAAATTATGTAGTTAGACCAATCATGGCTATGGCATTTTAGGAATGGACATTTAAATTTTGGAGGTTTAAGTTTGTTACAAAAGAAAAAAATGGTAAAAGGGTTGTCATCTATAGAGCATCCAATGAATTCACGTGAGAGTTACATTTTGGCAAAACAACATAGAGAGTTTTCTTGAAGGAACGTCCTATAGAGCAAGGGAATTATCGGAGTTATTTCATAGTGATTTGTGTTGACTAATGCAAACTTCATAATTTTGAGGTACTATTTATTTTCTAACCTTCATTGATATTTTTTGTAGGAAGACATGGGTATATTTTATCAAGAAAAAGTTTGAAAATTTCAACAAATTGAAGGAATTCAAGTCTATGGTGGAAAAGCAAAGTGGCCAATATATCAAAGTACTTAGATCTAATAGAGGTGATGAATTTAATTCTAATGAATTTCTAGATTTTTGTAGATATCATGGGATCAAAACTAATTAACAACAACGTACACACCACAACAAAATGGTGTAGCAGAGAGAAAGAATACAACCATAATGGAAATGGCTAGGAGGATGTTGAAGGATAAAAACATGTCTAATTATTTTTGGGCAGAAGTAGTAGCTTGCATTGTATACATATTGGACAAAAGTCCTACTAAGACTGTCAAGGACAAAATTTCATAGGAAGCATAGAATGGTAAGAAGCATAGTGTACTTCATTTGAGAATTTTAGGATGTGTTGCATATTCATTAGTGTCATTTGAATTGAGAAGAAAATTGGATGATAAAAGTGAGAAATATATTTTCATTGGTTATAATGAGAAATCAAAATCTTATAAATTGTATAATCCCATTTCAAAGAAAGTGATTATTAGCATAGTTGTCAAATTTAAGGAAGAAGAAGCATGAAATGGAAGCACTAAGAGATCAATCACAATTGGAGCACCAATGCCAAAGAATGATGAAGAACCTGAAGAGAAAATTGTACAAGGTGATCAATGAAATACTCAAGTAGGAACAAACACTCCAACAAGAACTCCAAGGAATATTGTACAAGGTGAATCATCTGGTCATGCAAGTCATCTTACGCCCAATTCACAAGTAAGTGGTGAATCAAATCCTACTCTTGCCTCATTAAGATCAAAATATAAATGTAAGAAAATGAGAAGTTTGAAAGAGACATATGATCAAAGAGAAGACAACTTGGATTTGTGCTCAAATTTTGCATTATTCTCTCATGATCCAATGTAGTTTGAAGAAGTAGTTAAGGAAGAACATTAGATTAAAGCTATGGATGAAGAGATGAATTCCATTGAGAGAAATCACACATGGGAGCTTGTTGATCTACTTAAAGATAAAGATTGCATAGGAGTCAAATGGGTTTATAAAACCAGATTTAATATAGAAGATGAGATTGAAAAACACAAGGCAAGGTTAGAAGCAAAAGGTTTTGCACAACATTATGGAATTGATTACAATGAAACATTTTCTTCAATTGTTAGACTAGTTACTATTAGAATGGTCTTAGCAATAGTTGCACAAAATAATTGGAAAGTATTTCAATTGGATGTCAAATTATCTTTTCTAAATGATTTTCTAGAAGAAGAAGTATATGTGAAACAACCACCTGGTTATGAAGTTCGTGAACATGAACATGGGGTTTATAAATTGAAGAAGGCACTCTTTGGTCTCAAAAAAGCACCAAGAGCATGGTATAGAAGAATAACCCAATATCTTTTATGGTCTTAGTTACTAGATATATAGATTGAAGATAGGGTTTATAGATTGAAGTAGGTTTTCTCTAGTTTCAATTAGCAGATATATTTACCAAGGCATTAGCAAAAGAGATTTTTGAGCATTTAAGACAAAATTTGGGCATTGTAAATTGTAAATGGTGAATCTATCAATGGTAGAAATTAGGGGGGAGTGTTAGAATAAAAAATTAATTTCTCCACATAAAGAGATTAAAAATAGAATGTTTTTTTTTTTAATTGTTAAATTAGAAATTACGTTAGGTTTTTCATTGTTTTAGCTTTATTTTAAAAGCTATTTAAATCTGATTTTTTTTTTTCTTTAGCTATTTTTAGCTTATTCACTTCTCATATTTGTTGGAAATAACTCCAACTTCTCTGCTCCTCCTTTCTCCCCCTCGTTACTGCCATAGGTTTTTCTTCACTCGCAGTAATGCGGTATTACCACAATACCATAGCCTTCCATCCGCTTGCCCATAGTTGTGCGGTTACCGTGGCCCCGTGGCTTGTCTACTCCCACCCCGCGGTTGAGCAGTATCTCCCGACTTCACCGCCTTACTATCGGCTCGTCTCTCTCCTCCTGAGGTTACGCGATGTTCACCACTTCACCGTGACTTGCCCTCTTTTTGTCCGTGGTAGCGCAGTATCACTAGTTCGCCACTGCCCTGCAACCTCCTTCATTGCTCTATGTAGTTGTGCGGTATCTCTTCGCCTTCACTGCGATATGGTGGCCCTGTTTGGTTCCCCTTGTCGTAGAGTGGTACCCCGCGGTACCACAGGCGCGGTATAAGCTTGTTTTGGGGGCATTTTCTATGAACATCGATCTGACATTATTTATCTCTTGATTCGATGTGGCAAGGACTTTATTTAATATGATTCAATGAAGCTCGTCCTAAATACTTTATGAAGGGAATTTTTCATTAACTCTTTTGCCGATCTCACATGTTTTGTGGGTGCTATATATTATTATTTACGTATATTTTTATTGTATGTTCTTGGAGTAGTTTCTAAAATAGATATATTTTTTGGTTGTTTTGTTGTTATAGAGAGGGTAGTGATAAGAAAAAGAGATAGCTCCCAAGAGCTGAGAGGAAAATATTGTATCAGAGGTGTTAAGCATTTTTTAGAATGAAATCAAAAGTTTGAAGAAAAAAGAAGCAACTCTGTGAGATGAATGTAATTTTAGAAAAGAATCAATATAGTATTTTTCTGCTAGGTTCATGTTGAATGGTTTAAAATGTTGTGGTTCTTTGTTTAATTTAACTTAAGCTATTGTTTTTTTGTTCTCTATTTGCCTCTTGTTTTCCAAAAAAGCGGTATCAAAGCAGTGTCAGTTAGGCTCACTGGGAGTAGAGATTTTTGGTGAATCTCTGTGGAGTGTCATTGTCTAGTCTGAGAAAAATCCATAGGGTGTCTAGGAGCAATATGTCTGCAAAATCTAAGAAGCTTGTCTAGATGTAGAAATTTGTGAAGAGAGTTAAAAAGAAAAGAAGTTTTTTTTAAAAGGGAGGTTATTGCTTAGGGAAGCCACAAGTGCTTTGTCAGTAGAAAAGAAATTGTTCACTGTATAATTCATTGAGTAACTGAGAATCCATTCCTAGGAAGGAAGATATAAGAATACATTGAATGTTTGCCAAAAGTTGAAGCTAGTTTAGCAGACAGGGAGATTTGGAATGTCATTGAAGCCTAGGAAGTGTTTATTTTTTAACTAGTTGCCAGAAGAAGTAAACAAGAGGCTGTGTGCATTAGAAGAAAGATGGAGAATGCTTGAAGATGAATCATTGAGAAGAGCCAGAAGAGCTGTATTTTGAAGACAAAGAGAAAAAATTACTATCATAAGAGTAGCTGTGCAAAATCCTACAAGTAGAAGAAGTTGTGACAAGGAGGTTTTTCAAATTTGTGAAGATAGTTGTTGAGAACTGATAAAAAGAAGAACTTGTGTTGAAGAAGAAGATTGAATAGAACATCAGTTTCCTAAACAAACAAAGTGTTGCAGACCTAGTTGTTGAACAAGGGAAAAAATAGACACTGAAAAAGATTAAAGGCTCACAAAGCTGCTATATTCTAATATGAGATCAAAAGAGGTAAGCTGAAACTTTCCTGTACAAATGGGGAAAGTAGGAAACAGGGTTAAGAAAGAAAATAAAAATTTGTCATCTGCAAAAGATGTTTTAGAGGAAGAATTAATTTTGCTTAAAGATGAACCGGGTATTGTGAAAAATAATAATGGGTGTTTTATTGAGAGAATAAAAGAGATGCAAAAAGAAAACTATTTATTGTTAGAGGAAAATGATGATCTTGAGAAAGAACTGAGAAAGGTTAAAGCTAGAAATGGAGAGCTAGAAGAAAGGTTAAAGCTAGAAATGGAGAGCTAGAAGAAAGGTTGAAATCCTTTGTAGAGATTAAGAAAAGAAATGAGGAGTTTGAACAAAGAGCAAAGCTATTTGATGAAATAAAGGAAAAGAATGAAGACTTGGAAGGAAAACTGAAAATATTGGAAGAAATGAATAACTTACAGCTGAAGGAAATCACAAAACTAAAGGAAGAAAATGATAAATTGGGTGTATGTGATGATTGTGTGAAAACACAATCTTCAGTTAGTGATGTCTCATGTGACACAACAAATTTGTGTTCTTTATTTGAAAAATTTGTTTTTGTTGAAAATGTTGGTGATAAAAAGTGTCAAGATGAACATGTTGATGAATTTGCAAATGTGGCTAGCTGTGATAATGTGTTAGAATCTGCAAAAGATGCTAATTGTTGTGAAGAGAGTGCAAGGTTAAAAATCATTAAAATAATGGGTTATGTAGGACAAGGTCTAGGCAAACAAGAACAAGGAATAAGAGAGCCAATTGAGCCTACAATGAGGCTGAAGTTTGAAGGTCTCGGATATGTCCCAATAAAGGGAAACACTGCTACAAGTGAAGGTAAGTTTGTTAGATAAATGAAGAGTAATGAGTGTTCACATTGTCATAGGAAAAGACACACCAAGGAGAAGTGTTGGGATTTACACCTATGCAGGGTTTGTGGTTCAAAAAATCATTGTGAGGAAATGTGCTGGAATAAAGTGTCAAAGAATGAATCTGTTTTAGAATGCATAAAAATGGACTCTGGATGAATTTGTGAATCAAGTTGGCACAAGCTAATAGGTATGTTCAAAAGATTGTACAAATGTTTGTATGTGAAGGTTAATCATTTTTTTGAAAGGAATGAAAGTTCAAAAGAAATGGAAAATGTTATGAGTGAAAAGAAATTGTTGTCTAATGAGACACTCTCAGATTGTGAAGATATTGAAAGTACCATGTTAATTTTTCGAAACAAGGGATGGTGAAACTACCGAAGAGCCAAATGAATGGTATCATTTTTATGTGTTGAAAAAGGGTTTGACAGTTTTGGAGAGTTAGAAATCATTATTGCAATCACTATACAAAGAAGTGAAAGATGAAGTCACAAGAACTTCCAGTTTGAGTGTAGATGAGTTATGTGGAAAGAGATATAAAGATTCAGAGAAGTAGCTGAAGCTACCAATATAAAATTCAAAGCTTGAGACATCATCAGCTGTTAAAAGAACCAGTTGATGAAATTTTTATGGTTACTTTGAAAAGAAATTATATGAAGCTGACAAGAAGGAAAATTTCAACAAATTTGATTAGGGGTTGGAAAGATGTTATCTTCACATGAATGAATAAAAGGTTTGAAATTCATAGAAAATAAAGAACTGGTAAGAGTCGGACCCCCAACTCTCAAATACATTCTACAAAAGTGTGTTTATGCATGAAGAAAGTAAGATGTGTTGATAAGTGGAAGATTGCATGTTTCAGAAATCAGGAAATTGTTTTGATTAAGGAGAAGTTTGAATAGTTACAATAGTAAAAATGAGTCATGATTTGTATGGCAAAAACCACAATGGATGGAGTTTCATTTGAAAGAGGAGGTTGAAATTTTAAAAAAATGTTGTTCTGATTTATGGATCAAAAAAAAGGAATGCTAGAATTCAAATATAGCTATTGGAGGAAAGTGAAATAGGTTTTGAGAAAGAAACAATACAATGAAATGCAATAGCATTCAGCCAATAGAATGAAGACAATAGATAAAAAAAATGACAAGATTCCCTAGCACCAGCAAAGTGCCACTATGGGAAGAGATGATAAAATCAAAATTATGACATTGAAAGAAATGAAACTATTACAGTCAGTTTGTGGTAATCCGAAACCACCTTCATGAGAATTTAATAGCAGTAGAAAAGTTGCAAAAGAAGAGTTCATCATGTCAAATCCAGGGAGATCAAATTTTATGGATGATTATTGAAAAGAGGCTGCAGTCCTCAGAGGAAATAAAAAATTTAAATGATTAAAGAATCATATTGAAACAATATTTTCTTGACAAATTTTTTGAAGAACTGGGAGAAGCCAAGGAAAGAGCAGGGTCAGAAAAAGAAATTGGATTGTCTTCAGCTGAAGCTGATCGAAAGAAAGTGTGAGTCAATGGGAGTTTGATAAAGCTTGAGGATGTCAAAGTTGCAGAGGAAGGCCGAAGCCACAAAACAAATTTGTAGAGAATAGCATAGAATGGAACTTATAGAAAGAGAGAAAATGATTTGCAGTTATTTCAATTCAAATTGAAAAGAGAAGATTTGTAATTTCAGTCAAGAGGGCAACTCAGAAAGGAGTTACAAAAGATTGATAATGAGGAGAAAAGAGCATTCAAATTGTTGAAAGATGAAAGAAAAAGATTGAAGTAAAAGTGGAGTGTTGGAGAATGCCGCAACATTCACAATAAAATTGGAAATTGTTCAAGAGAGAGCATTGGAAGAATTCGATTGGGTATAGTACTGGCAGAAGTTGAATTTAAGGGGGAGTGTTGGAAATAACTCCAACTTTTGTGCTCCTCTTTTCTCCCCCTCGTTACCACCACTGGTTTTTCTTCACTCACGGTTATGCGGTATTACCGCCATACCGCAACCTTCCATTCGCCTTCCCACGGTTGCACGGTTACTGCGGCCATGCAACCTGTCTACTCCCACCCCGCAGTTGAGCGGTATCTCCCGGCTTCACTGCCTTATCATCGGCTCGTCTCTCTCCTCCCACGATTGCGTGATGTTCACCGCTTCACCACGGCTCGCCCTCTTTTTGTCCGCAGTAGCACAGTATCAGCAGTTCACCGCCACCCCACAGCCTCCTTCATTGCTTTGTGCGGTTGTGTGGTACCTCTCCGCCTTCACCGTGATACCACGGTCCTGTCTGGTGCCCCTCATGGTAGAGCAGTACCCCGTGGTAGCGCACGCCAGGTTCGCCCCATGCGCAGTAGCACAGTATAAGCTTGTTTGGGCGATGTTTTCTATGAAGATCGATCTGACGTTATTTATCTCCTGATTGGATGTGGCAAGGACTTTATTTAATATGATTTAATGAAGTTGGTCCTAAATACTTTATGAAAGGAATTTTTCATTAACCCTTGTGACGATCTCACACGTTTTGTGGGTGCTATGTATTATTATTTACACATGGGAAAATATTGTATCAGAGGTGTGAAGTATTTTTGAGAATGAAATCAAAAGATTGACAAAAAGAGCAGCAGCTCTGTGAGATAAATGTAATTTTAGAAAAGAATCAATATAATATTTTTCTGCTGGGTTCATGTTGAATGGTTTAAAATGTTGTGGTTCTGTGTTCAATTTAACTTAAGCTGTTTTTTTTTGTTCTCTATTTACCTCCTGTTTTCCAACAGTATTTTTGAAAAACCTCTATAAATCTGAGGTGCATGTAACCCATTTTTTATTATCAGAAAAATAAAAAACTCTGTTTTTCTGTAGCAGTGTTTTTCTGTTCTCCCTTTTCACTCTGTCTTTGCCTTTACCAGCATTCCTCAATAGTGCCTTCTCACAATTGTATGGGACATTACAGGGCGACATGGCCGTAAAAGCTGGATATTAAATAACCTGAATTCGTCGCGGTTAGATTACTATTATGTCTGCTTGGGTGTTTAATTTTTTGAACTACTTGGTCTTCTTGATTGACTCTTCCTTCAATACATACAAAAGAGAAACTAATGAAGCTCTGGCCAAAAGTTCATCTATAAAGAACGGAGATGCCACTGACAATTGCGTTTAGGACAGAATGGTCTTGACTACTTAAGTAAAATGTGAACCAAATATTTATTCTTGTCGTGGAAGATTGATCAAGTCTCTACGCTATTGTCTGAGAGCAAGAAGACTTGAATTCCAGTTGTTTTGTTTTGTCGTGATTCAAACACATTCAACTTTTTCAATTACTACTGTAGCAATTACTTCAAAAGCATTGCCATACTCTTTATAATTGTATATTTACTTAAGATCTCTCTATAATATTTATATCTGCAGTAAGATATACATCCTTATGATAGAGTAGTGCACAGTTCTAAATGTGGCGTTTCATTTTCTGTAAATTCCCCGCTATGGTTTTAACACTGTGTGAGCAATTGGTATATCAACAAATTGGTTATGTATGAGGAGACTTTGGTCCCCACTTAAACAGTATGTTCGTTGACCACAATATATTGGCGTTTATTGATTACAATGTATTCAGGCGTGTAGCTAAAAAATTGATTTGCCGAACGTAACATATAAACTATAAATCATAATAACATTTAGTCTACAATTATTTTAAATCATTTAATCGCAGTTAATGATGAATAATATTACTTAAATATTAATTATTTTATAAGGGATATGGTGAAATTTATGTGTTTATACTACTTTTAATTTAATTTTATGTTTTATCATACAATTTTATTTAAGATTGTGCTTATTTTTTAAATTTTTCATTATATTTGTTTACATTCATTATTATCAATTCAATTTTATCTTATCTAAATTCTAATATATTCTAATATATCTAACTTTATCTTCCTTACAGGTCTATCATAGATGTTGTGAAGAGTTCCATGATGACCTCTTTTTCATCCATTACTATCATTGATTCAAAATCTTCATTCTCACCCACTATACGTATAGTGCCCTTGGCCCATGATGGCAGTCATCTAGCTTTGTCACATGACACTCTTTTGGCTAGTGATGGTCATGCGCCTCTAGCATGGGCTCCCTTCATTCCCTCTTCCGACTTTGGCACTTTAATAGCTAATGATGGTCACACCTATCTAACATGATCTCCCTCTACTCCCTCTACCAACCTTGGCTTTGTGACATTTCCTAGGGTTGAAGCTTTTGGTGTCGTTAGTGTTGACTGCAACCCCCTTTTTTGTCTACTATTATTGTTGGTGGATGTAGTTTTGCTTTGGTGGCTAGTTTTGATATTTCTTGCCATGTGAGGGAGAAATATTGTCCTCTTTCTTGTATAAAATCATCTTTAATGATAGTTTGTGGCTAGGATGTGGTGGAAAATGAGGACTTTGAAGGAATAGAGGCAGAGACAAAAACTTTACACAAAAAATAATTATAGTTATATTCATGGGTTTTTCACACAGAACAACAACTAATTTTAGTTTGCTTCTTCTGAGCAAATTTTTCTATTCTCTACTAAACTTTACAACCACATCAAAGTATATCTAAAAGTCACGACAAGACGGATTAATTACAATATTAAAGGAAATTAAATTATGCCAACAAAATCATGTCCGAACCATATTAAAACATGTCCAATCGATATAAGTAACCGTCTTTATGATTTAAATGAAGCCGTCTCAAACACCACAACCACTACCACCAAAAATATCCAAACTGCAATACCGAAGAGGAGAGAGAAAGGCCTAGCGGTGTGGCGGGGGAACCGCTCAACCCTAGAAGGTCATGAAGGAGACCGCAGGGTGGCGGTGAGGCCGCCGAACCGAAGTGCTGAGTGGAAAGGCCGCAGGGCTGAGGTTTGGCCGAGCTACCGCGGTTGGCCAAATGGATAGTTGCGGTGCGGCGGTGAGCAAAGAGAGGAAACCATGAGACCGCGGAGGAGGAAACAAATGGCCGCAATGTGGCGGTAAACCATGCCATCGCAGAGAGCTAGATGAAGGGTCACAATGTCTCGGTGAGCACCACAGTACCACGAGTAGTGAAAGGCTCGATGGCGGTATAGCAGTGGAAACCAGGGTAGCACGAGCTAAAGTCGATGATGGTGCAGTTGCACAATAAGAGCTACGTTGATGTGCAAGAGTTGGGTGAAATTCCAACAGACTTCTACTAGCATATAAGGCTAGTGTCAAAATTCTACAACCTTTGGCCTTCTATTCCTAACCTTCACAATTAGGTGTTGGATTCCTAGAAGTCTCTTGTGGAAGGTAATATTGAGTTCTTTCCATGCCACAAAGGTTTCTTCATTGCCTTCTTTTTCTCTTTTGAGGACAAAATTTTGTTTCTAGATAAGTCCTGGGCTAGGGGATGAAACACTCTCTTTGTCAAACCTTGCTTAACTTCCTTCAACCCCCTTATTGAAATTCATTTAATGTATATTTAAATTGGTTAAAATTATAAATATCCCCCTCAAATAGTGGGAATTTTCTTATTATGATGTCATTGGTAACTCTATCAATCACTTCTTAAAGGTGGACAATTCCACTTCCTACATGGGGCACTCTACTTTTCCTCACATTCTAGTAGACATTGATATTTCCAAGCCTCTTCATGGGGAAGTAGTTTTAATGGTGAGGAATTGGCCTTGGACTCAATCTCTTGATTATGAGGGTCTCCCGTTTAGATACCATCACTACTTCTCCATTGGTCAATTCACTATGATTTTTCCCCTCTTGCATTGTAAGGGAGCTGGTAGTTGGCAGAATAATGTTAATGAAGATCACTTGACTATTCATGCTTCTAATTCTCCATCAAATGATTCCTCTCAAGATGACGAAAAAACACTTACCTTTTTGTGTGGCCTTAGCGTGCCCAACCAACCTTATAAGGGAACCTCCTACCTAGATATCACAACCTAATTTGTACTTAGATTTAGATCAAATCCAGAATACTCATGTGGAGGAAGGTTAATTTTTTCCTTATTGTTCTAACTCTCCCTCTTCACATGCTAATAAGCTCTTTGTGGACGATTCTCCTCTTGATTCATCTTGCTTTAAAAATTTACATAATACTATCTCTTGTACTATTATAAGAAGAAGGTAGAAAGGTCCTCCCATTTCACTGTCCAAAACTCATGCTTGAGCATTGGGACAAAGGCCAACTTTTTCTAGTCCTAACATTGTCTATGTGGGACCCTAAGGGTCCATATTCCTCTCTCTCTCTCTCTCACTTTTTCTTTTTTGTAGTTGCTTTTGGAAACTTGAGTGTTCTTGTTGTTCCCATTTCTCTTAGTTATGTTATTTTTTTTTTGTGTTTTTTCTATTTGTGCCTATATTTCCATTCCTTTTTCTATCCTTTATAAGGGTCAAGACCCTTGTAGTTAAATATGTTGCATAAGGGAAGAATACAATACAAAATATGTTAAAATTACTTAATAATAACTAAGAATAATAAGCCACTTTGAGGGGGAAAACCTTGAAATATCTCTAATGAGAAAATAATTTAAAATATGATGATCAAGCAAGCATCACTGTCATATATACCTTGCGTGTGCCTAGGATATTACCCCAACTAACCTAAATAATTGTATAGAAGCTTCAGACTGACCTAAATAACAATATAGTAATGATAATATGCCTTAGTTAAGAGTTAAGTTAGCCACAAGTTGATTACACATAACCCTATGTAAACTATAATATTAAGGGTGCAGTATGCCCCACTTCTTTAGAGAAGGATTTTCCTCAATGCTAATCAAGTGTGGATGCTTCTTAATGAACTCTTCATCCTCCCATTCAACATCTTCAATTGGTAAATTCTTCTATTGGCATCCTCAAATGGTAAATTATTTGTGTGAGTTTGATGAATGAATATGCATCCAATATGATTCTTCCTTCTTCATCAAGCTTTAGTAATACTATTTGAGTAGGGATATTCTTCCTAATTACCTTCTTCAAACATGAACATGAAAATTGGTTCTATATGTTTTGTTGGCAACAAATGAAGCATCTAGGAAACACTACCTATCTTTTGTATGGTCTGGTATGGTCCATAATATTTTGGGAACAAATTATTATTTTTTTCTTCTCCAATAAGATTTTCTTGTAAGGTAGCAATTTCAAGAACACCCAATCCCCAATTTTAGAAAAAAATCCCATGCAGTTTTTGTTTGCTTATTGCTTAATTCAGTTTTGTGTGATGGCTAGATTCTCCTTGAGTCCTATGAGTATTTTTTGTTGATGAAGCATGTGGTCCTCTACAACTTGAAATATTTGGGACACCTTCAATGAGAATGTGATGGAAGGAGGTCAATATTTGTATAGCACAATAAATGGAATCCTTTTTGATAAACGATGAAAAGAAGTTTTATACCACCATTCAGCTAGTGGTAGCCAATCTACCCATTGAGAATATTTATCTGAAGTGAAATAACATACATCCTTTCAAGCACTTATTAACAAACTCAATTGGTCCATCAAATTAAGAATAGTATGAGGAACTATGAGCTAATTGAGTACCCAAACATGATGACAAATCTATCCAAAAGAGACTAGTATACATAGGATCATGATTCATGGTCACTAATAATAACTTTAGGTATACTATGTAGATTTTGTATATTATCCAAAAAATATTTTTCCACTATATTTTAAGTAAAAATATGTGATTATGCAATAGTATTTTCTGGGAGAGGTTGTGAGTGAGCTAGGGTGTCGATGCCCTAGCTTCCCTCTTTGTTGTTTGTTAGTGATTCCTACGCATCAGGGGCATTTTGTTGCCTATGGGGAGTGGTGAGGGTGGCCACTCCAGCTGGTCTTTCTTTAATTTTTTTATGACTTTTATAGAATGTGTGAGGGCTCTCCTTATGCTACTTGTAATGGCACCACTTCTGTTCTAGCTGTACTTGGGAATGAAGTGCCAAATTGTGGTAAGATGGATAAATGACTGGTTGGTTCTTCTTCACATTTCCTTGGTGCAAAGCATGGTAGATGGAGTTTTGCGATGGGAGAGGAAAGAAAGAGATATAATCTTGGATCTGGGGCTTTGCAGGGCTCTGTGTCAACTACCTCTCTGACCTCCAAGCCTTTGGTTGCGAATGAGGTGGGCATTGTTTCTAGTGTAGTGCCTAATGTTGTTGTTGGGTGTTGGAACAAGGAGAATCCTTTTCATGTGTGCTCAAAGTATTGTCAAAATTTTATTTTTCAGGAAAATCCTAAGTCTCTGGTTTCCATTGAGGTAGGAGCTACTTCCAGTGTCATGCATATGGGTTTCGCTGTTGGGTGCCAGAATAAGGAAATCCCTTATCATGAGTGCTATGAGTTTTGTTGAAACTTTGCTTTGCAGGATAACCCTTTTCCGCCTAGCTCTTTGGTTCCTTATATTCCCTCCCCTCTATGTCATAAGGATTTTGACCCTCATTCTGGTGATGATTGCTTCAACCTAGGAGATTCAGTTGTCTCCTTTTCTGACGAGCCAATAGATTTTAGCATCTCTGATGGTTGTATTAATGCTATTGTGGAGGATTTGGGTACTCGCTTGGATGTTTTGAGGTGTCTGCACAAGCATGCTTCGATGTACTATATTATTGATTGGATCAAGAACACCTGGAGTAATTTTACTCTCCCCTCTGTTGAATCTTTGGATGTTTTTTTCTTTTTGGTTTCCTTTTGTTCTATGGAGGATTGCAATTTTGTCTTGCAGAAAGGGCCTTGGTTTCTGGGGTGTTATGGCCTCTTATTTCACCTTGGTCACCTTTCTTTGACCTGACCACTATGAAGATTACTCTTATTACTATTTGGATCAGGCTTTACAACCTGATCGAACTCTTAAATTTTTCAAATTTAAGATTCCCATTTCAAAAAAATTGCCTCTGCACTTTGAGAAGTGCACCTAGCAAATCTACCTGAATGACCCACTTTGGAGGGTCAGAATTTGAATCCAAATGATTTTCATACAAAACCCCTTGATAGACATATTCAATTGACATATTTGATTATTCATGTCAGTTTTCGGCTTCCCACGATAATTTTTGGCAAGGTTTCGAAAAGTGAACCTGGAGGGTTTTGACACTGTTCTGCTCTTTACAAGCATTCAATTTTGCAAAGTTGCATCCTGTTCGAGCTTTCATTTTGCAATCGGATGATTTTCAAGTCAAAATGAATGTTTTTCTGTATTCTCCATACCAAGATGAGCTCACATGTTAGTTTTCAGAGCCTCATGATCTGATTTGCTATTTTTAACAGATCAAAACCAAATGCAGTTTGTTCAGTTTTTTATCTACATTGTTGACAACATTTCAGAGAGGCCAACTTCAACCATCAATATATTTTGACCGGTGATGATTCAAGAAAATTCCTTTTGCAAATGTGCTTAGGGTACATAAATTTTCTACTATGTTTGATGGCAGCTCGCCAGGAGTTGATTTGCTTCTTTTTTTCAAATTGGCAATTGGGTCAGTTTCAATTGGTTTAGAATAGTTGTTTGTTGCAGGAAGTTCGAGTAAGCAACTTCGAAGGAAAATAACTTTTGGCTCATGATGGATTTCTCCGATCCATTTATTGCACTGTATTCTCAAGTCAAATATCTATGTGTCTGCATGTTTTTTGTGACTCTAGGGGGTCATTTGTCCAGTTTCCTAGATTGATTCCTGAGGCAACTTGACCAGCTTTCACTATTCTGCAAAAGGGACAAAAACAACTTTCTAATGGCAACCCATTTTACCACTTCACTTCAAATGCATCTAGAAGTTGTCCTGGGATGATTTGAGGGAGAAAGTTGTTTGAAAAAAAAAAAAAAATTGTCGAGCCACATGGGCCTAACATGCTTTGCACTGTTATGACGTACATGTCGGAATGATCAAATCAGGTGTGGGAATCATCATGGTTGTTCATCTCCAATATACAATGCATCAAACAAGATGAACTTTTGAGGATAACACTCAATTGTGTGAGTGTAATAGTAAGCCACATAGTTTAAATATTGATTCATAGTTTATGAATGCAGTATCAAGATTTCCAATCAAACATAGAGTCTTGCAGATGAGAAGGTTATGATATCTCTTGATAAATTTATTTTAATAATCTGGTTGTTTGTAGTGTTGGTCTTAAATTCAAGCTACACAGCTAGCCTCTTAGCCATTCTCACTATTCAACAACTGTCCCCAACTATACAAGATATAGAGTCACTAAGAGCAAACAACACCCGCATAGGAAATCTGAATGGTTCCTTTGTAAGACAGTATCTAATCAATGAGCTAAAAATTGACAAGAGCAGATTGGTACCACTTATACATCTAGAAGACTATGCTAATTCACCCAGGAATGAGACAATTGGTTGTGTAGTTGATGAGAATCCATACATTAACATGATCATGTCATGACATTGTGGTGAATTTGAGATTGTGAGCTAGCCATTCTACAGAGGAGGGTTTGGATTTTTATTTGCCAAAACATATATGGAGAAAATGAAATTATTGAAGCCTTTATAAACTTTAAAGTAAATGCAATGGCATTTACACTATTACCCCTTCAGTCGATGCCCAAATGAAGGGAAGCCCGTGCCAGACAAGGAGATCTATCAAAGCATAATAGAAAAAAAAGTAGTCCCAAGGAACACCTACAATTTACAATAATTGGCGTGTTTCTGACTAGGGTATGGACAATCACCAATGCATTAGGAGATGAGTTGGACGTGCGGCCAGTTTGTGAGAAGGTGCAACCAAATGCAATGGAGGGCGCACTCGTAGTGATCATTACAAAATGCATCCAAAATGGAAATTTAAAAGGGACTTAGAAACTTTTAAACAAATGCAATGAAGCAAAGTGGACAATTACAACAGTTGAGAAAGCTCACGGGTTTTTGAAGAGATCTTATAAGCTTTTTTTTTTAGAAAATGCAATTGGCTTATGCAAAGCCCAATTTCATCGTACTACACCCCACAGATTTGAATGCAAAAGAAATGGAAAATGAGGGGCAACCATCGAGCTTGGAGCCACACAACAGGAGGGAGGGTATAGTTTTGAATTTGTAGTGACAGGAGGTGTCTAGTGTTGAAATTCCTCTCAAGCTTTTACGTAAATGCAGTGAGCATAAATGGAGCTCAATGGAGGCGACATAAGGAGATTAGGGAAAGCCTCGCAAACCTCACGGGAGGTATGGTGACATCATGAAATGGGGTGTGAGGCAAGCGAGAATGCATGTGGGAGGTGGGCCCATTGCATTTTGAAAGGCATGGGTATAGTTTAAGGAAATATTAAAATATTTGTAGCCTTCCCCGCTGTCTCAGGGGTTTTAAAATGCAAGCCCATTTTTCTTGTGGGGTCAGCAAATTTTTTCCATGTGGCATAGTGGGCCAGGCAAAAATTGAATGCCCAAGAACACTAAACTTCCCCGGATAAAATATTAAAGGGTCCCCTTTTAAAAAAAACAAAAGGTAAAGGTAAAATATTTCAAATGTGAAAGCACGAGCAATTTATCAAATGTAAAATATGAATGTCAAGCACAAGGGGAAAAGTTAATTCATTGTTCACTTTATAAACAAATATAATGAATTGGGAAATGAAATAAATTTTGAGCCCAAATGTTAAAGTTGTAAAATTTTAATATTTGTTGGGCAAATAAAAGAGCCATGGTAAAAAGTAAAATAACATAGGAAATTCTTCTAATGGGAATATTTTTAAAATATTCAAAAGCTTTACTATAAAGAAATTTTAAAGGTGAAATATTTTATTGCTGGGCAATAAAATATAACGTGAGTTGCGAAATAAAGTGAGAAGGAATATTTTAAATATGCTGGGAAAATGAGAGTAAAATCAGTGTTTCTATTGGAGGAGTGACTTTTTATTCACTTTATGGGTGAAGTATTTTAATGCACAAAGAGATATTTGTTTTTATCCTTTACTTTAAAAATTGTTTATTATAAAAAGTAAAGGCAATTGGGTGGTTTATTTTATCCAGTGGAGTGAATAAAGATACTCATTGTGTAAGAGAATATTATTTTGCTGAAGGTGAAGTGCACATTAGAGTGGCAATGTCAAAGGAATATTCATTTTATAAACAAAAGGTATTGTTTGTTGGGGATTGGACTATTAAAGTGCACAAGAAATATTTTAATGCAAAGTGAAATTCTATTGGTTGAAAAGTAAAATAATGTGCAGCAAGTAAAGAGAACAAAAATAAAAATTTCACGAGAAGAGATATTTTTCCAGCAGCTGGGTGAAGTGTTGAAATTCTCCACATGGGAATATTTTATGTTGCAAGGCAATGATGAGCAAGGGTAGTTTTTGAGGGAATAAGTTTGTTGCTACAAAGGAAGAGAGACGAGAGATTCTTTTCAGTTTGAACAATGGGAATGGAGCTTCCAGATGACATTTACAGATCAATTTTAGGGCTGCTACTGCTAGCTTCTCTTCTTCTATATCTTCCTTTCTCTTCTCATTGTAAAAGGGTTTCAAGTTTTTGTATTGGGCTGGGTAGATAGAGAATTGTAAATTTTGAGTTATTTATTGAGTCTGTAAGTTGTAATTTTCTAAATTCATGAGTAAATACAACCATTTTATGCAAATAACATCATGAAGGTGTTTTCACATTCATGGATGTCTTCAGATTGTCTTCATATTTGTACACTTTTAGTCATGTAAATTCAATAATACAAAGTGTCTTTGAGCTTATCATCTCAAATTTCATGAGATTTTTTTTTTTTTTGTTCATTGTTCTGTTTCAAATAAATGGTTAAAATGCTTTGAGCAGGTGATTGTGATTTCAGGTGTGCAGATGGGATTTGATAAGAAGAATTTGATTGATAATAAGAGAAGGATTGTTGGTGCAAGACACTAACAGTTGATGCAAAACATTAGAAATTTAAATTCCCTAGTTGAAATCTGTTTTCTAGGGAATTCATTTATGTGTTTGACTCCATGGCCCAGAATTGGCACTGATTTATTTTTTAGTTTTGTGCATCTCAAAAAAATTTATAAATGCAAAATCATTCTTATTCTTATTATTTGGTTTGTTGTATGTCCCGCTTTCCAATGACTGAGAGAGGGTTGAGTTACTGAGAATTTATCCAAGTTTGAAGTTGTCAATGCTTCCCTTAGTGTATTTTAATTGGGAATTATCTACTTTATAATAAAGCAATGTTAGTGTATGAGTGATTTAGGTTTTGGGCATTGTATAGGTTTACCCACCTTGGTCTTGCAGAGCCAGAAGTGTAGGAGATGTCATTCTTTGACTGTATCTTGTCAGTTGGCCACTAGCCTTTGTGGTTCTTTAATATAAAGGTTGGCTACCTCTTAAAGAGTCTCAAAGCCTAGCTGTGTTGTATTTTAAAACACCAACAAAATGGTGACTCTGCTAGGGAGAATTTGTGAAAATTCTTATTGCAAAATCTAGCCTTAAGATTCAATACATACAGTCAAATGATTTTCCATTCTAAATTAAGTTCAAACATTGAAATATTTCAACCCTGAAGAAGAATTTGTTGTAGTAAACCTGAACAATTTTTGTAATTTGTGGCACTCTGCTGGTGGAAGGAACTCAGAAAGAAGTTGAAATGTGAAAGAGCTTCATAATATTTGAAGTTCAATCCTTTGTGAAAAGAGGTGGTGACTCTGTTAATAGAACCTGTTGAAAATTTGAAGAAAGTTCCAGATCTACAAATATTACTAGTTAGGAAGACAATTTGCAGTAGCTGTAAAATTTCCAAGTATTCCTCACTCTTGGTTTTCAAGAAAATCTTGTGTGAAAACCATATTTGAACTTCTTAGGAAAACCTTTGCTTCCCTATTGAGTGAGTTAGCACTGACAAAGGGAAAGAATAGTAAATTCAAAATTGCACACTCTTATTTGTTGCATCTGTTGAATGCAATTGCAATTCCATTGAAATATTTTGTCTAGTGCTCAAATATCTGCTAGTTTGGATGGTTAGAATGCATTCGTGTATCTTAGGGGTTTCCATCCATTTGTATTGTCATAATTTTCAAGCCTAGGTTGCCATTATATCAATAATTAGCCTTGTTGTCCATCATTTGGTCAAGCTTGTCAAGAAGTGTCAAAAGTATAATAATCTTCAAGCATCTAATACCCCAAAGTGTAAGAACCCAGGAGTTAATAAGCCTAGGTTCAGTCCTGAATGGAATGATGTATTTGAAAGAGGACTTAAAGAAATGGATGAAAGGCACCAAATGTCTCAACAAGCCCAATCAAGAGGTAATCATACTATATCTACTTTCCAAGTCATTGCACCCATTATCAACTCCTTTGACCCATTGTATGCTCAATTAGATTCGTCATGGGTTGATTATGAAACAGAAAGTATGTCAGCTCAACTTTATAAGGAGATGCCTAGATGTGATGGGTATACTATATGTGAAGGAGATGCACATGTTCAAAGGTTTTCCATATTCATGGAGAAACATTCATTCATAGATCAGGATATGCGGATGAGATGTTTTGTCATATCTCTTGAAGCACGAGCTTGGGATTGGTATTTAAGCTTTCCTGAGAATTTCTTTCCTTGTTGAGATAAATTAGTGGCTGCTTATAGAGAAGAATTTGCAAGAGAGCCTTGTAATATTGTCACAAGATTAAAGGAGATCAAGAAACAAGATGAAGAGTCAAGTATTGATTTCAGTCACAGATTTTTTGTTGCTCTTTCACTAATCCCAAGAAGTTTCAGACCTAGTACTTCTGATTGTATCCATATGTACTTTGAAGCTTATGAAGAATGATCTAGTGTATTGTTAAAATATTTTGAAATAATGAGCATGCAAATGGCATACACATTTTTGGATGGTTTGGAGAAATACAAGAATGAGTATGTTCAAAATTTGTTGTCTTCAATTATGGGCAAACATGTTGATGAAATCAGCAGTGGTGTGAATGCAAATGATCAAATGTTTTCAAACAAGTGCAAACTTGAGAAGGTAAAAGATGAGAAGAATGCATCATCAAGTGATGAGAAAGTTGTCTTTGAACAACTTCCAAAAGAAATGTACCCAAATGAAAATCAACAACCGAGTCTTCCAAGCCAAGAAAATGATGAGGAATAGGAGTTGGATTTACTTTCTGAAGAAAAGATATGTTATCAACAATATGATGATACAATTGATTATGTCAATCCTACAAGTGTTGAGTGTAGATTTGACACAAGTCTTCATAGTGAGATAAAAGAATTTGTTGATTTAGAGAATACTCTTGAGAACATCAATTTATTAGCTGTAAGTGACAGAGTATGTGATGAATTTCAGTCTGAAAGACAAGCCACAAGCAGCTGCAATGAGGATACCATTGATGGTATTCAATTTGATAAAGAAGATATTTGTGTTTATCCTCAAGAGGATGCAAGTGAAAAGTTCAGTGATGATACCCAATTTGATGTTGAAATGCAAAGTGATGTGGATTGTTGTTATGACAACCAAGAAGAAAGTAAGAAGGGAGAAGTGGAAATTTTATTCACTATGATTGGTTATCACAATTATTTTAACAATGTTGTTAGTAATTCTTCCTCCTATGATTGGGGAGCTCTAGTTTATGATCAGCCAATTGAGTTCTTAGATTTTGATGAAGAAGACATCACAACATATTCTGATTTGCAATTTGATAATGCATCCAATCCAGGTGAAGGTCAAGGAGAGAAAGTGGTTGAAACAACAGATCAGAATAGTGATCTATTGAGTTGTGAACAAATTTCAGATGTATTGACCACAGGATATCATAAATGTGCACATGAGGAAAACTCGCAGTTGTTGTGTGCAACCCCTATTGACTTTGACAGTGATGATGATCTTCATTGTACAAGGTATGATGTAAGTGAATCTGATTCTCTTTCCAATGATGAACCAACTGATCAATATGATGATAATATGGATGAAGACAAACAACAAATTGATTATGAGGATGCATTGTATGATGAGTGTGAAGATATGGACACTAATGCAAGTTCAAATATCTCTTTTGATGAGTTTGAAGCAACATATAACCATGAGGTTTATGCATCCAATGAGTCAAATATTAAAGATTGTATTACAGATTTGGATAAGTCTTTGTTTGCTAAGTTGAATGAGCCTAGTCATGAGTCTTTGAGTGAGAATGAAGATGTTCATTTAAATAAGAGATTAGATTATTCTTCTGAACCAAAATTTCTTGCTGTTGAGAAAAATTGTGATATTGAAGAGGTTGATACCTTATGTTCAGAGGATGACTATATGATTACAAATGATGATGAGTCAGAAATATTTGATGAATCTCAATAAAAACATGATGAAGAATAGTTAAAAAGTGTGCTAATGCATGAGTGTATTTGTTTTCATACACTTGGAGATAGTTTGCATGATGAGCAAGATCTTTTGTTGGAAGGAGTTTTCATAGAGTGTGGCAATATGCAAGATCCTAAAGAATGTTGTTTTCAGTTGGAGAATGATGTAAATGATGAATGTAATCAGTTGTTGCCACATGATAATCAACATCTTGAAAATATGCCTAGCTTCCAAACGCATTATGGTTATGAACATGTCGATGATGTTGAATGTGATTTACTATTAGGAGATACCAACATGTTCAATCAAGAAAATGAGTACGATCACACTGTGCTTTGTTGTGGTGTGACAGGAGCAAACATGGGATGAGGGAGATCAGCTCTTTTTACATAATTGTGTTTGATAGGGGTAAAATTTAACCCCCCTTTTTTTCATTTGGTGACCTAGGGTCACCAAGTGAAGTTGAAAAGAAGCTTGAATAAAGGAGCAGTTTGAAAACACCTAATGGACTTAACTTTTGGTCTCCTCTCCAGAGATCTGGAATCTTGCTATGCCCACAGCGGTCATACATGCCCAGTCAAAGCCAGTGATGGCACTCTAAAATTTTTCAAATTTAAGATGCCCATTTCAAAAAATCTACCTAAATGACCCACTTTGGAGGGTTATAATTTGAATCCAAATTATTTTCATACAAAACCCCTTGGTAGATATATTCAATTGACATATGTGAATATGCATGTCAATTTTCAGCTTCCCACGATAGGTTTTGACAGGGTTTTGAAAAGTGAACCTAGAGGGTTTTGACACTGTTCTGCTCTTTGCAAGCATTCAGTTTTGTAAAGATGCATCCTGTTCGAGCTTGCATTTGGCAATCAGATGACTGTCAAGTCAGAACAAATGTTTTTTGTATTCTCCATACCAAGATGAGCTCACATGTCAGTTTTCAAAGCCTCATGATTTGATTTGCTATTTTTAACAGATCAAAACCAAATGCAGTTTGTTCAGTTTTGCATTTGCATTCCTGATAGCATTTTAGAGAGGCCAGCTTAGACCATCAATATCTTTTGACCGGTGATGATTCAAGAAAATTCCTTTTGTACACGTGCTCAAGGTACCTAAATAAAATAAATTTTGTAGGAAGTTTGAGTAAGCAACTTCAAAGGAAAATAACTTTTTCCTCGTGATGGATTTCTCCAGGCCATTTGTTGTACTGTATTCTTGCATCAAATTTCTATGTGTCTACATTTTTTTTGACTACAGAGGGTCGTTTGACCGGTTTCCCAGATTGATTCCTTAAGTGACCTGACCAGCTTTCACTATTCTACAAAAGGGACAAAAAATAATTTTCTAATGGCAACCCAGTTTACCATTTCACTTCAAATGCATCTTGAAGTTGTCCTGGGATGATTTGAGGGAGAAATTATCCACATGGAAAGATTTTTTGTTGCAAGGCAATGATGAGCAAGGGCAGTTTTTGAGCGAATAAGTTTGTTGCTGCAAAGGAAGAGAGATGAGAGATTCTTTTCAGTTTGAACAACGAGAATGGAGCTTCCAGATGACATTTGCAAATCAAGTTTAGGGTTGCTCCTGCTAGCTTATCTTCTTCTATATCTTCTTTTCTCTTCTCATTGTAAAAGGGTTTCAAGTTTTCATATTGGGCTGGGTAGATAGAGAATCGTAAATTCTGAGTTATTTCTTGAGTCTGTAAGCTGTAATTTTTTGAATTCATGAGTAAATACAACCATTTTATGCAAATAATACCATGAAGGTTTTTTCACATTCATGGATGTCTTCAGATTGTCTCCATATTTGTACACTTTTAGTCATGTAACTTCAATAATACAAAGTGTCTTTGAGTTTATCATCTCAAATTTCATGAGAATTTTTTTTCTGTTCATTGTTCTGTTTCAAATAAATGGTTAAAATGCTTTGAGTAGGTGATTGTGATTTCAGGTGTGCAGATGGGATTTGATAAGAAGAATTTGATTGATAATAAGAGAATGATTGTTGGTGCAAGAAACTAATATTTGATGCAAAAAATTAGCAATTTAAATGCATTGGTTGAAGTCTATTTGCTGGGGAATTCATTTATGTGTTTGACTCCATGGCCCAAAATTGGCATTGATTTATTTTTTAGTTTTGTGCATCTCAGCATTATTTTATAAATGCAAAATCATTCTTATTCTTACTTTTTGGTTTGTTGTATGCCCTTCTTTCCAATGGCTAAGATAGGGTTGAGTTACTGAGAATTTAGCCAAGTTTGAAGCTGTCAATGCTTCCCTTATTGTATTTTCATTGGGAATTATCTGCTTTATAAAGCAATGTCGATGTATGAGTGATTTAAGTTTTGGGCATTGTATAGGTTTACCCACCTTGGTCTTGCAGAGCCAAAAGTGTAGGAGATGTCAGTCTTTGACTGATTCTTGTCACTTGGCCACTAGCCTTTGTGGTTCTTTAATAAAGAGGTTGGCTACCTCTTAGAGAGTCTCAAAGCCTAGTTGGGTTGCATTTTAAAACACCAACACAAACAACCTCTTATTCTTCATAATATGGATTTTCTTATAAATATTATCAATCAGGTGGAGTCCTTTGTCAAGCTTGATGTGGATGGGGTGGCTTCAGATCATGAATTCTACAGGGTGTGTGCTATGGTGGAAATTTATAAACCCCTTTCTCATTCTATTCAAATCCACTCTTCGCTAGGTGTCTGGACTCAGTTTTTAAATTATGAGGGCTTACCCTTCCATTGTTTCCACTACAATAAGCTTGGACATAGGATTGAAGCTTTTTCCCTCAAGCATTGTGCGGGGACAAATAATTTTTGTTTTAAAAAGTGGATAAATAAGGGTAGTGCTCCTAACATTGAGTTCATTTGGAGGAATCATGAGAAGTTCTTCAACTCTCCCCAATTTTCAGAGCTGATTTTGGATCAGCAGGTGGTTCACTCATCTCCAATTTTGGAAGAATAGGTGGGCCCTTCTTCTCCTCCTATGGTTCCTTCTCGTGAGTGCCCTTCTGATCCTCTCTCTAGAATGGAGGATGACGAATCTGAATCTGATGGCACTTTCCCTTTAATGGAGGAATTGGACGGGCATTATTAGGACTATTATGATGATTTTTCTCTAGCTCTCCCCAAGAAGAAATTAGGGATTTCTCAGGTTGTAAGTGGAAAATCTAAACTTGATTGTGGATCAAAGCAGAAGGTCAGGCGAAATTTTGGTGCAGAGAAGCTTCGCATCGAAGGTATATAAGCGGTGGAAGTTGTTTCGTAGCAGACTTTGGAGGTGCTTCTCTTTCAAAATTAGTGTTGGGCTTAATCTTTGAGTTGTTTTTCTCTGCCTTTTCTTTTTCTTTTTTCTTTTGATACCACTGTATCATCTATGGAATTTTGTTACTATATTTTTCTTCTAGAGGTCTCTTTGGTTCTCCCCTTCTTTTCTTTTCTTCAGGAGACTCTTGTAGCTTTCTTCTCTTTATCTACTTTCTAGCAGCTCTTTGTAAGGTTATTTTATTTTAATAAAGAGAGTGGGCCCCTATCCCCATAGCTTACATATCAAAAAATAAAGATGTGATAATGCAATTAAATGTCCATACTTAGTGGGATGACCCGCTACTACCATGATGACACTCTTACCTTTAGATCTAGGAATCCTTGTGATGAACTCCATGGATACTGCTTCCCAATGTTGGATAGGAAAAAATAATGTCACCAAGAGACCAAGGGCCTTAATTATCTAAACCCCTTTATTTCTTTGAAAAACCATAAATTTTTGAACATCACCTTTTATCTCTTCCCAAAATAAGTCTTTCTTGAATCAATGAAAAGTCTTTAAAAATATTGAATGACCACTCATTGGAGACTCATGAAGCTCTGTGAGAATATTTTGTTTGAGAGTGGAAATATTGCAGAGATACAAGCACTCTTTATAGTACAAATAATCTCCCTTCCAAAAAAAATTATTTGAACTATTGACATCACTCTATAAATAATGAATGAGACTACTTGTAGCAAAATCATTCAACCACTCTACTTTGGCTTGTGCTACCACATCTTCCTATAATATTTAAATGTTACATAACAAAGATTCATCCATCTCATCCCTCCTAGATAGCGCATCTACCACAAAAATTTCCTTCACTATACTATATACAATTTTTTAAGTCATATCTAAACATCCTAGTAACTCATTTTTATTGCTCTTCAAAAGATAATCTTTGTTCTATAAATTATTTTAGACTACCATGATCTTTCTTAACCTTGAAGTGTTTACCCATTAGATAATGCATCCATTATTTTACTATATGAATAATAACTAGCATTTCCTTCTTATAAATAGGTCTGAGTTGATTCTTACCTTTTAATTGATGACTCACAAAAGAAATGAATTGACCCTTCTACATGATAACTACTCCTATATCTCATTTCCTAAATCACCACATTCCATAATAAAATCCTTGGTGAAGTATGGAGTGGAAAGCACTAGATTTGTACATATAGCTTCCTTTAATCTCTCAAGTATTGCATTAGTTAACTTGTTTCAATTAAAAGAATCCTTCTACAATAAATATGTGAGGGCTTCTTCTATATGTGTCCATAATTCTTCACAAATCTTCTATAGTATCTAGCCAATACTGGGTCATCCCACTATAATGGGTCCAAAACATGGGGCTTCCTAATTTTTAACTAAAATTAGATATTTTTTATAAAAAATAATGATTTAATCCTTGAGGGGTTCTATCTAAATGGTTTTCATTGAACATGGTTAGATAAGACCCCCTTAGATCTAACCCCTCTAGTCTTAAATCATACCCACAATGGATTCTCCTTTGCACCTTTCAAAATATTGAAATAAACTTCTTATTTATCTTTCAAGGGATTAAATGAAGTCATTTAGAAATTATGTTTACTATCTAGATATTATTAAAAGATTTCCAAAAAGTATAATTTTTAATATTTTGAATTTTATTATTAGAAATTCATATTTTATTTCTTTTGAATGTAGGCTTTTCATCGAACATCAAGGTATTTGCTTCACACATGTGAAAAAACTGAAATTTTGAAAAAATAAACTCTAAAAAATATGTGTGCACTATGTATTGATGTTCTTGTTTTAGCCAAAAAAATAACTAATAATTTCAATACATACAAAAAACATTATGTGTGATAGCACACACTTACATCCATCTTATAATTACTCAGAATTTGAAAACAATTTTCTTTTTTTAATATGTAACAAAAAACTATGAGAAAGTATTTGTGCACTATATATTGATGTTACAAATCTGAATTTTAAAAATTATAATTTTATCCTTTGAATAAAAAAATTGTCTGATAGACATAAATGCCACTGTTTTAAAATGCTTTTAACCATAAAAAATAAGTTATTAAAAGTCAAGTAAAAAAAATTAAAAAATATTTCTATTTTTTTTAAATTATATCTTTAGATTCTAGACACAAATATTCACAAATATCTAGTTCACATCATCTCCAAATTTTTAATTGTTTAGTTGCTATAGGTTTCAAAAAGTGAAAATTTTACGAAAAATTGATTTGTGTCCTACTTTGGCCAAAATGTGCGACATAGTATTATGGGATGACCCTCCTTGGAAACCCCTCAATTTGTTAATAGTTTTGGGAACAATCCATTTTATGGTAGCCTTAATTTTTTATGATCCACCTTTACTCCATAAAAAACTATGTCTCTCAATTACTCAACCTCATTGAAACCAAAAGCACACTTGGATGGCTTAAAATAGTTGATGATCTTTGAGAACTTTTAATTCTTGATCCACAGGATATAATTGTTCCTCCTAAATGTTTTGTTACAAATATCTTCTTCCTTATTTCAAATTTGATGATAACCTAGTATAAGATCTTTGTAAAAGGCATAGCTCAATTCAATTCATCTAGCAAATCATCAATGACTAGAATAGAAAACTTACATTTTGTGGTGTACATGTTGAGAAATCTATAGTCTAAGAACATGTTCCAATTTTCATCCTTCTTACACACCATCACCACAGGTGAGGAGTAAGCACATTTCCTATGCTTGATAATTCATTCCTCTAGCATTGCTTAAAAAATATTACAATCTTACTTTATAGTATATATGGCTACTTGTAAGGCGTAAGGTTGGGTGTTTGGTTCCCTAGCACTAGTTGTATGACATCATCATGATCCCTTTTAAGAGGAAGTCCTTTAGGAATATATTAAAAAACCCCTAAAATAATTTCTTGTAAATTTGGATGGGTAGGAGTATTGGATTTATATGCCTCTTATGAAAATAATTGGGCCACAAATTCTTCATCTCATTTCTCAAGAAAATTTTGTATATTTGATGAGAGCTTACCATCTATGAGGAATTTCACACAACACACTTAGCTCGACTATATTTCCTTTTATTTGAAATATTGTGAATAACTAATGGAAGTTCATCTCAATTGATCTCAAAGTTGTAAGACATTTTACTCCCAAAATAATATTTGATGCACCCGTGGAGATAGAGAATATTGGGCTACCAAGATGATAACCTCCCATGGATGATTTAATATTTTCTTTTTTTGGAACAATTAAATGTACCACCATATGTAATTAAACCCTAAATACATGGATTTAGATATATAAAACAATTTAGATGAATAACCAATTTTTTTTTTTTGAAATTATGAGTGCTACTTAAGTCTATTAACAATCCTACTCTACTGTCAAAATCTATGGCTGCGTCTTCAAGCAGGAAACTCTCTGGTGGGGTTGTTTTGAATTTTCCTGAGGGTGTCAAGGCTAAGGACTTGAAGGATGATGGTGATCTTGTTGTTGATGCAGATGGTTGGTTGCATTTTCTCGCCTGTGCATTGGACGAAGGGTTTGAGACTCGGTTGTGTGTGTGGGATTTGTCCAGTGCGATGGCATTGGGCTCGTGGTTGCCCAAATGTTGTTGCCGGAATGATACTCACCTTGGGGTTTATGCAGCCTCTGCTTCATTTCCCCCTCTGTTCTTGACCTGGTGGGGTCGTTGTTTTGTGCGACCTGGGTTATCGGTGTTTGCTGCGTTGGATGGGCCCTTGCCTGGTGTTTCGGTCGTACCGAGGTTTGTTGATGGCCTTCTTCTAAAGCCTGGGTTGGTGCTCGTCCTTTCCCATGATGAGTTTGGCCTTACTGGGTTTTGGATGATCTTGTGCTTATCTTTTGTGGGACCCTTTTTGGGTCGCCATGTTATGACTCTGGTTTTCTTTGTCGGTGCTTGTACCTATGCGGGAGCTGTGGGTTGGAGTTCTTCTGTGTGCTGTTATAGGGTGTTTGTGGTGGCATTTTGTGCCTCTTTGTTCTGCAAAACTTGGTTTGGCTGCATTGAGGTCATTGTCCTTGGTTTTGTTTCTCGGTTGTCCTATATGGGAGTTGGTGTTGTTTTTGGGATTGACCAGTTTATTCTGGTCATCTTTGGTTTGAGTTTGGCTCTCCTTTGGCTTTGGTCCTCTAGTGTTGTTCCCTTGCAGTGCCTTTGGCCATGTGTGGTGCTCTAGGGTTTGTTTGGCTTCAAGAAATTGGATTTGAAAGATTGTTATTCTATGGAGGCTTTGTTGGCCTTCCTGGTTGTTTTTATGGATGTTTTCCTAGATGGTAAAGGACCCCCCTTTTCCTTTGTTAAGTCAACTATCAATTGTTGTTATGGGCTCTTGTGTCCTCTCCAAGATTTTTCATTGCTACTGCAAGTTTATGGTTGCTTCCCTGCATTCTATCTAGATCTCCTTCCTCTTGTGGTGGTGATCGAGAGTTATGATGGGTGCTATTGTTGCACTATTTTTTGCTATTCCTTTCTGGCATCTCACTTTGAGGTTTTGCTATTGAGGTGGAAAATGTTCCTATTGAGATGGTTTAGTGATGGGTTTATTGAGGCTACTATTATAGAGTTATTGTTGATGGAGCTTTTGAATGGGTGGTATTGTCTCCTTTTCTCTCGGACTTACTATTTGGTTCTCCTATAGAGGTGGAGAACTCTCCTACCGAGGTGGAGTTGGTGTGTGCTGCTAGAGTTGAGATTTGATGTTTGGGGACTTTGGAGGTCTACCTTTTGGATTGTGTGTTCAAGGTTTTCAAGGTTTGTGATGGGGTCTAGCCTCCCATCAAGAGTTGTTGATTCTACTGCTTGGGTATGGTTGTTTCCTTGCTTCTAGTTTGGCTCCCCTTCCTTTTGTGGTGGAGATTGTGTGTTGTGTTCAGAGTTGTTGTTGCCTTATTTTCAGTCCCTTTCTATTGCCTCATTCTAAGGTGGTTTTCCTATTGAGGTGGAAAATGTGTTTGCTAGAAAGGTTTGAAGAATTTTCTATTGGTTTTATTAATAGGGATCTGGTGTCTCTTTCTAGTTCTCTTAGCTTCTTTTGGTATATGTTAAGCTCAAATTGGAGTGGAAGTTCTGCTATAGCTGTTGCAGGTGAGTTGTGGCCATTGGTGCAAAAGGTTTGTTGTTGTCATGCTATTGCAAGTTGTTAGTTTTGGGTATGTTAATAAGGAGATTGGGCTTCCTTTTCTCAATTTGGTCTTCCTTGTTGGGACTCTATTAGACTTAGTCTTGAGTGGAAGTTCTACTACGATTCATCTGTTGCATGTGGTTAGTGGCCTAATTGGTTCAGGAAAGTCCTATGATGGTAATTTGTTATGCGTGGTTTTGTGCTGATTTTCTATTGTGGTACATCTATTGCAGGTGGTTTGTGGATTGGTTGTTTCAAGAGGTCTGTTGCAATCCACCTCTTGTAGGTGGTTCATGGCTTGGTTGCTCTAGGAGGTTCTTTGGGCCCTCGGTCCTATGTTTTGGGTTGTAAGTTTTATGGCTAATGGCATTTTATGTTACTATGTCTTTGACTTAGGACTTTTTGTGGTTCTAGCTATTCTTTTCCCCTCGTATTTGGTGCAAGGATGGGCTGTTAGTCTATGGTTTTTCTGTGGTGTTTTTGTTGGTTCTTCTTTTTTTCTTATCTTCTTTTGGCCCTTCGGGATCGCTATGTAAAGGGTACGACAACCTATAAATGTTGCTTATCTTATAAAAAACAAGCACTCTACTTCAATAAAAAATCCACTACCTTGTGAGTTTTTTATGTAGTAAAAATTGAGAGTGCATGAAAAAATGATTGGTTGGGAATATTTTGATTCCTTATTTGATTCCCTATCACCCTATAATATAGATTCCTTCTCTTCTTCCTCACTCAAAAATTCAACATAAATCATTTTTTTCATTGTATTTATGCCATTGACTATATTTTCTATGATAATTGGAACATAACCTTTTTTTTTGCTTCTCCTCAAATTTTCACGGTGTTAATCTAGTAGGTTTAGGAAGAGAAGATGTTGAATATCATTTCTTTCTTATCATATTTTCCCATTTTTTTCTAAGAATCAAATACTTCTCCTTTGTACCTCATGTGCTAAGATATAAGACTCAGACATAGAGCTAGGACTAAACATACATACCTTTGTTGAATGTGATCCTTGAGACCACCCAAAGATAAATCATTCAAGTTATCCTCTATAATTATATGAAGAAGTTATATGTCAGAGTATTTCTATATTGTGATTGCAACTCCTTTGTAAAAATTGACCATGAGATAATGAGACCCTTTTTTATGAGTACAAATCCATAAATACCAAATGAATTGATTTGGTTCTAGATATAGGGAATCCATTGTGACCTCCAATCCAATTGGGACTTCATGTACATTAAAAAAGTTATCCATTTGGTTTATCTATGTTACTGGTCCATTACAGTCAAACTTGTGCATATCCACCTTTGGTATCAAGTTTCTAGATCCCTCATGAGTATTAAAATTTGGATCAATATTAGCTTACCTAGATGATTCACCTTGATTGGTTGAAACATCCTTTAATTTGTTCCATTTCTATAAGAATTTAATGTGTTCCATATGTCAGATATATCTTCTCTTAAGAAATGTATATCTCCTTATAATTAATCCATATCCCTCCTCATCTCAATCTTAATTTATAAAATTTCTTCCTTAACTTTATTGATTTGTGTACTTGGAGTAATATGATCGTCCTTATCAAGATATTTTCCTTGTGTGACAACATTATTTTTACCTATTTTATGAGGTCTCGTCGTGATGGAAACAAATAATTTTTAAGTAAATAAAAAAAAAAAACTATTTTTTTTAAGTCATTGACACTTTCAGGTTAAGGTAGATTCTATTGATAGAGGTTGAGATATGCTTACACCATAGGACGCTAAATATGGAAACTTGTTTCGTCAATCTTTGATTCTACTAATGTTTTTAATTTTGTAGGTACTTCTAAATATTTTCATTGCACTGGATATTTATTAAAATTTTGCAGAGGAGGTGCGCTCACATGAGCTCACATATTTCAGAACTGTTTGTCAGTTTATTGGGATCTTGTTCACTTGCAATGTTAATCATGGGTTTTTTAGAATGGTTGTTTTTCTAGCAAGCTTATATTGGCTTTAAAAGAGGCTTCTAATGTAGCATTTTTCGAAAGGCATTGCTAGTTTTATTGAAGGTTGTTGGAGTAATAAGAGTTGTGTGAGTAGTTTATTGTAAAGTGACAATATGATTTCCCAACCATGGAATCTCAAGGTAAATTGTTCAATGTAATCATGGGAGCATCCCTTCGAGGATCATCTCACTCATGAGAACCTTAGTTTGGATTTTCAGGTGGATTTTCCTAGAGTGGAAGACTTTGTGCGTTCGGTGCTTGGTGTTGAGGTCACAAGTCCCAAAGCTAGGCATTTAATTTTTCCTTCATAGGTACTTTCTATGTTCTTATCAAATATTTTAGACCTTCTCCAATCCTTAGGGGAATTAGAATCAATTGTGGGTAAATTTTTTAAGCCCCAATTGCTTCATAACAATGCTCTCTTAAATTTTATCCAAGGGTATAATGTACTCTCTTGAGGGGTATCTAGGAGGGTTGTTTCCTAGAGAATATGTCAAACACATTCTGGGTATTGAAGAAATTAATGAAACCATTAGATTAGCCTTGTAATATGGAAATGATAATATCATATTGAAGGCTTTAAGGAAGAATTATAGGTAGGTTTATGTGTCTATTGATTTTGATATTAAGGATAAATATTATTCAATTTCATTTCTTTGAGAACATACTCCTCACCCTCCCTAGAATTCCAATTTTTTAGGTTTAGAAGGAGCTTTGTTGCCTGCCCTAGTTGACAAAAATGTGGAGCTAATGCTAGGGTGAAAGGTAGTTGAGACTTCCATTGGTGGGCATTAGGGTTTCATAACACAAGAATGGATCACCCAAGTTGTGCAAAAAGAGAAGGGTCGATTAATTGGTTTCAACTTATTTCCTCAAGATATGTGGCTACAGGAGGTCCCAAAAGCTCAAGATGAAAATTCAATGCATGGTGAGTGTATAGAAGAATAGAAGATCAATTTTTTAAGTTTCAAACTTGTTAAGGCTTAATTTTTTTTCATTAAGGATGGATTGATACATTTTGGTAAGAAGTATTGGTGTTTCGAAGATGCTTGTTTGAAGGTTGGATTTTCATATTTAGCAATAGTTTATGGCTATGAATGTTTGAACTTTTCAAAATTTTGATATTTTGTTTTATCTGCAACTGATTAAAGATGTATTGACAAGAATGCAGATAAGATGTAAATTTCTTGGGTAATATTTACCTAAATACTTTACAAATATATGTCATCTTTTATTATATAATATAATATATATAGGCTCTTATGCCTTTTAATAAATAAATAAAAATTACTAAGGCAAAGATAGTTACTTACCTAAAAAAAATCTTCAACAAATTAGCATATTTGCAACCTTAAGAGAGAATTTTCTAGCAACCCTAACTTTACAATAAGTAGTAGAATTTTGCTCCAATTCCTCTAACATTAGGATTTTATATCCTTCAATATTTTCTTCAAAAACCCTTTAATAATTAGTCAATTTTTTTATAAAATCTAAGAGATATGTGTTTCACAAAACAACCTACAAAATTTTAAAAAATTGACTTGCCTTCATGATGTCACTGATCATGCTCTAATATCACTTGTAAAAAACTAGCTTACATAAGAGAAGAATATAATATGAAGTATACATAAATTACTTGATAATAGTTCAGAATAATAAGCAATTTTGAGAGGGAAAAAAATACAAACCTCTAATGATAACATAATTCACAATTTGATGATCAAACAAGACTAAGTACCTCCAATATATACCCTACTTATGCCTATGATATCATCCAGGCCAACCTAGATAAGTTTCTAGAAGTCTTAGGCTGACCTAAATAATTAAATAATGATATAAAAATGATAATATTCCATAATTAAGAGTTAAGGTAGCCACAATTTGACTACTCATAACCCTATGTACACTCTAATATTAAGGGTGTAAAAACCCTTGTTTCCTACTTTATTAAAATTCTTCTTTTGTACAAGGGTCTAGGCCTTTGAAAAAACCTGTCTTATCTCAATGAAAACATTTATCATGCTTATTATTGTCCACCATGTTAAGAAAATCATTCCCCACATTCATAATATCTTTCATTTATCTAAATGCAATCCCAGATGTGTTGTATATATCATGTACTCATAGAATTGACCTTCAAAATTGAAAAAATATATATTTTTTGGTAAACTCTCACCAATTTCATTTTCACCAGGAGATGAGTTGGTGCATATTTCATGTGATTATTGCTATGTAATATTATTTAAAGACAATCATTTAAATACTAATCAATTATTTGAGTACCTCAAGCATTTAGAATTATTGATTACATACAACATGAATCCATCACAGGAATACTTTCATTGGAACACTAACTTTAGGAATATATATACTTGAGGATTAAAATATAAGATCTTTGTTTGGTTAAGTGTTATTTTCCAATCATTTTTTTAATTGTAAATTTATGATTTTGAAGGGGTTGACCTATAGAACTTGATTGTAGTATCTAGCAACTGATCTAAGGCATATCTAAATACCACAAATATAAAATTAACAAGGTATAGAGAATAATATGAATTGATGAGAAAAAATAAACAATGTCACCTATCAACTATAGGGTCTAGAAGATAAATACATACTTGTGGAAATAACACGATTTTGTAAAATTGACCAAAAAATAGTTTCAATCTTATGAGAAATCCATAATTGAAGATATATCTAGATTATTTGAATTTATATTCTAAAACATAAGATATCAACTTTATTCAATTACTTCAATTTTGAAACTACCATCCTTCACATTTAAATTTTTTATTATTACATTTAATTATTCTAATGGTTGCTTCAATAACTATCATTTAACTTAATCTTTAAAAAATGGATTTTTCCATTGCTCTCTTCTATGTTTAAAAAAAAGAAAACCAGATTCCATTATTGTTATTTATTTTGTAGTTGCAACATTATGTAAGTTCTCTCTAAAATATTCAAATCAACACTAATAGAAAATTGTACGCTAGTAAAAACACATGCAACAATTTTTATCTATAGTTTTTTGTTGAGAGATGCATAGAAATTTGGGAAGAGAATGTGACATTTTTAAATGAAATTATTTAACATAGCTTCAAGGTCAAAATGGTAATTTAATTTTTATTGATTATAAGACAATTGGTTCTTAGTTTAGTTTTTCTTTTTAGACTATAGGAATTGAAATTAGATAGCCACCCCCTATAAACTATAGTGTGCTTGGTAAACATTTTTCATGTGACTAGTGATGATGGAACAACACACCCTTTGATATCAAGGTGATGGTGGGAAGAATAGAGCTCATGACCTCTTTCTTGCAACAAGATGCATTAGAAAATTGAGCTAGACCCACCACCCCTATTCATAGTTTAGATTTATTTTCTACTTGTTCTTAATAAAATAAAAGAGGGGTTAAAACTTTATTAAACCAAGGAAAAGTACAAAGCAAGGCCGTTACACAGCCCTATCCAAGTCCACCAAGTGGTCCAACTATTGAGACAAATCAGGGGGTAATTGACCTCGATCCCGCACATTCCTATCCTAAAGATGATCTAAAGCCCATATAGCCAAACCATCTGCAACACCATTCCATTCTCTAGGAATATGAGTAAAAGTAACTAACTCCAAAGAAGTGCAAAGGTTGAGAATCTCTTCCACAATCAGAGCCAACTGCCAACTAACATCATCTAAATTCCGCTTATTCAACATGTTCACAACAACCTGGGAATCAAATTCACAAATGAACCTATGCCACCCCAATTGACTTCCACACTTCACCGCCACAAGGATTGCCTGAGCCTCCATAAAATTATTAGAATGAAAACCCTTATACACCGAGAAGATAAACTGAACATCACCAAAGCTATCCCGACGAACCCCACCAATACTAGCATGACCAGGGTTTCCACGAGAAGAATCATTAGTATTAAGCTTGAGGATCCCCTGAGGAGGAGGGGACCATCTACCCTCGCTATTCACCTTTTGGGTAGGATGACAACATCTTTTACGCCAGAGCTATTGTTGCGGAGGAGGAAGATGAAGGCATTTAAAATAGTCAACATCAGAAGGGGCCACCAAAATAGACAGATCACACTTAGTAGCAATAGTTTGACCCAAGGAATGCAAAATTTTCTGCCACAGACGAGGGGCCGCCAATCACACATCCTGAAACATCCAACGATTCCTCTCCAACCAAAGATTCCAAATAATAAAGGAAGGGCCAATCCCCCAAGTAGCTTGAAGAAAGGAAGTAGAAACAGGGGCCCTGCCCTAGCGATCCACAAACTCAGCTAACAAGCAAACATGCCAGCAGGGTGTATTCCACACCCCCCACCAAAAATGCCAGATCTCCCTAGATAAGGGCATTTGAAGAAAAGATGAGAGACACTTTTCTCCAAATTACAACATAGCACACATCTAGAGGGACCTTGGAATCCGCACTTGCAAAGATTATCCCAAGTAAGACACCTGCTCTGTGCCACTAACCACATGAAGAAATTTCACTTAGGCCAAGCCAACTTATGCCAGACTTGCTTCCACCAAGGGACCTCAATATCTCCATACAATTGCCTACCCAGTTGCTTATAGCCTATAGACATAAATTACTTCCCAGACTTATTAGAGCCATCCCAAGCCAAAATATCTGAGCCCCACAGAGAATTACAAGCATGGGAATCCAAAAGCTGAGCAAGCTCGCACCTACACCTCTTGCCCCCCCTAGGAGGCCATTCAGTAGGATGCTTCTAGCGAAAGGTAACCACATAACCACAATGCTCAACAATCTTGTAATGCTCCAGAGTGTCCCAACCAGCAGTAGTAAAAACATCATAGAGGGGTTGAGGATAAGGTTAACCAGAAAGAAGGGGAGGGTAACCATCCCAAGCATCAAACAAAAAAGAGCTTGAGATCCTGAGTGATAGATCCAGAAAAGAGAACGCTTAATCAACTGAGCCCCCACTTTCAAAGTATTCCAGATCATAGAGCCACTCCCCTCTATAGGATAGCAGGGGACCTCAAAAGAAGCAACACCTCTAAGATACTTATGGTTAAGAATCTGAGCCCATAACTGGTGTTGATTAGTGCACCAATGCCAATTAAGCTTAGCAACAAGAACCTGACCATTTAGAATAGCAGAGCGTAAGCCAAGACCCCCTTCCTACTTTGGTCTACACATAGAATCCTTGTTAACAAGACTCCACTTAGAGGACATCAAGTTGCCACTCCGAAGGAATTGACGAGAGAGAGCATCAAATTCCCTAAGGAAATACATAGGGGCCGAATGAACAAAACACCTGTAGATGGGGAGGGCCTGAATAACCGACTTAAGGAGAGTAACTCTAGCAACTGTAGACAACCACCGATGAGTCCAATGAGTTACCTTCTTTCTCAAATTGTCAAGCAAGAACTGCCAAGAAGACCGGGGCTGCCTGCCAACAGCAAGAGGAATCCACAAATAGACAAAGGGGAGAGACCCAATTTGAAACTATAAAATACCAGCAATCCTTCATTGGATAGCCTGGGGAGTATTAAAGAAGAAAATAGGGGACATTGATAATTAACTTTCTGACGTGGAGCACCAAGGTAGATATCCAAAGCTTGCCTAAAGGATTGAGCTTCCTGAATATGGGCCAGCCCCATAAGGGAAGTATCATCCACAAACTGGAGATGAGAGAGTGTTGGAAGACCCATCCCCCACTGCCAACCATGAATCAAACCCTGAGAAACCTGGAATTTAAGGAAGTGGCCAAGCCCCTCCGCCAAGATAATAAAAAATAAGGAGAGAGTGGATCCCCTTGGCGAAGGCCCCTCGAAGCACCAAATAGCTCAGAAGGCTCACCGTTCACAATAACCGAAAAGGAGGAAGAAGTCACACAACTCATAGTCCAATTGACACAATCCGAAGAAAACCCAAAGGCCAACATAATCTTCTGAATAAATCCCCATTTAACTCTATCATATGCTTTGGCCATATCCAACTTAATGAATATAGACCTGACCTTAGAGATTGCCATGGAATGAATGGCCTCAGAGGCAACCACCACACCATCCAAAATTTGATGGCCCTCCACAAAGCCTCCTTTCTCCTCATAAATAATAGTAGATAAACAAAACTTAAGCCTTTCCACAATCAACTTCGTAACAATCTTATACACCACATTACAGAGTGCAATAGGTCTAAAGTAATCAAGTCGATCAGCACCATCTTTCTTAGGGATAAGAACCAGAAAAGTAGCATTCAGTGCACGAAGCATCTTCTTATTATGAAGAGACTCACGAACCACCTCCAACAAATCCATCTTCACAATATCCCAAAACTCTTGGAAGAATTCAATAGGGAAACCATCAGGGCTAGTAGCTTTTCCCTTATTCATCCCAAACACAACCTCTTCCACTTCAACCAAAGTAATCGGATGGATCATAGAAGCATTCAAGTCATTAGATATCAAAGAAGAAATACAGGAAATGACCATGTTTTCATCAGCCTCAGTAGGGGGGGAATCCTCAGTGAATAGAGCAGAGTAGAATTGACGGGCTTCTCTAGACAAAGCCTTTTGCGAAGATATTGAAGAGCCCTCATGATTGACAAGATAAGGGATATGACATTTATTTTGACGAGCCTGCACAAAATGATGAAAGAAAGTATTATTCCTGTCTCCCTCTTGAAGCCAGTCAACCCTGGCCTTTTGTTTCAAAAAAAGTTCCTCACGAAGCTCCCACTCCTCCACCACCTTCAGGCCCTGGGACTTGGCATACCCAAGAGCCTCTGAAAAACCCAAATCCCTAATTTGGTGAGTGATAACAACAAGGTTCTCCTGTGCTTCCCTTTTCTTGGCCCGTAAATTACCAAAGCACGCTCTATTCCAACGCTTAAGATGAAACTTGACATATTGCAGCTTCTTGAAAAAAGCATACATAGCAGTACCATAAGTAGGAGCTCCATCCCTCCACCATTGACCAACCCGATTATATAAGGATGAATTGCGCAACCACATAAGCTAAAATTTGAAAGGAGGGCTCTTAGAACTGGGGAGAGAAGCAAAAAACTTAATTGGCTAGTGATCCGACCCACAACAATCCAAGATCTCAGAGCAAGTGACCAAACTGCCTCCAACCCAAAAGCAAGAGACCAGAAATCTATCCAGATGCTCTGAAATTACAGTAGGCCCACTCTACCTATTATTCCAAGTAAAAATGCCATTGGAGGGTTTAATGTCAACAAGAGCAAGAGAATCCACATTAGAATGAAACAAGTCAGAAGCAGGACCCAGTCTCGGAAGCCCCCCTCTTTTCACCTCCAAACACAAAATAGAATTGAAATCTCCAGCTATGATCCAACGCAAATAAGGTGCACAAGACCTAACATACCTGATATGGGCCCAAAGCTAGATTTTACCATGAATATCGATCAGAGCATAAACATTACTAACTAAAATAGTCTCACCAAATTCCAAAATAGTAGCCACCACAGAAATAGAGGAATGGCTAGAGATCCACCAGCGAGGAACAACCTTACGAGGATCCCAAAAAAGAGCTAAACCTTTGAAAACTCCCCTAGATCCAATACACTGGCACTGCTCAGAACCCCAAATGCAAGGAGAGAACTGAAGCATGAGATCCACCTGAAGCTTAGTCTCCTGCACACATAGAATATCTAGAGAGTGAACCCAAATCAGACCCTGAATAGCCTTTTGATGAGAGGCACTATTCAACCCCCTTGCATTCCATGATAGAATAATCATGAGGAAGGTTGGACAAAGTGGGCCTCAATGGTCTTAACCGACCCCTGATTCCACCAAAAAATCCCCAATAAATTTAAGCTTGTCAGCATCCTTCTTACGACCAACTTTAGAGGAGTTGTCGAAATGCCCCTTTTTGAGAGGGCATTGTAGCACCCCAAGACCAGGAGACATACCCCAACCTCTCCCTGAAGACAACGCCACCTTAGAAAAATCCACTAAAATAATATCATCATGTAGATCTACAGAAGCATCAGGAGGCCCGACACCCCCCTGCACCACCGATGGAGAGTTATCCTTAACAATAATAGCCTACTCCAACCCTCTATCCATTTTAGTAGCTCTAGTCAAGATCTCAGCTGGGATCCTCTCCTCTAAGGCCAGACTATCCAAAACATCAAAATGGTTGAAACCCTGATCACTCTGTTTATCTTTAAAGGGCCACTTCTAACCCCTCCCCTTAGCTTTCGACTTATCAGGAATAAAACCATCATTCAGTCCCCCCTCAGTCATATGTGCCTTTCCCTTATCTCCCTTCTCAGTTGAAGGCTCCGAAGAAGGAGGAGAAGAAACCCCTGCCATTCTAGTAGTCCTACGACATTGGCATTGAAGGTGTCCATACTTGTGACAAAACCAGCATTGAAAAGGAAGGGACTCATAATCTAACTGCCGAATCCACAAGGCAAAGCCAATACAAACTTCCAAAGAATCTTGGAAAGGATTATTTAAATCAATTTCAACACAAATGTGAGTGAATGAAAATAACTTTTTATCCAAAGTATTATGAGCAATGGTAGCTGGCTTCCCTAGCAAGGCAGCAATCCTTTGCAAAATATCCTCTCTCTAAAACTCCAGCGGCAGCCATGGCAAATGGACCCAAACAGGGACCCGAGAAGGTAGGTCCTCAACTGCATTAAATCCTCCATACCAGGGTTTCATGAACAATCCCACATGATTGTAAAAGTATGAACCCCCCTTAAAAAACATGGTTGCAATTTGACATGCAGGAAAAATCAACCATGAAAAAACCATTTCCAGCAACCAAAATATCAAAGTCACCTTCAACTTGCCAAGATCTATGAATCCAAGACTCCAAAGCCGAAAGGGGGATATGGATACCCAAAAATTTATAGATAAGAACATGTTGGCTCCAATAAGAGAATTCTTTTTGCATAGATTCCAGGGAAATAACCAAAATTGGGCGATCTTTACTGCGCGGCAAACACCCATTCACCTTTTTAAGCTTAGAGCTCTCACCTACAAACGATGAGTCCATTGACGGAACATGCACGTCCGCAAAGGAAGTCGAAGGCAGCTTCGCAACCGAAAGCATCAAAATCTTGGAAACCCTAGCAATAACTTCGCACCCAGAACCCACCACACCAACCGCCACACCCCTCACCTCCGGTAGCCACTCCACATAGCACCCCACAACCCTCCATGCTAGACCCCACACAACACCCCACCACCCTCCATGCTAGACCCCACACCATCTGCAACACCCCACGCACCCCTCCACACCCCAGTACACTACCCCACCCCACCCCACACCACCCACACACTCGAGCAACAGCAGGATGCGGGCACCCACGTAGGAGGCACGCAAGCAGCAGGAGGCACCCACACCAAAGTAGAATAATGATTACTCGTCTACTTGTTCTTATCATTCTTTTGTAGATTATAATAATATAATGTAAGGGAAAAAAATTGTGCATAAGGGAAGAGGTTAAATAATATTCCTTCCTTTAAGTAGGTAAATAATGATCCTAAGAATCCAATAATTTAAGGAAGAGAAGGGTTTTAAAGTTTTAGAATGGATAAAATAAAGTAAAATAACTTAGTAAATATGATGTTTTATAAATAAAAATAATAAGAAGAAATAATATTTAGTTTTTTCATAAATATGAGTGTTGATTAACTTAGATAGTGAAGTTAAATGCATATAAATCAAAATTTGGAAAATATTGTAGATAATTATGTCAATGTATGAGAATAACAATATTTTTCCATGCATTATTCTATATTGATTTCACATACCCAAATCAAAATTACTGTTGCAAATCTATTCTACAATTTTAAAATTAGACTTGTGATGATTCTTAATTCTTCTTTATGAATTATTATGAAGTATACTACCAAACAATAATATATAATGTTACACACCTTGGATTCCATATGAAGCTAGTGGTATTTAAAAAAACTTTGAAAATAAACTTACTTCAAATCACAAATGAATTATATAATGGTCTCTATGTAATTCATTGTGATATAGTGATTATGATAAACTTGTATGCTTGACTTTATTATTTTGAGATTCTTTGATGATTAAATCGATGTGTTGAATGTGTTTGCATGTATAAACATACTAAAAAACTACAAGGATTTGTGTAAATTCAACCAAGGACCAAAGTGTAAGATGCGGCTAGTTAGTTAGATGGATGATTTTATTTTATAATTAAAAGGAACAACATTATTATTGTGAGGATGAACTTGCATCCATGGGCATGACCAAGGTTATAAAACTAGGTTGGATAAATTCTTGAGATAAATTGGATTAAACTAATCATCATAATAAAATAGATAAAATAATTTGACTAGAATTGCATGCACATGAGCATTGGAATAATAAATTGGCATTGGCCTACATTTAAAAAAATATTAGTTATGTGGGTCATAATGTGAATGGAAATATTCCATTTGAAGGTATTAAAATGTATTAAGATGTTCTCTTAAACTAAGCCAAATATTCAATGGGAAATTCATCAAGGATGCAATTTTTACAATTAAATTTCCCCACACTTTGAGCTGCACATGTGAATCTCAAAGTATGTTGATTCTTAAACATGCATAAATTAAATACAATAGATAGAAATAATTATTATCTACTAGATGATGAAAATTATCCTTCAAAATTTGATCTCCATGAATTCTTACAAGACACATATGAAAGATTATATGAGAAGTTATTGAGACCACAAGATAAATAAAATACAAAAGTATAGAACTATCAATAATGTATTTCCACCTTAAATTAATTGGCTTATGGAGTGAAATTTATTAAATGAAGATCTTGATACATATAAAAAAAAAAACACCCCATAAGAATACACATATAGGAATTTATTGATATAAATTACATTACGAGTTAATCATAATCATTTGTTCAATCAATAAATGATAATTTTGTAAATACATACAATAATCGAGATATATTAATGTAAAAATAGTGACTATAATAATATATCACATGAGAATAATTTAACATTGGAGTAGCAATAGAATAAAACATAAGGTTATTTCCCAAATAATGGGCATGCTAATGATGATGTGAACCTCAATGGCCAAGAGCATCAATGGGAGAAAATAAATGCTAAATAAGCATTTATTATTATAGTCACATATTTTAGGACCAATAGTATCAATCTAGACAATAAAATGAATCCTTACAAGATCAATAGAGTCAATAAATAAAATAGATAGGGTAAATGACACAAATTCCTTATAGTTAAACAAGTCCATAAGTATGGAAAGTATGATTCAATACAATAAGTAATATAGATAAAGATAAACAAGTTTGAAAAAATATATTAGTATGATATGGGTGGGAAATATGATGATTTCAAATATAAGATTGATATGATAAAGTGTGACACTAGAAATGGTCATGTAAGTACAATGTATATGATCAATCATAAGTTATAGTAATGTAAGATCTATAGATAAGGGAAAAAATATCATTATAACCCTAATGGAAACATGTGGGGGGGGCGGGGTCTTCAATAGCAATATAATATTATAATGTATGAAATAGTGTTGAGTGGGACAGAATAATATGATCATAAGTGTAGTGCCCCTCCATGATTCACCCATTCTTGATGTTTATGTTAGATGCTTATGGATTCATTTTATGTCTTAGGTACTCTTTGCTTGAGATTAGAATATTCTATAGTGACACTTGTTTAGTATGTTAACTATTTAGAAATGACCTTCACTGTGTTATCAGTTGTTTGATAAATTTTGTTTTGGGTTATTTAATGCATTAACATAAGTTATTAAATAAAAGGTGATATGATAAATAAATATAAATGTAATTATCAATAGTTATAGTTTATTATAAATTAAAAGTGTTATGTAATATTAAATAAAATTGATTTTAAGAAAATGGATAAACAGTAAATATAATATAAAAGATAGAAAAATGTTTCTTCGAATACATGCACAAATTTAAACTATTTGCCGAAAAAGGAAACTGGTTGTCTATTAGAGATTTTAAGTTTTATTAGATTTTTGGGTTTGTGAAAAGAAAACAACTTTCCTTGTGAATAATTATTTTTGGGGGAGATTCTCAAGAGGATGGATATTTGTTCTGAAAGAAAGAATTTATCTAAAAAAAGATTGAATACAGAGATTCAGTGGGGAGAAATGGGGGGATTCTTGAAGAAAGTTAATTTGAGGTCTCAAAGAAGCTGAAATTATAGAAAAAGATTGATCTTAGTATCAAGTGTGTTCCCACCCGCATTGGATCGAGGTAGGATTGATCTTCTGTTGTTTTCTCGAGAGTTTGAACAATGCGATTTTTCTCTTTCTCTCTATTTTTGAAAATGAATAATGAGTTGTTTTATTCTACCAATAGCCAAAACCTTTAATTATTTATTTATCTATCTTCTTGTTTTGAATGAAAATTATTATTGTTCCATAGGGTTTCGGGGACAGGGATGGGGGGATGGCAGGGGACGCATTTCAAGAATGCGGGGACGGGAGGTCTAAGTTTGAGGGTGGTAGGGGGACGGTGGAGGGATGACGGCGAGGGGGGCGGCAGCGTGCTGAAATACATATAGTAATTGAAAAAATAGTTATAAAAAGATGTATAAGTATAAGAATTATACATTTTGGAAACAACTAGGAATCGTATAGATGTCTTGAGGACACCCCAACATCCTCAAAGTCCTAGTGGTGTCTTGGAGACGACACTGGTGGTGGGATGGTGGTGCTAGTGGTGGGCTGGTGGGGGGACATCCCCCCAAGTCCCCAAGTCTGCAAGACGTCCCCATCTAGAAAACGTGAGATTTTTTTTTTTCAGCAGACGCGTCCCCGTGAAACATTGAAAATTATTGAAGTTGTATTCAACTATCTTGTTTTTTGTTTTTGTGATCTGCATGCATTGATTTGCAAATCTCAATTGCATTCGCTAGAAAGTTTTAAACTCGTTTTCCCTTACATTGATTTACTTGTGCCCTGCCATCTTTATGTGAAACTGTAATTTCAATGGCTAATAGTCTAGCCGCGCGCCCCACCCATCTTGGGCGCACCAACTACTTTTGGAAACTTACTTGCACACATAAAGGAGTCACTGGTTGTTCGTTACTATATGATGTGTTTGTTTTTGAAGTAGCCTTTTCTGTATTTGGGGTTGCATATCGACTTAGAGGGTTATAACTTGGCATCCAACATATAAGGCGAATTCATGCTGGCGCATTACCTTGGATACTCATTTTGTTTACTCATTTTTTTGGTTGAATGCTGTAAAAGAAATTGTATTTGCATAGGGTTTGAGTTGATATTTATGGATATGTATATAATGTTAACCAACACGATGTGACGAATTCACATTATAGACTTCTCATTTAGACTGTGATTTCCCCTTAAGCTTTGTCTTATAAACATTTGATAAGAGAGAGTTCGATCTGCTCTATACAATCATGCTCGCTTTCATGGAATTCTTCTTACCTTGTTGAAATATACCTCCCCTGCATTGCAATAGGCGATTTGATTCTTTGTAAGTCGATTATGGATGAATTTCCATGCATAATAGTTGGCGACCTTTATTCCTGAGTCTTACGTTGGACGCTGAATGGTTAGTCAAAGGCCATGTTCTTTCATGACAGCCGATTACTTATAATTCATTGCATATTGTTTGGGAACTGATCATATAGGTAGTTCGATAGACTAAGTTATCATTGGCGTCCAATGTATATTACCTTTTTTTATTGTAAATGATAGACATTTTCAATGCCGAATCTTTTGGCGATTTCCTCCTTGCATCTTGTAGTTGGCAATTCTATTTTCTTTGGGTAATTGCAACGTTGCTTGTTCTTCATGTAAACATCGAACATTCACTATGCATGTTAATCGCCCTGTCATTTATGGTTGATATATTTCATGCTGCCATCGATGGGTGTATACTAATTCTGGTGATCGCTAAATAATCATCCTGATGGCATTCGAATAATGTTCCTTGTGCTTGGAAATTCGAGTAATACACTCTGCACTTAGGGTTCGATGAACAATTCCATGCTGGGAATTCGATGACTATCCATATATCTGAATTTTGATGAATAAGAATATTGTTTGGCATTTAATCACAAATATAAGTACTGATTATGTTAATTTAATATTGTAGTTCGGATAGTTGTTTTTCCAATTCCAAGAATTAGCATTTAATTCTTGAGATTTATAGATAGAAGTTAGTTAAGTCCAGATATTTAATTATTTAATTAAATAATTGATTCCTCTAGAGACTTTTAGAAACCAGTTAATTAGGGTTTGTTAAAGTCTAATTAATTTTAGCCATTGATTGAGATTAAATCTTGGCCATTGGTTTTTCAATGAAAATAGTTTAAAAGGAGGTCATTGGGCATTTGGAGAACATAGACTGATAGACACAAGTTGGAGAAATATTTGCAGTGATAGCAAGTAGTCTTGCAGTGATAGCAAGGGCGCGGTGATAGCGTTGGAAGCAGCAGTAGTGGAATTTCAGCAGGAGAAATTGAAAGAAGAATTTCCGGTGAAGAATATTGTCGGAGCTTTGTCAGTAAGAGGCAAGTAGTTTCTTTTGTATCTCTTGATTTGCTGAAGATTAATATAATTCCTCATCTGCAGTACTGGTTTTCCCTCCGGAGTTTTTCTAGGGACAATTTGTCCAAAAATATTGTATTTATTAGTTTGCATGTTTTCTTCTCTATTCCTGTGAGTTTTATTTGTGAAGTTGCAGTTGTATTATTTTTCAGTATTTGCTATGAATTAATTTTCGGCAGTCAAATAATCTTTATAGATAGGAGATTAATAATCAGTAATTGCAATAGATTTTTCACATGGTATCAGAGCAGATTTAAGGGTAGAAAGAGCTCAGCATAGGCATAGGAAGAAAAGAAAAATAGAGGGTTTATAAAACCCAGTTCTACCTCTTCAGTATTATTATTTTTGTTATTAATATTTTTGCTTGAGATGGCCTTAGCAGGTTTAAGAGATCAGGACAAATTGGATGGAGCCTCAAATTTTGGTGTGTAGAAAGCCATAATTTTTTTATTGCTGGAAGAGAATGGTATCAAGGAATATGTTACTAGTGTTGTAGCTGTACCTACAGATCCAACACAGCTCTTAGCATATAAGAAGGAAGATGCCAAGGCAAGGAGGTTGATTCTTGATGGTGTTAAGGATCATATTGTTCCACATATCACAGAGTTGGATACAACAAAGATGATGTGGGACACCATTTTGAATATGTACCAGAATGCTACCACTAACAAGAAGCTGATTCTCAGAGAAAAGTTCAGGAATACCAGGATGAACAAGAGAGAAGATGTTACAAGTTACCTCACCAGACTTAGACTTGTCAAGGATGAGTTGGCAACTATTGGAGATAAACCAGATGATGACAAGCTAGTACAAATAGCCCTAAATGGGTTTACTAAGCAGTGGGATGTCTTTGTTCAAGTTATTAATGGACGAGACACCTTACCGAGTTGGGATCGACTATGGAGTGACTTCACTCAGGAGGAGCTTAGACTAAGCCTTATCAATGGTGCCAGCAGTAAGAGTCAGAAAAGTGAGGCAGAATAGGAAAACGTTGCCCTAGCAGGAAAAGGTAAAGCAAAGAAGGGGTCTAGCAAATAATCAAATCTTAAAGGCGAGAAAAAGAAGGACTTGTCTAAAGTCAAGTGCTACGGCTGTCACGAGTTTGACCACTATGTAAACAATTTCCCAAAAAAGAAGAAAGGCAAGAAGCAGACAACAGCTTCAGCAAGTGCAGATGAGCTCTGTAGCAGAATGGAAGATGAGTTTGCACTCATAGCTTATATGGTTAGCTCAACCTCATAGGGTGTTTGGTATATAGACAGTGGGGCGTCATTTCATATGAGAAGAGTTAGAGAATACTTCTCTAGTTATAAGGAGGAGGACATCAGAATCCAGATTTCTATGGGGAATATGTCCAAACTAAATCAAGTTGGAAAAGGGACTATTCTATTTTAGAGGGAGAATGGTAAGCCGATTCCCATTCATGATGTGTTGCATGTGCCAGGCTTGGGTATGAATCTTATTTTCATATCTATCCTTCAAGATAAAGGCTACAATGTACTCTTTAGAGGGGCAAATGTGTTAATCAAGCACAAGGATTGGAAATCACCCATAGCCATTGGAGTTAGGAGCGACCGACTTTACAGGTTGCAGTTTGATACTCATAAAGCACTAATGAGCAGCGGAAATTCTAGAGATCAAGGAGAGCTATGGCATAGGAGGATGGGCCATATACATCATGGAGCATTTAAATTACTTCGTGAGACAGTGATAGGTGTTCCAGAGGTGAGCACAAAGCATGATGATGTATGTAAGGGATGTGTGTTGGCGAAGTTTGTAAAAGCAGCCTTTCCAAGGAGTGACACCAGATCCAAGGGTGTTCTTGATCTAGTACATTCAGATATATGTGGACCAATGTCGATGAAATCTCTCAGAGGATATGAGTACTTTGTTACTTTTATTGATGATTTTTCCAGGAAGACCTGGATATACTTCTTGAAGACCAAGGATGAGGTTTTCAGTCATTTCCAAGAGTTCAAAGCTCTTGTGGAGAATTAGACAGGCAGGAAGATGAAGGTTCTTCGATTAGACAATGGAGGCGAGTACAAAGGGAAAGAGTTCTAGGAGTTCTGTACCAGGGAAGGAATCAAGAGAGAGTGGACTATTCCTTACAACCCACAACAAAATGGGGTTGTTGAAAGGAAGAATCAGTCTATATCAGAGGCGGTAAGGGCTATGTTGTATGACTAGGATATGCCACGTTACTTATGGGTAGAGGCATATAGTACATCAGTATACATATAGAACAGGGTTCCACATAAGGTATTGGGCAAGATGACACCAGAGGAGGCATTCTCAGGGAAGAAGCCAGATGTTAGCCACTTCAAGATATTTGGGAGTTTGGTATATTGTCACATTCCAGGTGCTACACATTCTAAGTTAGATCAGACTACAGAGAGAGGGTACTTTGTGGGGTACAGCGAGACCTGAAAGGAATATCAAATATTTATTCCAGGGGTCAAGAGGATTATAGTCAGGCCTGATGTCAAGTTCATGGAGGACAAGGTATTTAGAAGGTCTAGAGATTTTCTAGTAGATGACCAAAGTGAGCAGCCAACAGAAGCTCCAAAGATTGAGCAATCAGATCAGGGACAGCGAAGCTCGAGTACAGTGACTAGTACAAGCACAGGCTCATGTGTTGAGAGTTCACAGAGTATGGAGCAACAGATGCAGTAGATCCAAGAGATGCATCAGGAACACATGAGGGTTGATATTTCATCCTCTACAGTTGGTAGCAGTAACCAACAGGATACTCAGGAGTTTGTGGGCGCTCCTAAGACGAGTAGTAGGCAGCGGAGACAACCAGCTAGGTATAATGACTATATGGCTTTAGTTAGTCAGCTGGTAGATAGTGAGCCTTCTAGTTATCAGGAGGCCACACAACAACAAGTGTGGCGAGATGCAATGGTTGAGGAATATACCTTAACAGTGCAGAACGATGTGTGGGAGGTTATGCCTAGACCGATAGATGGGGAAATGGTTGGATCACGTTGGATCTATAAGATCAAGCACGGTGTAGATGGTAGCATCGAGAAATACAAGGCAAGGTTTGTGGCCAAGGGTTTCTCTCAGAAGGAGGGAATAGACTATGAGGAGACATTCGCTCTAGTGGCCAGGTATACTTCTATACGAGATGTGATCTCTCTTGCAGCATAGATGGGATGGCAGATCCATCAAATGAAATAGGAAGTATACATAGAACAACTAGAGGGCTTTGTAGCACACAACAGTGAAACCAACCTGTCCAGATTGAAGAGAGCTTTGTACAGACTCAAGCAGGCTCCCAAGGCGTGGTATGAGTGCATTAATAAATACTTGCAGGGATTGGGCTTTGTGAAGAGTGAGGCGGATGCTAATCTCTACTACTTGGTAGTTGGGGGTGAAATTCTCATTCTTGTTTTATATGTGGATGACTTGTTTTTAATAGGTTCACTGGGGCTCATAGAGGAGTGCAAGAGGGACCTTGCAGCAGAGTTCGAGATGAAGGATTTGGGGCTTATGCACTACTTTCTAGGCATGGAGGTATGGTAGATAGATGGTGAGATTTTCCTTGGACAAGGGAAATACTACATTGAAATCTTGAGGAGGTTCAAGATGGAGGATTGCAGAGCCATGTCTACTCCTATGATCACGAATTGGAAGAAGGTAGACTCATCCAAGGAGAAGGATGTAGACCCCACTTTATACAGATAGTTGATTGGGTCTCTCATGTATTTGGTCAACACCAGACCAGATATATCCTTTGCAGTAAATTCTCTTAGTCAGTTCATGGTTGAGCCGAAGAGAATGCATTGGACAGTGGCAAAGCATGTGTTGCTGTATTTGCATGGTACAATCGAGTATGAGATCACATATACTCGAGGTGATGGTATCAAGTTGATAGGCTATACTGACATAGATTGGGCAGGCAGTACAATGGACAGGAAAAGCACTTCAGGGTGTTGCTTTAGCTTGGGATCAGGAGTTGCCTCTTGGTACAGCAGGAAGCAAAAGTTCATGGCTCTGAGTTCTGCAGAGGTAGAATACATAGCAGCTAGCATGGCGACATGTGAGGCGATATGGCTTTGAAAGTTGCTGGTAGCCTTGTTAGGTCAGAGGGTTGAGACTACGGTGATACACTACGATAATCAGAGTTGCATCAAGTTGTCTGAGAATCCGGTGTTTTATGATAGGTCTAAGCATATAGACATCATGTATCATTTCATCAGGGATTGTGTACAATGGGGGATTATTCAGCTACAGTATATACCTATAGATCAGCAAGTAGCAGACATTATGACAAAGGCATTGGGGAAGGTGAAATTCATCTTCTTCAGAGATATGTTGGGTGTTATGCAGAACACCTTCCTCGCTAAGAGGGAGTGTTAATTTAATATTGTAGCTCGGACAATTGTTTCTCCAATTCCAAGAACTAGCATTTAATTCTTGAGACTTCTAGATAGAAGTTAGTTAGGTCCAGATAATTAATTATTTAATTAAATAATTGATTCCTCTAGAGACTTCTAGAAACCAGTTAGTTAGGGTTTGTTAGAGTCTAATTAATCTTAGCTATTGATTGAGATTAAATCTTGGCCATTGGTTTTCCAATGAGAATAGTTTAAAAGGGGGTCATTGGGCATTTGGAGAACATAGACTGATAGACACAAGTTGAAGAAATATTTGCAGTGATAGCAAGGGTGCAGTGATAGCATTGGAGGCAGCAACAGTGGAATTTCAGCAGGAGAAATTGAGAAAAGAATTTCCGGTGAAGAATATTGTCAGAGCTTTGTCAATAAGAGGCAAGCAGTTTCTTTTGTATCTCTTGATTTACTGAAGATTAATATAATTCCTCATCTGCAGTACTGGTTTTCCCTTCGAGGTTTTTCCAAGGACAATTTGTCCAAAAATATTGTGTTTATTAGTTTGCATGTTTTCTTCTCTATTCCTGTGAGTTTTATTTGTGAAGTTGCAGTTGTATTATTTTTCAGTATTTGCTATGAATTAATTTTCGGTAGTCAAATAATATTTATAGATAGAAGATTAATAATCAGTAACTGCAATAGACTTTTCACAGATTATGGTGAGTGAGTTAAAATCAAATCACATAATTATTGTTTATTATGTTGTGTTTTAAAAACTGAATGCATGGTTCATTCGATATTTCTGCATAGGGTTCAACAGATAGTTATATAAGTATGTTTTGTTGTTTATGTATTACCGTTGGTATTCGATTTAGTAGTCACATATAAATATGGCATTGTTTGTATAAATCTAAAACTCCATTGTAAGTCTATCATTCAGTTATGCAAAGTTTGATTCATGCATAAATAATAACATTTGATTTATATAAACATAAATATATAGATATAGATATAAACATGTGTGTACATGTGCATGTGCATGTGCGCTATATTACTATCTTTTTTATTATATTGAGACAACAATTTAGTTTATATTTATATAACCATAAGTATACATGAATAAAAATTATGGTTAATTTGTAAATTTTTACTATGAATTTACTTATTTAAAGTAATTTTAAGTATAAGTGTGTGTGTGTGTGTGTGCGTGTGCATGTGCATGTGCATGTGTGTGTGTGTGTGTGTGTGTGTGTGTGTGCATGTGCATGTGTGCTATATTACTATCTGTTTCACTATATTGAAACAACAATTTAGTTTATATTTATATAAGCATAAGTATACATGAATAAAAATTATGGTTAATTTGTAAATTTTTACTATGAATTTAATTATTTAGAGTAATTTTAACTTCACAATTGAATGGATATGTTAGGTAAATAAATCATGAAATTAATAAGGCAAAATTTGATTAGATTATAAATAGTTAAATGGAAGAAATTGAGATTTGCTTTAATTTAAATAAATAATTTAGATGAACTTTTAAATGCTGATGTTATTCTTAATCATTTAATAGTTGATTTATTTTTTATAAGATAAGCAACATTTACAGGGTATTGTACCCTACACACGGAGAGTTCATAGGGCCAAAAAGAGACAAGCAAAAAAATAGAACCAACGAAAGCACCACATGAACACCACAAACTAACAACCCTCCTTGGCACCAAATACTAGGGGTAAACAACACCTAGGACAACCAACAATCCTAAGTCAGAGTGAAAGGAACATCAAAGGCCTTAAGCTAAAATAATTATGCCCAAAGAACCTCCTGGAGTAATTAGACCACAAAACATCTACATCAATTGGACTACAATAGATCTCCTGTTCAGGTAAGTCAAAAATGAGCCAAATAGAAAACAACCCATTTTAGTACAAAAAACAACAAGCCAATACAACTTTTTCAAAAACAACCAGTCCTCAAACCACCTGTAGCAGATGAGTTGCAATAGATCTTCCACACAGAACAAAGCCTAACAGAGTCCCACCAAAGGACTTAACAAAACCAACAAGGCTACTAGCCACCTGCAGCAGACGGAACGTAGTAGAAATTTCACTCCAAACTGAACCTAATAGATTCCTAACATAACCACAATCAATAGCAACTGAACACAAAGAACAAAAACCAATCTTATTGAACTAGGAACAACCCGAAAAACTATAGACCCATGAGATTGCCTGAAACAAACAAGCCTCCATACACCTGTAGTAGATGGACTACATCAAACCTTCCACACAATTTATGCAGGAGGTGCCGAATAACTTCTTACCAATGGAGGGGTAAAAATCACTAGTTGTTGTAGATAAATAAGAGCTTGACCATAATTCGTACCTCCATATGATCCAAAAAAGAGAAAAGGAACTAGGCAACAAGAGCACCCAAACACCAACCAGTCTTCAAGAACACTCAATCTCAATAGATGAGTAAGATGACTTGGAAGAAAGGAAAGCAACCAACAACACATAGTAGCACCACCAAACCCCTCTAGAAAAATGCATCTCCACCTCAATAGGAGATAACACCACCTCAAAATGAGCCAAAGAGGGGGCCATGCAAACGAGAACAATACTTTCAACCAGAACCAAATCCTCCACCTTAATAAAAGTCACAATATGAGGAAATAGGAAGAAAGTAAGAACACAACTACATCAACAGTACCCTATGTCTAAACCCCACCTAGGCTATAAGAGAGAACACGACTTCCAAAGGAGCACAAAAGCCACACCCCACCAAACACGTTTGTAACAAAGTCCACTAGCACTGACCAATTTTCTCTACATGGGCAGTAGACCCCCATCTCTTTGGAACCAAGATGGCCACACTAACGAGCAACCAAACCCCCAAAGGGTTTGAGACAAATCCAACAATGCAAAAAAAAATGTTGCAACTAAACACCACTTCAACCCCAATAACCACCAAGAGAGTAACAAGAGTTGAGCATTTGGGAAAGCACAAACTACTAACTAATGTGCCCCAACTACAGAGTAGAAGAGGCAATAGGCAACATGAGACCCCACCTATCTAGAGAAGGAAAAGAAAAGGACAAAAGGAAACACATCGGGTAAGGGAGAGATCACCATAAGGGTCTTTAACCTTAACCTAGCCATGTGTCCATAAAAAGTCCCACACAAGCCACTCTAGAGCAAGGACAGAGCAGAAACAACACCCACAACCTCAAAAGCACCCAACAGGGGCAAAAACCCAAGCTAAATGACTAGCATAGAGAAGCAGGTAATGACATAACCCAAGCCCTGACACCACTCCTATAAAAGAAAACACAGTAGGGAGTAAGCAACCTTTAGAAACCATAGAGCACTAGGATGGAAGAATAGAACCTCCCATTGAGAGGACCACATCAAGCAGTCCCCACCAACAAATAGAAAGCCACACAAGAAACCATTGAAACCTTTTGAAACCATTGATATAAGAAAACTCTTCCAGAGGGAAGCATAAACAAATACAGACTAAACACCAAGCCTATATAGCCGCAACCACCAAACCACCAGTAAAAGAGAGCCAGCATACTCTCCAACCAAAACAAAGTACCCATCCCCATCAAGCAGCAGAGGAATGAGGAGCACAAAGCCGTTCTCAGCGAAGATAGCATCACCAGGCACGAAAATAGCCTATGCTGCAAGAACCAGCCAAATGGTAAGGGAATCACCATTCCCATCTGTGTCCTCACCATCACTCTCACTAGTGTTTCTAACAGAAAATTTCAAAAAATTCCTCAGACGACTCTTCACACCCAATGCATGTGCAGTCCCCATCTTGAGGATTTAATATTTGATTTTTTAATGTATGTAGAATCTATGGTTATAATTTTTAATTGTTGTTTGTATCAGATAATGTATTTGATTATTGGAAATTGGGGTAATTATGGTTATTGTTTAAAAGTAGAAGTCTTTTGTGTAAAGTGGTTAATGGTAGTCTTCTAGAAGTCTAAGAGGGAATAGTTTTCTAAGTTTGGCTTTTTTAATTGTCTCATTTTGAAAATGGTTGGTATTTTTATTTAAGTTGTGTGCAAGAAGGTCAATGCCTTGCACTATTTATACTCTCTTTTAATTGGGATATGTGAGCGAGATGGTAAATGTCCTGCTCGATTTGTAGGGTTTACTAGTTGCAAGTATAGGGAGTGGCTCTCAGTGGGGGTCGAAACCCAAAGTGGTGTCCAAGGTAACTCATTGGGAGTTTCTTAATTTAGTGATAACCTAATTAATGAATTAAAGGGTTGGATAGTTTTCATATTAATCAAGATTATGGAATGCCTCACTCATGGCTCAAGGGCTTATTTAGGCTTGAGATGAGATAAGAAGGCCTGGAATGGCAAGATCAACTTCCTTGTTCTCATGAAAGTTATGTTGATTCCACATGAGTTTGTATGGGGGCCGAGGATCGATAGAGGTTGCCAGGGTAACCAAGGATGGGGGGCGGGGCCTCTAGGAAGATCTTCCAGGTTAACTCATATCAAGCTATGTGATGAAACTCTTCCCTATTGCAGTCTATAATTCCCTAGTTATGATTTCTCTTTTGTTATGTGTCTGCCTCTAGAAGTGATGTTTGTTTTATGTGATGTTCATGTCATTCCGTGTTGTGTTGGAGTCATGTTTAACCTTGTTATGTTAGCCTTTTGTCTTCTTAATTTTTTACTTGCAGTGGGACCCTATGTTATCTCCTAGCATGGGGGCTGGACCTTGGGGTTCCACATGGTCGGGAGGTTTGTGATTTTTCCTCAATTGGGTTTCCCTTTTTTTTGTTCGTGTGCGTGAAGGAGGAACCTCATCTAACACATTTCAATTCGTGTTCCAGTTGAGAGAGATAATTTCATTGTACCTATATTGGACTTGTATATTTGATGTAACATGTACTGTAATATTGATGTATGTTTCCCAATTGTATTCAGGGAAGTATTATTATAGACAATGTAATAATGTAACGAGTTATGATATACTCTCATGTATTGGAATTTGTATATGTACTTTTTATTTATAAATGATCTTTTATGTTGTTTATCTGATGTCATGTTATGGAGATTCATATTGTTCAATCCTATATTGTGATGGTTAAAAATGAACTTGAGGGTTAGACAAATCATGTAACCATATTTGTTCATGGAATAAATCTAGTTCTTGTTTATAGTTATGTTAGTAAAGCAGTCATTGGACCCTAGAGGACTTAGGATTAGATTGTATGATATGTTCTATTAGGCATTTTATTGTTGTTTACTTAAAAGAAAATTGTTCTATATCTAGTCATGTTTATGTGTTGTCCTCTAGGGTTCTGTGGTGGGGTGTTACACCTGGTATCAGAGCCTAGGTTCATACACTGGGTACTCTGGATATCTATGAGCCCATTATATTGTCCTAGTGCTTAGACTCTTGAGCTTATGTTTTTCCCCTTTTGTGATTTTCGTTTTCATCCTCGCTTAGCAACCTTAGATTTATCTTTTGGTGGTGTTTGTCCAATAGTGCAGAAAACTAGTGGAAATGATAGGACCCAAAATGTAGTGCACAATGCACCAACATTCTTTCTATCGAGGATGCATTATGGGCCCTTTTGTAGCCTTGTGATGTGATTTCAGGTGATGTGAATGGTGTGTGTATGTGAAGAATGTATGTTAAATCTTAAATATTGTTTTTATGAAGTGATAAATTATGTTTCCATGCTTCTAGAAAGGTGTAAAATCATGATTTTATGTCTCATTTGTTATGATATTTATTGTTGAATAATGAATAAAGTGGAATGTCTTGTCTATAAATCATAGAAATTTAATAGAAAATATGTATTTTTTGTGCAAAATTATGTCGTGTTTTATGGAAGTGTAGCATTTTGAGGTAATGAAAGAACTTTGATGATTGATATATAGCAGATGGTTTACGAGTTGATTTGATTACTGAGTTTTGTCTTTGGATGTGTCTTGGTGAAAGGGATAGTGTCGCATTACCCATTCATGAGTATCCTGCTACGTTGCAATTTCCTTTCATAGTGTGTCTGATTGTATTATTATATATATATATATATATGTTTGACCATTTTGGTTGCTGTAGGTTATAGGTACTAGGCCTCGACTCCACCTGAATTGGTAGGTTTGAGTGTGCCTTAAACTCAATAGAACAGTTGATCAAAGATAGCATATGGTCCCCTACCCTAGTCATTATCCTCAAATAGGATGAGTATCTAATCCATCACCTTGTCTGTGTCGTCTAATATCGGTGGTCAGTTGGTTTTGTTTCTCGACCTTGGCTCAGGTTTAGGTAATTGTTTGGCATTTGGTTTGCATGATTATTTGATGTTGCTTGAATTTACATTAAAGGAAAGGTGAGCATGGTATTATTTAAAAAGTTTAAGAACTAATGTTTGTATGTTTTACTTTAACCTTGCGACTTACATGAGTAAGTAGAATCTCGGGGGGGAGGATGTCATGCCCCTCCATGATTCACCCTTTCATGATGTTTATGTCAGATACTTGTGGATTCAGTTTATATCTTGTGAAATCTTTGCTTGTGGTTAGAATATTTTATAATGACACTTGTTCAATAAGTTAGCTATTTAGAAATGATCTTCACTGTCTTTATCAAATGTTTGATAAATTTTGTTTTGGGTTATTTAATGCATTAGCAAAAGTTATTAAATAAAAGGTGATATGATAAATAAATATAAACGTAATTATCAATAATTATAATTTATTATAAATTAAAAATGTAATGTAATATTAAATAAAATTGATTTTGTAAAAATGGATAAATAGTAAATATAATATAAAAGCTAGAAAAATATTTTTTGAACGCATGCACAGTTTTGAACTGATTGTCGAAAAAGGAAACTGGTTGTCTATTAAAGATTTTGAATTTTATTAGATTTTTGGGTTTGTGAAAAGAAATAGCTTTCCTTGTGAATAATTATTTTTGGAGGAGATTTTCAAGAGGATGGATTTTTGTTTGAAAGAAAGGATTTATCTTAAAAAAAATAAAATTGAATGCAGAGATTCAGTGGGGAGAAATGGGGGTGATTCTTGAAGAAAATTTATTTGAGGTTTGAGAGAAGCTGAAATTGTAACGAAAGATTGATCTCAGTATCAAGTGCGTTCCCAGTATCAAGTGCGTTCCCACCAGCGTTGGATTGAGCTAGGCTTGATCTTCTGTTGTTTCCCTGAGAGTTTGATCAACGCAATTGTTCTCTTTCTCTCTGTTTCTGAAAACGAAAAATGGGTTGTTCTATAATTCTATTCTGCCGATAGTCGAAACCTTTAATTATTTATTTATCTGTCTTCTTGTTCTGAATGAAAATCATTGAAGCTTTATTCGAATATCTTGTTTTTTGTTTTTGTGATTGCATGCGTTGATTTGCAAATCCCAATTGCATTCGCTAGAAAGTTCTAAACCCGTTTTCCCTTGCATTCGATTTACTTGTGCCCTGCCATCTTTCTGTGAAACGTAATTTCAATGGCTAATAGTCTAGCCACGTGCCCCACTCATCTTGGTCGTACCAGCTGCTTTTGGCCGCTTTCTTGCATACATAGAGGAGTCGCTGGTTGTTCCTTACTATATGATGAGTTTTCTTTATGAAGTAGATTCTTTTGTATCTGGGGCTGCATATCGACTTAGAGGGTTATAGCTTGGCATCCAACATATAAGGCGAATTCATGCTGGCGCATTACCTTGGATACTCATTTTATTTGGTGGAATGATATAAGGCAAATTTCATTTACATATGATTTGAGTAGATATTTATGGATATGTATATAATGGTAACCAACACTATGTGGCGAAATCACATTATACACTTCTCATTTGGACTACGATTTCTCCTTAAGCTTTGTCTTATAAGCATTTTGCTAAGGGAGAGTTCGATCTGCTCTATACAATCATGCTGAATTTCATGGAATCCTTCTTACCTTGCAATAGGCGATTCGATTATGTGTAAGTCGATTATGGATGAATTTCCATGAATAAGAGTTGGCGACCTTTATTCCTGAGTCTTAGGTTGGACGTTGAATGGTTAGTCAAAGGCTATGTTCTTTCATGACAGACGATTACTTATAATTTGATGCATATTGGCTGGGAACCGATCATATAGGTAGTTCGATGGATTAAGTTTATCATTGTCGTCTGATGTATATTGCCTTTTTCTCTTGTAAATGAGACATTTTCAACGCCGAATCTTTTCGTGATTTCCTCCTTGCATATTGTAGTTGGCAATTCTATATTCTGTAGGTAATTGCAATGTTGCTTGTTCTTCATGTAAACGTCGAACATTCACTATGCATGTTAATCACCCTATGATTTATGGTCGATATATTGCATGCTACCATTGATTGGTGTATACTAAGTCTGTTAATTGCTGAATAATCATCCTAATAGCATTCGAATAATATTCCTTATGCTTGGAAATTCGAGTCATACGCTCTGCACTCAAGGTTCGATGAATAATTCCATGCTGGGAATTTGATGACGATGCATATATCTGAATTTCGATCAATAAGTATGCTGCTTGGCATTCAATCACAAATATAAGGACCGAGTATGTTGAGTGAGTTAAAATTGAATTACATACTTTTTTTTATTATTAAAAACCGAGTGCATGGCTCATTCGATATTTTTGCATAGGGTTCGGCAGACAGTTATATAAGTACGTTTTGAAGTTTGACTCATATAGAAATAATAACATTCGATTTATATAATATATATATGTATGTTTATGTATATTTATATATGTGTATAAATGTATTTCTGTTTGCTATATTACTATCCATTTTATTATATTCAAACAACAGTTCAGTTTATATTATATATGCATAAGTATACATGAATATAAATTATGGTTAATTTGTAAATTTCGCTATGAATTTAATTATTTAGAATAATTTTTCCTTTACAATTAAATGGCTATGTTAGCTAAATAAATTGTGAAATTAATAAGACAAAATTTGATTAAATTATAATTAGTTAAATGGAAGAAATTGAGATTTACTTTAATTTAAATAAATAATTTAGATTAACTTTTAAATGTTGACGTCCTTAATCATTTAATAGTTGATTTATTAATGTATGCGGACTCCATGATTATAATGTTTAAGTTTTGTTTGTATTGGATAATGTGTTTGATTATTGGAAATTGGGGTAATTATGGTTATTATTAAGAGAGTAGAAATTGTTTGTGTAAAGTGGTTAATGGTAGTCTTCCAGAGGTCTAGGAGGGAATAGTTTTGTAAGTTTGGTTTTTTTAATCTCCTCGTTTTGAAAATGGTTGGTATTGTTGTTTAAGTTGTGTTCAAGAAGGCCAATGCCTTGCACTGTGTATAAATTTATGTGATTGTGAGTTGGGTGCGAGATGGTCCATGCTTTGCACTATTTATACTCTCTTGTGATTGGGATATGTGAGAAAGATAATAAATGCCTTGGTTGATTTGTAGGGTTCATTGGTTGCAAATAGGGAGAGTGGCTCTCAATGGGGGATGGAACCCAAAGTGGTGTCCACAGTAACTCATTGAGATTTTCCTAATTCAGTGATAATCTAATTAATGAGTTAAGGGGTTGGGTAGTTTTAACGTTAATCAAGATTATGGAATGATTCACTCATGGTTCAAGTGTTTGTTTAGGCTTGAGATGAGATGAAAAGGCCTTGAATGGCAAGATCAACTTCCTTGTCCTCATGAAAGGTAAATTGATTCTGCATGAGTTTGTATGGAGGCCGAAGATCAGTAGAGGCTATGAGGGTAACCTGGGATGGGGGTCAGGGCTTAGAAAGATCTGCTAGGGTAACCCATAGCAAGCTATGTGATGACACTCTTCCCTATTGCAGTCTAACATTCCCTAGTTATGTTTCACTTCTGTTGTGTGTGTGTGTCTAGAAGCGATGTTTGTGCTATGTGATGCTCATATTGTTCTATGTTGTGTTGGAGTCATGTTTACCCTTTTTATGTTAGTCTTTTGTCTTCTTGAGTATTTACTTGTAGTGGGACCCTATGTTATCTCCTAGCATAGGGGGTGGACCTTAGGTTTCCACATGGTCGCGAGGTTTGTGTTTTTTCCTCCACTTGGTTTCTCTTTTTGTTGTTCATGTACATGAAGGAGGAACCTCGTGTAGCAGATTTCAGTTCATATTCCAGTTCAAGGATATAGTTTTCTTGTACCTATATTGGACTTGTATATTTGATGGAACATGTACTGTAATATTGATGTATGCTTCCCAATTGTATTCAGGGAAGAATTATTGTAGATAATGTAATAATGTAACGAATTATGATATAATCTCATGTATTGGAATTTATATATGTAGATATTTATAAATGATCTTTCATGTTGTTTATCTAATGTCATGTCATGGAGATTCATATTGTTTAATCATATAATGTGATGGTTAAAAATGAACTTGATGGTTAGAAAAATTATGTAACCATATTTGTTCATGGAATAAATCTATTTCTTGTTTATAGTTGTGTTAGTAATGCAGTCATGGGACCTTAGAGGACTTAGGCTTATATTGTATGATATGTTATGTTATGCATTTCAATGTTGTTTACTAAAAAAATCTTTTGTATTCAGTCATGTTTGTGTGTTGTCCTTTGGGGTTTTGTTGCAGGGTGTTAGAATAAGATATTTTAATATGGGATCATCATGTAATCTTAGTCTAAGATGCTTATAGATGCAATAATAAAACATAATATCTAGGGATATAAATAATATAAGATGGATTGGAGATAGTGGTAAGAAAATGTGACACATAGATCATAGATATAGTTCTCTTGATAGCTAGAGATAATCAATGTAAGCACATGGGACAAGATAGTGTCACTTAATAACCAAACGAAAGATAAGGATGAAAGAATAAACTATAAAATAGATAAGATAGTTTAAGGTATAAGTGAAAATAGTAGTGAAGCAATCTGATAAAGGATGAATCATTTAGAAGATCAAGCACATCATAACATAAGAAAAACAAATCATACCCCCCAAGTGAGGCAAAAAAATATATGTAATCATCAAATGATAAAATGATAAAGAAAAAGAATAAAGCACGATAGTGACATAGTAAGGGGTTCATTAGATGATTAGCACTTTTTCATCATCCATGAGGTAATAAATTTATGTCCAAAATATATCATCAAAACTATCTTTCTTTATTCTCTTATCTGTTAGTTACTCAATGACATAGTTTCTTCTTGATACATGTTTATACTTTGTAAAAATAAATCATCACTAATAGGACACTCATTTTATCCCACATTTGTTAGTCCCTACCTTTATAAGGTAAGGAGCTAATGTTATCACCTCAATCTTGCATATTACAATTGTGCCTAAGGAATGGCACTAGAAAAATAAAGATATGGTTTTGGTGATGTTTAGGGGAATATTTAGAAAAATAAATTAATTTTTTTCTCTTGCAATATCATGATTGGTTGGTGTAATTTTCCTCGTGGATTTGGAATTTTTAAAAAAAAATTAATAATAAAAATTATTGTAGGGAGATTTTCTATTAAAAATATTTCATGAGTTTGTTTGTATAATCGTGTCTTTCCATGGACTCTTCCTGGGGATGTGTGGCAACGTAAGACATACATTTGCATTTACTATTTGCGTCTTCTTATTTATTGTGAATATATTCAAGTGTAGTCGTCATGTGAAGTTCGAAGCCTATCGAGCAAACTATTATTTGTTGTGAGGCTGAAGTTTGTATTTGCTGGGAGGATTTTAACCTATGCTGTTCCAATCAAGAAAGGTGGATTTTGTAAGTTACTCTATCTTTTACACTTTCATTTGTTCATTTGTCTAGTGCTTTGGTCAGATTGTTTGGTGAGGTTAAAATTAGTGCCTTTTGAGAGCATTTATGTCTATGATTTTTGTATTGAAAAACAAAGCATTTGTAAGTTGCTACATCTTCTATAGTGTCATTTTATAGTTTTTTCCATCTCTACATTTTATGGTTAATTTATAGTGTGTGCACTCATGCATTGAAATTTCACTTGAATTTTTCAAATGAAAATGAAAATTAGGTGTAAGTTAATGGAAAATGTCCGGATATATAATCATTAAATTTGTGTGTGTTGAAAGGGTTTATATCTATTGTATAAGGAGCGAAAAACCAAGCCTTTGTAAGCTTGTATGTCTTGTATAGTGTCATTTTATAGTGGCTTATGTATTTTCATTTTATGGGTCAATGTCTATTGTTTTTTGTTGTTTACATTTTATGTGTTTATGTCTATTCTTCACTATTCTTTATGGTTTTGTGTCTATTTCAAAGTTAAATAGTTAGTTGCATTTCAATCTATCTGGTGAAGATGAGAATAGTTTGTATTTTAAATATTTTTGGGTTTTCAAGTTCTAATTTTATTGAGAAAAGTATTATTTGTGTTGTTTGTCCACTTGCTCAGGTTGTGTATGTGAGTGTAAATATGATTTACCCTTTCTTGTTTGATGCTTTGCAATTGTGTGTTGCTTTTATGGGTTGTTGTGTGTTGTCGAGTTAAATACTTAACATTGTAATCCATTAATGCGGATTTCTATGCTACCCATGATTAAAAATGGAAGTAGCTAGTTGTAGTTCAATCTATTGGGTGAAAATTAGAATTGTTCGTATTTGAATTATTTCTTCTGCTTGAAGTTTATATTTTGTTGAGGAAAGTGTTATTTGTGTTGTTTTTCATTTGCTGAGGTTGCTTTTCCAAGTGTATTGATGGGTTAGTCTTTATTGTTGAGTGAATGACTTAGCATGACAGTGTGCTTGTCATAATTAAGAGTGAAAGTAGTATTTCCTTGGCATGTGTGCACTGCAACTGCATTTGTATTTATCTGACAAAAATGAAAATTAGGGCCAAGTAATTGGAAAAGGTCTGGGTGTAAAATGAGTAAGTTTGTCTCTATTGAGAGGGTCTATGTCTAGTTCATTGGGAGCGAAAGATGAGGATTTTGCAAGTTTGTATGTCTTTTACATCATCATCTTGTAGTTTTCTACACATTTGTATTTTATGGGTTAATGTATATTGTGTGTTGTTGTTTACATTTTATGGACACATGCATTTCATTGCAACAACACTTGAAAATATTAAATAGCAATGAAAATTAGGTCAAAGCAATTGGAATATATCTGGGTATAGAATCATAAATTTTGTGTCTATTGGAATGCGGCGTTTGTAGGTTGTTATGTCTTTTATAGTGTCATTTTAAATTGCTTTGCACATGTTTGCATTTTATGGGTTGATGTGTGTTAATTTCTATTCTTCACTATCATTGATTTTTTCTATGGTTAGTGTATGTTGTTGAGTTAAATACTTAACACCCCAATTCATCAATGTAGACTTCTTTTTTATTCATGATTAAAAATGGAAATGCTTGGTTGCACGTGTTTGTAAGTTCTGGTGTCTTTTATAGTGTCCTCTTTATATTTTTTTGCATCTACATGTTTTATTGATTAGTGCCCTCTATTTGCATGCATGCATTTCAATTACACTTGAATTTGTTAAGTAACAATAAAAATTAGGTCTAAGGAATTGAAAAATGGGTATAAAATCACTAGCTCTATTTCTCTTAGAAGGCTTTATGTCTACTATTTAGGAGTGAAAAAACAAGGTGTTTGTAAGCTGGAATGTCTTTTGCAGTATTTATTTGTACTACTTTACATGTTTGCATTTTATTGGCGAATCTTTATTGTTTGTTATTGGTTGTATTATGTGTGTTGATGTCTATTCTGCACTATGGTTGATTGCTTTTATGAGTTGTTGCCTGTTGTTGAGTTGAATAATTAACAATGTAATTTAGTAATGTCGATTGGTTTGCTAGCCATGATTAGGGATGGAAGTAATGTTTTTTCTACATGTAATTGATTAATGTGGATTGCTTTGGTGGCCATTGTTAAGAATGGAAATAATATTTTTTGTTGCACAAATGCATTACAACCAGACTAGAGTTTATTAAATGGAAGTGAAAATTAGTTCTAAGCAATCATAAAATGTGTATGTGTTAAATGATTGGGACTGTGCTTGATGAGAGGGTCTATGTCAATTGTAAATGGGGGTAGAGAAGTAGGTGTTTATGAGTTTCATTTTCTTTTACAGAGTCATTTTATAGTTTTTTGGAATATGTTTTAGATTGTTGTTTTATGGTTCTTTACATGTGTGGATTTTTGTTGGTCTCTATTTTTTTATTAAAGATTTGACATGATGATTCATTAATTTCAACTTGTGTGCTATGCATGGTTGAGTAGGGAACTATTATTTTGTTTGGGTATATGCATGGCAGTTGCAGTGCAAACTATCAAATGAAAATGACAATTAGTTTTGAATAGATGCAAGATGTTTTGGTGTAGAATGGGTTTGTTGATTGTCAATGCTTTGTTCACTTTGGGAATATTGCATGGACTTGCAATGTTCTTTGACATAGAAACTGTTGTGTCAATGCATTTTGTTGTCACAAGGGCGCCCAACATTGGTTAATGCCTAATTTTCAATGATCAATAGATTCTTGTCTTAAGTTTTAACTCTGTCAAGAGACACAAATTTCACCATCATCAATCAACTTGTCAAAAGAGGTTGCATTTGTAAATTATTATACCGTTTATGACATATGTGAATTTAATGCTCAATAAAAAACCTGTCAAGAAAGAATGTGTTTGAAATTTTTCATTTTAAGTATGAAATTTGTGTACAACATGGTTGGGACGGTTAAGGTTGTAGTAGGAGTCATGGCAGTCGCTTTCTGCAACTTGTTTACCCTATGAGAATTGAAAACATTTTGCACTGTAGTTTAAGAATATCTGTGTGTAAGAGATATATTTACAAAATAAAAAACAAAGGTCATGGATGTTGAGATATGTGCACTTGTCAATCTTGACTAGGACAATATTGTCACTTTATGTTTTTTCATCTGTTCACATTGACCACTATTTCTCTTTGTTTACAATCCTTTTTTCCTAGTCGATTTTTTTTATGCATTCTATTGGAATCAATTTATCTTATTCACGAATTTGATATTCATCTAACTTATTGTTTTCTTGTGCTTATTAATCATGTTTTAACTTTAGTTAACTCTTCATGGTTTCAAAAAGGGAATTTTTTTTTATATTTTATTTTGTAGAAGTTGATAGAATTTTCCTATTACTTAACTTTTTATTTTCTATTTTGGTTTATTATTAATTCTTTAAAAAAATAATTTTGTCTTATTTTCTATTGTCATTTTTGACATATTTGTATTTTCTCATTCATTTATTCTTCCCAATCCTTTTTACAATTTCCATTTTCTTTTATTCAATTTCATTTGTTGATTTTCTTTGCTTTGCAAACTTTGTTTATAGATTTCATATTCATTTCTTCTTTAATGCAATTAGAATGTTCAAATTTACATTGTGATTCTTGTGTTCATTACAAGTGCAAAATTTGTTTGTGTATATTTTGTTGCTCGAAAGAAAAGCAAGTTATTGATTTTCCTTGGAATTTCCATTTTTGTTGTTGGTATTTCCCTCCTAGTTTTGTCATTTTCTAGTCTATTTAGTTACTGGTCTCTACCTTATGAATGGGGAACTAAGCATTACACAATTTGTGTTTACGTAGTGTTGATTTTCATTTGCTACGATAAGATTTAAATGTAATTGCCATTGATGAATTATGTTGTTTGCTTTTGAGGCTTTGAAGCAAAAGGCTATTTTGGTTGTTTAGTAAATACACATTGATATATATGTGTACATGTATATGTATATATATGTTTATATATGTGCATGTGTATATATATGTACATGTCTATATATATATGTATATATGTGTGTATGTGAGCATGTATATATGTTTGTATGCATATATATATGTGTGTATGTATTGATATTCATTTCTCAAGATTGTTTGATGGGGTGGAACTTGTGTGTCCTAACAGTGTTTATACTTGTTGTATTGGTGTTGGAAAATGGTGCTTTGCAGGTTTTTTCTTGCCTTTCTACAATGGTTTAAACATCAAGTTTATTTATTGGTAAGTTTTTCCATATGTTTGATCCTCTTTCTCTATCTCTTGATTGGATTTTGATGTTTTAGTGTTTGTTCCATGTGACGTAGATGTTTTAATGCTACAATCCTAGAAACAAAGATTGCACTACTTTTTTTGCAATGAATATTACTTCAATTCAAGGGAATTATCTATACATGAAACAATGATAGATATTTGAAGATGTCTATTTGTACACGATATAACTAATATATGATTGATGTTTCAAATGATGCATGTCATGAATATTTTGTACAGATAAGACATCTTCCAATGTTGTCTATTTGGAATTGTTAAAATGATGTTTATGTTTTTTGTCATAAATTCCTGGTCATTGACATATGGCGTGTTGTTTGTTGGCTCTTCATATTATGTAGCTGCAATTAATAGTTCAAAGCAATACAATGTTAAAAGTAATTTTATTGTAATTATCTCTTACTATGCATTTGTGTTTGGTACAATTTTTTTTGTGGCCATGTGGTGCTGCCAATAGTGGGTCATATGCAGTGTGCATATGATCACATTTTTGATTTAAACTAGTAGATTTTGAATTGTGGCAAATAGATATTTGTTCTGGGTGGAAGTATAAAGTTGTGTCACACTTTATAAAGGAAATGGCCAACACTAATCTAACTTTTAAACTTGAATCACTAGAAAGTGACATATATCTTTTGAATTTTGAAATGATGTAGACTAATAAAATGTGTATGTTTTAGTATATTTTATGTTTGTATTATATTTTTTTTTTAAAAATATTTCAATATATTTTTTAATAAATTAACACTATAATTTAGTTGTTGATAAAATGTTGAAAAATGATGTTACATGAGACATCAAGATTTATATAGTAAATTTTATTTTCTTTCCTTCAATTTTTTTGTATATATTTATAACTAGAAACTTTAGGGCATGGATTTTTTTTTGTTGCAATTTTAATAAATAGATTTTTTAAATAAATATTTAAATGCATGTGAATTAAAACACGGTTGTTTCCGATCGACTTCAACTTTTATATTAAATATTTATATAAAATAGAAAACCAATTATGGGTGATCCCACAATAATGGGTTACACTTTTTGGCCAAACTTGACATTGAAATCAACATTTTTCACTAGATATTCACTTTCGTACGCCTATAGAAGCTAAACCATTAAGAATTTGAAGATGAAGAAAACTAGTGATTTGTGATATTTTGTGTTGAGAATCTAATTATATATTTTTTTTAAATTAAAAAATAAATTGTGAATTATTTTATGTAGTTTTTATTAACTTATTTTTTTTACTAAACATCATTTTCAAAAACTGATGGTTACTTTCAGCTACATAACTTTTTTTATAGAAAGTATACAATTCTAATTTTTTAAATATAGTGTTTTCACACCATTATCTATTGGATGAGTATTTTTTCATAATTTTTTGTTGCATATATATTTTTTAATTAATTTTCTAATTCAGAGTAATTATAATTTGGATATATTATACTTTCAGCTACATAACTTTTTTTGTATTCATTTGAATTAACTTATTCTTTTTTTGTTGGAATAAGGAAATCAATAGCTAGTGTACATGCATGTTTAAGAATTTTTTCTCTCTCTTATCCTATTTTTTTGTATGTGTGAAATAAAGACCTCGATGTTCATTGAAAAACCTACATTCATAAGAAATAAAAAATAAATATAATAATAAATTAAATGTATTTAAAATTATACTTTTTGGGAAGCTTATAATAAGGAATACATGTTTACAAAACAATAATTTTAAATAAATTAATTTGATCCCCTAAAAGGTAAATCAAAAGTGGTTTTTTATCAGCATTTTGATAGGTGTAGAGGAGACTCCATTATAGGTATGGTTTAAAACTAGCGGCTTTCTATCCAAGGGGGTTTGATATAAGTGGGGTTGATCAAACCATATTCAATTAAAACCCTTAAAATGGAACCTTTTTAAGGCTTAAATTACTATATTTTCTAAAAATATGTGATTTTAGCAAAAAATCAGGATGTCCCAAAAAGTCTAACCCATTATTGTGGCAGCACCCTTATGCTATCTTAATCTTGATTCTTTTATCTAGGGCATCATATTTTTAATTTTTTTTAAAATAAGTTTTAGTATTTTTCTTGGCATGATAATCAACCTAATATGTTTGTGTTGATAACCTAATTTTAGTACAAAAATAAAAATAATAATTGAAATATTAAAATAAATATATATTTTAAAACTGCACCTATGGATCTACAAAAGGGTATTTTTAATTTTTCCTTTAAATGTTATTTATATGAGTAGTAGTTGTTGAAACATTAAATTTTTTAAATAATGTCATTTTTTAGTAAATTGGCCTCAAAATGGTGCTACACATGCATTTAGCCAAACAATTTTAGTTGGAAAAGTTGTGAAAGTATTTAACTTATCTAGAACGAATCTTAATAGATCATAGGTTTAACCAAAATTGTTTTTTACTTATAAATACTAATGTTCACTTATGCCAGAATAAGTTGGCCAAAATTTTGACATAGCTTTATACTTTTACCCTTTTTCCTTTTATTCTGAATAGATTCAAGTGCAGTTGCTACCAATGCATAATGGTGTCGAGTCCTAGGACTGGTAGGCAAAGGATAGTTTGTATTGATCATCAAATGGATATATGTATGAATGTGTATATATAGCTATATATTTAGCTGCATGTATATATATATATGCATGTGTAGATACACACATATATAAGAGTATGTATACATACATGTGTGTATATGTATGTGCATATGCATATATTTAACTCTACACACATACACTTACATATGTGTATAGATATATACATATGTAAATGTATGTACATACATATATATTTACATTTCCCCCCAATGGATGTTTATGCATATATATGTGTGTATACATATACATATACATATATGTGTATGTATCAATCTATATATTCTTACATGTATATATGTCTTTATATATGCACATATGTATGCATGTTTGTATCTATATGTAGATGTATATATGTATGTATACATGTTCCTCCATATAACCAGCTATGTATATACAAATATATGTCTATGTATATATATATGTATGTGTCTCTATACATATGTAGTTGAAACAAATAGACTATTGACCATTATAGATGCATTGCATAATGTGTTTTCCAATGGTTGTTAGTCTTGTGGGGATCTATGCAAATTTTTTATATTATTTGACTTCAATGCTCTACTATACAACTTAAAATACTCCTACAACAATATGAGGAGGTATGGCTTGAACCAGTTTATGCATTTACAAAAAGTTGTGGCTACAGATGTATAAGAAATAATATACATAGACAGCTAAATATATTGATCAAATATCTAGCTATCATTTTTATTATGTGGTTGATAAAAATCATACATTGTCTGTTACATAAATTACAATGCCATTTCTCCTAGAGACGTATGCATATATCTATATATATGTAGATGTATATATGTGTGCATCTCTTTTTGCATATAATCAGGTGTGTGTGTATATATATGTCTATATATATATACTTTTTTTTTTTATATATATATATTTAGTTCCTTAAACAAAAAACACTACTTTCCACTTTAGAGTTATTGCATAGTGTGCTTTCCACTAGTTGTTGGTTTTGTAGGGATCTATGCCAATTATTTATTATTTATCATCAATGCTCTGCTATACAACTTAAAATATTGTTATAACAATGTGAGTAGGTATAGCCTGAACTAGTTTATGCATTTACAAAAAACCATGGCTACAGATGTATAAGAAACAATACAAAGACAACTAAATCTATTGATCAAATATCTAGCTAGTATTTCCACTATGTGGTGGATAAGCATTATACATTATTTTCTAGGTAAATTGCAGTGCCATTTATTTTAGAGATGGTAAATAGTTGTAGACAATACATTATAGTATATTTTTGTGACCTTCTTTTTGGAGCAGTTTAGAAGCTAACCATAGATCAATAGACTGAGAATGCATATGGATTTGGAGCTATCATAATATGTGTTGTTGAGAAAGTAGAGACAAGCATTGAAAAGCTAAAATAGGATCCGAATAAGTTTTTGATTTATTCTATCTTATATCTTCATTTTCAAATGTCCCTTGGATCATATGAGGTATACAGATTGATATTGAAACCACAATAGAGAATGAAATTCCTTTTCCCATTCTCACTCGTCTAGTCTTCTTTTGCTGTTGACAAGATTGTGGATATGGTGTTGTAAATCTATAGTCTATCTACTGAGACTTTGCAGCTTGTTCAAATGCACCGATGTAGTATTAGATCACACTCCACCTTTATTTATAGTTTGTACTCCATGATCTAAATAAGTCTCTTATTTATTATGTATAATGCATGTTCCCTTTTTAAATCTTCTATAATGCAGTTGATATGGTTTGTGCCAATTGTAGTAGTCACTTTTTCGAGTATAGTCTTAATCTTGCGACTTTTGACAATTTGCTTCCAGGTGTTATTGTTTATGCAATAATGATTATGGTAATGTTGTTGTTGCTTCTTGAAAAGCTGGGAAACTTCTACTGAGAAAGATAGCTAGAATCATGATTGTCAAAATCCTATTTTCTTTAAGTGATTTTTTACATTCTTAGCTACATCTATTCACTATCTTGTAACAACAAGCTATTGCTTCTAGTATCAAGGCACCTACCAATCTTAATAGTTAATAAAATTTATGCAACCATGTATGAAAATTTCCAATTAGGAAAGAAAACTACTCTTAACAATGCAATTTATCCTCCAAACATATTCACAATGATCTCTTGAACATGTACATATTACCCATGGATGAAGACATAGACAAGTCATTACATATATCTCAAACAGGTGGAATTTTTTCAATAACTATTGTTGTTTCATGGATAGACAATTAACTTGTATTCAATTGAGACTTTGAAAAAAATAGCTGGCACTGTGTTTTGGTAGAATAATCCTATGAAACACAACATAAATTTAATTTCCATTTTTATTTTCCCCATATTTTTTTCGTTGGTTTCTATTTATTGTTTATGTGGCTTAATATTTCTAAGAAAATCCCTCGATTCATACAAACTAACTACTATATTTCCAAAAGGAAAAATTCTCATTGTCATCTAATTGATTGAAAACCCATACAAATAGTCAATGATAGCAAAGATTGGACATTAACACACAAAATGAAAAAAACTACAAATAACACACATCAACCCATTAAATGAAAGCATGAAAACCACTATAGAGGCATACCAAGGTACCAATGCCTCATTTCAACACACACATATTTAATGATTTTATACACAAATATTTTCCAATTTCTTGGACCTAATTTCCATCACTATTTAATAAATTCATGTCCAACTGCAACACAATCCATGCATGTAGAAAATACAAACCACAACAAAATTTTCCAATTATGTAGATGCAATTTTCATATTTGTTAAATAAAGACAAGTACAATTGCAATGCATGCATGCACAAGAAATATTGCTTTCATTATTTATCATGAAAACACACTATCATGCTCGATCCTTCATTGAACAAGAAATTTAAACTTCAAGCCCAACAAATACTTCAAATACGAACAATTCTCATTTTTACTCAATGGATTGAAGTGAAACTAGCAACTCCCAATCTTAATCATGGATAGCAGACAAACTGATCTGACTCTCATTAAACAATTCTAATAGAATAATTCTCAAGCAAAATTTTAATATGTAATCAGTCTCAAGAGAAATTGATTTGATACTTATTAAAATATTTGAGAAAATGATTGGACAATGAAGAAAAGGCAATGTAAAATATATGTGACATTAAAAATGTCTTCTTTTTGGATAGGTTTATTTGTCAAGGAATAGTTTGTCAAGGTGATTAGGCAATGCAAGTAATTCTTTACTCAATAGTCTTAAAACCTGGTGGAGGGGTTGATTACATTTGCATTTACTATTTTGATCTTCTCCTTTATTATGATGAGACTCAAGAATAGCTGTCATATCCATGTTGTATTTTTAGTTTTTGCTTAGGTTGTTCGATGAGGCTAATGTTTGTGTCTGTTGGGAGGGTTTTCACCTATTGTGTTGGAAGCGAGAAAGGTGGCCTTTGTAAGCTACTCTATCTTTTATTGTTTCATTTTTCTCATTTACTTGTTGGTTTATTCAGAGTGGAAGTGAGGAAGGTACAATTTATAAGGTTGCATATCTTTTGTAGTGTCATTTTATTATTTTTTGTATCTTTGCATCTTTTACATATTCTCCACTACCTACACTCATGCATTGCAAGTTCACTTGAATTTATTTATTGTTGGCTATTTTTTATGGGTTAGTATTTTTTGTTGAGTAAAATACTTAGTTGCACTTGATTAATAAATATTTATTGTTTTTCAAGTTATAATTATTTTGACCAAACTATTCTTTGTGTGTTTTTCCCTTTTTCTCAGTTTGTTTTTGTGAGTGTAAATATGGGTCAACCTTTCTTGTTCAGTCCTTTGCAACCATGGGCTACTTTTATGGGTTGTTGGCCATTGTCGACTGTAAATACATACAAAATTAGAAATGCTTTGTCTTTCTCTCCCCATACAATAGACATAAATCCTTTCAAGAGACATAGATCTAATGATTTTATATCTAGACATTTTACAATTACTTAGAGCTCTTTTCTAGACTCATTTGCTACATGTCTTTATCATGCTCAACACAAAAGATGGCATTAATGAATTATGGTGTTAAGTCTTGTAGTCAAGAAGAGAGATTGATTCATAAAAAAATTCAAAGGTAGGGAAGAGTAGCGAATAACCCATAGGGTGCAAACATCAAGAAACAATAGACATTAACCCATAAAATGCAAAGATGTCAAAAACTATCAATTAATGCTCTTATGGATGAATCTTTGTTTTTCCAACTTTGTTATTTTTTTTTGATATTTTGATCTTTCTTCTTTGTTTGTGTAATTCAAATGTATTGTGAATTCATGAAAGAGTGACATATATTGAAGGATGTTTATTTATTCAAGATATGTCTGATTTTCCATGGAATTGAGCAAATGAAAAAAAATACAAATAATACTTTGCTTCATAGATTTCAAACTTCATAGCATAAGCCACTAATGATGGTTGAACTTCAGCATTCTAAGAATAAATAAGAGCTCATAGATAGTAAATGCAACTGTACTACATGATAAAATATTCAAGTGCCTAGAACTACAAAATGACACTGTAAAAGACATACAAGTTTACAAACGCTTCATCTTCTGCTCTTGGTACAATAGACATGGACCCTCTCAACAAACATAGACTTAATAATTTTACACCCAAACATCTTCCAATTACTTGGACCTAATTTTCATTTTCTCCAAATAAACCCAAGTGTAGTTGCATGGCATGCCTAACTATCATAGGCTTATGCTTCTCCATTTTTTTTACTATATACATTTTCTCACTGTGCCTATGTCTGTGGGAAACTTTCATTGTTCATAGTATTTCATATGCTTGGTCTAAAACTGGTGCTAGTATTCAACATTGGAAATTGGAATACATGGTTATACATATTTTCTATTTATTATTAAGATTGATAGGTCCTTTATTTTTTTAGGTGGCAATTTTGACTCAAATCATTTGTTGCATATGCAAGAGTATAGGAGATTGATTCCATAACTTGTTATGTCGTAAAAAGTGCACCGCTGATGAGTGGTTCATCTATCTGTTTATGGTACTTGATAACTAGAAGTATTGGTTGTTGTTACTAGGGATAATGGGGTAAGTGGGTATAAAGAATGGCATATGCTATATGTAACCCATAAACATGGAATAGTTAAAGCAAAGGAGTAGTTGGCTAATGCAATAAACAAGAATTAGCATTAGAAAAAAAAGAGTATGCACTAATAAAACCAAGAACTCACATACTTGGTGAGTGGCTTGCTTGTTTGTTTACGTTAAATTTTTGCAAACATCCAAAGTAAATTTTATGAATGTTATAAATTTTTTGCACTTTACACATACTACTTTAGTATGCATTGACAAATTATTTAGCTGCATTTTCCTCCACATTCGAGAAGACCTTTCTCAAATTTTGGAGGCATACAATGCATTAACTATATATTCATTGCTTGAGCAACCACCAAGCTACCAACAAAGCTTGCAAATATTATATTTATCATCTGAATGTTTGCAAAAATTTATCACATTGGTCTTCCTTTTTGTAAATTTTATCATGTGCTTTCATGTTTCATGTTTACAAATAAAATATTATATGTCATTGACTATGCTCATTTGTCTAATTTTTCCCTGTGATAGACACCATTTCTTGCAATTAGAGTTAGAGGAAAAGATCTATATGGCTGCAAATGTTCTTGGTTCTTGAACAAGAAAATGGAAGGTCATATTCTCATATCATTCTTCCCCTTTCTTTCGAATGAATTTTAAGCCTTCAAATGTGTGTAAAAATTATGCTTTGGAAGAGTTGTGAACAATTAAAAAAAACACTGGTTCAAGAATATCATAATTCACAAACATGAAACTATTTTTTGGCCAAAAGAAAATTAGTTTTCCAATCTGAGGTATGCATAATTAGGAGCATGTGATATTCGATACCTATGCAATATTTCGCTTCATACACAAATCATATTGTAAGCAAATTAGCAAAATAGAAATACATGATAAATTTTTGAAAATATCTCCAATGCATCACAAAGCAGTCAATGCATAGTTAATGCATAAAATATTGTGTCGATACTGGCATAGTTGTTTGATTTTCCTTTGATATGGTCAAGTGGTGAGACAAATTAAATAATCTAAATACATGTAATTTCATTTCTATAGCGATTTTTGTTTGAGAAATTTTCTTGATAATGCATCCCACAGTAGTAAATGCATTAACCAATTTCCCAAGCAAAGCAATGATTTTGTTGACTAAGGTTACAATGCTAGATATGTGTAGATAGTAAGGCTTTCTCCTTACAACATTCACTAGAAACAAAATTGTCCCTTGTTTGATGCAATTATTTGTTATGGTTCTTTGAAATTTATAGCGTCTTATTAAATAAGTTCTTAGCTGTTACAATAAAGTTTTAATTAACTAGTGGAGCTTTTTCCCGACAGTTTTGTTGCTTATTTTTACTAAAACATAAAATTTCTCCCCGGTTTTGCAGTTAGACTTTCAAAATAGAGTGAGTTCTTCTAATCCAATTAGAGCAAGCAAGACTCTATCAATGCAATTATATTCATTCTACGAACTTAGCTAAGTAGTTTAACTTGTCCTCAAATCAGTACTTATGTCCTCCTTCAACTACAAGTATTGTTTGATTCTATAACTCATTCATATTTGCCAAAAATTATCATGTCTTTCTATTTTTCAAATTTTCTTGAAACAAATTAAAAATTACAGCCACCCCAGGGAATAGGTAATATACAATCTAATTAATGTACTAAGAAAAACATTGCATATGAATTGCATATCACACGGTTGTGATTGTTCACATCTATGGCTATAGTATTACTGCAATCAAATGATTGCAAAGGTTGCTTGCTTATTATCATAAATTAGACAAATTCAGACAATTGGCATAATTTTTATAGACATTCAAAGAATCAAACTTCATTGGTAAGAAAAGAGAAAAATCATCTGAAATTATGATGCCGCAATATCCTCTTCAAGAATCAAGTATATTTGCACATGAAAATTTATTGTAAATGTTATGTTAGATGTAGAAATAGGCCAAATTGGGCTATAACATTGTCAAAATGTCATCATAACATAAAAACATGTAGTGTTGAAATAAAAAAACATTACACCACAAGGTAAGAACATTGATTAAGAAAGACTAAACAGACAATCTAAAGAATAAGCAACTGTGATATATTCACTTACAATTTAATATCAAAATTGTTTTACTTGCTCGTATTATTTTCATGGTTTTGCATTTTTTAAATCTAGCATAGTCTTTTGTGCCCACTAAAGTAGATGTGTCAAGTTGGTATGTTGTAAGGTCGCTTTGCAATACATGCACAAGAAATAGCACATGGCCATCATATGCTTGAAGCAACTGTCCTTTGCTTCAAAGAAATGAAACATAGTTTGCTTGGCCTCATTGACTTCCTTGAGATAACATGTAATTCCTATACTGCAGTTGGTATTGCCAACTAATTCAAAATTCATTATTGCTAGAAACTTCAACATTCACATGTTATAATCAACAAAACCAAAGGCACTTCTCCTTGAATTTATGGCACAATGAAATATAGCAATATTTTAGGTTGTTATGATAGTTGCAGTGGTGGTTGTTTATATAATGTCGAGTAGTTGTAAGGGAATTTTGATAGAGGTCATGTTGATATGGCATCGTATTTGACGATATGAAATTAAATCAAAGTTTTAAATATGAGGCTTTTGAAGTGAGCTATATTTTAAAAAATTGTGGCAATTTGAAATTTCACCATATGGTGGTTTGAACCCATAGATACCAATCACAAATGATGGTGTGGAATTTATATTTCAAAAAAATATAGTGGTCTATGGTTTCAATCTATGGTGGTTATATATATGTGTTTTGCATGTATCTATAATGGCATATGTGTGTATAAATTTATATGCTTTGACATATGTCTAAGTATAGGAATATATACATTTAGCTAGATATAGTTAGATACATAGCTAGATGTTTATATAATCTTATGGAATTCATATATATATACATACAAATATATTTAGATATATATAGAGACATGTATATACATGTATATATGCATAGATAAATACATATATAGATCTTTAGATGTAATAAAGAAAAGACATTGATGGATTTCAAATATTTGTTGGTGTAGATTTAAGCTTCCCGTATTTCATTTTGTATGGCTTGATTTATTGTATCTATTTTTTGTAGGTTTTATGCCTTAATTGGTCATGTTTATGCATATAGATGAAAAATAATTTATGCTATCAAAACACTTTGAGATATGACCATTATTTATTCCTTGAAGTAATTGGAAAAGTTAAAACTTTCATGGTTCTTGATTGTTATTGCAGCATATATGATATGTATAGATGTGTAAGAGGTATCAATTTGTTATGTAGGGTATTGATCATACCACCTATATTTATACACTTGCAAATGTAGAGAATACACAGATATATACTTGCATTTTTCCCTCTTGGTTTTGGTTGTACATATGTATATATATACACACACACACATATATGTATGCACACTTGTATTTGCATATAATCAGGTGTGTATATACATATATATGTCTATGTATATGTATGTGTGTTTTTTGATTCTTCCATGAAAGTGAAGTCTTAGGCACTGAGCTAATTTATACCAGCTTTATGAATAGTGGAAAGGCTATTTTTGTATTGCTTATTTTCTCCACCAGGGTCTTTCATGAAAATGGAAACTATCTCTCTGACTAGAATTTATCTACAACATTCTAATAGCCAGTGAAAAAAGAATTGTATGTAGGGATTAATGTGTACTATTTGTGGTTTTTCTGCATTCAATGGTCTTTGTCATGCCTCATTCCAAACGTACCAGCTCTAAGCATAATTAATGGCTTATAGTATTAGGTATGTAGCCTGTAGACCAAAGGATGGCTTACATTGTTTATTAAGTTGCTTTAATTGTTCCAGGATAGGATAACCTCTATCTATTGAGACAACTTATGCCTTTCATAGTCAAAGCACTAGATCAAGCATTTGTAAGTTACTATATCTATTGCACTATTTTTTTTTGCATTAATTTTTCATCTCATTACAATATTTAATGATGTTGACAGGGTATGTGCAAGATCATGATCGACCAAAAAGTGGTGATATCTAAGTGATATGATGGCCCATGTGGTTGACTACCTTTTTCTACCCAAAATTGATGAAACGAAAAGGGTTTTTAAAGGATATTCTCAGCTTTCCACCAATATAAATTATTTTTTACTTTGAATTTAATAAATAACTATTATTCATTTTCTATTTGAATTATGACTAAAGTCCTGAATGATAGGCTGATTGAAAAATATCTATAGCTTTCAAACGGTATCACATTTTTTGAATCGAAAACATGTGTCACATTCTATGCTTCACATACTACAGTATTAATAAAAAAAATGAATTTCATGAAGTTTTGACCAAGTTAAGGTGGTTAGACATACGAGTTTTTATATTTTTTTAAATTTGTAATAAAAAATTCATAATTAATTATTTACTTGGAAAAAAATTATAAAAAAATATGCATCACATCAAGACACGAGTCCCCTACTTATATCTAAAATATTATAAAAAAATATTATTATTTTATTGTGGTTAGGGTGGTCAGATAGACACCTACTTCTTATTTTTTCCCTGAAATTTAAGTACTACTACATTGAAATTTTAAATTTTCACCAAATAGATTTATTTTATTTTAAAGTAACCCTAGTAGTTTAGAAACTACATTAAATTTGCTACAAATTATATTCTTACATATTTTAGAAATAATATAGATAACTTATTCATTTTTTTACGTCAAGTTGCCTAACTTGTATTTTTTGGATTTTATTGCCACTTAAGGGCCTATTTTTTCCATGATGATCCTACACATACCTGATAGTAGAGTGTTTTTCTACTGCTAGGGTTTATTTCCATTGTACTTGAATCAAAAAAAATGGTTCCTATAAGTTCCTCTATCGTTTACACTGTCATTCTATAATTTTTTTGCATCTTTTCATTTTATGAGTTCATACCTATTATTTGTACAATACAAATAGTACTTCTCTCAATAGAATTCAAATTTCAAAACTAGGAAATATTTAAATTATGAACTATTCTCATCTTCATCAAATAAATTGAAGTGCAACTAACTATTTAACTCGACAACAGACACTAACCCATAAAGAATAGCGAAGAATAGAAATTTACATAGAAACTACAAACAACACATAGATACAATGATTTTATACCTAGGTCTTTTCCAATATCTTTGACACAATTTTCATTTTTGTTTAATAAATTCAAGTGCAATTGCAATGCAAAAGTGCTCACAATATAAATTAACCATAAAATGAAGATATGCAAAAACGGTTCTTGTAAGTTCCTTTATTGTTTACACTATCATTCTATACTTTTTTGCATATTTCCATTTTATGAGTTCCTTCCTATCATTTGTACAACAAAGATACTACTTTACTCAACAAAATTAAAACTTCAACAACAGGATATATTTAAATTATGAACTATTGTCATCTTTTTCGAGTAAATTGAAGTGCAGCTAACTATTTAACTTGACAACAGACACTATCCCATAAAGAATAACGAAGAATAGACATATACACAAAGACTGCAAACAACACTTAGACACAATGATTTTATACCCAGATATTTTCCAATTTGTTGGACCTAATTTTCATTGGTTAATAATGTTGAGCACAATTGCAATGTAAAAGTGCACACAATAGAATCTAACCATAAAATGCACATATGCAAAAAAACTATAAAATGACACTGTTCAACATATAGGAACTTACAAATGCTTCATTTTTCAATTCCAAAATCAGTGAAGGGCTTGCAATGATAATGTGCTTGTCATGATTAATAATGGAAGTAATATTTCCTTGCCGTGCATGCAATGCAATTGCACTTGAATTTATTTGATAAAAATAGAAATTAGGTCTACGTAATTAGATATTTTTTGGGTGTAGAGTGATTAAGTCTGTTTTTATTAAAAGGGTCTATGCCTACTATGTTAGTAGTGAAAAATGAGGTGGTTGTAACCTCATATGTCTTTTGCAGTATCATTTTTTAGTTTCTACACATTTTTATGAGCAGTAGACAAATGAAAAAATCAAAGCATCAAACATAAAGTAACTTACAAATGCCAAGTTTCTCACTTCCAACACTGTACATGAAAAACCTCCAAACAGACACAAATTTCAATGTCTTCAAACAACCTAGGAAAATGCATCTCTACATTTTATAGTTAATTTCTACTTTGTGCACTTTCCTCATAGACCCTCATTCAATACCAAGATCATGCAAGTCTTATTAATGTCAATAAATATCTAGGAACTCACAAAGGCTTTGTTCTTTCTATTCCAAAATTGTACACATAGACCCTCTCGAAATGCATTGATTTCACCCTCATCAAAAAATATGAGCAAGCCAGTAGACAAATGAAAAAATAAAAGAATAAAAAAATAGAGTAACTTACAAATGCCACCTTTCATTCTTTCATCATAGTAGATGAAAACCCTATATCCACTTACAAATAGAAAACAATAGGCATTAACTCATAAAAAGAAAAGATGCAAAAAAACATGACATGGAATTGTAAAATATATAGCAACATACAAATGCTTCATTCTTCAATACCAGAATGCTACACATAAACCTTCTCAAAATGGCAATGATTTCCCTCTCATCAAACAATCTGACATGTTCAGTAAACAATTCCAAAATAAAAGAGTGAAACATACATGAGCTTACAAATGTCACCTTTGTTGCTTCCAACATGGTAGACGTAAACTTTGTCAACAGACACAAATCTACTCCTCATCAAATAATCTAGGCAAATCTATGAATAAATATATCTCATTCTACGAACATGCAAATAGTAAATGCCATGTATCCCTAGTTTGAGTATGTGCAAGGACAAAACTATACTAAGAAATGAAAGTTACATCAACCAAAGAGATATATTTACTATCATAATTATTAAATATATCACAAAATAATTATGCTAGGATGGAATGTGTTGGTTAATGTTAGAAATATTATATGGCTTCTAATCTTTTTTGATATAGTTGTCCTCTCGCCTTTTCTTTCTTTCTATGCACATAGCATTATAATAACAGGCTTTTGGATATATAATATGAAAATTTTGTTTAATGTCAATAGACTGTAATGCAAATCTCATTAATGGATTTTGTTGTAAACTTCAATGACTTGTAGTGTTTATTCATTTCCTTGTGTTGTCCCTCAAAACAAGAAAACTTGGGAAAACATTGTTGCACTATCATTTGGGTGTTGTTTACTCACTTTCTCAGATTGTTTGATGAGGCAAACATCTCTATCTGTTCACAAGATCTATGTCTTCTAGCTTCAAAGGAAAGAAAGACTTGGTTGTAGCTTCGTATCTCTGTGAAATCCGTCTCTTTTGAGAAGGTTTATACAAATCATATTCAAAGCCAAAAACAAGTGATTTGTAAGTTCCTATATATTATTCATACTCATTTTTCGCATTGTCCACCCATTTGCTCAGAGAAATTACCCAATATGGAAACTGTCTCATGCTAGGGATAATTTCTACCATGTTCAAAACAAGAAACAATTCATTTCCAAGTTTTAACATAATTGACACTCTTTTTCTCTACTTTTTCTTTTGTTTTTTGTCTTTCACTTCCTTTATGAGTAAATTTCTCCTCTTCAGTTGTAGACTAAACACCATAATCCATCAATTTTTTCTTCTTTACTACTAGTGACTTATAGAGCATCTGATGGACTTAATCACACTCCCCATCAATGGATTTAGGTATCAAACTCCTATCCTTCCCGCACCCTTAGAAGCACTCAAAAACATATTTGTAACAATTTTTCCATTTTAATCTCTTCTATATTAAAGAATTTCTCTTTCAAATATTTACATGTTTTATGCTTTCAACAATTATTTGTGTAACCTAATTTCTAGTTTTAATCTCTACATGTAGTTACCTATACTAGTGAAGTTTTTGGTAAGGAGGCTCAATTGGTGCCGGTTGATATCTATGTAGCTATAATTACAATGAAAATATCATTTCCACATACAACAAATTGACTGATTCAATGTGAATAAAACTATTTGGATTCCAATAAATTATACACTACATTATTCATTGTAGTCTATCATATATCATAATTCTCATACACACTACTTAGTCAAGCATATTTATTCTAGTTTTGATATAAATACTTTATGTTCATACAAAGTTCATTTGACTTCATTTTCATTTCGGCCAATGGTATTTTCCGTTTTCTTTTCTTATTCTCTTGATTTTTTTTAATAATAATAATTTTAGAGAGCTTTGCCATTAGAAATATTTGATGGGTTTATTGATATACTCATCTCTTAACATGCACTCTTCCTGCGGATGCAATCCACCATCACATTCTGCAGCAACTATTAATGATTTATCTTATTTCTTTCCTTAAGCATTTTTCCTTATGTTTTCATAAAGGCTTGACATGATAATATATTGAGATCTCATTATTAAGAATGGAACTAATATCTCCCCCACATGCATGCAATGCATCTCCATTTGAATTTATAAAATGATAATAAAAAATTAGGACTAGATAATTTGAAAGTGTATGGGCCTAAAAATGATTGCATCTATATGTATTGTAGTGCGAGTGTAAAATGAGACATTGCTAAGAGTTCTATAGGAATACATTAAATTTTGAAGACAAAAATTACAATTACCTAGATTTATATTTATTTCCCAAGCATATTTTATATCGAATTTGGTTTTACTTAAATTTTATTTGCAACAATAGATTTCAAAATGTTCAAAACAGTTGAGTCCACTTAATTTGGTTTATTTTTAAAAAATAGTGAATTAATAAAAAGTTAAATTATATTTCCAAAATAATGTATTTGTAATAGGGATCCTTAAGTGTTTGGAATAGTTAGGTTAATTTATTTTACAAAGGCAACATTTGAGAGTTTAGTATTGGCATTCCAAACATAAATATAGTAGTTAAGTTAAAAAATATTGCATGGAAGCAATTATTTACAAGGAAAAAATATTCTCACTTCTAGAGCATTGGCAATAGTAAAAAAAATATTAAAAAAAGATTAGACGTTACATACATAATTTAGATTCTGAAAGAAGCATTTATTGATTACATGTAAAAAATATAGAACCCAAACAATTTGAGTTTTAATCCACAAAACTAATAGTGATTCCTTCATCTATGATAAATAATAAAATAATTTAATAAAAGAGTGATCTCACAATACCAGTTTATAATTTTTGGCCAAACTAGACACTTAACTGATTTTTTCTATCTAAATCTTCACTTTTGGGCAACTATATCGGCTAAAACACGAGGAATTTGAAGTTGATGCAAACTAGTTGTTGACATTTTTTCTAACTGAACCCCAAAATTCTCTAAAGGGAAGTTAGTCCTTATGTTGAAGAAATCCCTAGGCTAGTGGCCATCACAACGAGTAAAGGATTCTGAGATCTTTACTCCTACACTTCAAGCTCTGTGGGACTTGGGAGAGTATTTCCCTATTGTGTTCATTCTAATTTCTTAAATGGAGAACTCTTCTACATAGATGGGTTCCTACTACTGGAAATTGAACAAAACCCACTAAGGATTTGGCTGATCTCTAAGTAAATAATTGCCCATTTTCTAGGAGCAAGGGTGTATTTCAATATTAAATCTCATAATTCACAAGAAGTTAATAAGTATTGTTCTTATTTTGAGGCTTATGGCTAGGCTTATCACCAGTTCATTTATGGCATGAATTCTTGACAAACAGGCCAATGCCTCATCAATTGGGTAAATGGAGTCCAATATGTAATACCCAATAATAACAAATTATTTAATCCTAAAATAGATGGATTGTTTTTGTAATGCCTTAAACTACAAAATGCACAATATCGAAAACATCACTTCTTACCAAATCCTTTGCAAATTTTGAGAGATCTATGACTCCCCTCAAGCATTTAATTAACTCTTTGAGTTAAAGAAAAAACAAAGCCATACATTAATTAACCATTTATGACAAATGAAAAGATACTTTATAATTTCATTTATAATCTACAAAAAATGTACAAGGGAGAGTATATGCTTTAGAATTTAGATTTGTTTCGATGTCAGTAATTCATGTAGAACTATTTAAGACTATTACATATAAGACCTAAATCCAAGACAATTTGCCAACATATTCATCAAGCCTTCTACATCACATTCAATTTTTACACTCAAAATCTCCCTAGACCATTCTAGACACAAAATTTGACCTCTGTAGTGAGCCTTGAAATACCTTTTATAGACTAAGGGAGCAATGAGCATCGGGATCATTACAGTTTAATTTTAAATATATTTCATTTTAGAACAAATTGAATTTCATTTCAAAAATTCCCTGATGGTTACTTGTAACCATTTACCAAGTAGGGGAAACTACAATCGTAACAACCACAAAAAAGGTTTTCCTATCCCACCAAAAGTAGCCCCAATTTCCAAAGAAAACTTGCGTTCCACATCCACGTCAAGCAAAAATATTCATAGCATCAACCTTCCAAACTTCCATGGTTAGCATAAAAACAAAAAACCATCATATGGAGAGAATTCAAGAAAAAACAACCACAACAGTATCATTATCACAACAAAATTTATGACCCAAACACCACTTCCATCACCTAAAACTAGAATAAGCAGTGAAACTAGAGTCAAGATACACACACCCACTTCACATATTTGTAAATATTAGAGGAGAAACCACAACTCCCTCTTCATCTTTTTCCTTTCCCACCATGTAATAATCATGTCTGCACAGAGTCTTTACATAAATTGGGGACACAATAATCACCTCCTCCCCTAGGGAAGCCAGTTGGTTCAAAAGCATGAGGTATTGTTGGTACCCTAAGTCCATTTCAATCTCACTATCAGATGGGATATAAGTGATAGTAATGGGGAAATTCTATTATCCATAGGAAGCTCAATCATACCTAATATTTATTCTTATTCTCCTCACAAAACCTATAACCTCCTTTCCCTTTACCTCCATCACCTCTGTAGTCACAACTCGGCATCTAAACATATAGCTACCTCTGGTAGGAAATAATATGGGCTTCTTGCCACGGGTGTCCTCTTTACATTCTCCCTTTAGAATTGAAATATCCTTGGGAGTGCTTTGTTCGTGCACTAGAACATCACGATGAGATTCCTGCACATTAAACCTTGGAGATTTTCACATCGATGGTAAGGAAGCAATCGACTTACTCATCTTACTCTGTTATGCAATTTTGTAAACTCAGACTAGAATAATCACCACTCACTGCACAAACACAAAAAACTCATACTCCTGTTTGTAATGGTGAAGATGACAACCATCAATCCGCATTTATTTAGCAATTTGGTGATGTTGATCATCAATGTTTAATGAAAACAAATGTGTGAACAAGTGATCATTCATTAGCATCCACTTCATCACTATTAACTTCCTAGGTGCATGGAAATTTTCATATCATTCTTCATGATTATAAGAAATTAATTCCTCACATGCACAAAGATAAACCTAAACACTCTTGAGGAGTATATGCCATTGATTCTTTCTCTTCACAAAGAAAAACCAACCACCACATGCATGTTTCTAGTTTTGAATGTTAACCATCAATCCATTAATGAGGTGGTAGATCAAACAACTCATTGAGTTGACTATATTTGAATTCCCTGATATCATTTTTCATCCATTCCTAGCCAATAGAATTCATCTAGATCAAAAGCCAAATCCTTCATCTATAGGTCTGACCCACTCTCCACATTGGTGGATCAATCCACATGTCATGAACTCATAAACCTCACAACAAATAATAAGTGCTCACCTTTTCCTTGTGAGCCAACAAGGAATGGCTAACATTGATCCTTGCGCATGATCATCACCATCAATTTAAAATAATGAGTCGTAACCTCAATAGTGGAAACCAAGTCCAATGTCCGTAGAAGGACATGCATCATCATCTTGTGGACTCCACGACTTTTACCAAGATAACATCTAAAACTTGTGAGCCAACAAGGAACGGTCTAGATCAATTCCTTTGATCGAATGATCTCACAACTTGCACATGCGATAAAGTTAGTACTAAAGGTGGGGCCATTTCTTGGCTGATGACTAATTAGACCCTCGTGGCATGACTAAAACTTAAGTCATTTGGATAAATAATTTTTGGCCCATCTCTATGAAATATTTGAAGTGAGAAAAGTTACTCGGGGTGATTAACACTCTAAAAAAAAGGGCCCTATGGCAACATGCATTTGAAGGCTCAAGTGATGACTTAAAAGGCCAATAATCGGCTGTGACAAGTCAGCACAAAATTAAAAGAGTGAGGGTTTATGATGAAAAGAAATGAAATGAGGGTTCTCTAAGCCAAAATCATTTCCTATCTTTAGGGAAAAAGGCTCTAAAAACTTGATCAAATCGAGTTTGTACTCAAAAATTGCAAAATTTTGGGAGCCCCATTAGTGGCTCATGCTTGAGGACATATAGCCCCGGTGGTTATAGCGAGAATCTAGAATCTTAGGTAAAATTAGACCAAAAAAAGGGCACAAGAAACCAAGAACAAGAATAACAAACCATATAGATTGATTACACGGATATAGAATGTAGCTTTCTTTGCCAATCCCAAAAGCCTCCCTTAGTTTCTTAGGCTTCATTCTCTAAATTGGAGGCCAAATGGCCCCCAAAACTTAGAACCACTTCTTTCCTCTATCAAATACCTTATCCTATGTATATTGTGATGGATCAACACTTATACCAAGTGCCTCTACACAATCGACTCCATCATAACCAACATGGTCAGCCATTTTTTTGAAGTTGTCTTGTCCATAATTCAACTTTGATGCACTCTTATTTGGTTTCATTGGAAAAAATAAATATCCGTATTCCATTCTATCATCCCTATCATTAGTTTTGTCCACATATTCAAATTTCATTTTAGGCTGATGGCTTCCATAAATATTTTGGTATAGATCTTGTGAGCAATCCTCAGGTATATCAAAATAGAAAGATTTAGATTCAAGAGTTCCTGAATTAGAAATTAGGACAAAGAAAAGGATCCAAGTATCTCGACCCACTCAAATCAACACTCATACTAATTTTCACACCAATGTTCTACCCATTTGATGAGAACAATTTCATAATCAAATCAAGGAGGTACATGGCATCAATAAAGAAATAGCTGAACCCAACCTCACATTGATCAATAACACATCCACCACTTCTTACATCACTTAGTATCTCTTTATACCATTCAAAAGATCCTGCAATGTCAACATGATTTGAAAATTCATCAAATTATTTTTCCTTTTCAACATGTAATAGAATTAATCCAAGATCAATTCAATCATCCAGATGCACAATTTGATCATCGAAAATTAAAACTCTTCCTTCGCTAGGGTGTGCACCATTTTCATTTATTCATGTGGTTAGCAGTTCAATAACTACCTCACAACAATTATTTCGAACCATAGGGACATGAGTACATTCATCAAATCTAATCTCGTCATACTGGACAATCATTGCCTTATCTTTGACACTTTCATTAGTAGTAATACTGTATCTAGGATCATTGTCATGAGGAATGAGCCTCTCAGTTTAGATATTTCCACCATATAAATCACTACCAGGTATAATTGGTAGCATACTTGAATTGCATTCTTGGTTAATATTAGATGTAGTTTTCTTATTCACTTGTCGGAAAGTGACAGGTATGTGCAGGATCATGATGGGCCAAAAAGTGGCGATATGTAAGTGATATGATGGCCCATGTGGCTGACGACTTTTTTTTAACCCAAAATTGATGAAAAGAGAAGGGTTTTTCAAGGAGATTTTTAGCTTTCCAACAATATAAATTATGCTTTACTTTTAATTTAATAAATAATTATTACTCATTTTCTATTTTGAATTATGACTAAAGTCTTGATTGCTAAGCTGATTGAAAAACATCTATAGCTTTTAAATGGTATCACATTTTTTGGATCCAAAACATGAGTCGCATTCTATGATTCACATACTCTAGGATTAAAAAAAAAAAGAATTGAATTTCAAGAATTTTTGCCCAAGTTTAGGTGGTTAGACACACGCGTTTTTATATTTAAAAATAAAAATTAACAAAAAATTAATAATTAATTATTTACTTGGAAACAAATTAAAAAAAAATATGCATCACATTGGGACATGAGTCCTCTACTTATATCTAAAATATTATAAAAAAATATTATCATTTTATTGTGGTTAGGGTGGTCAGACATACACCTAATTATTTTTTCTCTGAAATTTAAGTACTACTGCATTGAAATTTCAAATTTTAACCAAATAGATTTTTTAATTTTTTAAATAAACGTAGTAGTTTAGAAACTACATTCAATTTTCTACAGATTCTATTCTTACATATTTTTGAAATAATATAGATAACTTATTCAAATTTTTACATCAAGTTACCTAACTCTTATTTTTTTGAATTTTATTGCTTCTTAAGGGCATGTTTTTTCCATGATGATCTTGCACATACCCTGACCTTACTAACACTTGTACTAATGCATCCTTCATGTGAATAGGGATCCATTGATTTAAGATTACCATCTTCAAGGATGGAATAAAAAACCTTAATGTCAGCTTGGCCTTCGTTCCATCTTGCTTGACCTATATTAGCTCCAGTATATTAATAGGTGGTACTTGCCCAAGATTCATCAGGATCCTCAAGAAATAGTGGATTATTCCTACACCAGTAAGAGTCATCATTTCTAGTCTCATCAAATGGTGAAGATTCATCATATAATGGATTCTACCACACCTTCATTGTTGTATCACATACCCTTTCCTTCTCAATATGAGGATTCTCATCCCTAGAATCATAAATGTACTCAAAATCATTATAACCACCTGAAGAAGTAGGAGAAGAATTCTCAACATCATCTGCATCATTTGTATTCAAGATTATTGACCCACATTTTGAGAACTCTTCACATAAAGAAAATTGTTCACTCCCAAGAAGATTCATCATTTGAAGACTATCAACATATCCTCTACTTGGAGCAAGAGATTCCATCTCTATTTCATAAGAATAATTATAACCAACAACGGACCAACCAAGCTCAATCTCATCATCTTGGTCTTTATCTTGTGACATAACATTGACTGCAGGGTGATCCCACAAAGCTGGTTTACAATTTTTGAGAGGAACTGATTTTTGCTGAAATCACATATTTTTAGAAAATATAATGATTTAAGCCTTTAAAAGTTCCATTTTAAGGATTCCAATTGAAGAGGGTTTGATCAAACCCACTTGGATAGAACCTCGCTAGTTTTAAACCATACCTATAAATGAGTCTCCTTTACACCTATAAAAATATTGATAAAAAATCACTTTTGATTTAACTTTTGGGGATCAAATTAATTCATTTAAAATTTATTTCAAATGATTATGGTAGTCCTCGAAATGAGCTATCCCATAAATATAATTTTAACATGTTTTGGTTTTATTAAACATAGGTTTTTCACCAAAAATCAAGCTCTTTGTTTTGCACATGTGGAAAAGTAGAAAATTATCAAAATAAAAATTTTAAAAATATGTTCGTGTTGGGTATTGATTTCCTTGATCCATTAGAAAAAAGAAAAAAGAATTTCGATACATACAAAAAAAGCTATGTTGTATACAGTCTGCCTATGTCTGAATTGCAATTGGTTTGACTTCGAAACACTATTTAGGAAAAAATATTAAATAAAAAAATATGAGACCAAATGATAGCGCTAGATATTCTAGTTAAAAATCTAAATTCAAAAAAATTAAAATTTTATCCTTCATAAAAAAAAATTTATGTTGTATATGGTGAGTGTCACTTTTTTAAAATGTTGTTTTATGAAAAAAACTAGTTTTCGTGGGAGATGGAAAAAGAAGTGCAATCTTATTCCAAAAATTTTGAAAAAAATATTTTTAGAATCTACAGACAAAATGTGATGATACTCTAGTTTGCATCATCTTCAAATTCCTCACGGTTTAGCCGCTATAGGTGCCCAGATGTGAAGATTTAGTTAAAAATAATAATTTCAGTGTCCAGTTTGACCAAAAATTATAAACCACTATTGTGGGATCACCCTGCTAGCAATCATGATATGAAATTAAATATTTCCCTCCTTGTATTTATTCAATTCTAAGGACATTCCAAGGGCACAAACCATGTATGATTATCCTTTCCTCACATTGTATATCTTCATTCTCATCATCACAACCATAAATTGCATCTATGATGCTTGTGAACTGACAACAATGATTAGTCAATTGTTCACATTCAAATACAGTGTCTTCACTTTATTTGTCTGCCTTTTTATCTTCCTTAGCATGTCAGTCATTGTTGGTAGTTTGAGAAAGAACATGATGTATGTGGCCATACTTTATCTCTTCTATAGTCCTTGTCCAGTCTAGTACCTAATAAAGACCATGAGGTTTCAAATCATCTGGTAACTGACTCAACCCTAGCTTATGAACCTCACAAAACAAGTCAATGCATATTAAATCATTGGGTCTAATACTCTTGGGTATCTCTTTTAGGATGTTTGTAAATCTTGAAAATAAAGAATATGGTGATTCTCCTACATATCTTTTCACTTCGTACAACTTCCTAACAAGGAACATTGGATCAACCTTTCCCAAATTGAGTTGATGAATGGTTGGGGTACGCACAAGATCTACATGTTGTGGAGATGAAATAAGTAAAGCATCATTGACTTCATCTTTTTCTTGATGAATGTTCCTACTACTTAACCATTTTGGTTCATTAGCTTGAATCCTGTTGGAGCTATTCATACTAGTAGCCAAATTTCATTTCATGATTGACTATTTCAGATTGTTTTCAATAATCAATGGTGGCTTGATAAGCTTGTTGTAATTTAGTAGGCTATTTGTCCCTTAATAGGTAGCTCATCTTGCTATCAAATGCACCAAGGTACACAACCGAACATTCAACATCATTTGGTCTCATATTTTTCGGAATGTTCCTTATGGCCCTAGAAAATCTAAGATTGTAAGCAAGGCTCAATTCTTTTTCATTCCTATGGATCTCCATGGAAGTCTTCCTCACCAAAATTAGATTCACTCCCTCACCGAATTGGCCCATGAAGGCCATCTTAAACTCATCCCAGGAGTGTATAGAAGATGCTGGTAGAAAAGAAAACTAGTCTCCAGCATCTCTTTTCAAGGTCTGAACAAACAACTTCATGACCACATCCTCGACGTTTATTACATAATTTCCCATCATATCAATGAATTCCCGCAAATGTTGGCTTGTTGATTCTGATCTCTCACCATTGAACCTTGGTATTTTATCTCTGATCCTAGGTGGTACCATATTTGGGTAACCACAAATATTACCAAAATTAATATCCATGTACCTTTCGATACTAAAATTTCCTTGATGTGACAAGGATGACTCATTATGCATGGTTGTATCAACACCCACATGAAAGTGTGTGGTTTGACAATACATTCTACTACTCCCTTCAAATATTTGTTAGGAATACCTTAATGTTACACAAGGAAACACAAATTCCTTTTGGAATTATAATCCTAAATCCTTACAATGCAAACCTTCTATCTCTACGTTGCATAACATCTTTCAATAAGTGAAATTCATGAATATGACAAAATTTAACATCCTTTTCAATTTAACTTTAGAATCATACAAAGATTACCATTCCTTTCCCTATCTCAATTCTATTTCACCAAATTTGGAATTATTTATATCATATATCTTGAAAATTCCCACAAATTACTTACAAATGTGACAATATTTTCTTCAGATTAATGAGAATACTTGGAATTTTAGAGCAGTCATTCACCTTCGATTTTGAAATTTACAGATTTGAAGCTTTTTTATATTATTTATCAGGTTATTTGAATTAGAGTCACCACCACTCTTCACAAAGGATTAAAATTCAAAGAAGATGAAGTGTCTTCAAACTAATTCTTGTTCTAGGTTTTCTCCAACAACGAAGTCACTTTGAGATCCTTTGAACTTTGTTGTGATTGAATCCCTCACAAGGATTAAGAATTCTTTGATATCCGAACAAGATGTTCAAATTTATTACACCATTTGACTTTGTAGTACTACAACCTGCTACTAGAGGATGCAAATTTTTCCCTGGTAGAGTTTCCAATTCTATTGGTGTTTTTTCTAGCTGAACCCTAGAATTCTCTAAAGGGGAGCCAGTCCTTATGTTCAAGAAATCCCTAGGCTAGTGGCCAAGACAACAAGTAAAGGATTTTGAGATCTTTATTCTTTCACTTTAGGATATATGGGACCTGGCAGGGTATTTCCTTAATGTGTTCATTCTAATTTGTTAAATCAAGAACACTTATGCACAGATGGGTTCCTATTACTGGAAAATGAACAAAATCCACTAAGGATTTTGGTTGATCTTTAAGTAAATAATTTTCCATTTTCTAGGAACAAGGGTGTATTTCAAACTTACATCTTAGAATTGACAATATTTTAATAAGTAATTTTCTTATTTTGAGTGTTATGGCTAGGCTTATCACCAGTTCATTTATTGCATGAATTCTTGACAAATAGGCCAATGCCTCATCACTTGGGTAAATGGAGACAAATATGTAATACCCAGTAATACACAAATTATTTAATCCTAAAATAGATGAACTATTTTCGTAATGTCTTACACTAAAAAACTCATAGTATCCAAAACATCACTTCTTACCAAATCCTTTACAAATTATGATAGATCGATGACTCTCCTCAAGCATTTAATCAACTATTTGAGCTAAAGAAAAAAGACAACCATACATTCAATTAACCATTTACAAAAAATAAAAAGATACATCATAATTTTATTTATAATCTACATGTGAAACTACAATCGTAACAACCACCAAAAAGGTTTTCCAATCCCACCAAAACTAACCCCAAATTCCAACAAAAACTTACGTTCCATGTCCACATCGAGGAAAAATCTTCATAGCATCAACCTTCCAAACTTCTACAGTTAGCATAAAAACACAAAACCATCATATGTAGAGAATGCAAGAAAAAACCACCACAACAATATCATTATCACAACAAAATTTATGACCCAAACACCACTTCCATCACCTAGAGCCAAAACAAGCACCAACACTAGAGCCATGATACACACACCCACTTTGCGTCATTCCAACAACCAAAGGAGAAACCATCACTCCCTCTTCATCTTTGTCCTTGCTCACCATGGAATAAAAATGTCCGCTCAGAGTCTTTACAGAAATTGGGGACACTACAAGCACCTCCTCCCCTAGGGAAGCCACTTGGTTCAGAATCATGAGGTATTATTGGTACCTTGAGTCTATTTTAGTCTCACTATCAGATGGGATATCAGTGATAGCAATGGGGGAATTTTGTCATCCATAGGAAGCTCAGTCGTACATAATCTTTCTTTGTATTCCCCTCACAAATCCTGCAAACCTCTTTTCCCTTTACCTCCATCACCTTTGTAGTAAGAACTTGGCCTCTCAAACGATAGCTGCCTCAAGTAGGAAATGATATGGGATTCTTGCCGCGGGTGTCCTCTTTGCATTCTCCTTTCAAAATCGAAGTATCCTTAGGAGTTCTTTATTCATGCATTGGAACATCACCATGAGATTCATGCACATTAAACCTCAAATATATTCACATTGATGGAAAGGAAGCAGTCAACTTACTCATCTTACTCCGATATGCAATTTTGCAAACTCACACTAGAATAATCACCACTCATTACACAAACACATAAAACTCAGACTCTTGATTGCAATGGTGAAGATGACAACCCTTAATCCACATTTATTGATAAATTTGGTGATGTCAATCATCAATGTTCAATGAAAATACACATGTTAACAAGTGATCATTCGTTGGCATACACTTCATCACCGTTAACCTCCTAGGTGCATGGAAATTCACATATCTTTCTTCATGATTATAAGAAATTAATTCTTCACACGCATGCAGATCAACCCGAACACTCCTCAAGAGTATATGTCATTAATTCTTTCTCTTAGCAAAGAAAAAACATCCACCACATGTGTGTTTCTGGTTTTGAATGTTAACCATGGATCCATTGATGAGGTGGTAGATCAAACAACCCATATTGAGTTGACTATATTTGAATTCCTTGAGATCATCATTCATCCATTTTTGGCCAATAGCATTCATCCAAGTCAAAAGCCACATCCTTCATCTATAGGTATGACCCACTCTCCACATTGGTGGATCAATCCACATGTCACGAACTCTCAAACCTCACAACAATTAATAAGCACTCACCTTTTCCTTGTGAGACAACGGTGAATGATTGAGATTGATCCCCACACACGATCATCACTTTTGATTTATAACAATAGACCATAAGCTCAATAGTGGAAACCCGTCCCAACATCCATAGAAGGACATGTGTCATCGTCTTGTGGACCCCCACGACTTTTGTTAAGACATCTAAAACTTGCAAGCCAACGAGGAATGGTCTGAATCAGTTCCTATGATCGAATTATCTCACAACCTACATATGTGATAAAGTTAGTACTAAAGGAGGGGCCATTGATAGGGCGATGATAATTAGACCCTCGGGGCATGACTTAAACTTAAGTCATTTGGAAAAGTAATTTTTGGCCCATCTCTATGAAACATTTGAAGTGAGCGATGCAAGGGGTGACCGACACCCTAAACAAAAGGGGTCGGTGGTGGCACACATTTGAAGGCTCGAGTGATGAATTAAAAGAATGTAATCAGTTGTGACAAGTCAACACAAAATTAAAAGAGTGAGGGTTTATGATGAAAAGCAATGAAATGAGGGTTCTCTAAGCCCAAACCCTTTCTTATCTTTTGGGACAAAGGCTCCAAAAACTTCATTAGACCCAGGTGTTACTCAAAAATTGAAAGATTCTGGGAGACCTTTCACTAGTGATTTGTGACATTTTGTCTATAGATTCCAAATATGTTTTTTCAAAATTTTTGGAATCAGATTCTAGTTCTTTTTCCATCTCCTTCAAAAACTAGTTTTTTTCAGTAAACACCTTTTTTAAGGAGTGATGCTCACTATATACAACATAACATTTTTTCCATGAAGGATAAAATTCTTTTTTTTTCAAATTTAGATTTGTAATTTCAATGTCAAGTGCTTCCAATTAGTTTCATAGTGTTTTACTAAATATTTTTTCCTTGATCAAGTTTCAAAGTTAAACCAATTACAATTCAAACATAGGTGAACCATACACAACATTATTTTTTTTGTATGTATCAAAATACAATGTATTTTTGTGTTGGATCAACGACATCATTATCTATTGAACTGATATATATTTTTTTAAATGATAATTTTCTATTTTTCCACATATGTAAAACAAAGATCTTGATTTTCGGTGAAAACCTATGTTTAATCAAACTAAGAAAACAAATACATAATAAAACCGAAACATATTAAAATTATATTCGTTGGATAGGTCATTTCGAGGACTACCATAATCCTATTGGGTGTGTGAATTCTCGTCCATTTCCATCCTCAACTCGAGCTTAAAAGGGAAAAAATTTGGATTTTTTTGGTGCCAGAGGGGGAGAAGGAGGGAAAAGGGGATTTGAGTGAAACCCCGTTGGAGATTCACTCGAACCAAGGTTCGAGCGAACCCCCTTTCCACAACCGGCTTTTTTTTTTTCCCCAGGAAATGTGGGACCCAATGCCATTTAATGGGTTCTTTCGAAGGGGGTTCTATCAAACCCCCTTTGGGTTCACTCAAACTGGATGTTCATTTGAACCCCTAAAACCCATTTTTTTATGCATGGGGGCAATTTTTGCAGCTTTTCCTTCCTCGTTGGAATTGTAAACCAATTTTATGGGTTTACCCAAAAAAATAGTAAAGAGAAAATGAAACAAAGCAAATTATTTAGATTTACTACAAAACTATTTAGTGGTTTCCAAGCATTCAAATTAAATCAAGTTGAATACACCAAAAGAAAGTAGATCTATTTCAATGTTTGTGTCTTTACCACCAATGACTAACAAAGCATCCAATGGACTCAACCACACTCCCCATCAATGGATTAAGGTATCAACCTCCTATCCTTTCTGCCCCCTCAGAAGAACTCAAAGGCATATTTGTAACAATTTTTCCATTTTTACTCTCTTCTATATTTAAGAATTTATCTTTCAAATATTTACATGTTTTATGCTTTCAACAATTATTTGTGTAACCTAATTGCTACTTTTAATCTCTACATGCAGTTACTTATACCAGTGAAGTTTGGTAAGGAGGCTCAGTTGGTGTCGATTGATATCCATGAAGCTATAATTACAATGAAAGTATCATTTCGACATACATCAAATCGACTAATTCAATGTACATAAAACTGTTTGGGTTCTGATAAATTATACACTACAATATTCATTGTAATCTATCATATATCATATTTCTTATACATGCTACTTAGTCAAGCATATTTTTTCTGGTTTTGATACAAATACTTTTTGTTCATACAATGTTCAGTTGACTTCATTTTCATTCTGGCCAATGGTATTTTCCTTCTTCTTTTCATATTCTTCTAATTTGTTTTAATAATAATTGTTAGAGTAAAATGTTTATTACTTAATTATTTTAATGAAGTTACCTTTTATATTTATCTTCAGATTAACTTAGTTTGCATAATGTATATTTATAATTATTAAATTCTCTCCTTTTAGGTTACACTTTAGGGTTTCTTGATCTTATTGTATTATTTCACTCTCTCTGATTAACGCATTCTCAACTTTTAGAGTACCCTTTGCTTTTTTGTCTCCATCTCTCCTTTCTGTGACAGGTTATTTTCATGCAGGTGATCTTCAGGTTCTATGAAGTTGGCTTTCACAACTTGTACATTGTATTAAAGCTCTAGACCTATTGCTCTCTTGTTCGTGATTTGAAGAATTTTTTTGAGCTTTAAGGGTTTAGAGTTTTACTTTCTTGGTTTAGGGAGTACTTTTTTATTTGGTGTAGTTTTAGCTCAAATTGACCTCACCCTTGCACTCAAGAGGCCATTTCCAAGTTTTTTGATATATAATTTTCCTAATTTTAGTGTAATTGGCTCTAGAGGCAAAATAAAATTTGCTCTAGGGTCGTACAGACCCCACGGCACATGTTTCAATGCATAAAAATTTAAAAATATTTAAAAAATTTAAAAAGTAATTTTTTTGCATTTTTAAAAGCCCTCCCTTTTATAAGGGGTCTGTCACGACCCTGCAACCAATTAGCCACCAGTAGAGGTAGCGGTCACCAGCTTTTTCTGCCAGGCCACCCAATCGCCGCTAGGGCCTAGCAGCCACCGACCGGCCACCAAAGCTTTAAGTTGCACCACTAGTGCCCCACCCCCACCCGCACCCAAGCACCACCTACAATTAGCCCCTTGGTCGCTCACTGGAGCAGGGGCTCTTTTTTAGCCCCTGAGGGCTATTAGAGGCTTATTGAGCTTTTTGGAGCAACCTTTACAAAATCTGGCATAAAATAGTCATCCAAACTCCGTTTTTTAAAAACTAGATATCGTCAAAATGCTGATTCGAAGTTGGATCCAATGGTGCATGTCTTTTTTTCTGATTTTTCCATTTTGTTGCCATTTTTTCTAGTCAAAGTTAGCACTTGTGTTTTGCACTCTCGGGGACATAACTTTTGCATCTAGACACCTTTTTTCAAAACCAAATAGGTGTTGGAAAGGTGTTCGAATGCTCTCTTTAGATTTGTTACTCTTTTTCTCAAAAAGTTCACTAGTTACAAAAAATATGTTATGAAGCATTTTTATTTTTTTTGGCTTTTTAGCTTTAAAAATTGTACTGGGGTTTTGGTTCGTGTGTTGTGGGGGGTGGTTTTTTCTTACTTTCTATCATTTGCATCGGAAAACCAAAAAACTCTTCCATAAAAAATTTTAAAAATCATGGCAAACGCCTCTTCTCTTCAGCATCTTTCCCCACACAATTATCACACCTGGAAGACACAAATGACCAGACTTCTCATGTCAAAAGGGTTATGGTCATGCTTAGATGATGTTCAATTGTAGTTAATAAGGCTATTTGAGGTTTTTCTACATAAGAATAGAATGGATGAGGCCATGGGTTTTCTATCCTTGCATGTTTCAGATAGTCTTTTATTCCATCTAGAGTGTTGTACCACTCCTTGAGCTATGTGGTTAAAGTTTCAAACTTTATTTAGCAATATTAATCAGTTTCATGCACTTCAGATTGAGGCCGAATTGACTTCCTTAGTACATGATTCATATCCTGCACCATTAAGGACTTTTCTGATGAAGTTCAAATCACTATGATCTTTGTTACAGGTTTGTGGTAAGAACAAAATAGATGAAGAGTGAATTTACCTAATTCTCTCTAAGCTTCATGGTCCATTTCAGATTTTTTCTTCCACATTCTATTCTACTATGGATGCCTTGGGTGCACGCTTTACCATCCCTACTTTTGAGGTGTTCTATGATCGGTTGAAATGAGAGCAAACCAAGATATCACAATTGGATGCTCTCATAGGATCTAAGAACCAAGAATTGGTGGCTTAGTCATCTAAGGGGAAACAAAAACAAAAATAGAAGCTGAAGATAGATTCAGTTGGAAGTGAGCATTCCTCCAAGCCTCCTCAAAATTATGATTCAAAACCACACTCCCATCCCAAATAGGGAAAATCTTCTAAGTCTGGTGAGTCTTCCTCCAAGACTAAGAATAAATTAGATGATCCTTGCAGTTTTTATGGCAAGGTAGGACATCTAGTTTCCAAGTGTTGAAAACAATTAGAGGCTTTAGAGGAAGCCATGTAGTAACATCATATCACCTCACCTTAGGCTCATTCTCCACCCATGGGGAAAGTTCATGCTCTTTCTACATGACCATTATTTTTAGGGTCCTCTTGGATTCTCAATTTTTGTGCCTCTCACCATATGACACACATAGGATTTGGTCCCCGCACTTGCCCCTACTAGTACTACACATATTGTAGTGGGTGACTCAGCCCAACTTTTAGTTAAGGGTTCAGGTATTGTTTCATTGGATGGTGGTTGTCTTCAAGATGTACTTGTTGTTCTTGACATTTTGATGAACCTTCTTTCTATATATCAATTTTTCCACTCTAGCTCTAGTAAGATAGTTGAGTTCTCACCACATGATGTAGTTATTAGAGACCTTCATGATCCTGAATTAGTTGTGGCTACTAGGAGTGTTGATTCTACATCTCACTTATACATATTTGATGGCTTTGAGAGTTCAAATAGTTCAAGTTCCTCTCTTATAGTACATGCAGACTGAGTGAGCAGGCTTTGGCATGAGTGTTTGGGCCATGCCAATTACAAATATCTACAACATATGAGCACATAGGCACTTGTGATTGGGCTCCTGAAGATTTCCTATATTGATGGTGTTTGTCATGGTTGTGCACTTGGAAAACATCACTGATATTCTTTTCCTATGGGTAGAGCCACATGTGCTAAGGCACCCTTTGAGTTGGTCCACAATGACCTTATGTCTTTTCCCACTCATTTTTTAGGGGCCTGATATGTGCTCACTTTTATTGATGACTTCTCCAGTTGAACATGGGTGTACATTCATAAGTACAAGTCTGATGTCTTTTATTCATTCAGGATCTTTAAGATATTTATGGAGAAGCAGTCTAGACGTTCTATCAAGTAGATATGCACAGATAATGGAGGGAGTATGTTAATCAGGCTATCAAGGAATTTTTCACTAAGCATGGTTTGTAGCATTAGTTTACAGTACCTTAGACCCCTTAGTAGAATGGTGTTGTTGAGAGAAAGAACAAAACCTTACGAGAGATGGCCAATTGTATGATATAGTCTTGAGCTATGAGCTCTTCTTTTTGGGGTGAGGTAGTTAGTTGTGCCAACTATATTGAGAATCAGATTCCTCATAAGTCATTGTGACATATGACTCTTGAGGAGGCTTGGACTCATGTCAAGCCTGATATTTCTACCTTCCAAGTTTTTGGAAGTGAGGCTTGGGAATTTATTCTTGATGCTCAATGTAAAGCCATGGAGAGGAAGAGCTGCCCCTCATATTTGTTGTCTATTGTGAGGATGTTAAGGCATACAAGTTGTTTGATCCTGATTCTAGAGATGTCTCTTTTCAACAGGATGTTCAGTTTGATGAGAGATTTCCTTTGATGAATTCTCCATCACCAACTTCTCCCTCATCGCCTACTCCTCCCTCTTCATCTCTTGAGGATTACTTATCTCTTGAGGATGATGTAGATGATGATCCACCATCTCCACCACCACTAGGAACTCAACATTTTCTTGAGTGGTCTTGTGTTACTATTGAGGTAGCTGGATCTTTGGTAGGTGATCCTTCCGATACTCTTCACACTCGTGCTCAGACGGTTAGTACTAGTCTTTTGAGTCATGTCATTTCAGATGATCCTCAGAAGTTTTCAGAGGTGAAAAGTCACTTTGAGTGGGATAGGGCCATGGATGAGGAGTATTCTTCCTTGATGAAGAATCATACTTGGGATCTTTATCCTCTTCCTAAGGGAAGAAAATTGATTCAGTGCAAGTGGGTGTACCATACCAAGTATGTTGTAGATGGTTCCATTGATAAGTATAAGGCACGCGTTGTTACGAAGGGATTTTCTTAGGTGGAGGGTATTGACTACTCCAAGACCTTTGCTCCTATTTCCAAGATGAATTCTATTCACTTTGTACTTTTAGTTGTAGCTTCATAGGGATGGACAGTTTTTCAGATGGATGTGAAGAGTGCCTTCTTGCATGGAGACCTTCATGAGTAGATCTATATGGAGCAGCCTCAAGGATTTGTGCAAGACACTTCTTTGGTTTGTAGACTTCGATGTTAATTTTATGGTCTCAAACAAGGCCCTCGGGCTTAGTATGAGAATATGGACTCTTTCTTTCTTTCCTCTCACTTTACATGCTATCATTTTGATCATATAGTTTACATTCAGCATCAAGGGGGTGATATTTTTATTTTTGTACTATATGTTGATGATCTCATTATTACAGGTAGCTCATCCTCAATGATTCAGAGTGTTCAGAGAGCTTTGATGGAGCAGTTTGAGATGACAGATCTTAGTCTTCTACATTTTATTCTAGGCCTATATGTTATTCAGTCTTCAGATGGGATTTCCATATTTGAACATAAGTATTCTCTTGATATGCTCTAGTGATTTGGCATGCTTGATTCCAAGCCTTCCCCCACACCGTTTTAGTGAGGTGTTGTTTTGTCTTCCACTTTATACTGGCAGTTGGTTGGCAGTTTGTTGTACCTGACACTTTCTCGTCCTGATCTTTCCTTTGCAGTTGGCCTTGTCTCTCGATTCTCACATGAGATTTATTGGAAAGCTACCAAATGTATCTTGAGGTACATTCAGGGCACTACTCATTATGGAATTCACTACACTTCAGGATCCCCTCACATTATGGGCTTCATTGACTCAGATTGGGCTGGTGATGTCAATGATCGAAAGTCTACTCCTGGCTTTGTTTTTTCCTTGGTTCTTGTCCTATCACATGGTCTTGCAAGAATAAGTATGCTATTGCATTATCATCTATAGAGGCTGAGTACCAATTGAGCAGTATTTGCTAGTCAGGAGATTCTATGGCTTCAGTAGTTGATCATAGAGTTTGGATTTTCTCCTGATAGTCCCACTATTCTTTGGTGTGAAAATCAGAGTGTCATTCACATTTCCTGCAACCCATTGGAGCATCAATAGACTAAGCACATTGAAATCCACCTACACTTCATCAGGTAGTTGATTCAAGATGGTTCTATCATCTTGGAGTACATTCCTACAGAGGAGAATGTTGTAGACATCTTCACTAAACCTTTGGCATCATTGTGCTATCTTCAGTTGCACTTCATGCTTGGGGTGAAGTAATTTGTCCTTGGGGTTCTCTGTGATGCCTTCCTTCATATTTTTTTCAGCATGTTTCTTCATCTCTTTTTGGAGAGGAGTTTTTCCCACTGGGTTTTCTCCTTTACTCCGGTTTATAGAGATTTGGTTGTATTCGGGTACCTAATCAGGCCTAGTTGTCGGGACCCCTATTTTCTTTCTAGCCTATATTTGCATTGTTTTAGCTTGTAGCTACTCCCTAATTTCATCTTAAGGGGGTGTTCGAGTAAAAGGTTTATTACTTAATTATTTTAATTAAGTTACCTTTTATATTTCTCTTAAGATTAACTTAGTTTGCATTTTGTAGGCATTATTAAATGCTCTCATTTTAGGTTACACTTTAGGGTTTCTTGATCTCCTTCATAAGGATTGATCTCATTTTATTATTTCACTCTCTGATTAATGCATTTTCAGCTTTGAGACCACCCTTTTTTTTTTTTTCCTCCATCTCTCTTTTCTATGACTAGTTATTTGCATGCAGGCAATCTTCAGGTTTTGTGAAGTTGGCTTTCACAACTTCTACAATAATAGTAGTAGAGAGCTTTTCCATTGGAAATATTTGACGGGTTTATTGATATACTCGTCTCTTGGCATGCACTCTTCCTGTCAATGTAGCCCACCATCACATTCTACAATAGTTATTTATCATTTATCTTATTTCTTTCCATAAGCATTTTTTCTTCTGTTTTCATAATGGATTGAAATGATATGTACTAATCATTATTAAGAATTGAACTAATAATTCCCCACATGCATGCAATGCAATTGCACTTGAATTTATTAAATGATAATAAAAATTTGGGACTAGGTAATTTGAAAGTGTTTAGACCTAAAAATGGTTGCATCTATGTCGATTATAGTGCGAGTGTAAAAGAAGACATTTCTAAGAGTTCTATAATAATACTTTAAATTTTGAAGACAAATATTACAATTACCTAGATTTATATTTATTTCCTAGGCATATTTTATATGAAAACTAGTTTTACTTAAATTGTATTTGTAACACTGGATTTCGAAATGTTTAGAATAGTTGAGCCTGCTTAATTTGGATTGTTTGTAAAAAATAGTGAATTAATAAAAAGTTAAATTATATTTGCAAACTAATGTATTTGTAATAGTGATGAGGATGCAACCCAAAACACAGAAAATCACACAGAAAACCAAAGAATCTTATTATTTTCAAAATATGAAATTCTTACATGTAGAGGATCTCAAATCCTCGAGTTCTGCAATACATGCAAATTACAGAAAAGTACAGAAATTCCCCTTTTCGCAATATGCGATCTTCTTTCCCCAAAAAATACTCACAAAAATAAAAAACTACCCCATAAATAGCCCAATTCTCCGTTTGGAGTGAAAAACAACATTCTAATTATGCACCAACTTCCGGAAGCCTTAACTTAAGATCTGACCATTGGATCTTCAATCATAATACCTTTTCAGAAAGCTCTTGCGAAAATGAAGTTCCAAAAATTTGGGCCTAAAGGCTAACCACTTTCTTTTTCTGCCAATTTTCGGGCCCATCCGAAGCCTTTGAGTACCTCAAAATTAGCTTCAAAGATTTTATAAGGCAAAAAGCAGAAACTAAAACTTGAATAACTTTTGAACTGGTAATGATCTTAGCCTGATTCTCTAACCAAAGTGTTTATTTTTCTATCCTAAAGCGATGGTGGCTGACTGTGCATGCAACCACGACTGTCACCGTTGGTGCCCTCCTTGTCTACGGGCATCCTTATGCACATGGCCCAAAGGAAACCCGCGGCTCAACCCTAAGCATTGGCACACGGCCCAAGGGCATGTTTGGACTTTTTTTAAAAATAAAAAAATAATTTTAATAAATTAATATATATTTATATTATTATTATATTATAATATTAATATATTAATATGTATTAATGATTAATATTATATTATATAATATTATAATATTATATTATATTATATATATATATATATATATATATATATATATATATATATGTAAATGAGTTATATATATATATATATATATATATATATTATGTTTATATGTATTTAAGTTATGTGTTTTTTGAAGCCATGATTTAAGTCAAATTGAAGAAAGGAAACTTGATAATTTTAGTTAAATCATTTTTTATTTTAAAATATTATTTTTGAAGGAGAAGTAGTTTTTGGATTTTAAATAATATGCTTTTAAGACAAGTTAATTTTTTAAAATGGTTATATGAAAAACAGGAAGCAATAATTATTTCATATCAATGTATTTTCATTTGTAGAATTAACTGGTTATTTTATTATTATTTAAATGCAATAGGGAATTAAATATTGTGTTTTAATTTTTCCCTTGTCTGAAAAAGACGTATTTTAATTCAATTTATTTAATGCAATAAATTACCGAATGTTAATGAGGAAATGGATTTAGTAAATCCAAAGTAGATTTAATTACTGTCTTCTTGTTCATCTTGATTGTGAATTGTTTCCATTTTCGTTTGGGAAAATTGATTTATAGAGATTAATAAGTCTTCCAAATGGTGTTTGAAATATATGGGTTGTCGTGTCACGTTGTCAACCTATTTTGAATCCCTTGGGTAGTGCATGTAACGTTATCAATTGATTACCTGATTTCCATGAATGGGGATGGGTTGTGCCTCCTTTGGAAGGAGTGGATTATGTGATTTGTTGCCTCCAGTGTTTGGAGTGAGTTTTATTATATGTTTCCTCCTAGAGTTGGAGTGGTTGTGTATCGATTTTGTATGCACTAGAGTTCCCTTGGTATTTGGTTGAATATGTGTTGTCAAGTAGAAGAGTGGCTTCCGTTAGGGGCTAGATCCAGTAAGAGGTAAGACTGGGTAACCTTTGAAAGTAGTTGAATCAAGTGATAACTAAAGAAATGTACTTAGAAGTTAGGTGGTACTTCACACTAATCAAGATAAGTTCTAGCCTTACTCATAGTCGCAAGTGCTTGTTTAGAATTGGGGTGAGTGGGAAGGCCTGGAATGGAAAGATTGTCTATTTGGTCTTTATGATAGGTATTTGATCCCGCATTAGTAAGTATGAGGGTCAGGGATCGGTTGAGGCCACTAGGATAACCTATAATTGGGGTTGAAGCCTATTAAGATCCGCAGTGGGTAGCTCATGACAAGTTGTGCATTGACACTCTGTCTAGGACAACAGTTGGTATTTGATTATGTGTGTATGGTTTTCTAAACATACTTGATCTCTTAATATTTGGAAGCAATGTGACCATGTTAGAGTTGTACTTGTGTTGTACTTGTGTTGTACATGTGATTGGTTGAGTTAGTATGAGTCAGTATTGTTAGCCTCTATCTAGAGGTAGATGGTCTTGGCTAGGAATCCTTGTTACTATCTCGTAGCATGGGGGGTGTGCCTTTGGGTACCACTTGGTTGGGTGGAACATGCACCTTACTCCGTTGGGATTTCTTCTTGTTCGTGTGGATGATATTTCCAGTTGGAGAGCTTGGGGATCTAGTCTCATTTCACGCCTTATTTATTTCAATTGATCTTGTGATTTATAACCCCTCTTTTGTTATCGAGGTGGAAATTTGTAATTTTAACCTTGTTTATGGACTTACCTCATTCGGGGATGAGAGATGTAATCGTATTGTCAATTATGGATAAATGAAATTGAAAGTTATCTCTTATGCTTTGATGTAATTTATCATGTATGGAATGAATGTGTTTTAATTTGTTAAGTAAATAAATGACATGGTTTAAGTTCATTTTTTTTTGTTGAGGTTATAATTAACCTCAATCTCGTAACCTTAGAGGTTGCTGGAAATGGGTAGGGAACATGCATGTTAATTGTACTTAAAAAAAAAAAATAGTCTATTTAAGTAGTTAATTGCAACTTCGTCTAGGGTTGTGTGGCAGGGCATTACACATGGTATCAGAGCCTAGGTTTAAACACTGGGTACTCTGGGATTATGATGGATCCATTAAGCTTTTAGTTGTTTATGCTTTTAAGTTGTGTACCTTGTCTAATACCTTAATGTGTCAGTGCAGGATTATGTCGCCTAGATGCGAAAAAGGTAGAGGGCATGGATGTGGCCGTATACGCGGTCATGGTGGGAATCAACATGACACTCCTCTTTTTCAAATTATTCTAGACCAAGAAGAACATCAGGCATCTCAGAATGCACCAGGGGTCAGTGATCGACAACAAAATCCTTCAGGGGTTGAGGCTATGTGTAGAGCACTTGAGGAGGCATTAGCACTCCTTGGTCAAAGGTTAGTCGAGGTTCAGGTTAATCCAGTTGTGAGGGAAGTCCCATCTCATTCAGAGGTGCACATGAGAGATTTTCTCAGGGCACATCCACCCTTGTATGATGGATCAGGCACTGGGCTAGAGGCTGAGACTTGGCTGATAGATCTGGATAGGTGCTTTTCTATGCATCCTTTCAGTAGCAATACCAAAGAGTGATGCGCTATTATGTATCTGAGAGGGTTTGCATCCACATGGTGGAAACTAGAGGAGTAGAAGCTCCATATTGATATTCATTCAGTATCTTGGGAGATGTTCTTAGAGGGGTTCAGAGCTCATTTCCTATCTGAGCATTGGCGTCAGCGTCGAGGTGACGAGTTTCACACTTTGCGCCAAATGGCCTTATCTATTGAGCAATATGAGCGACACTTTTATGAGCTCAAATAGTTTGCAAGGATAGGTGACGTATAGAGCATGTTGGTGCACCATTTTGTCAGGGGCTTAAATGCTCATCTTAGCGGAGGTGTGAGGGTTTTCGAACCCAAAACCATGGAGGTAGCAGTGGAGAAAGCATGTCTTGTTGAGGAGAATGTGACCATGGCACTAGGAGGTCACATGAGTGTATAGATTGGTAATAGTTCAACAACAAGATCTAGTGCTTGAGGAGGTCAGCCTTAGGGAGGTGCACCTTCTAGATCTCAGCAGGGACCATCTCAGAGTGGTCATCAGTAGCAGAGTACGCTTGGAAAGCATAAGGACTCACAATTGTACTAGGATGATGGTTGTTCTTCACCTTAAAGGAACCGGAACTGGTGGCACAACAAGCGTAATCGAAAAGAGTAGCCAACCCAGAGTTCACAGTTTGTGGCTGACTGGGGTAGTATACAGCAATCTACTACACCATTAGGAGACAAAGGGTTTGGTCGTAACACGAGGTGTTACTCTTGCGGCCAACAGGTCCACCTTGCTAGGAACTATCTGCATCAGAACACTTTTAGATTTGGTCAGGGACTAGCAATTTCAGAGATGATAGTCAGGGATGCAGGTAGATCTCTTCGAGCTTATGCTACAGTTGATAACCATCAGCCTAGGTATCAGGGGGTTGTGGTTGAGACTTTTGAGTTGGTCACTCAATGTAGGATACTCACCCTCAAGGATCGAGGTTTTGATTTGGATTCAATTTGTATGAGGGAGTTATGTCCCTACTTGTTTTCAGGATTCCAAGAGTAAGCCTAACCCTAGGGGGGAGGATGTAATACCCCTCCCTTTTTCTCTATTGATCGAACAATGTTTTTCCCCTTTATGTTGTGTTTCTGTTAGTACTTTGACTTTGGTACTCAATTCTATTTGATCACTATCTATAAATCGATATGAATGTTATCTTTTGATGTGATGGTATTTTATTATGATTTTATCATTATGACATGTTTTGAATTAGCATAAGTGGATATTCTAACTAATGATGTTTTACGCTTTCGATTAAATTATTATTTTAGATTTGTTAGTTATTTACACTGTATTGGTGAAGGGGACAGTATCGCACCACTCACTTGTGAGTGCCCTGCGACTCTAGGATTTCCTCTTCATGGTGTGTTTTAATTACGACCTATATATCCATGTGGATATACTCTTTGTTCATAGGTTGATAGGTACATGACATCGACTCCACCTGGTCTCACATGTGTGAGTGTGTCTTTTTCCTAATGACATTCGATTGGGAGATAGTAGCTAGGTTTTCCATGCCAAGTCATCACCCTAGTCATAGTGTGTCATTGGATCTTAGTCGGGTTAGTCGCTTTAATATTGTTCCTTTACTTTGATTATTAATCGCATGTTATAAAGGTAAATAAATGCTTTTGCAATTAAATTGTGGATTAAATTTATCTGGTTTTATGTTAGTAATGTGATCTAATTTATTAATGAATTTAATTTAATTAATAAATAATTTAATCTTGAATTATATTATTTTATTAATTAATTAAATTGATTATGTTGAAATAAGTTAAGTTATTCATTTTGAAGTTATGGATATATTGTTGAGATTGAAAAAATTAAAGAAAAAGAATTTACATTTATTTTTAGAAAATTTTGAATTCAAAAATTGGGAAATAGAGATATTTCCTTATTCTGTTTTGGAAAATTTATGAGGGTGGTTGCATGGATATTTTTGGGAATTTTCCTTATTATTTAGTTTTTTGGAATGAGTTTTTTTCAACAAGTATGAGAAATTGAAAATAGGGGAGAAGAAGGAATTTTTGTTGTTTGTGGGTTTTGGATTGAATTGTGGAAATTGTTGCGCTGAAGTTGGAATCAAAGCAAGAACCTGTGCACCATCTGGATCTTCCAAAACTCTAGAATACCAGGTTCATTATTTTAAATTTAGTAGTTTTTTGAAAATATATTTATATTTGTTTTGTTGTTTAAAATATTATTTGGAAAACTCAAAATCTGAACTATGATGAAAACTTCATGTTGAATTTTGTAGCAAATCATAAACCTCTATTTTTATTTGAGCTTTCTCAAGAAAAAATGGTGTTCTTGGCTAGAAATGATCCTTTTAAACATATTTTTCTCAATTTGTTATCCAAATTCTTTCTGTGTTTAAAAAACAATTTATATATATATATACTGATATATACACATACACACAGACACAGACACAGACACACACACACACACACACACACACACACACACACATATATATATATATATTTATATTAGAAATGTTATACTGCCCATTTTTTTTCCCAAAAAATGAATTCTGGCAAGTTCACGGATTTCAAAAATTCGTAGGGATTTTATTGTGCCTACGTTTTTTTTTTATTTATTAAAAAAATAATATTAATTTTATTTTTTTGTGATGTGGATTTGGCGGAGGTCGCTTGGGGCTCACCCCCACCGCACCCCCATGGGAGGTACATGGGGGGAGCCACACCCAGCGTGACCCCCGCAGCCCTTAGTCCCCGGTGTGGTGTCTGTTTACACAGGCATTGCCACCATCGCCGGTGGGTGTCTGTGGAATGCACAACACCGCCAACGATGGTGGCTGACTGCACACGCAACCACCATCACCACTGTCGACACCCTCCCTGTCCATGGATGACACAATCAGCGGGCATCCTTATGCACGTGGCCCAAAGGAAACCCACAACTCAACCATAAGGGTTGGCACGCGTCCCGAGGGCATGTTTAGATTTTTCAAAATAAATAAAAAATAAAATTATTTTAATAAATTAATATATATTAATATCATTATTATATTATAATATTAATATATTAATATGTATTATATTTAATATAATTGTATTAATGATTAATATTATGTTATATAATATTATATATATTTGTTTTAGATAATTAAATAGATATATATAGAATATATATATATAAATGAGTTATATATATATATGTATTTAAGTTATGTGTTTCTTGAAGGCATGATTTAAGTCAAATTGAAGAAATGGAAACATGATAATTTTAGTTAAATCATTGTTTATTTTTGAAGGAGAGGTAGTTTTTGGATTTTATAAAATATTGTTTTAAGACAAGTTAATTATTTTAAAATGGTTATATGGAAAAGAGGAAGCAATAATTATTTTATATCAATGTATTTTTATTTGTAGACTTAACTGGTTATTTTATTATTATTTAAATGCAAGTAGGGAATTAAATATTGAGTTTTATTTTTTCCCTTGTCTGAAAAAGACGTATTTTAATTCTGTTTATTTAATGCAATAAATTATTGAATGTTAATGAGGAAATGGATTTAGTAAATGCAAAGTAGATTTAATTACTGTCTTCTTGCTCATCTTGATTGTGAACTATTTCTGTTTTCGTTTGGGAAAATTGAGTTATAGAGATTAATAAGTCTTCCAGATGGTGTTTTAAATATGTGGGTTGTCGTGTCATGTTGTCAACCTATTTTCAATCCCTTGGATAGTGTATCTTACGTTATCAGTTAATTACTCGGTTTCCATGAATGGGGATGGTTTGTGCCTCCTTTGAAAGGAGTAGATTATGCGATTTGTTGCCTCCAGTGTTTGGAGTGAGTTTCATTATATGTTTCCTCCTAGAGTTGGAGTGGTTGTATATCTATTTTTTATGCACTAGGTTTCCCTTGGTATTTGGTTGAATGTGTGTTGTCAAGTAGAAGAGTGGCTTCCATTAGGGGCCAGAGCCCATAAGAGGTAAGACTAGGTAACCTTTAGAAGTAGTTTAATCAAGTGATAAGTAAAGTAATATACTTAGAAGTTAGGTGGTAGTTCACACTAATCAAGATAAGTTCTAACCTCACTCATAGTCACAAGTTCTTGTTTAGTCTTGGGGTGAGTGGGAAGACCTAGAATGGCAAGGTTATCTATCTGGTCTTTATGACATGTATTTGATCCTGCATTAGTAAGTATGAGGGTCGGGGATCAGTTGAGGCCACCAAGATAACCCATAATGGGGGTCAGAGCCTTTGAAGATCCGCAGTGGATAACTCATGATGAGCTATGCAATGACACTCTGTCTAGGACAATAGTTGGTATTTGATTCTCTGTGTATGGTTTTCTCAACATACTTGATCTGTTTATATTTGGAAGAAATGTGACCATGTTAGATTTGTACTTGTTTTTTACTTATGTTGTACTTGTGTTGTACATGTGATTGGTTAAGTTAGTATGAGTCAGTATGTGTTAGCCTATGTCTAGAGGTAGATGGTCTTGGCTAGGAATCCTTGTTACTATCTCCTAGCACGTGGGGTGGGCATTCGGGTACCACTTGGTTGGGTGGATCGTGCACCTTACTCCATTGGGCTTTCTTCTTGTTTGTGTGGATGATATTTCCAGTTGGAGAGCTCATGGGATCCAATTTCATTTCACACCTTAGTTATTTAAGTTGATCTTGTGATTTATTACCCCTCTTTTGTTATCGAGGTGGAAAGTTGTAATTGTAACCTTGTTTATTGGACTTACCTCATTTGGGGAATGAGAGAAGTAATCATATTTTCAATTATGGATAAATGAAATTGAAAGTTATCTCTTATGATTTGATGTAATTTATCATGTATGGAATGAATGTGTTTTAATTTCTTAAGTAAATAAATGACATGGTTTAAGCTCAATTTTTTTGTTGAGGTTCTAATTAACCTCAGTCTCATAGACCTAGAGGTTGTTGTCAATGGGTAGGGAACTTGCATGTTAATTGTATTTAAACAAAAAAAACAATTATTCATTTAAGTAGTTAATTGCAACTACCTCTAGGGTTGTGTGGTGGGGCATTACAGGCATTGATATTAAGCAAAGGTTTCTTTGATTCTTTTGTTTTATTTGAAGGACAATAAAAAATACCCCTTGTGATTGATGAAAAACACTCATCTTTCTCTTCTTGTGCGGGTGCCACTTTTATAGTTGGTTTCAATGTTGTAAGAGGATTTTTTATTCTAGGTTCAATTTGTAAACAACTCTTGTGTTCAAGATCAACTTTTACTATGTGAACCTTATTCTTGTAAGTGTATTTTAGTAAACAATATAACATTGAAGGAACTACATTTATTACATAAATCCATAATTTTCCCAAGATAAGATTATATGAATTATCATTAGGCATGACATGGATATGAGTTTGTAAAGTAACCCTACCAACTTTCACATGAAATTTTATGACACCAAGAGATTATTTTCCCATATTATCAAAACCAAAGAAAGATAAATAATCTGAAGAGCTGAATTTTAGTTTTGTCCACTCCCATTATATTAAAAAAATTTACACTACAAAATTTAAGTGTTAAACCATTATCAATAAGATTAATCTTAATTCTAAACCTATTAGTACTAGCCCATATAATCAAAGCATCATTTTTTTTTTTGCATTTCTAAAGGAGGTAATTCACTTTGATGAAAGGCAATGTCCAAATTAGGTGAACTCGTATTCTCAATCATAGCTACCACATTGTTTGGTTACAAAATAGGAGAGATAAAAACTTATTGTAATTTTTTTTGAAGCATGTTATGTTAAAGAGGTAATTCTTGAATCAAATCCCATAAGGATAGCTTGGCAAGAGTGTTACGAAGTTCTTCAACAAGATCATAATCATTTCCACTATGCGAAGGTAAACAAGGGGCACTAAGAAAAATGGGTTGAGGAAGTGGTATCAATGGAGGAATAGATTTTGGCTATCTGTTACTCCTTGTGTTATATGTATGAGAAATGGTATGATAACTTGGTTGTTGTGAGACATTTTTACTAGTAAGTTGATTTTTTGAGATTTAGGATATCCCCTAGAGATTTTGGTTGGTGTTGGGGGTTTTCCTATGACAAGATGTGGCTTAGGAGGTTCCATAATCAAGGGAGATCTAGTGGTCCATTATACATTCATAACCTCAACGGATTTTACATCTTGTTGCTGATCTTCTATTAAGGGGGAATCTAAGGTGAACTTAGCCTCTTCATCTAAGCAAGCCATATTAGTATAAATGGTATCATCATCTTGCACCATAATATCTTCGCTAATAGGAGAGATTTTAGGAGAGAGGTAAACAATATTCTCATGAAATGTGACAATTGGATCTTCTAACACCAAGATTCCTTCGTCACACGTAGAAGTATCAAGAGAAGAACAACTATGATATTCATGACTGTCTATGATTGCATCCTCTTGCACTAAAACATTCTTACAAGTGGGCGATGAATGGATACTAGGCAAAGTGATGTCAAGAAGTGTGTCAATAATCTCATCCTTTTGTGTTATAATATCCTCCCAAGTGGTAGAATTAGGCAGAGAGAGATAAACAAGATTCTCATGATGTGTGAGAATTGGATGATCTTCTAAAACCAAGATACCTTTGTCACAAGTAGGAGTGGTATTAGGGGAAAAACTATTATTTTCATGATTGTTTATGATTGCATCATATTATATAAAATCATCCTCATAAATGGGAGAGATATTATGGGTTGAGTGAAGGATAGGCAAGGTGATATTTAGAAATGTCTCAATGATTTCATTTTCTTGCACTAAGGTATTCTAATAATTAGGGAAAATGCTTGGAGGATGACTAGCATGATTTTGAATGACCTTATTTTGTTTCCCTAGATTGTTCTCATAACTAAGGAGATTGCATTTATACAATCCATTATTTACCATATTAAAACGACATCATTGAAGAGGAAACATGCTTTTATTTATGCAAAAATGAGAACTAATTTATCCAATATATGTAATTCTTCAAAAATATAAACAATTTTCCAACAAATCTAATGAATTTAAATATTGAAATACAACATTCTTTTTCCAAATTTTCGAACAAATCAAACAAAATAACATCTTTCTTGCACATCCAATAACAACTATTCAAAATTTCAAAACAAACTTCAAAAAGATGGAATAGACTGATAATACAATGACAAAAGATAGTGCAAAATATTTTTGAGACACCTATAAAAGGACAGGTTCACCCTAGGGTGAGTGATTCCTTGGATAGGGTTTTGAGAAGTGAAATTTGAAGTTTTATGTTGTTGTTTGATGTTTCTTTTTCTAGTTGTAAATAGCTTAATTAGTTGTTGTTTATCTAGATTTTGCTTAGTTGATGATAATTTATTTAAAGGTACAAGTGTGAAACAAAGGTGAAAATGTGTTGAAAATTTTTGAATGCAAGTTTCAGATGTAAAATACAATATTTGATGAATTCTAAGATGCCACAACTTGATTTGATGCAACTTGAAAGAAAACAATGCAATCTAAATGCAAATATGTAACAAGGACACTTTTGAATGGATTTTTCAGATCTAATATGTAATACCTATTTAATTTTAAGATGCAAAATTATAAAAATAAATATTTTATGCAAATCTGAAATAAAGTTATATAATTTTTTACTTGTTTTTGAGCTAAAATGAAAGATGCAATATGGATGCAATGAATAATTTCATATTTTAACCACTTAATGAATGCAATATAAATGTAAATCTGATCTAAATATGACTGAAAAAGAACCTAATGCAACCTCTGATGCAATATCGAATGCATTTTTTTAAATCTTTTTATGCTTTTTAAGATGCAAAAATGAAACCCTAATTGCAAAAATGTAAAACAATGTAATGCAAAACCTAGATCTTGGGTTTGAAAGACTTCCAATTTCTAGAAAGTATATGATGTAAGAATGTCAGTTTCACCAAACTCAAACATAAAAATTTAGTGAGTGTAATATTAGCATCCATAACCTAGGGCCATTTACACATTTTTATAATTTTTATTCAGATATAGATCAACAAGGTGAATTGTTTGACTATGAACCTTAAAGGTGAGATAACTAAAACTAGATCTATATCCTAAGGGGATTTAAATTGATTAGAAATATTTTTCAATGATTAAATTAATGATCCTATATTCCCTAATATTAAAAATGCAAGATCTTAAAGATTGATAGATTGAAACAATAGTTTACTTGTGGATCTAGGAAGTGCAAAGAACAAAAAATATGTTAAGAAAAAAATATTTTGAGGGGCTTACAAGGACTCATTTTCCCTTGGATTAATGGGTCCTTGTATAAGTGTAAGATCCGAAGAACTCACTTATGAATTATAACCTTTAATTTCCAAAATAATTTTATTGAATAAATTAATTATAAAATGGTGCGGAAAAAGGAGGGATAATTAAATTACTTCATTATCATTTCAGAAGGAATTTCATACATTAACGGGTCAAAAATAATTTCAACACAAGGTCGTGCCTTTGCATATTCTAGCCATGTAGACTTACTCAAAGATAACACAATACACATAAAATTATATACTGTATTTCAATTAAGGAAACATAAAGAGCATCAAAGCATCCATAAAAGAACCATAACACAAAGAATTTCATGAGTGGAAAACTCCCATAGGGATGAAATTTTTTTGTAAAAATGTTGCACTGGCTTAATGAAATGCCTCACTAGGAGAGCCACACTAGCTACAAAATCTTATTGGTTACAAGATACCTCTCCGAAAGTGATCATACTTTCTCCTGGAAATGACCATTCATTACATATTTTAAGATATCATGAATATCATTCACCTCAAGTAGCATAATGAAGTTCTTTTACAAGTCACATAAATCTACAAACCACACTTGCAATTTTCACCAATGCATCATCCTTGCATATGAAATTACAGTAATTCCAATACTATCATGAATAGCTCCGAAGTATTTGCAAAAAGACCATTCTACTTCGAATGACCTCTCAAATATCACACAAGTACATTGAAAACCACAATTCAATCACATAAAGCTTCATGACATTAATCCTAAGCCTATTAGGATGCACTCATGCCTATTCTATTATAAGAAAATGCTTACTTCTAAACTCATTGATTAGTAGAGGTTTCAACAATAAGAGAATACTATTGTAAAAGAATTAAGAAGGTATAGCTCATGTATGTATGGAAATACATATATAAGCTAATGAATATATATGAGTATACATTCTTATTCAAATACAACTCAAGATCAACTAAATGAGAAATTATAATAATTAAACAAGATTCCTTAATTATCATTCAGGAGATGTACTATAAAATCTATACTTTTATATTCTTTTAGAACAATCATAAGGTCCTTTAGACAAGAAATGTAAATATAGACTTGAACCTATTTCCATCATGTATCTAATATTTAACATGCAAGTTGATCTCTAGGATATTTACAACTTCATGCTTTATATAGAGATCATTCTTCTCAGATCTAACAACATTTCATGCTTACATATATATGCATTAATGACTAAATTTAACATTCTACATGAGCTACTAAGAAGTTAGAGCATAAAAATAAAGCATACGTGCATTATAAATACATCATTATGAATTATTTATGATATTTCATTAAAAGGAATAAATCATGATATTGAGATATAAGTGAATCAAGTATGGAGATATTTTCAATCCCTAGTTTAAGTGTTCAAACCTTTCAAGTTAATTTCTTCATTAAATCATGGAAATACAATAACCTTACAGTAAATAATTTGGGCATTTATTCCAGGATTAACATAGTAAGGTGTCTCTAGGATATACCTGATACCAATGATGAATTTGTATATTCATTCAAGTATCTTTCTTGAATAAGTTACTTTTCCAAGTTTTCTATCTAATTTCATAAGAAAGTCAATTCATAAGAAAATAATTCTACATTCATTTTTATTACATTTCTCATGGAATTCATTAAAATCAACCACAATTCTCTAAGTAATATGAGAAATTAATAACTGATGCGATCCTTTTGTATTTGATTCCAAGTATAAAATCTTATGTTTCTAATTAAGTAACTTATTCTCAAATAATGTATTTTTAAATTGGTAGAAACATTTTCAAGTAAAGTGTATACATGTTTGAAGGTAAAATCGGCTCAACTACCAAAATGTCAATGCACAAGTCTATATATATCTATTGATAAACATTTACACACTTGATCAACTATTTTGAATTAAAGCAATTTATACACAATAGGTATCAATTTAAATAGTGAGTCTAATCCTTTCAAATAGTCACCATTATCCGTTCATTTTAAAAATATATCACGTACTCTCAAGCATACAATATTTGCATTCATTCTTATATGTGTATCAATACATATATACTAAAGTGGAAATACAAAAATAATTACATAATCATCTGAAATAGAACTGCATTCAGTCATAAACAACCAAAATATCAAATGCATAGATTCAATATAATAGTATATATATATATATATATATCTGTGTGTGTATATTTATTTGCATATATATATATATATGTATACATACATTTTTATATATAAATTTATATATTTCCTTTGCATTAGAAATAAAAAGAATATTCATTTAAACTATATATGTATAACTATCTATTTTTATTGTAGAACAAACTAATTTAGCAAACCTTGACTAATTTAATAAATAAATAAATAAATATAAATACATATATATATATATATCCATTGGCATGATAGATTTTACAAAGAAATTTGAATATCAACACATTTGGATTGCCAAACTTTAACAATAATAATAAATAATTGGCTCTAAACTGTTGGCCCTTCATGGTCAACAACCCCCTCCCATGGGGTGTGCTGCCTATGGGAGTAGCATTCCCTCCACAGGTAGCGGCCTATGGAGGGAACTGCCTCAACAACAACCACTCCCATGAGGAGTGGCTTAGCCATGGGGCTCTGCCCTTAATCAAAACAATAAACACAATTTTATTTAATAAAATTCAATAGACATAAATCTGTCTTCAACTACGCATTCTAGCATTCGTCTCATAGGAAATTGTATCTATAAATATGCTATCTTATTATATATATATATATATATTGACATTTAAATATATATATATATATATAACCCTACAAATCAATATATCTATAGATATATATATAAAAATAGCAACACTAGTAATGTATTTCCTCAATTTTTCAAGGAAATAATCTTGTATTCTATCAACAGATTCAACTTGCAGCAGCAAAGAAAAGTAATATAATAATTACACAATTCATATAAATATATATATATCAAAGAAGGTTTTGAATGCTCAGACATACACAAGTTTGGCTCAGAATTTCTGGAAAACTCATTCAAATCAAGAAAAGGAATTAGAAACCTAGAATTTGCTTCTTGTTGAATCCCCTCTCTTTTTCCTCATTTATTTCTTGCCTTTCCTCCCCCTTCCTCAAAGCTAGGTTCATTGTACTTTCGAAACACCCTTCCTAGTAGCCATTATATTGGTTATTTTTGCAAAGCAAAACAAGAAGATTTGTAAAACCAATTGTCTTCTCGTTAATCAATTTCTATTTTTAAAAATATTTCCTTTCAATTTCTGAGACTTAATCTTGAAAATAGAGAATTAAATAAAAATTATTTCGTGCTCAACTTTTATCCCCAATTTAATATGTAATCCTATTTTAATTACAAATCAACATTTTTCCTCAATTAAAATAATTAAATAAACCATTATTAATTTCTAAATTATATATTTATTCAAATAAATAGTAACAAAATATCACTAACTTGCACAATAGATAATTTTTCCTAAATAAAAAAGTATTTTCATTTAATTAAATTATTTACTCATTATCAATAAATTGAGAAATGCATTTTCTAATTAAAATATAATTAATTCCTTTCAACTTTCGCTTCATTATAAATTAATTTAATAAGACATTTTTAAAATGTGAACTGTAAAAATAGGGGGACCATGACAATAAGATTTCGGGCTAACTTTTTATGTCCTCTAGTACAAGATCTAAGCTTTTGTTTGCGTCAGGTCCCACTATCATAAAGTCGGAAATAAAATTTGTAATCTATTTTTGTAACTTGACAAGAATGATGACAAGTTTTGCAATAATGAGAAATTCCTATTGTGATAAGACAACCTTTATTCAATCTAAGACCTACATATACACAATGAGAATATTTTTTTTTGTTTTGTGTGAATGGGGGTTTGCCTTGGTCAAACAGTGGTTTGGTAATTAAACCTTGATAGAAATAAATAATGATAAAGGAGAATGAAATGATGAATGGATGGTTGCTTGTTACAAGTCACCAAACCTTCAATGGCTTTCATTAGAGGACTAGGGTCAATCACACCAATCAAAGGAATCAGATCTTTCTTTTCTTGATTTTTGGGATACTTGAATGCTTGGATGCTTTAGGATCAATAATGCATATCAACCTTCACAAGATGACATGAACACACATAATCTTGAACATAATGATAGGATCTTGAATGTTGCAATAAATTACTGATAAATATGCTCTTGAATGCTCTTGACAATAATATTTTCTCACAGTATATTTGATCATGCGTGTTGGAATGTCTTAGATTTGAATTGATAAAAAGTATATGTATTTATAGGTGTTTATCTAATTTCCTGAAAATTAGATTCTAAAAATTGATAATTGAATATGAAATCTGAATCATTAAAATACTACCAAAAACATATTAAAATTCTGGACCTATGACTTAAGAAAGACCCATTCACCCTTGGGCAAATGGGTCCTAGCCCAAAATTCTAGGACGCATTCATTTCAAGTTGATTAAAATATTATTTGTATTAATTAAATATAGGTTTCCCTTTTGAAAAATGGGATAAATAAAGCTTAGGAATGTATAATTTTGAAAATTAGATGCTTAATTAAGTCTAATTAATTAAGGAACCCAAACATAGTGTGAAATTGTAAAGGTGTAGAATTTCCTACACTAAACGATGCATAATTAGGTCCAAGCACATAGGGGGAGAAAAAACTAGTGTGAAATTGTCAAGGGTGACAAATTTCAATGCTACAATAGCTAACTAAATTAAAAATTAACCTTGGATATTAATTATGGAAGCCAAATTTTGGATTGGTAGAAATTTATGGTTAAATCATCAAGGACAAAAACTAAAGGCCAATGATAAATATTGAGAATATACAAAAAAAATGTAAGGAATCTATGAGGGAATAAGGAGATAGAGGATAAATCCCATCACTAAATGTTTCTAGGATTTAACCCTATTCTCATTCACCATATTATCTACACCTAGTAGGCCAAATAATTACATACATTGATTGACAATTAAAACAATCCACTCTTCTCTTATCAATTAGAAGCTAATGATCTAGGGGTCATCCTATAAGTTGATCATTCTCATTTACTTATCTCCACCTTATCCATTTGTTAATAAGAATTTGTTCTGTAGTAACACTGACCGAAAAATGAGATCTCAAAGGAACCTCAAGACTATTGAGAATTTTATGCTTTGAAGATACTTCTCTAAAGTCATTTGACTCCATAATTTTTCCATCTTCATAAATCCCCATTCAATCTTAGCATTAAGGAAAAAATTGAACTCTAATATTCTTTTGGGACTTGGCCCCTTAATATTTTGGGTTTGCAAAAAATATCTCAGACCACTAATGGAATAAATTTACTTTCTTCCACTCTTGTCTAAAGGAATATCATCTAAATTATCTAAATTATTTTGGCTTCTCTCAACATAAATTGAAGGGGGTCATACAATAAACTAGGAGGGTTTGGTGGGTGAATTTAATCATTCGCTCATCTTTATAGCTTAGCTCAGTAGTTTTCTTTTCCATCCCATTAGATTAAATTGTAATTTATTATACAAAATCACTTTGAAAACTCCCCAAAAAGAGTGGGATACCAAGATAGGATCAACAACAATCATTAATCTAAAATATTTAAATGAAAATAACTCTAGTCTATCTAGTAGCATGAATTTTTATGATGAAAATAGTTCTCTTGGAAAGGATAAATGTATAAATCAATATCTTTTCATGATTTCATATAATTGATTTTATCTTAGTCACCTCAGGAACTAAAGCTTTCCTAGGAATAATGGGATCACCAATATATCATCTATGGGAAAAGATGTTAGAGTAAATAGGAAAATCACTTAATATATAACTAATAATTAATTAATTATTAGGCCTCTTTTTACTTTATTCTTAAGGTAAAATTAAAAAAAAAAAATAATTATTATTAGGTTATGTTTTTCTTCTTCTCATATCATAAGATGAAGACACTTGTCATAATCTAGTAATATCCTCACCAAGGATTTCATCTAGGTTTCTTTTTCCTTTTTTATTTTCATAAGTTTTCATTATTATAATTAATCATTGAAGATATTATTGCATCAATAAATTCTTAGGTTACATAGAAAAATTCCCTTCTTATTCTCTCAATTGTGATAGGAATTTTAGGTATAGGTGATTTGTAGGAGTTTTGGAGTTCAACAATCAACTTGAATAGAAGGGAGGGAAGGGTAATGTAGGTTTAAGGCCTTTTAGTTGTCTGAAACCAATATAATTTTTAATGATGATTTTTCCAAGTGTTTCTATTATAATAATAAAGAAAAAGGTGAAACTGGGTCACCTTATCTTAGGAAATTTCAAGATTTGAACAAAATAGACAAATAGTTGTTAACCATAGTTAATTTAATTTTAGCATTAAAATAAACTCCCAATTGATATTTTCAAGTTTCTTATCTAACCTTGACCTCTTCAATTTTTTTGAAGAAATATCTATTAAATCCTATTATAAGCCTTCAATATAGTGAGCTGGTGATATAGGAGCATTAGGGGTGAAGTGCAATCGTGCACAAGCAAAAAGATTTTTTTTATGTATTTTTCCTTTTTTTGAATTTTTATCTTGTTTTTATGTTGCAAGAATAATTTTAATCTCCTTTCATCTTCCTTCAACAACCTTTGAACGCCTACTATCTTTCATATATTTTATTGGCCCAAAATTCAAGTGAATTAGCATAGTATTTGGTGTAATTTCATATTACACAAGTAAACCAAAATCCCACACCCAAGTTGGGATATATATTTTTTATTATATTTGTAACTACTAGGAAGAATTAAATGAAATGGAATTAAAGGTTTTCCATGATGTTGGATGCCTAGGGAGTGGAGTTGCTAGAAGAGGAATTGGATGGCAATTTTTTGGCTAAAATTTGAATTTTCCTAGCAAAAACATTGAAAAGGCCTATTGCATGAATTTCCATTCCTAGAATGGAGGAGGTTGAATATTGACTAGAAAATATTGGTCTCAGGAAATCCAATGCCTAGCTTGGGGGAATGGTTGCAAAAAGTAATAGAGGAAAAAGATGAGGAAAAGCAAGCAAATGAGTGAAGGAGATGATTTGGGTGCCCCATTCTCCATGTTTAGAAGTTGGAATCAATGATTTTTCTTCTTGTAGCATGTAAATTTTGAGAGTTGTGACTAATTTTAGGTTCTCTTTCCAGAACTTTCAATCTTTTTTTGAATCTTTCCTACTGATGGTTGTAGTTGTAGATGGAGCTTCCAATATGGATAATTAAGATGTTGATTTTTCTGAAATTGTAGACTTCCAATATTTCATTGAATCCAATAAATATGCTAGAGATTTTATTTAAATTTTATTTCAAGTGTTTCTTTTGTGAAGGAAGGTTGTAAAAATTGACAAACCTCTTTGGTTTCTCGAATTTTGAACTACATCAATTAGTATCAGAGTAGGATTATAAAGTTTTGGACAAAAAACGGCACATAGAGGATGGGGCACAGGAAGAGCCCCACAAGGAGAATAAAATGGAATACTTATGTAGATGATAAGGGGAATTTCAGTAAGGTTGGAAGCCATAGTGTAGTGACCCTTCCGTCATCACGTTTATTTTATCTATGTTTTTACTCTGTAGCTGACTGGACTACAAGATTATGTTGTGTGATGTTTTATGTCATGACTTTATGACTATTTTGAAACTCTTATGATGATACACTATATTATTTGATGTGATGTTTACTTTCTTTTGATGACATTATGATGTTTATGCATGATACTTTTTTTTCCGCATTATCATGATATGACTAGTTAGATGTTACGTCAGTCAGTGAAGAAGATGACTTAGTAGTAATCTGCTGTGAGTGCCCTGCTATGTTGTGATTCTTCTTCACAATCTGCTTTCATATATATATACATGTTAGATTAATCTTGTAGTGTACGCAGCTTGTAGGTACAGGCATCGACTCAACCTATTTGTCAGGTCTGAGCGTGCCATGACCTAATGAAAATAATGATGGGAGATAGACTTGTCCTCTATCCTTAGCCTTCGTTCTGAAAATGATGAGTGTTTGTCATCACCTGGTTGTCTTGTCGTCTGTTTGTCATATATTGGTTGTCATTCGTCCTTGATTGATTTGCAATGATTATGTCATGTTAATTTGAATTATTATAATATTTTGCTAGCATTGTTTAAATGGATTAAATGATTTAATTAAATTATATAAGTTATTTTTAGTTCATTATATGTTTAAATTAAAATAATAGATTATCTTGTTTTCAAAATGCAATGAATTAAAGATTGAGTTAATTATTCAAAGGTAGTTTTCGAAAACTCAACTTGAGTTTTGATCTAAAGTTGAAGGTTTGTTTAACTGAAGTATTATTGAGTAATGCATGCGTTGCATGTGGAGACCTAATTTTGAAGTTAGAAATTGTGGATTTCTTTAAAATGTTTTTAAAAAGATGCAGGAAAACACATGAGGTTTTGGAACAAAAAATTTTCTGTGAATTTTAGAAGAGAGATAGAATTGGTTCTGAATGTGATATTTTTCTGCAACAGTTTGGAATTGCGAATTGATTAAAAAAAATTTGCTGGTTCGTACAATTTGGTATCTGTTCGAAGAGAGAAAAAGTGTGTATCGTCCTGTTGTGCTGAGTATCACCTTCATTCTTCAAGGATTCAGGTTCTTTTCTAGTGTTTTACAAAAGTTAATTGTAATTTGCATTATAAATGTTTACTGTGAAAACCTTGCTTCCAGTCTTACTTGCACAAATCTTAAATCGATTCGTTAGAAAACATTAGTTTAGGGCAATCTGAAAATAGATTAGATATATCTTGAAGGTTTACGGTGTAGATTATCAGTTTCTGAATGAACGTAATTCGACATCCTTGCATGAGATATCTCTGCCGAGCCTTGCTTGATCTCGCCTTCTATTCACTGCTTTGTGAGAGGTTTATTCATTTTCATTTGACCCTCGAATTTTGAAGCTCATCGTCTTTGTCTGTCTGCATGCTGGTTATAAATATTAACTTTGGTTTTGATCGTGTATCCTGCATGTTTGTTGTAATGTTGATAACATACAACACCTGTTAGTTCGGCTTTGGAATCCACCGTTAGGCTTGGCGTTTTACATTTCTTCTCGTTTTCCTGTTATTGTCCATGCATATTACTGTTTCCAGGAAACAAGCTTCCCTGTTTTGTTCTCCTAAGATTGGCGGAGTCTCTTCTTCAACCCGCGCCCATACATCCCTCTCTCCTTGCGCGCTTGATAGGCTAATAGGCCTCTTAAATAGAGAACTCTTCGTTGTTTAAGCTCTTATATTCCCTGGAATTTCCTTTTCCTCTGGGCCGCGCGTGGGGAAGGAAGGTTCCTTCGACCAAATATCTGTATTTATTGAAACTTCTTTCAGGCGTGAGAATCTGCAGCAACCTACGAAATATATTAATCAGACTCTATACTGGTCGCCTCTCCCTGTTTCCTCCTGTGTCTTGTGTATGCTCGGTTTGATGCTGCCTTCTGGTTTACTTATTTTTCTTATCAGTGTCATCTGACTTCGTTACTATGTCGATCTGCATGCTTGAGTATTCTTGGTGTCGAATCTTCCTTGTAATCTCCTTCCTACGCATGCATCACAATACGCTTTATTTCTTTTATGGCCTGTCTCTAGAGTTGGCGTTAACTGCAACCTTTGTGTTCACTCCACTTTATCTTTGCAGACGACATTCTCTGTCGCTGCGTGTGGCGGTTTCTTTATCAGTTCTTCTCCTTGAAAGAATGAATCTGTTAGTCTGTTAGGAAAGATATCAAACGTATGGTTGGTCTTGTCCCATTAATCGTTAAACTCCTAGTGTTAGGGATTGGACAAATGCATGGGTCTACATGTTGTTTTGCATGTAGGTTTGTTGTGGTCGAGTTTAGTATCAGATTATATTATTACAAATCTTATCACCTGCCTTAATCTCTTGTTAACTATGAATGTAAATTGGTAACCGTATATGTAATTTACATTATTATCATTTATAAAGATGCTTTAATATATTTAAATGTGATCTTTTAAATAATAACTAGTTATGACCAATATAGATTCGAATTAATTAATTAAAAATAATCACTATTCTATTTAAGTTTCGTATAAAGGAATTTAATTTAAATTAGATACTACGAGCATTTCTACATTGATGGGATCGTAAGTTAGGGTTTATATATTAAGAATAACTTGGATTAGAATATAGAATATCGTTAAAAAGTCGATCATTTAATTAGAATCATTAAATGTAGTTTCTAAATTATATTTTATTCTATCCTAAATATTAGTGCTCAAATCATGACTCATGGATATCTCATTAGTTTTCTTTTATATCTATATTAAGATGTTGATTATGAAGTTAGTTATTATTGTTCATGGAAAGATATTGGATCAAGGTAGTATCGTTTAGTTTTGAATGGATTGAATAAAGATTATAGTTTCCAAACTATGGAGTGTCAATAGGATCTTATGTATATGTATTGTTGCATTGTACTTTGGGAACGTATTGTAAGAATAGTGATCTCTTTCATTGATTAGTTAAATTCTCTTTTTGAGATACCTTTTGATGTTGTGGTTTATGAAAGGGTGGTTGTCTCACTATCTTGTCACTTTGGCTATCATGGGATCAGTTGGTTTTAGGTCCTTGATGTGGTGATCTTGGTTATTTATTATTTCCTCCTTGATGTATCCTTTTGTGGAGTTGTACCTTAGGAAGAGTGGCTTACGTTAGGGGCCAGACCTAGAAGAGGTTGTAGGTGTAACCTAACAAAAGTTTATAAACAAGTGATAATTAAAACTTACTATAGGGGTTTGGGTAGTTTAATAATCCTTGCAAGATAATGTATACCTCAACTTGGCTTATAACGCATTCTAAGGTTAAAGCATTTTGAGAAGGCCTGAAATGGAAAATCAAATACTTCGTCTTCTTGAGAAGTGCTTCGAGACCACACGGTACGTATAAGGGTCGGGAGTTGTTAGAGGTTGCCAGGGTAACTCTTGTAGAGGTCCAATAACCTAGGAAGGCTACCCAGGGTAACTTATTCGGTACTTATGATGACACTCTTATCCTAGTGCACCTTGTGAACTCTATGTTGTGAGTCGTTTATGGTGTTTGATGTAGTGATTTATGTTTGGAGTTATGTTATGCAGTTTATTGTTCCAGTATTTGTCATCATTATCTGATTCTTGAGTCATCTTTTGAGTCAACCCTATTACTATGTTTTCATCTTGAGAGTTTTGTTTGACATGAGGATTCGTTCTATCTCCTAGCATGGGGGTTGGGCTTTCAAGCACCACACAGTTGGGAGGAATGTGCCCCTACTCCATTGGGTCCCCATACTGGTAGTTTGTTATGACAGGTTTGCTTGGCTAGATCCGGATAGTGCATCGGATATGGAGTTGAGTTACTTTGGCGAATTCATGGCATGGACGTCATTCTTCTCCTCATCTTATTCTTCTTTGTATCACACTTATTATGTGCATGGATTGCCTTGTATTATATTATTTCAATCAAGATTTATTATAATCTCGAATATTGTACATAGCTCTTATTTATATATATTTGAGCATGGGTTCCCTTTGGTTTATATATGGTTATGTTATTGTAATGTATTGATGTTATCCGTAGTAGCATTGTCCTAGAATCCTAGAACGTTTATGAATGTTGTTGTCTCATGTTATCTTTTAAAAAAAAAATTATTCTATTATTTATGTGATTGTCATAACATTTTCTGGGTTACACGACGAGGCATTATAGCTTGGTATCAGAGCCAAGGTTCTAACACTAGGCACTCTGGTTCATGCGAGCCCACTAGCTTGTCCTAGGTGTTAGATTCTTGTGTTTGCGTTTATTGGATCTCTTGTCATAAACTAATACTCAATTTCGTCTTGGTATAGGATCATGTTGCTGAGGCGAGGTTGTCTTAGAGGCCATGGACGGGGCCGACATGGTGGCCATGGGGCCGATCGCCAGAATACCCCTCTGCAGGGTTCATAGGGAAGTGAACATGGAGAGCAGCCTAGCCCTCTAGTTATTGATAATGTGGTTTTGAATCAGCCTATCGCTAGAGATCTTCTTCGTCGATTACTCAAGCAAGCTCTTGCACATCTCGGGCGTAGACAGGAAATTGAGCAGGAAGTGGAAAGGGAGAGAGATAGGACACCACCCAGGAGGACAGTTTTGACAGCAAAACGGGATGTCTTAGCTACAGGTCACATGAAGGATTTGTTGAGAGCACAACCTCCTTTGTTCCATGGCACTAGCGGAGGTTTGGAGGTGGAAACATGGTTACTAGATATAGGACAGTGTTTTTCCATGCATCTATATGGTAGCAACACTCAAGTGAGATGCACCATTATGCATCTTAGAGGCTTTGCCTCTACATGGTGGCGGTTAGAGGAGCAGAAGCTCCATCTGTGGATAGGGTTAGTATCTTGGGAGATGTTTTTGGAGAGATTCAGAGCGCACTTCTTATCAAACCATTGGAGCTAGTGCCAAGTAGATGAGTTTCATGACCTACGTCAGATGACTATGACAGTGGAGTAGTTTGAGCATAGATTCTATGAACTCAAGCAATATGCGGGCATTACAGATGATGAGGTGATGTTGGTTCAACATTTTATCCAAGGCTTAAATTTATGTATCAGTGGTGGAGTTAGAGTCTTTGAGCCGAAGACGATGGAGGTAGCTGTTGAGAAAGCACGTATTGTTGAGGAGAATCTATCTATGGTGTTAGGAGGGCATACTGGCACTTTGATCGGTAGTGCATCTACTTCTCATTTTGGTCCACGTGGTGGTCAGGTTCAGATAGGTGGTTCATCTCGGAACCAATAGGCGCCCTTTAAGGGTGGGTAGCAACAGCAGCATAATTACTCTTAGAAGAATAGAGGATCACAGTCTCAGCCAGGTAACAGTTCTCAGTTTTGGAGCAACCATAATTGGATGCCCAATAAGCGTAATCACTAGGATCAACCTACCCAGAGTGCATAGTCGAATGCACCTTCAGGTGACCAACGATTTGGTAGAGGTATTGGTAGGGACACTGGGTTCTTTACATGTGGCCGGCAGGGCCATATAGCAAGGAAATGTCTAAGGGGAGGTACTTCTGGGTTTGGTCAACAGCCCGCAGCCTCCGAGCCGATGGTTGGCAATGTAGGACGCTCTCACAAAGTTTTTTCTGCAGTAGACAATCATTAGGTGGACTACTAGAACATTGTGGTTGAGTCTTCAGGTCAGTTAGATGCTAGTAGAGTTTCTGTTTTCTTTGATTCTGGTGCTTCTGATTCTTTTATATCTCCTTCTCTTGTTGAGCAATCTGGACTTTTGGTGGTTAAGCAAGGCGTTAGGTGGTAGGTAGAATTAGCTTATGGGGCTAAGGTAGCAGTTGAATCCCTCATCCATGACTGTGAACTTAGGATTGGATCGTTACTCACCTCAGTTGATGTTCGAGTTACACCTCTCGGTTCATACGACATTGTTCTAGGAATGGATTGGTTGGAGTCTCATCATGCTATGATTGATTGTCGATAGAAGACCGTGAGTTGCTTAGATGACTCCGAAAAAGAGAACGAGATAGTTGGCATGTAGAAACCCTTCTCTTTGCGAATTATTTCTGCTATGCAGTTAAAAAGGCGTATGCGTCAGGGCTGTCAACTATTCATAGCCATGGTTAGTGATTTGGAGGTAGGGGACAGTCGAGAGACATCTCTTGATGATCACCCTATTCTCGGATAATTTGCTGATGTCTTCCCCAGTGACATTTCGGGCATGCCACCAAAACAGGATATTGACTTCTATATTGACCTTGTACCTAGAGCTGAGCCTATATCTCAAGCTCTGTACAGAATGACCACTCAGGAGTTGGAAGAACTTTTTTTGTAGTTGGAGGAGCTTTTGGCGAAAGGTTTCATTTGACCGAGTGTATCACCTTGGGGAGCACCGGTCATCTTCGTGAAGAAGAAGGATGGATCATTGAGATTATGCATTGATTATCGGCAATTGAATAAGGTGACGGTCAAGAACCAATATCCTTTGCCTAGAATCGATGACTTATTTGACCAAGTTAAGGGAGAAAAAGTGTTCTCTAAGATTGATTTGAAATCCGATTATCATCAGTTACGTATCTCTGAGGCAGATATACATAAGACTACATTTTGAACTCATTATGGGCACTATGAATTCATAGTGGTACCATTTAGGTTGAGAATACACATTCAGTTTTCATGAGCCTGATGAATGGCATCTTCCGTATGTATCTGGATTGGTTTGTCTTGGTGTTTCTCGATGATATATTGATCTACTTTAGGAATATGAAGGAACATGATGAACATATGAGACAGGTATTACAGTGTTTGAGGGAGAATCGGTTGTTTGCGAACCTCTCGAACTATGAATTCTTCCAGAAATAGGTGAAATTCCTTGGTCATGTTATCTCTAGAGATGGTATTGCGGTGGATCATTCGAAAATCTAAGTTGTTATGGAGTGGCCCGTTCCTACCAATGTTTCTGAGGTCCACAGTTTTATGGGTTTGGCAGGATATTATAGATGGTTCGTCGAAGGGTTCTCTAGGATTCCTCACCCTATCACTTCTCTTCAGAGGAAAGGGAAGAAGTTCATTTGGGTAGAACGTTGTCAGTTAGGCTTTTAGACACTCAAGGATAAGTTGACGAGTGCACTGATATTCGTTGTTCATAATCCTACCAAGGATTTTGTTGTTTGTACAAATGCATCCTTAGAAGGTCTAGGAGTTTTTCTGATGCAAGAAGGTCATGTGATAGCTTATGAGTCTCGTAAGCTCAAAGATCACAAACTAAAATATCCCACGCATGATTTGGAGTTATCAGTTGTCGTTCATGCTTTGGTTTGATGGTGACATTTCCTTTTGGGGTATCGTTCTGAGTTGCATAGTGATCACCGTAGTCTGCAGTACATATTTACTCAGCCTAATCTTAATGTTAGGTAAAGACGGTGAATGGAATTCTTGTGCGAATGTGACTTTAAGGTCAAGTATATTCAGGGGAAAGAGAATGTGGTAGCAGATGCGCTTAGTCATCGTAGACACGAGATATCTGCAGTGACTCTTGCAGCGGACTTGAGGAGTCAGATAGTGGGAGCACTTCCAGTCGACACGTTATGTCAGGAGGTGAAGGTAGATATTTTGGTTATACATTTGAGATTGATAGTTTGATGTGACATCTTTGCCATATTCATGTGCCACATGTTGATGGACTTCGTACTTTGGTTTTGTTTGAAGCACATCGAGCACTGTACTCAACTCACCCTAGTGTCAAGAAGATGCATGCGGACCTTCGACAGTTGTATTTTTGGCCGGGGATAAAACGAGATATTGCTGACTTCGTTGTGAGATGTCTTGAGTGCTAGAGGGTTAAGGCCGAGCATCAACATCCTACAGGTTTGTTGTAGCCTCACCTTGTTCCAGAATGGAAATGGGACATCATTTCAGTTGATTTCATTGTAGGATTGCCTATGTCCTATCGTCGACATGATGCCATCATGGTAACTGTTGACCAATTGACTAAGCTAGCCCATTTTTCTTCGGTTCGTTTATCATATAATGCCTCTTTCGTGGCAAATATCTTCATGGAGGATGTTGTACATTTGCACAAATTCCCACATAGAATCATTTTTGATAGAGACCCTGTTTTACTTCAGCTATGTGGACTTCACTTCAGCATGCCTTAGGTACACAGTTGAACTTTAGTTCATCTTATCATCCCAAGACAGACGGTCAGATTGAGAGGATTAATCAGGTGCTTGAGAATATGCTTAGGATGTATGTCATGGATCAGCAGTCATGATGGGAGGAGTATCTCTACTTGGTGGAGTTTGCGTACAATAATGGGTATCATAGCTCCATAGGTATGCCTCCCTTTCAAGCATTTTATGGATGCCCATGCAGGACTCCGTTGAGTTGGGACAGACTTAAGGACAAGGTACTTCTTGGACCTGACATGTTGTGAGATATGGAGCAACAGATAGATCGTATCTGAGAGCATCTTGTGGCGGCACAGGATAGATAGAAGAAGTACGTCGATGCTCATCATGTTGATCACCAGTTCACTATTGGTGATAGAGTGTTTCTTCATGTGCAACCGTGAAAGAGTCTGATCCATTATGGAAAAGGCTCTAAGCTCTCACCCTGTTTTGTTGGGCCATTTGCGATTCTTGAGAGGATCGGTCCTATAGCTTACCGACTTGCCTTACCACCAATTTTGTCACACATCCATGATGTTTTTCATGTATCTGTACTTAGACCTTATCATCCTAATGTTACTCATGTGCTTGATTGGAATTCTCTATAGGTCAAGGATGGGAAGCTAGCTTTAGAGCTCGTGGGCATTCTTCAGCACAGGACACTCCTCCTCAGGGGTCAAGACATTGATTAGGTGAGGGTTCAGTGGGACCCTAGTGACGAGGCTTCAACTACTTGGGAGAATGCAGTGCGTATGAGGGAATTGTATCCCTATCTTTTTCCAGGCTCTTAGGAGTAAGCCTCACCCTAGGGGGGAGGATGTAGTGACCCTTCCATCGTCATGTTTATTTTATCTATGTTGTTACTTTGTAGCTGACTGGACTACAAGATTATGTTGTGCAATGTTTAATGTAATGACTTTATGACTGTTTGTGAAACTCTTCTGATGATACACTATATTATTTGATGTGATTTTTACTTTCTTTTGATGAAATTATGATGTTTATGCATGATGCTTTGTTTTGCACATGATCATGATGTGACTAGTTAGATGTTACATCAGTCGGTGAAGAAGATGACTTAGCAGTACTCCATTGTGAGTGTCGTGCTACATCGTGATTCTTCTTCACGGTGTTCTTTCATATATATATACATGTTGGATTAATCATGCAGTGTACGCAGCTTGTAGGTATAGGCATCGACTCCACCTACTTGTCAGGTCTGAGCATGCCATGACCCAATGGAAATAACGATGGGAGATAGACTTGTCCTTTGTCCTTAGCCTTCGTTCTGAAAAGGATGAATGTTTGTCGTCACCTGGTCATGTTTTCATCTGTTCGTCATATGTTGGTTTTCGTTCATCCTTGATTGATTTGCAATGATTATGTCATGTTAATTTGAATTATTATAATGTTTTTCTAGCATTCTTTAAATGGATTAAATGATTTAATTAAATCATATAAGTTATTTTTAGTTCATTATATGTTTAAATTAAAATAATAGATTATCTTGTTTTGAAAATTTAATGAATTAAAGATTGAGTTAATTATTCAAAGATAGTTTTCAAAAACTCAACTTGACTTTTGATCTAAAGTTGAAGGTTTGTTTAACTAAAGTATTATTGAGTAATGCATGTGTTGCATGCGGAGACCTAATTTTGAAGTTAGAAATTATGGATTTCTTTAAAAGGTTTTTAAAAAGATGCTGGAAAACACATGAGGTTTTGGAACAAAAGATTTTCTGTGAATTTTAGAAGAGAGATAGAATTTGTTCTGAATGTGATATTTTTTTGCAATGGTTTGGAATTGCGAATTGATTAAAAAAATCTGGTGGGTCGTACAATTTGGTATCTGTTCGAAGAGAGGAAAAGTATGTATCATCGTGTTGTGTTGAGTATCACCTTCATTCTTCAAGGATTCAAGTTTTTTTCTAGTGTTTTACAAAAGTTAATTGTGAAAACCTTGCTTCTAGTCTTACTTTTACAAATCTTAAATGGATTCGTTAGAAAAGATTAGTTTAGGGTAATCTGAAAATAGATTAGATATATCTTGAAGGTTTAGGTGTAGATTATGAGTTTCTGAATGAACATAATTTGACATCCTTGCATGAGATATCTCTGTCGAGCCTTGCTTGATCTTGCCTTCTATTCACTACTTTGTGAGAGGTTTATTCATTTTCATTTGACCCTTGAATTTTGAAACTCATCGTCTTTATCTGTCTGCATGCTAGTAATAAATGTTGAGTTTGGTTTTGATCATGTATCTTGCATGTTTGTTGCAATGTTGATAACATACAAAATCTGTTAGTTCAGCTTTGGAATGCACCGTTAGGCTTGGCATTTTACATTTCTTCTCGTTTTCCTATTATTTGACCATGGGTTCCCTTTGGTTTACATATGGTTATGTTATTGTAATGTACTGATGTTATCCGTAGTAGCATTGTCATGGAATCCTAGAATGTTTATGAATGTTGTCTCATGTTATCTTTAAAAAAAATAATTATTCTATTGTTTCTGTGATTGTCATAACATTTTCTGGGTTCCACGATGGCGTATTACACATAGAAAATTCCTAGAGAAGAGGCATTCCTATTAAATAAATTGGTGAAGATGAAGAAGAATTTTGAGACGTTATAGTAGTGCAAGGAGAATATGCACATGAAGAGAGATTCTTACAAGTGTTGGCTAACCTTGGGAATAAACCAAGGATGGACCCATCAAGTCACTGTGGGAGTATGAATCTAGAAGAGCTTCTTGATTGGATTGTAGAAATGGATAAGTATTTTGATTTAGAAGCCATTGAGGATAGGAGGAAGATGAAATATGATAGCATGAGGTTGAAGGTACATGCATCCTTATCGTGGGATTAAGTGTAGATTGAAAGATAGAGGAGAGGAAAAGAGAAAATAAAATCATTAGAGAAGATGGTTACAAAACTAAAAACATAAGTTTTCCCTGTGGATTAATAGATTGTAAAACTTTAAAAATAGGATTTGAGTGTCATAGAATACATAGAGGAGTTCCCCAGATTGTGCATATGTGTTGGAAACATAGAGGATGGTGAGGAGTAGGTATAGAAAGGTATTTAAATGGTTTGAGGATTAATATTTATGATGAGATTAGCATGGTCTTGGTAAGGACAGTGGAAGAATCCCACCAACAGGTGCTAAAAGTAGAGGATAAGCTAGCAAGAAGGTAGCAAGGAAGCTATAGACGAAAAGGAAAAAATCCACGAGGTAGGGGACAAGAAAATAGTGGAAGAGGGAATCCAATAAAGGAAGACGAATCAAGTTGGTTACAAAAAATTCATGGGACAAATGCAAGAGGAAGAGGATAGTTTTCAAGAGGGAGAGGAGAATATGGCAAAGGAAGGGGAATTTTCAAGAGTGTGCTTCATTTGTGAGGAAATGGGTCATTGGGCCTTTGAGTGTCCTCAAATACAAGATGTGGGAAAGAAAAACACTAGAAGATTATTCACTATAAAAGCTCAAAATGAGATAGAGCCCATAGACCCTAAACATGGAGAAGTTCTAATGCTAAAAGAGTTCTTTTAAAACCAGAGAAGGAGCTTCAAGAACCAACACAAAGGAGGAGCTTGTTTGAAATAGTTTGTAAATCTCTAGGTAAATGTTTCACCATCATAGTTGACAATGGAAGAACAGATAATTTAGTGTCCCAAGAGATGGTGGAGAAGTTGACGTTAAAAAGGATGAAGAACCTAAATCCTTATTAGCTCACCTAGTTACAAAAAAGGAAAAACTTTTTGTGAGTGAACAATATCGAATACATTTTTAGATTGGTAACTATAAGGATTAGATACTATGTGATATGATGCTAATGGATGCATGTCACATCCCATTGGGTAGATCATGGAAATATGATCACAAGGCAACTCATGATGGTGAATCTAATACATATACAATCATAAAGGACAAGGAAAAGTATGTCATGAACCCATTAAAAAAGAAAAATGAAGTGGAAAGCGATACCAAGGTATGCATGATCAGTGGTAAACAATTATTAAGGGATTTATAGGAGGAAGAACTATGTTATGCTTTATTTTCCAAGCTACATGAAGTTGGAACAATTAGTGAAGAATAGGAAATGCTTGAGAAAATAATGAGGATATTGCTAGAATATGAAGATATTTTGATGAAGAATCTTCTAGATGGAATCCCACCAATTACAAGTGTAAGTCACTACATGGATTTGATACCAGGGGTAAGCTTACCAAACAAGGAACTGTAATAAATTTTTGACCAGGTTAAGGTAGTCAGACGTATGAGTTTTTATATATTTTAAAAGTTGTAATAAAAAAATAATAATTAATTATTTATTTAGAAAAAAATTACAAAAAAAATATGCATCACATTGGGACATGAGTCTTCTACTTATATCTAAAATATTATAAAAAAATATTATCATTTTATTGTGGTTAGGGTGGTCAGAAAGACACCTACTTCTTATTTTTTCCCTGAAATTTAAGTATTACTGCATTGAAATTTCAAATTTTCACCAAATATATTTTTTTTAAATAAAAAATAAACCTTTTAGTTTAGAAACTAAATTCAATTTTCAACAGATTCTAGTCTTACATATTTTTGAAATAATATAGTTAACTTATTCAAATTTTTACATCAAGTTGCCTAACTCTGATTTTTCTGAATTTTATTGCCACTTAAGGGCCTTTTTTTCCATGATGATCCTACACATGCCCAAGTATATGTTCCCATTTCCTCATATGTATTATTTGATGATTTCTTAAGTGGATAAAAATATTTCACGAAAATTGATTTGAAAAGTGGATACCACCAAATAAGAACTAGAGAAGGGGGTGAGTTGAAAACTGTATTCAAGACAAAGGAGGGGTTATATGAGTACTTGGTTATTACATTTGGACTCACAAATACCTCAAGAACACTTATGAGATTGATGAACAAGGTGTTCAAACCATTCCTTGGTAAGTTTTTGATTGTTTATTTAGATGTCATCTTAGTTTTTAGCAAAGAAAGAGATGAACATCTAGAGCATATTAGGGTTGTTTTACAAAAAATAAGAGAGGAAAAGTTGTTGGTAAATATTCAGAAATGTGTATTTATGACGGAAGAGTTGGTATATTTGAATTTTTTTATCTTAAAGGAAAGCTTCAAGATGGATCCAAAAAAGGTTAAGGAAATCCTCGAGTGGCCATCACTTAAGAGCGTGTTTGAGGCAAGGAATTTTCATGGTTTCAAAAGTTTTTATAGGAAAATTATCAGAAATTCTAGTAGCATTTGTGCACCAATCACATACACAATGAAGGGAGAAAGAAAGAAATTTAAATGAATATTTTCAATAGAGAGAAGTTTTACCATTTTTTAGGCAAAGCTGACTGGACAACCCATATTAGCATTCTCAGATTGTAACAAAGTGTTTTATGTTGATTGTGATGCAAGTAGGGTAGTGATAGGAGGAGTTCTCAGTACAGAAGGAAGGCTCATAGCTTACTTCAACAAAAAGCTAAATTAGACCAAGAGAAAATATCTAGTGTATGGAAAGAAGGAGACACGTTGATGATTATCAATTATTGTAAGGAAAGAAGAATATAGAATTGGAGGTTGCACTATGTTCTTAACAAAGTTTTGTTATTGATGTCTACTTTTAGAGAAATCTAAATATCCCACACCAATCTAGGGAAGCAAAAAAATTGGAAGATACTCTGCAAAAAATCAGGTGTGATCAAGTTGAGTTGAAATTCCTTGGAGATACTACGAATATTAGTAAATATCCTCAATTGGAAGCAATAGTTCAAGAAGAGCATAAATAGGTAAATTAGTTTTCTAATGAGAAAATAGTTTTTATGTTGTCATTGACTAAGTCCTACTAGAGGTTACCAGTTGCATAACTTATCACTTATGTCATAATAGTCGTTTCATTACTAGCTCGTTTACCTAGCCTTCTAGCTAGCATCAGTGGTGTGTCCTCATAAAGATCTAATGGTGATAATTCAATGATTATACATCCAACAATTGTCGAGGAGACCTCCTGATATCAAAGTGAGCAATTTGAAGTCCCTTATATCTGAAGAATTCCCTCCATTAAAAATTCATTGAAGAGACTTCAACATATTGGCAAGAAATTCTTAGAAGTCCCTTCGATACTTCAAAGTTCATTAAAAGGTGAAGATCAATGGTGGAGATTGATCCAGTGACGATTAGATGGTACATGGTGTATGAAGTGGGTCTAATCTCTACAAGTTGACACATGGTGATATCTCGCTTCACATCATTATTGTGAGGTAGATCAAAGAGACCTTCAAGATACAAGATAGGGTATCTTTCAATTCCCTTTGACTCAACAATAGTTGAATCAATGGTGAATATTGATCCACAAAGGATGACCGATGACTATGGATGTTCATCGGGGAGAAAGGTAGATATTGGTGAGATGGAATGATCGGTCCCTTCGATACAACAATGGCTTCTTTTGGTGGTACTCAATAAGGAGGTGATGATGGTGAAAGTTGATGTGTGGGAACATGTGGTGATGGATGATTGCACGATATGTCAGTTCACATACTTTTTGAATTGCATGGTGATGAAGTGGATAAAAAATGGTGATAGCCCACCAACCCACCAATATTTTTTAGGTATGTGTCTTATACCAGTCGTATAGTTGGAAACGGTGGTGATCAAATGATTATGATTGAATGAAAATATTGAATGATGTTTATCAAAGAGACCTTCAAATTTTAGAGAGATTAATTTTACGTCTCTTCAATATACCAAGAAGCAGAAAGAGCATGCAATCAATAATGGAGATCAAACTAAGTTTGATTGATGGTGGAGAACAATTGAAGCTGATTAAAAAGACGCCAGATATTGGAGGGAGTGACTTTTAAGTCTCTTTGATGTAACAAAAAATAGGTGTGTGCAATCATCAGTGTAGATTGTTTGCAATATGAGGATTCTTCAAATAATTGTGAGGTGTGTGTGGAGCCAAGAAGGTGTAGAGATTTCTAAAGAATTTTAATGGAGTACTATCCTTGGAATTACAAAGCTGCCATACCGGTGAACAACTGGGATTTTCCTTTCATAGAGACCCTTGAGGATGCAGAGCTTCATTTAATTTTCAAGGGGTGTTGCACTCAATTTATGAAATCCATCAAAAGCGTTATAGGAGTTTAAATCCTCAAGCCAAATGCAAGGCATCTACTATTTCCTTCTTAGCTTTTATCTATATCCATCTCAAATCTACTTGATTTTCTCTAGTGTTTTTGGTTAGTAGAGCACATCACAGTAAAGTTTTCAATAGTGTATATCTATCATATGATAGTCTATTGAAGACATGTCAAAAGTATGATTTGTTGAAGGGGTAGGGATATCTAAGAGGTTTTTTTACTTGTCATTTTTTGTTGCATAGAAATTATTTTTCTACTATCTCTCATGCAATTAAGAAGTCCTTGGAGATGCATAATTCAAATCATTTAAAAAAATAAAAAATGATATGCAGGGGAGGTTAATTTTGAGTTAGCAGAAAAGTTAAGAAACAAGATAAATGCAATTATGGTTCTACTCACACATGATCATAATCCCCAAATGCCAACTCAACCAATGGATGTGGATGCAAATAGTATTTCCTCTTTCCATAATAATGCTATGGGTTTGAATCTTAATGCTTTACCACTAGTACAATCTGATGTACAAAATTTACATGAACATTAGGATGAAAATGATGTTCAAGTAGACCAAATGAAGGAATGAATTTTTCTCCTATAGAATTTTCATATGGAATTTTGCTCATTTTTTTCTGCTCTAAATTCTTGGATAATGAAATGAAATGATTGAATTGGTCTTGTTTTGTTTTTTTATTAGCCCAAAAGAATATTGTAAACTCTGGGTTTGTGGGTAAAATCTTGAAATCATCATATACTTTTTATTACTGGAGGAATAAGGGGATACATATGGGCTTCTAAGCCATGAATCTAAAACTATTTTACATCTTTAATATTAATATATAATATATATCCTATGGCCATTTATCAATATATATATACATACATATATATAGTGTATGATCAAGAGTTTTAATCTATTATGCAGGCCCTCAAGAAGTAGACACACTATTTATGACCAAAGGAGTTTTTCTTTTACATAGATCATCAATCCTTGCAATTCATTAACAACTAAGGTAAGATAAATCAAAATCATATGAAGTGGATGGAATTCTTGCAATATTATTTTATTTTTCTTAAACATAGAAGTGGTAAGTAAAATTGGGTAGCAGATTCTTTGAGTAGGAGGTGTTTGTTGCTAAATAAAATACAAGTGAATGTTATGGATTTTGATTTGATGAAAGAATTGTATGAAGAGGATCTTGATTTTAGTGAGGCATGGGAAAATTGTAAGTCTCCAATATAGGGTAATAGAACCAAGTGGTTAGAGAATTTCATTCAAGAGGGGTTTTATTCAAGGGGTAGTGATTGTGCATACCAAGGGGATCAATAAGGGACAAATTGATTCAGGAAAACATGGTGGGGACCTTGGTGGGAATTTTGGAATGGATAAGACTTTGGGGCACCTAAGTGAAACTTACTATTGGCCAAGTATGGATAAGGATGTGAAGAATATGATTCAAAGGTGCTCATTATTTCAACACGCCAAAGGGACTAGCCTAAAAATAGGGTTATATATACATTTACCAATTCTGGATAAGCCATGCAAAGAAGTGAGTATACATTTTATTCATGGGCTGCCAAGAACGCAAAAAGGTAATGATTCTATTTTTTTATGGTTGGTATATTTTTTAAGATGACCCATTTTATTCCTTGCAATAAGTCAAGTGATGCTTCACATGTTTCTAATTTATTTTTCAAGGAGGTTGTAAGGTTGCATGGTTTTCCAAAATTCATTATTTTAGACAGGGATACTAAATTTGTTCGTCATTTTTGGAGAATATTATGGAATAATTTAGGCACACATTTATCTTATATCTCAGCCTATCACCCCCAAATGGATGGCCAAATGGAGGTGGTAAATAGAAGTCTTAGAATTTTTATAGGATGCTTGATATATGGGAGACTAACACAGTGGGATGTCATTCTTGCAAAAGCTGAATTTACTAACAATAATTCCATCATTATAGGCACATGTAAGAGTCCTTTTCATATTATCTATGGCTATAATTCTAAAGGTATTCATGAGTTAAGAGATAATGTAGATTTTGGAAGGAAAAGTGCAGTAGCAGTGGATTATGTTGACTAATTACATGAGTTTCATAAAGAGGTCAAGGAGAGGTTGGAGTCCAATACAAGAAATTACAAGGCTCGTGTTGATTTAAAAATAAGAGAACATGAGTGGGTGATCCCACAATAATGGGTTACACTTTTTGGCCAAAACTTGACATTGAAATCAACATTTTTCACCAGATCTTCACTTTCGTACGCCTATAGAAGCTAAACCATTAAGAATTTGAAGATGAAAAAACTAGTGATTTGTGATATTTTGTGTTGAGAATCTAATTATATTTTTAAATTAAAAAATAAATTGTGAATTATTTTATGTAGTTTTTATTAACTTATTTTTTTACTAAACATCATTTTCAAAAACTGATGCTTACTTTCAGCTGCATAACTTTTTTTTATAGAAAGCATACAATTCTAATTTTTTAAATACAATGTTTTCACACCATTATCTAGTGGATGGATATTTTTCATAATTTTTGTTGCATATATATTTTTTAATTAATTTTCTAATTCAGAGTAATTATAATTTGGATATATTATACTTTCAGCTGCATAACTTTTTTTGTATTCATTTGAATTAACTTATTCTTTTTTTGTTGGAATAAGGACATCAATAGCTAGTGTACATGCATTTTTAAGAAATTTGTTTCTCTCTTTTCCTATTTTTCCGTATGTGTGAAATAAAGACCTCGATGTTCATTGAAAAACCTACATTCACAAGAAATAAAAAATAAATATAATAATAAAATTAAATATATTTAAAATTATACTTTTTGGGAAGCTTATAATAAGGACTACATGTTTACAAAAAAATAATTTTAAATAAATTAATTTGATCCCCTAAAAGGTAAATCAAAAGTGGTTTTTTATCAGCATTTTGATAGGTGTAGAGGAGACTCCATTATAGGTATGGTATAAAACTAGCGGCTTTCTATCCAAGGGAGTTTGATATAAGTGGGTTTGATCAAACCCTCTTCAATTAAAACCCTTAAAATGGAACCTTTTTAAGGCTTAAATCATTATATTTTCTAAAAATATGTGATTTCAACAAAAATCAGGATGTCCCAAAAAGTGTAACCCATTATTGTGGCAGCACCCGAGTACAAAGTGGGAGATTGGGTTTTGGAGTATCTATGGAAGGAGAGGTTTCCCCAAGGAATTTATAATAAGTTGAAAAGTAAGAAGATTGGATCATGCAAGATATTAAAAAAAAATTCAACCAATACATATGAAATAGAATTGCCTCTAGGAGTGGATATTTTACCCATTTTTAATTTAACTAATCTCTATCATTTTATTAGTGATCTAACACATGAGGAGAATGATATTTCAGATTTACAAAGTTGGGAGCAGAAACTTATAGAAAAGGAATGTTAAGAGATAGATGAAGTTATTCACTCAAGAGTAGTGAAAGGAACAAGAGGCAAGGTCTACGAGGAGTACTTGGTTAAATGGAAGGGAAATATGATGGAAGAGGCAACATGGTTAGCTTTCTCCAAGATTATCAAGCTTGGAATACAAAATTATTTTGAATGTTGATGAGTTCACCCTCATGAAACATTCTTTCTTACCTTGGGTGTTTCATGTAGGAGCATCAGGGGTGAAGTGCAATCCTATACAACCAAAAAGATTTTTTTTTTTTCCTTTTTCAAGTTTTGGCTTGTTTTTATATTACACACATGATTTTAATCTACTTTAACCTTCCTTTAGCAACCTTTTAAGGTGCCTTCTTTCATATATTTTATTGGCCTGAAATTCAAGTGAATTAGCATATCATTTCGTGTAATTTCATGTTACACAAGTAAATCAAGATCCCATGCCCAATTTGGGATATGTATTTTTTATTGTTTTTGTAACTCCCTTGAAGAATTAAATGATTTAGAATAAAAGGTATTCCATGATGTTGGGAACCTAGGGAGTGGAGTTTCTAGAAGAGGAATTGGATGGCAATTTTTGCCTAAATTTTGAATTTTCTTTGGAAAAACATTGAAGAGGCCTATTGCATGAATTTTCATGCCTAGAATGGATGAGGTTGAATTTTGAATGGAAGATTTTGGTCTCAAGAAATTAAATTCCTAGCTTGGGGGAATGGTTGCAGAAAATAAAAAATAAAAAGATAAGGAAAAAAAAGAAAATAAGTGATGGAGATGATTTGGGCACCCCATTCTCCATGTCCAAAAGTTGGAGAAGATGATTTTGCTACTTGTAGAATGTAAATTTTGAGAGTTGTGACTGATTTTTTGTTCTTTTCCAGAACTTTCTTGTAGGTGTTTTACATTCTTGCTTTGAATCTTTCCTATAGCTGGTTGTAGGTGCAGATGGATCCTCCAATATGGATTAAAATGTTGTTTTTTTCAATTTTATACTTTAAGTATTTTATTGAATGCAATAAAATATTCTATGTTGGACATTTTATTTAAAAATTGTTTCAAGTGTTGATTTTATGAAGGAAGGATGTAACAATTGATAAACCTCTTTAGTTTCTTAATTGTTGAATTGAATCGGCTTGAGAAAAAAGAGTACTTTTTTTCTCCTTGAAATATGAAAAATTAATGAACTTAGATTATGGAAAGAAGTGACCTTTAAAAAAATATAATTTGAAAGAAGGGCTAATTGTATACACCAAGTTATAAAGGTTGATTAGAAAAATATGGAAATAAGAGGCTATAACTTTCTTTTGGATAATAAACAAGGAAAGTAGAATTTATTTATTCTCGAAGGAGATTGGTTCAACATAAATCCATAGCTACAATTCAAAACATCTGCCCTCACAAATTCTTATAATAACTAAAGAAATAATTGGGGGAAGCTATCTATTCTAGGGTTCTTATTGTCTTGAAAAGGAATAATTTAATTATGTTTCATCTTCCAAAATGGACTTTAGCATATTAAATTTAATAAGGCCATTTATGGTTCTTGTGATAAGACTCAAAACCTACTAGAAATTAAAATATGTTGCATTTTATATTTTGGACTTGAGGATTGACAAAGTGCATGACAAATACATCACTAATGTTATTATCTTCTCTATAGAAAAGTTTAAAAAAAAAATAGAAGGGTAAATGCTTTTGGTTTGGAGATATAAACCAGTGAGGTCACAAATAGGGGACCTCATCCCCAATATAAATTTGTTGCAAGTATGATGGTTTTTTCATTTATATCACCAAGCTTGTGGTGTCATTGATGTTAATTGTGTAGTGGTTGAGAGAGATTGTTGCTTTGATTAGTTTCACTATTTTTTCATTAGTTAATTTACTAGTGTTAAACTTTGTTGTTGCTTTGATAAGCTTCTAGTTATGGTTGTGTACCTAGTGATAAATATGTTCAGGATATTGATAAATTTGATAAAAAGAGGAAACAGGGTGTTGCAAAGGTGTTCTAGTTTTGCTCTAAATTTCTTATAGGTTGATGATTTGTTGGTGTGATTTTGATATGTTGGTTAGAGGTGCTCATAATTTATGTATCCAGAATTTGGGCTTCTAGATTGATGTGTAGAGGAAGTTATGTTCATTTGTGTGTGAACTGGATTTGTAGTGTTGCTTACAAAGGTGTCTAAGAGAAATGTTTTTGAACGTGTTTCTCCACAACTGTGCTTTAGGAATTTCAGTTTTGAAGGTGATTTTATGGTGTTGATAGCTTACCACATTCAAATGGGTATGAGGTTTTATTCTCTAAAAGATGGTTTTTTGAGTTACAGTGTTTAGTAGTGTAGTTTAAGTTTTATGGGCTTGTACAATTTGAAGGTGTGAGTTGGTGCAAAGAGATTTTGTATCTCAAGTGGTTTGTAGGTTATTCTAGATTTTCTACAAGCATGATGTGTTGTTCTCAATTCATCCTTGGATATGAGGAAGTGTCTACTTTAATGTTTAATGGTGTTTGAATGGGTAATGGCCAACCTAGTGTTTATAGTACATTCGAAGATGTTTATGTATTGATTAAGGTGTAGTGTGACATGTGAGTGTTCATTTTGGTCCCAATTAAGTTTTGTATTGGTCCACTATATTCATATCCACTGCAGGAATGCTTAGCACTGTATTGACCTATTATTGAATTTGTAAAGTGTAAGGTGTGTGTAATTGACTTGAAGATTCTTTTCAAGTTATGGATGGTATAAATACAAGGTGAGTTGATGTGAGATGAGGTTTGGAATATAAAGTTTAGTGTTGTGCTATGAAATTAGGTGTAGAGATGTGAAATGCAGTGTGAGCTATATTGCAATATTGTTGAATGTAGTGAGTTGAAGGTATCTTGATCTCTTAAAGGCTACAGGTGTTCTTGGAGCTCTTGCGGTGGATTTTATGTTGCATTGAGATCGTGTTCTCTATGTAACATTCTATCTTGTTTATTCTTTCTATTTCGACAGTGAGTCTAGGCTATAAGCCCTTTTGGCCAATGTGTCTTATTCTAGCAACGAGCCTTTTCATATTGGTTTTGCAATTACTTCTATTATGATCCAATCCTTAACGTGGTTTTCCCTCCTAGGTTTTTCCACCTAAATTTGGTGTTCTCTTGTATATGGTTTTGTTGTTTCAGTTTTTGTTATCTATATTCCATGTTTGAACATTATAATAGATTAGGGTTTTAATGAATGCATGTGCGTTTTATTATTGTTGAATGTTTTGATGCTTTAATTAGATACAACTAGTTAACCCCCCCTCTCAATTATTTTTTCATTCAACAATTGGTATCAGAGCAATGTTCTTTAGATAAAATATTGACCACTTGAGGTAGATCACTGATGATGAACAAGAAGGAGATCCATGTGTTTGATGGAACAAACTATGCATTCTAGAAGGTTAAAAGATGGAAGTCTATCTTGCTTACCTTGGATTTGATGTTGCACAAGTAGTTAAGACTGCATATACCATACCTACAAATGGACCTACCACAAGTGATGGTATCAAAGCCTATTAAACAAATGGTAAAGAAAGTTTTTTTCTTTTGAGTAGCCTTGAAATTTTTGAATTAGTCAAAGTTATGGATCTGAAAACTACTAAATAAATCTAATATAAGATAGAAAGTAATTATGAAGGATATGATAAGGTTAAACAAGATAAGATGCATATTCTGAAGACATGACTTGAGAACTTGTGAATGTATAATTGATGAAACAATTACAGGTTACATGTAGGGGGTTGATGAACTTGTTAGTGCAATGAGAGGTCTTGGTGAAAATGTCAAAGAACCCAAAGTAGTAAAGAAAATTCTTAGAACTCTTCTTGATTCTTATGGTGAAAATGTTTCTGCTATTCAGGAAGTTACAAATTTTAATACTTACACTAGATATCAATTGTATGGCACACTAACTAAATTTGAAATGATAAAAAATGTCCTAATAAAGGTGCAAAATTGGAGACTACTTTCAAGGCTAAAAAATGAGAAAAATTTGAAGATTCAGATGGAGATGATCTTGATGATGTAGAAGCTAAGTTTTTAAGAAGGATGAAAAAGGGCACTGGTAAGTACAAAGGTAAATTACCGTTCAAATTTTTTAGTTGTGGAAAAATAGGTCACTACGCTTCAAGATGTCCAAAAAGAGTTGTGAACAATAAGAACAAGGAAAACAAAGGAAATATGATCAAGAAAAGATATTATGTTAGAGAAGATGCTATTATTTATGATGATGAATCTAATTTTATAGGGATGTTATGCATAATGAATGTTTGTTCTTGGCTTTAAAAAATGAATCTATTTCTACTATAAAATTTGTGTGAAGGAAAGTTCTCTGGAGAAAAAGGATAAGATTGGAGACCTACATTGGCATCTTCTTTTCATGTTAGATAGGATAAGAACTATTAGGATATTGACAGTGGTTGCTCAAATCATATGATTGGAGACAAGAGTAAGTTTCTTAAACTTGAAAAATATGATGGAGGACTTGTTAAATTTAGAGATGATTGAGGTGCTAAGATTTGTGGATTAGATTCAATTAGTTTTGATGGCAAGCATAATACTGAAGATTTTTATTATGTTAAAGGTTTAAGGAATAAACTCTTGAATATTGTAAAAATGTGTAGAAAAGGGTAAAATATTTTGTTTTAGGATGATGGATATGAGATACGAAAAGGGTCCAAAATTGTGATTGTTGCTAGAAAGAGGATAGATGGAAATATAGGGGTTGATGCAAGAAGTTGGGTCCACAAAAAGTTCAAAAAGTGGAAGTGTTTTTGTTGTTTTTCATAATTTGTCACACTTGGACTAAAAATTTGAGGCACTTACACAATGAATTTTTAAAAAAATCAGTAATATGAAATTTTGAATTTTGAATCTAGTTTCTAAATATGTAAATTATTCAAATACCCAAATTGTAGAAATCAAATTTTGATAGGGATCTATAAAAACCACTTTTTAAAAGTCCTTGTTTTTTTACCATACCATGCACGTGTACGGACACCACTTTTTGACCCAAATAAAAGTATTTTGCTAATTATTTTTGAGGAAAGAGAGCTAACAACATGAATATTGATGAGGAATTTTTTTTGTAATTTTTTGTTGAATATTTTTTTTTTTATTAAATTTTTATTGGCCTTAATTGTTGTTTTTAAAAATCAACGTGTACGGACAACATAATTTGACCTAAACTAAACATTTTTTGAAACTTTTTTTTTTCATTCTGTAAAGAATTGTCTAAAGATTGATGTCATATAATTTTTTTTACAAGAAACTTCACCAAAAAAAAGTTATTAAAAAACCAAAAAAGTCTGATATTTCATGTTTAAGGACTAGTTTGCTTTGAAATTAATTTAAAAATATCAAATATAATCCAATATTAATAAAAATTATATATTTGGAAACTAGAAATCATGTTATATAATGTGTTTTAATTTTATAGATTGATTCAGAAAAAAAATCCATCAACCATACTGTCAAAGATGGACATTCTTCTTCAATCTGCCTTAGTTTTTTAGTTGCAGGTCAAAGGCTAAGGCTCAGATTGCCAAGCCTTTCCCGAGCCTAAAACCAAGGCTGCAAGTGGGTTGGAGATTCAAGTTTTTAATAACACGTATGTGTTTTTAAAAACGCGTACGCATTACAAAATGCATATGCGCTCTTTATTTGTTTGATTATTGAAAAAAAAAAAAACTTTTTAAAAACGCGTACGCGTTTCTAAAAAGTATTTTTTTTAAATAAATGACTTGTATGCACTCAAAAACGTGTATGCATTTTATAACGCGTACGCGTTTTATAACGCATACGCATTTTTTTAGGCTTGGGTACCCAATGCATAATGTATACGCGTTTTTTAATAACGCATATGTGTTTTTTAATAACGCATATGCATTTTCTGCGAGATTTTTTTTTTGGCCGAAACTTCCCCTCTTCGTGGACCCAACTTCTTGCACTTACCCATTTATCAGCTCAAAGGTGTTGATGGTCACTATTTTATGACAGATTGATGATAGTTGGTAATGACATAGGAGGATATGTAACATCAATTGTGATAACTTGATTAGAATCATTTTAGTTCAAGCAATCTGATATTTTCCAAAGATTACAAAGCCTGTTAATGTTGTGTCAAAGATTGTCAATTCGGAAAACAAACAAGAAGTAGTTCCAAGGAAAAAGAAAAATCTCCTACCGGATTGTTGGAATTATTACATAGAGACCTTTTTATTCCTACAAGAGTGAGAAGTATTTAAGGTGGCATGTATCCCATGCTTTTGATTGATTATTATTCTAGAATGATATGGGTTTTTCTTCTTAAAGAAAAATTTGAAGCCCTAGATAGATTCAAAACATTTAGAGTTATGGTTGAGAATTAAATGGATTTGAAGATCAAATTTTTGAGGTATGGCAGAGGTGGAAAGTTCACCTCCAATAAATTTAACATGTTTTATGAGAATCATGGCATAAAAAGGCACCTTTTCACCCCTAGGACTCTTCAGCAATATGAAGTGATTGAAAGGAAATATAGGACTATTCAAGAAACAATAAGCACTATGATGAAAAAAGATAACCTATCATAAGTATACTGGGGAGAAGTAATTCATATAGTTATTTACATACTTAACCTAGTTCAAGATAAAGCTAACATCACAAAGTCTTCCTATGAGTTGGAGTATGGAAGGATCCCTACTATCAAGTACTTCAGAGTGTTGGGAAGAAATTGCTATATCAAAAGAGATGATGATTTGAACATAGGAAAGTTTGATGCAAGGTATGATGAAGGTATCTTCCTTGGATATTCTACTAAAATAAAAACTTATAGATGCTACAAAAAAAGGCTAAGTAGCGTTGTTGAAAGTGAAAGTTTCTAGATTGATGAAGAATTTAGGAATTCAATGGTAATAGATGGATATGAATTAGATGAACATACTTGTAGAGGAGAAGAATAAGAAAAAGCTCAAGAAAAGGAAGTAAAAAATGAAGAGGAAGAATCTCCAAAAGAGACCCCTAAGACCCCTAAGCATGTGTCGAGAAATAATTTTGAAGAAGATATCATTGGAAACAAAATAAAAGGTGTTTTGACAAGAAGTAGAGTTGTTGAAGCAGAGATAAATTTGTGTTTAATTTATAAAGTTGAACCCAAAATAGTGAGTGAGGAATGCAAGGATAAATATTGGATGAAGGAAATGAAAAAACTTTTGGGTGATCCCACAATACTAGTTTACAATTTTTGGGCAAACTGGACACTAAACTGATTTATTTTTACTAAATCTTCACTTTTGGGCTCCTATAGCAGCTTAACCGTGAGGAATTTGAAGATGATGCAAACTAGTGAATTGTGAAGTTCTATCTATAGATTCCAAATATATTTTTTTCAAAAAATTTGGAATCAGATTGCACTTTTTTTTCATCTCCTTCAAAACTAGTTTTTATCAGTAAACAACATTTTTAAGGAGCGTTTCTCACTGTATACAACATAATTTTTTTTATCAAAGATAAAATTATAATTTTTTTCAAATTTAGATTTGTAACTATGATATCTAACTAGTTCATTTGGTTTCATAGTGTTTTATTAAATATTTTTTCCTTAATCAAGTTTCGAAGTCAAACCAATTACAATTCAAACATAGGCAGACTGTATACAACATAGCTTTTTTTTTATGTATTGAAATTCAATTTTAGTTTTTTTAATGGATCAAGGACATCAATACCTAGCCTAAACATATTTTTAAAAAAAAGTGATAATCTTCTATTTTTCCACATGTGCAGAATAGAGAGATTGATTTTCGGTGAAAAACCTACATTCACAAGAAATAAAAAATAAATATAATAATCAAATTTAATTTAATTAAAATAAATTTTTTTTGGAAGCTTATAATAAGGAATACATACTTACAAAAAATAAATTTTAAATTAATTCATTCAAATGATCCCCCAAAAGGTAAATCAAAAGTGGTTTTTTATCAGCATTTTGATAGGTGTAAAGGAGACTCCATTATAGGTATGGTTTAAAACTAGCGGGGTTCTATCCAAGGGGGCTTGGTATAAGGTGGTTTGATAAAACCCTCTTCAATTGGAATCCTTTAAATGGAACTTTTAAAGGCTTAAATAATATGTTTTCTCAAAATATGTGATTTCAATAAAAGTTAGGATCTCCCAGAAAGTGTAAAACATTATTGTGGCAGCACCATTTTGTAGATTGAGAAGAATTGGACTTGGGAACTTGTTCCTAGACATAAATGAAAGAACATAATTGGTACTAATTGAGTATTCAAAAAAAATTTGAATGAGAATGGAGAAGTGGTAAGAAACAAGGAAAGACTTGTGTGCAAAGGATATGCACAAGTTGAAGGAATAGAGTTTGAGGAGACATTTTTTCTATAGGCTAGAATGAAAGTAATCAAGATGTTTCTAGCATTTACAACACATAAAGAATTTAAATTTTATCAGATGGATTTGAAGTCTACTCTCTTGAATGGAGAATCGGGAGAAGTTTACATGAAACAATCGAAACGGTTTTACTTATTAGAAAAACCTAATATGGTTAAGCAATTGAATAAGACATTGTATGTATTTAAGAAATATCCTAGAGATTGGTATGCAATGTTAGAAAAGTATTTGATACAAAAAGGATTCAATAAAGGTACCACAAATAGTAACCTTTACTTTAAGCTTGAGAAGGATCAGATCTTGATAGTGGTTGCATATGTTGATGACATAATTTCTAGAGGAAATGAACCTATGTGCAAGAAATTTATAAAAGAGATGTAGAAGGAGTTTGAAATTTTTATGGTTTGGGAGATGAATCTCTTCCTTGGGCTACAAATCAATCAAAAAAGTAAAGGAATCCTCATTTCAAAATCAAAGTATGTTAAAGAAATGCTAAAGAAGTTTGGAATGGAAGACTCCAAACCAGTATGTACTCCTCTAGTTAATAGATGAAAGATAACTAAGGATGATTAATCTCCTAAGGGTGATTAGGGAAAATATAAATCTATGATTGGTGGATTTCTACACCTAAGTGCTACTAGACCGGATATCATGGATGAAGTTTGTCTTGTGCCTAGATTTCAAGAAAATCCTAAAGAGGCACATGTTGCAGCTATCAAGAGGATATTTATATATTTGAAGGGCACTTCAAATTATGGCTTGTGATATTATAAGGATATTGATTTCACATTGAGTTCTTACATAAATGTAGATTGGGCTAGGTGTGTGGATGACAGGGAAAGTATAAGTGGTGATGTATTCTTTCTTAGATGTAGATTGGTATCATGGCTAATTAAGAAATAAGATTTAGTTTCATTATCTACTACAAAGGCTAAATACATTGTAGCAACATATTTCTACACACAAGTTTTGTGGATGAGGAAAACATTGAAGGATATTAGAGTGGTGTATGATGATCCTATTTCTATCATTTGTGATAATACAAGTGCAATTAATATTTCAAAGAACCTAGTGATGCATTCAAAGATAAAGCATATTTCAGTCAGATATCACTTGCTAAGGAGAATGAAGTGAATCTTGAATATGTACCTACAAAGGATTATATTGTTCATGGGCGATCCCACAATAATGGGTTACACTTTTTGGCCAAACTTGACATTGAAATCAACATTTTTCACTAGATCTTCACTTCCATACGCCTATAGAAGCTAAACCATTAATAATTTGAAGATGAAGCAAACTAGTGATTTGTGATATTTTGTGTTGAGAATCTAATTATATTTTTAAAAATAATTAAAAAATAAATTGTGAATTATTTTATGTAGTTTTTATTAACTTATTTTTCTTACTAAACATCATTTTCAAAAACTGATGCTTACTTTTGACTGCATAACATTTTTTATAGAAAGCATGCAATTCTAATTTTTTAAATACAATGTTTTCACACCATTATATAGGGGATGGATATTTTTTCATAATTTTTTGTTGCATATATATTTTTTAATTAATTCTCTAATTCAGAGTAATTATAATTTTGATATATTATACTTTTAGCTGCATAACTTTTTTTGTATTCATTTAAATTAGCTTATTCTTTTTTTGTTGGAATTAGGACATGAATAGCTAGTGTAAATGAATTTTTAAGAATTTTTTTTCTCTCTTTTCCTATTTTTCCATATGTGTGAAATAAAGACCTCGATGTTCATTGAAAAACCTACATTCATAAGAAATAAAAAATAAATATAATAATAAAATTAAATATATTTAAAATTATACTTTTTGGGAAGCTTATAGTAAGTATACATGTTTACAAAAAAAAAAAAATTAATAAATTAATTTGATCCCCTAAAAGGTAAATCAAAAGTGGTTTTTTATCAACATTTTGATAGGTGTAGAGGAGACTGGGTTATAGGTATGGTTTAAAACTAGCAGCTTTCTATCCAAGGGGGTTTGATATAAGTGGGTTTGATCAAACCCTCTTCAATTAAGACCTTTAAAATGGAACCTTTTTAAGGCTTAAATCATTATATTTTCTAAAAATATGTGATTTCAGCAAAAATCAGGATGTCCCAAAAAGTGTAACCCATTATTATGGCAAAACCCTCATATACTTGGTAAGGATCTTCCTAAGGATACTTTTGAGTATCTTCAAGAGAAGTTTCGGGTTATTTCCCCTCCTTTGAAATAGATGCATATTGAGATGCATCAATCTCATGGATCTATGGATTCATTCTTTGTCTGGATTGAAGTTTGTGGCTACCTCTTAGGGGGAGTAGGTAGTGACATTGTTGCAATATGGATTGAATGTTGTCATTTTGTAGAGGTTATTGATTTGGTTGGTGTACTCCTAAGGGGGATTATTCAGAGCTATAGTGAGTATCTTGGTTCAATGTGAAAGGGGGAGAATAATGAAAAAAACTTTATCATTTTCCATTGATGTCAAAGGGGAAGAGAGATTCATGTGAAAAATTCTATCTATATAGGGGGAGAGTGAAGTATGTGAAAAAGAAAAAGTTGAAAGGGAGAGAGATAGGGAGAGAGAGTGCAAGAATGTTGTGTAGGTTGTCTAATTTGAAAAAAAGGAGAGTTTGTATATTGTCTTTGATGTTTTTCACATATTGTGTTTCCATCAGTGACAAAAGGTGAGATTGTTGCAAATATGAAAGTTTTGTCATTGATGTCAACTGTGTAGTGGTCGAGAGAGATTTTTTCTTTGATTAGTTGCATTATGTTGTCATCCATTAAGTTACTAGTGTTAATCTTTGGTATTTCTTTCAAAAGATTCTAGTTATGGTTGTGGTAGTGATAAATATGTTGAGGATATTGAGAAAAATGATAAAAAGAGGAAACATGGTGCTGTAGAGGTGTTATGGCTTTCTCTACATTTCTTTTGTGTTGAATATTTTCTTGTGTGGTTTGGATATGTTGGTTAGAGGTTTTTAAAATTTCTAATTCTAGAACTTTGGATTCTAGAGCAATGTGGATAAGAAATTGTGTTCACCAGTGTGTGAATTGGATTTACAATGTTGCTTGCACAAGTGTCAATGACAAAAAAAATTCTCCACATTTCTCTGTAGCTCTGGTTCAAGAATTTCAATTTTGAAGGTGATTTTATTTTGTTGATAGCTTACCTCATTCGCATTGGTTTGATTTTTTACAATTCGGAAGATGGTTTTTAGAGTTATAGCGTTTGGCAGTGTAGTTTGAGTATACTAGGCTTGTACATTCTAAAGTTGTGAGTTGGTGTGAAGAATTTTTTGGATCTCAAGTTGTTTGTGGATTATTCTAAATTTTTTAGAAGCATGGTGTGTGGTTCTCAAGTTATCCTTGGATTTTAGGAAGCATGTACTTCAAATTTTAATTATGTTTACATGGGTAATAACACCTACTGTTTACAATAGATTCAAATATTGTTAAGTATTCATGAAGGTGTAGCATGACATGCGAGTGTTGATTTGGATCCTAGTTAAGTTTTATACTAATCCACTTCATTCCTATCCAGCGTATAAATGCTTAGTGATGACCTATTTTTGAATTTATAAAGTGTAAGGTGTGTGTAGCTGACTTGAAGATGATTTTCAAGTTATTGATGGCATACTTGTAATATGAGTTGATGGGAGATGAGGTGTGGAATAGATTTAAGTTTCTTTATGCAAAATTAAGTGTAGAGATGTGAAATGTAGTGCAAACTATAATGATAGATTGTTGAATGCAGTGAGTTGAAGGTATCTTGATCTATTGAAGGTTGTGAGTTTTGTTGGAGCTATTATGGTAGATTATCTATTGCATTGAGATCATTTTCTTTGTGTAATATTCTATCTTCTTCCTTCTTTCTATTTCAGAAGTGAGCCTGAGCTATGAGTGTTTCTAGATAGTGTTTCCTATTCTGGAATGAGCCTCTTTGTATCGGTTTTGCAATTACTTATATTGTGAGCTAATCCTCACCATGGTTTTTCCCTCTTATGGTTTTACTTATAAATCTGGTGTTGTCAAGTGTATGATTTTGTTGTTTTAGTTTTTATTATCTGTGTTTGTTGTTTGAACATTATAATATATATTAATGGTTTAATGAATGCATGTGGATCTTATTACTATTGAGGTTTCTGATGTTTCAATTGGATACAAGTGATTCACCCTCCTCTTGGTTTTCTTTTTCATTCAACAAAATTCTCAAAAATTACACCCCAATGGGGTTTGAACCTTGATGACAAGAATAACAACGCAACTCAACCCTCATACCATGCCACTATTGGCTTCTCTATAGCACACATTATTCTCCCTTGTTTATTTTATTTTATCGAAGGATATGTGGTTCAATCTTTTGAAATAGAAGAACCTAGTATTTTTCCCCTCCTTTATCCAACAATATTTGAACCTTTATTTCAAAAAATATTCAACTATAAATTGAAGTAAAATCTATTACTAAAATCTAGTGCATATAAATAGATATTAAATTCCTTTATAAAAAATAAATTAGCTAAGTTTCTTTCAAATATATATTTATAAAAAATGCATGCTTAATTATTCTAATTATACCCACATATGGTAGAATAATTTAATCATATAGCTTTATAATTTCTAAATCCATAAAGGATAAGGATAAAGAAAAAAACTAAGAGTATAAGGATTTCTTATACAAATTTCTAATTTGTGATTATAAGGAAGAAAATAGGATTCCATAAATATGCAACATTATTATTCCTAAATTATATAATAAAATAAGAATTACCAATATAAAATTAAGAAACCATGTGTAATAATATAAGTAGGATTAAAAATATATCTTAAAGTAATAATATTACACTAGCACCTACCCTAAGGACAACTTAGGGAGATGAAAAAAATGAGAAGACTAAATAATGAGTCCTAGAAATCAATTCATATTGGCTACCCATGTATAAAATAAATTGTATAGATGAGGAAAAGGAGAAAACTTGAAAATAAAATTCACCCAATAGAGAGAAAATATAAGACTAAAAATATCTCCAGATGATTGTCTTGAAATCCCTATAAGACAAGTACTATGCATGCATCCATAAATAAGATAGAAGATAAATTACGAATTTCACAGATAAAGTTATTTAATAGGTCCCTCTACAATAGGTGATGCATCTTCCCTTTAGAAGAAAGAATCCTAAATATGCCAAATTACTGAATTCCCACTCAACTAGAACATATAAATTAATAAAGATGTTTAAACCTAGAATTATCTCATGTGTTTCAATGTTGGTGTTGAAATATGACTATGCCATTAAGGATTCAAGAGAAGTGGCTACTGGAGTGTTATACTAGGACCAATGTGAATCAAAACATTTCAATTGAGTAGCATGAAATGTTGGAGAGAGTATAATAATCTATAAATGGATATGATGTAATTCAATGTGAGTTATCATCACAGTTAAATTTCATCAATAATATCATTAAGATCTTAAAGGCGAGTTTCCACAAATAAATATTAAATGTTCAGTAATTATACCTCCTAATGAAGTATGTATATTTTAAATATTAATATTTTAAAGAATTGACTCTAAAATTTGATGAAGCAATAGGATGGGGATGTAAAATATTCTCTTGTGCCAATAGGACATCAAGGTGTAGCATCATAATTTTTCACCCTTAATAATTCCACACTATATTTTTCTCTCCATAATTTATTAGATGACTCGACACCTTCGGTGTCTTATTCCTCATATTTTCTTGGGATCCAAATTTGAATATGTTGGTGTTAGCATTTTAACATTTGAAATTTAATATTCAAATCTTGGCTATTGGGATTTAATTTGTGAGAAATTGAATAAATGCTTATAAATACCTAGTTATTGGATCATTTGAAATCTAACAAGCACTAAGTGAAATGATTGAGAAAATATTACTTTCAAGAGAACTATCAAGCAAGTCAAGAGCAACATTTCAGTCATTTGTTGTAAAAATTCAAAATCCAAGCATCATGTCAAATCCTCTATGAGTTTATGTATGTTTATGCTATCATTATTTGTGAAGGCTAACCCTTGTTGTAGGTCTACAAGTAATTCAATAAATTCAAGAAATAAAGATTCAAGACCTTTAAGTGATGTACATGACTTTATTCCTTCAAGGAAGCTATTGAAGTGTAGTTTGAATTCTATACAATACTAAAATAAAATTAAAGATAATTTATTCATTGTTTCATTCAAAGCCCTAGAACAAGTCTTCGAGAAAAAAAGGGGATCTCAAATATGACATCAAAGGACTCCAAAAACAAAAAAAAAGAGGCATACAAAGAATCAGATTCCCTTGGGTGACTTTGTCCTCATATTTAAACCAGCACCAAACTTTTAAGATGGGTACACAAAACGTTTCCCCCTCTCATATCTGCACATAGTCTAATTGGTATAATCAAGATGAATAAATTGCAATCCATTTCCAAGGCCTAAAAAGATTTAGATCTAGGTCTAATTCCTCACCTTCATGGTTGAAAGTCAATATAAACACCTTTTTGATCTCTATATTAATGAAACACTAGGAAATGGCTTATAACATACTCCACATAAAATTTGAATCTTATACTTTACACATTAGACCTAGGGTTCTCTTTTTCTTTATTTCACAAAGTACATCAATAAAATAAAATTATTATACCATGAATAATTTTCCATAAAATAAATGGCACCAAAAGTATTTGTATGTTCTTTTTATCCAAGGAAATATCACTTTTAGATGAAGATCTAAACTCTCCATAAAACTATAGGGTGATTATACAAGTAGTGAAAGGACACTCAATGTACTCTATGTAATGTGGAATATGCTAAAAAGTAGTAAGAAATATTTTTCCATAGACTATGTAATTTCTATTAAACCATGTATATTTTATTCATAGTTGGCTTAGGAAGGCATCCAAGGAGATAGGGTAGTAGATACTACTCAAGGTAGTGATTATTTATGTAATGCCCAATCATGGAACCCAAGGAATGACTTGTTAATACAACTAACTGATCGAATTTATTTATTTTTCAATCATTTAAAAATAACATGTCAACAACAACATTTACGTGAATGTTCTCGAGCTCCACAACTACGCTACTAAAGTAATAACAAGAAGAACATTACATCAAGTACTATAAACATGAAACATATGAATATGCCATATCAAAAATTCATTACCAAGAAGAGATTCATTACCATTTCAATTACAACAAACGAGATTGTGACAAATCTTGATACATTCAAGGTCATAATACAATGAAGCCTCATGTCATCATCATGAGTGAATACAATAAAGAAGATGAACAAGTACAACTAATAAACACATCCACAAGCACGTCCAATGAACAACTCCATTATCGATGTGAATCAAGGAACCTGTCAAGAACAATCTCGTCTTGAGCAACATCACCTGCAAGGGGACCCAATGGAGGAAAAGGCACGTTCCTCCCAATCATGTGGTACTCGAAATCCCACTCCCCATGCTAGGAGATAGAAATAGGTCCTCAATTCAAACTTAAATTAGAGAAGAGAAGGCATACAACACATGGCTAACATACACATGAAAATTGACATCAAACCCACAAGACAACTGACATTCTCTCAGAGGCAACAACATAATCACATGTGACTCTACACATGAGACCCAACATAAGTACAAGGATAGGAGTTTCATCACATAGTCATAATAGGTTACCCTGGAGAATCTTCCTAGGTTACCGACCCTTAACCTAAATTACCCTAGCAACCTCTAACGATTTCTAGCCCCTAAACGAACTTAAGTGGTATCGATACACTTCTCGAGAGGACAAAGTGATCGATTAGCCATTCCAAGGCATCCAAACCTACTTTAACCTAAACAAGCATTAAAGTACAAGGTGAAGAAAAACATTATCTGGGTTATCAGATTATTACTACCCAACCCCTAAAAGTTTAAAGTTTAGTTATCACTCAATTAACCACTTTCAAAAGGTTGCCCATGCAACCTCTTTAGGGTTCTGGCCCCTAACGAAAGCCACTCCTCCTAACTACAACTCACTTACTGACAATGACAACATAGCCAACATGCATGCAAACAACCTTTCTTAAAAACCCATGATAATCAGAATGTTACCAAAACATTTCAAATATCTCAATAAAACTACCCATCATGCATGGCTAAGTCAACGTCAAATCGTGCAATGATGATGATAATCAAACATTCGAACTTAATCAAAACAAATCACTATCTTATGCCTCTAGAAGATTTTACAAGAAAATGACACCAATAAGGCTAAATGACAAATAAACAAAGTTTTCAAACATAATAATCCTCCGATGGATTATAACTATAATGTCCAAACATTATAATCCATCTAATTTAATCTTATAAATATAAACCTATATCAAGAATATGACAATTATAGATTTTCAATTATCGAAGGGTAAATAATAACAAACAAGAAGAAAAGAATGAACAAAATAAAATGAATACTCTAAACATAAATATACACCACTGAGAGTGTAGGGGAAATTCTAAATTTATCAAAAAAAATCGGCACAGTGATAGATTATTACGCTAGCATAGTCCACTGTAAGTCCAAAGAAAGAAAAGATGACCCTTAAACACCGATTTCAATGGATTTAACATGCATTCACAAAAACATGCATACCAAGAAAATATCTTTCCCTTGATTAGATAGTTGAGACATCCATAAACTAAGATTGCATGAATTAAGTATGCATACGCATGCAATTCAATCAGATACGAATTTCCAAATTTCACAGCAATAAGAAATGCAGTTGATACAAGAACAGGAAAAGAAAACACAAAGTAAGGAAAACATTAAACCAGTTGCTCCTCAAAAGCATTCAGGGACAACACAGAAAAACTCAACTTGTCAACAATCTACAGATTTGCCTAAGAAACGATTTTCTTTTATATATTTGTTCAATGCCATGCATCAATTTAAAAAGAATAGAAATGATGCACGCAACAAATAATATCTAACAGATTAAAATATAGGTTTCATTTGACTTAGATCCAGTATAAGGGTGTTAAAAAGACAAAGGCTTTCGATAAAAATAGCTCTCACAGAGGTTCATGCGCAACACAAAACTACCGACCATAAATAATTTGTCACGGCCAATGTATTTAACACATAGCAAAGCAAGGTATATTCACAGCCAAGAAAAGATCAATCGCCCATGTTTAAATCACAACGAATAAAATAAGTATACAAACAATAACATACTCAAAACATAGCGAAACTAGTAATTTTTCCAACTGCACATGAGCAAACAGGAATAGACATGATTGTCAAGGTGTGCATGCATTTGCATGCAAATAAATATAGACATTCATCTCCAAGATCAATCGCGATACCAAAAAGGTTTTGTTAAACGAACACTTACGCAAGAATTTTGCAGAAAGGATTGTTACACAAGTAATGACCAAGGTAAGGCAAACATAAGAAAACCAGGTGCTATCAAGAGGAAAGACATTAAGCTCAAGAAGAAACTCGATCCCCACCATGACAAATTAGACTATGGGCAAGCTAAGATTCTTACAAAACAGTTAAGAGGTACAGAAGACTAATATATAATCATAGCCACTGACCCCACAATGGATCCGCCAACAAAAGTCTCCGGAAACAAAAATAGATCTAAACAGGACTGCATAGAGGCAAAAAATTATTCAATGCATAATTTGTTGAAAAATACAAAGATTCAAAGCTAGGTTTGCAAGTTTCTTTTCTTTATAAATTAATTCTCTATGAATTAAAAACAATCTATGCATTCATGTTTTTTCATTTTTTGTTGTTTGTAAAGACTTTAAACAAGATATCACAAAATTCAACAACGGATCACAATAATTGACATTTTTCCAATTAAAATTTCAAAACAACAATACTAAGAGGAAAACCTAGTGATCTTCTGCAAAAACCGACGAGTGATGAAGCCAAGCACAAGATTTCAAGCATGGTATCCTTTTCAGCTTGAGCAAAAGCCTCCAAATTTGCAATCTTCAAAAATTTTAACCAAAACCCAAAAAATATAGAGAAAAGCCTCCTCCAGATTATTGTCATGAAAACAAAATTTTTCTTTCAAAAATGATTGCCATGAAAAGAATCACCTCTATTTTCATTCATTCCCAATTAAATGCAATTCACCCACTCAACAAGCTGATTTCATGCAATTAATGAACAAGTTACAATTTTCCTAACATCAAGTTCAAAACATAGATATTTTTGCAAATTCCATTCACAACAACTTATTTAAAATTATCAATTTCGAAAACAGTCAAGTTACACATTCATAGCAATTACATTTAATTATCCTTCCATAACATTCTATAATAATAATCTTAATAAATTAAACCTTCTAACATTTAAAATAAAATTTGAAATTTAAATAAATCAATCATAATCATTAATCTAATAATGTAAATAATCAGAGTTAAATTCAATTCTCAAAAATTAAACCATTTAATTAATTTTAGCAAATCAATATCAAACATGATGAACATAGTATGATAAGATGAAACTACAAATAACATGGTGGGATGGATGTCAACAAAAATAAATGGGTAACGAATGATACTCACATTCTTTCTAGAATGATGGCTCATGACAGAGGACCATACACTATCTCCCATCAACAAATTTCCATTGGACCTTGGCACGCTTAGACCTGATGAAGCAGGCGGAGTTGATGCCTATACCTACAAGCTGCATCAAAATACACCATCAACCATGTCAACACATATATCATAAAACACACAGTGAAGAAGAGTCAAAACATAGAAGGGTACTCACGAGTGAGTAATGGTACATTGTCTCCTTCACCTAGACTGACATGAATCATTCTATCAAAACAACAATTTCATCATAATAACATCATTAAAATTTAGAAATAGCATATACCACAATACACACATAACCATAATAATGTCATCGCACAAGAATAACCAGATGATCATAAACTCAAGTGTATCATTTACAGAGTATAGAAACTAACATAACATATATGGGTAGGTGCATGGAAATGGGTAGCCATTTCATGGAAAACTTACTTTTTCATCCTGAAATATCAAAAACGCGAACGCGTTATAGTAAAACGCGCTCCCGTTATGGCTTGGTAATGACCGAGCCTAGGCTCGGCCATTACCAAACCTAATGTGGGTGTTTTAAAACGTCAGCGCGTTATAACACATTCGTGTTATGGTTTAAAATTTCAAAAATTGCACACATTTCGAGTTCAAAAGTGTGCATTTTTTGAAATAAAAAAAATATTTTCAAAACGCGAGTGCGTTATAACATGCTCGTGTTTTGGTCTCCATTGAAAATATTTTCTTCTCTTTTTCTTGTTATCTTATAGGGAAAGTATAAGTTGACATTTATATATGGACATCTACTTTCTTAAACTTTAAGTTATATTTCATGTATATACCTTTAGGATGTTTGAGAGTGGTTTCAGATCTCTAGGAGTTATAATGCAAATTCTAATTTCTAGAAGATCTTTAAAATTTCAGACTTAGTCAAATTTTAGTAATCCGCATGTCAAATTTCAATAATCAGGAGGTCAAATTTTAGTAGTCAACAAGTTCTATCATTTATCTCTCTCACTCTCTCCTTCTCTCTACTCTTTATCTCTCCACTCCCTCTCTCTCTCCCTTCCTCCCTCTCTCCACTCTCTCTCTTCTAGTTTTTGGAAGATCTCACAAATTTAAAACTTAGTCAAATTTCAATAATTAGCAGGTCAAATTTCAGTAATCAAAAAATTGTATTATTTCTCTCTCTATTTCACTCATTTTTATCCCTTACACTCTGGACCTCTCTCTCACTATCTCTATCCCTTTTTCTGAATCTCTCTCTCCCTTGACCAAAAGAAATCTCTCTCTCTCTATCTATCTCTCTCTCCTTTTCCCTCTAATTATCTCTACCTCACTTATCTCTCCCTCTCTCCCACCTTCCCTCTCTACTTGTCTCTATCTCCCTCCCCCCTCTCTCTCTACCTACCTACCTTTCCCTCCATCACACCCTACCCCTCTCTCTATTTCTCTCTAGCAAACCTCTCTCTCACCTCCCTCTCTCTCCCTCCATAATTCTCTCTCCCTCTCTTCTTCCCTATCTACTCTTTATCTCCCATCTCTCTTTACCTACCTCTACATCCATCAAACCTTACCACTCTCTCTACACCTCTCTCCCTCCCTCCCTCATTCCCTCTCTACTTCTCTCTATCTCACCTCTCTCTCTACCTCTCCTTCCATCTCTACTTATCTTTATCTCCTCTCTCCCTCTCTCTACCTACCTCTCCTTCAAACACTCTTTATTTCTCTTTATCTCACCTCTCTCTCCCTCACTACATCTCTCTCCCTCTCTCCCTCCCTCTCTACATATATATATCCCCTCTCCCTCTCTACCTAGCTCTCCATCCATCACAACCTACCACTCTCTCTCCATTACTCTCTATCTAACCTCCCACTCTCTCCATCCATACCTCTCCCTCTCCTTCCCTCTCTACTCTCTACCTCCCTAATCCTTCTCTACCTACTTCTCCATCCATCACTCCCTAACATTCTCTCTACACCTCTCTATATTTATTCTCTCCCTCCCTCCCTCATTCCCTCTCTACTCTCTCTCTACCTCTCCTTCCCTCTCTAATTATCTTTATCTCCCCTATCCCTCTCTCTCTCTCACTAGATGTCTCCCTCCCTACCTTTTCCCCTATCTACTCTCTATCTCTCCTCTCCCTCCCTCTACCTCTCTCTCTCACTCTGTCTCACTCCTCCCTTACCCTCTTTCTCTCTCACTCTCTCCTCTTTATCTCACCATTCTCTCTTTCCCTCTTTGTAACTCTCCACTTCTCTATATGTCACCATTCTCTCTCTACATATCTTTATCTCACCTATCCCTCTTTACCTCTCCCTTCCTCCCCTCTCTCACCCACCCTCCCTCCTTCCCTCTATCTCTATCTCTCTCTACTTCTCTCTATCTCACCTATCCCTCTCTAGTTGCATATCCCTCCATCACTCCCTACCACACTCTCTCTATTGCTCTCTATCTCACCTCTCTCTCACCTCCCTCTCTCCCCCTCCATACCTCTCCCTCTACTTCCCTCTCTACTCTCTATCTCCCTAATACCTCTCTACCTACCTCTCCATCCATCACTCCCCACCACTCTCTCTATACCTCTCTATATCGATTCTCTCCCTCCCTTATTATCTCTCTACTTCTCTCTACCTCTATGTCTTTCTCTAATTATCTTTATCTCCCCTAGCCCTCTCTCTCTCACTAGATATCTCTCTCCCTACCTTTTCCCCTATCTACTCTCTATCTCTCCTCTCCCTCCCTCTACCTCTCTCTCTCACTCTCTCTCACTCCTCCCTCACCCTCTCTCTCTCTCTCTCTCCTCTCTATCTCATCATTCTCTCTCTCCCTCTCTATAACTCTCTCCTTCTCTATATGTCACCATTCTCTCTCTACTTATCTTTATCTCACATATCCCTCTTTACCTCTCCCTTCCTCCCCTCTCTTTCCCACCCTCCATCCTTCCCTCTATCTCTATCTCTCTCTACTTCTCTCTATCTCACCTATCCCTCTCTACCTACATATCCCTCTATCACTCCCTACCAAACTCTCCTTATTTCTCTCTATCTCACCTCCCTCTCACCTCCCTCTCTCTCCCTCCATACCTCTCCCTCCATCCATACTTCCTTATCTACTCTTTATCTCTCATGTATCTCTACCTCTCCTTCCCTCTCTACTTATATTTATCTCCTCTTTCCCTCCCAAACTCTCTCTCTCTCCCCAATCCCTCCCTCCCCCTATGAGGGTTAAGAGTGTAAGGTTTAGTGTTTAAGGTATAGGGTTAATTTGATAAGGAATAAGGTTTAGGGTTTAGGATATTAGGTATGAATTTGAGGGTATATGGTATAGGGATAATGGATGAGGGTTTAGGGTTTAGGGTATAGGGTTGAGGGTTGAGGGATAGTGTTTAGGGTTGAGGGTATAAGGTTAAGTGTATAGGGTATATGGATTATGGTTTAGGATATTGGTTATATAGTTGAGGGTATTGGGTTGAGGATATTAGGTTTAGGGTCGATGGTTTAGGTTTTAGGATTTATGTACAAGTTTAAGAGTTGAGGGTTGAGGTATAAGGTTCAGGGTTCAAGGTATGAGGTTAAGTGTATAGGGTATAGGGATTAGGGTTTAGGTTGTAGGGTTAAGGGTATAAGGTATAGGGTTAAGACTTGAGATTTTAGGGTTTTTTGATAAAGTATAGGGTTGAGGGATAATGTTTATGGTTTAGGGTATAAGGTTGAGGATGTAGGGTAAAGAGATGAGGCTTGAGGGTTGAGGGATAGTGTTCAAGGTTGAGGGTATAGGGCTAAGTGTATAGGATATAGGGATTAGGGTTTAGAATAATGGGTATAGGGTTGAGGGTATAGGACTAAGTGTATAGGGTATAGGGATTAGGGTTTAGAATAATGGGTATAGGGTTGAGGGTATAGGGCTAAGTGTATAGGGTATAGGGATTAGGGTTTAGAATAATGGGTATAAGGTTGAGGGTATTGGGTTTAGTGTACAAGGTTGAATGTAGGGTTTAGGGTTTAAGTATAGGGTTGGAGGATGATGTTGAAGGCTTAGGTTATAAGGTTGAGTGTATAGGGTATACGGATGAGGGATGAACTTGTAGGGTTGAGGTATAGTGTTGAAGGTTGGGGGTGTAGGGTTAACTGTATAGAGTATAGGGATTAGGGATTAAAATATTTGGTATAGGGTTGAGGGTTGAGGGTTTAGGGTTGAGGGTTTAAGGTTTAGGGTACAAAGTTTAGTGTAGGATTTAGTGTTTAATTATAGGGTTCAAGGTTCAAGGATAATTTTTAGGGTTTAGGGTATAGGGTATAGGGATGAGGATTGAGAGTGTAGGGACTATGGTTTATGGTTTAAGGTATAGGGTTGAAGGTATAAGGTTAAGTTTATAGGGTATAGCGATTAGGGTTTAGGATATTAGGTATAGATTTGATGGCATTGGGTTGAAGGTTTAAGGTTAAGTTTATAGGGTCTAGGGATTATAGCTTAGGGGAGAGAGAGAGAGACCTAAGAGAGGGTGAAATTGGCAACTATATTGCCAATTTCACCTAATTAACAAGCTAGTGGGCCCACTAGCTCGCCAATTCAGTGAAATTGGCAACCTAACTTGCCCTGTTTGAAAAAATGGGTCCAAGAAATGGGGTCTCTCAGTGATTTAGATCATCGAGAGACCCCATTTCTTAGACCCATTTTTTCAAACAGGCCACTACATTTCCAATTTCACTAAATTGGCAAGCCAGTGGGCCCACTAGCTTGCCAATTTGGTGAAATTGGTAACCTAACTTGTCCTGTTTGAAAAGATGGGTCCAACAAATGGGGTCTCACAATGATCTAAATCACCTGGAGACCCCATTTCTTGGACCCATTTCTTTTCAAATAGGCCACTGCATTGCCAATTTCACTGAATTGGCAAGCTAGTGGGCCCACTAGCTTGGCAATTCAGTGAAATTGGCAACCTAACTTTCTTCTTTGAAAAAATGGGTCCAAGAAATGGGGTCTCTCGGTGATGCAAATCACTGAGAGACCCCATTTTTTGGACCCATTTTTTCAAACAGACCAGTACATTTCCAATTTCACTAAATTGGCAAGCTAGTGGGCCAACTAGCTTGCCAATTTGGTTAAATTGGCAACCTAACTTGTCTTGTTTGAAAAAATGGGTCCAAGAAATGGCGTCTCCCAATGATTTACATCACCGAGAGACCCCATTTCTTCGACCCATTTTTTCAAACAAGCCACTACATTGCCAATTTCACTGAATTAGCAAGCCTGTGGGCCCACTAGCTTGGCAATCAGTGAAATTGGTAACCTAACTTGCCTATTTGAAAAAGTGGGGTCTCCCAATGATTCACATCACCAAGAGACCCCATTTCTTGGACCCATTTTTTCAAACAAGCCACTACATTTCCAATTTCACTAAATTGGCAAGCTAGTGGGTGCACCAGCTTTCCAGTTTGGTGAAATTGGTAACCTAACTTGTCTTGTTTGAAAAAATGGGTCCAAGAAATGGGGTCTCTTGGTGATTTACATCACTAGGAGACCCCATTTCTTGGACCCATTTTTTCAAATAGGCCACTACATTGCCAATTTCACTGAATTGGCAAGCTAGTGGGCCCACTAGCTTGACACTTCGATGAAAATGACTCCCTACCAAACGCTCTTTATTTCTCACTATCTGATGTCTCTTTCACCTCCCTCTCTCTCCCTCCATACCTCTCCCTCCATCTATACTTCCTTATCTACTCTTTATCTCTCTTGTATCTCTACCTCTCCTTCCCTCTCTACTTATCTTTTTCTCCTCTTTCCCTCCCAACCTCTCTCTCTCTCTCTCCCCAATCCCTCCCTCCCCCTATTTCTCTCTCCCCCTATGAGGGTTGAGAGTGTAAGGTTTAGTGTTTAAGGTATAGGGTTGAGGTTATCAGGTTAATTGTATAGAGAATAAGCTTTAGGGTTTAGGATATTAGGTATAAAGTTGAGGGTATATGGTATAGGGATGATGGATTAGGGTTTAGGGTTTAAGGTATTGGGTTGAGGGTTGAGGGATAGTGTTTAGGGTTGGGGGTATAAGGTTAAGTGTATAGGGTATATGGATTATGGTTTAGGATATTGGGTATATAGTTGAGGGTAATGGGTTGAGGATATTAGGTTTAGGGTTGATGGTTTAGGTTTTAGGATTTATGTACAAGTTTAAGGGTTAAGGGTTGAGGTATAATGTTCACGGTTAAGGGTATGAGGTTAAGTGTATATGGTATAGGGATTAGGGTTTAGGTTGTAGGGCTAAGGGTATAAGGTATAGGGTTAAGACTTGAGATTTTAGGGTTTTCTTTTTGAGTATAGGTTTGAGGGATAATGTTTATGGTTTAGGGTATAAGGTTGAGGATGTAGGGTAAAGAGATGAGGCTTGATGGTTGAGGGATAGTGTTCAAGGTTGAGGGTATAGGGCTAAGTGTATAGGGTATAGGGATTAGGGTTTAGAATAATGCGTATAGGTTTGAGGGTATAGGGCTAAGTGTATAGGGTATAGGGATGAGGGTTTGGAATAATGGGTATAGGGTTGAGGGAATTGGGTTTCAGATTGAGGATTAGGGTTTAGGGTTTAGGGTTTAAGTATAGGGTTGGGGGATGATGTTCAAGGCTTTGGTTATAAGGTTGAGTGTATAGGGTATAAGGACGAGGGTTGAACTTGTAGGGTTGAGGTATAGTGTTCAAGGTTGGGGGTGTAGGGTTAACTGTATAGAGTATAGGGATTAGGGATTAAAATATTCAGTATAGGGTTGAGGGTTGAGGGTTGAGGGTTGAGGGTTTAGGGTTAAGGGTTTAAGGTTTAGGGTACAAGGTTTAATGTAGGGTTTAGTGTTTCATTATAGGGTTCAGGGTTCAGGGTTCAGGGATAATGTTTAGGGTTTAGGGTATAGGGTATAGGGATGAGGATTGAGAATGTCGGGTTTATGGTTTAAGGTATAGGGTTGAAGGTATAAGGTTAAGTTTATAGCGTATAGGGATTAGGGTTTAGGATATTAGGTATAGAGTTGATGGAATTGGGGTGAATGTTTAAGGTTAAGTTTATAGGGTATAGGGATTAGGGTTTAAGGGAGAGAGAGAGAGACTTGAAAGAAAGAGATGAGGCTTGAGGGTTGAGGGTATAGGCATAAGTGTATAGGGTATAGGGATCAGGGTTTAGAATAATGGGTATAGGGTTGAGGGTACAGGGCTAAGTGTATAGGGTATAGGGATTAGGGTTTAGAATAATGTGTATAGGGTTGAGGGTATTGGGTTTCTGATTGAGCTTTAGGGTTTAGGGTTTAGTGGACAAGGTTCAATGTAGGGTTTAGGGTTTAAGTATAGGTTGGGGGATGATGTTCAAGGCTTAGGTTATAAGGTTGAGCATATAGGGTATAAGGATGAAGGTTGAACATGTAGGGTTGAAGTATAGTGTTCAAGGTTGGGGGTGTAGGGTTAACTGTATAGAGTATAGGGATTAGGGATTAGAATATTCGGTATAGGGTTGAGGGTATTGTGTTTAGGGTTGAGGGTTTAAGGTTTAGGGTACAAGGTTTAATGTAGGATTTAGTGTTTCATTATAGGGTTCATGGTTCATGGATAATGTTTAGGGTTTAGGGTATAGGGTATATGGGTGAGGATTGGCAGTGTAGGGTTTATGGTTTAAGGTATAGGGTTGAAGGTATAAGCTTAAGTTTATAGGGTATAGGAATAAGGGGTTTAGGATATTAGGTATAGAGTTGATGGCATTGGGTTGAAGGTTTAAGGTTAAGTTTATAGGGTATAGGGATTAGGGTTTAGGGGAGAGAGAGAGACCTGAGAGAGTGTGAAATTGGCAACTATATTGCCAATTTAACCTAATTAGCAAGCTAGTGGGACCACTAGCTTGCCAATTCGGTGAAATTGGCAACGTAACTTGCCCTATTTGAAAAAATGGGTTCAAGAAATGGGGTCTCTCAATGATTTACATCATCGACAGACCCCATTTCTTGGACCCATTTTTTCAAACAGCCCACTACATTTCCAATTTCACTAAATTGGCAAGCTAGTGGGCCCACAAGGTTGCCAATTTGGTGAAATTGGCAACCTAACTTGTCCTATTTGAAAAAATGGGTCCAAGAAATGGGGTATCCTGATGATGTAAATCACCTAGAGACCCCATTTCTTGGTCCCATTTTTTTTTTAAACAGGCCACGACATTGCCAATTACACTGAATTAGCAAGCTAGTGGGCCCACTAGCTTGGCAATTCGATGAAATTTGCAACCTAACTTGCCAGTTCGAAAAAATGGGTCAAAGAAATGGGGTCTCTCGGTGATGTAACTCCCTTAGAGACCCCATTTCTTTGACCCATTTTTTCAAATAGACCACTACATTTCCAATTTCACTAAATTGGCAAGCTAGTGGGCCCAAATTGGCAACCTAACTTGTCTTGTTTGAAAAAATGGGTCCAAGAAATGGGGTCTCCCGGTGGACCCATTTTTTCAAACAAGCCACTACATTGCCAATTTCACTGAATTAGCAAGCTGGTGGGCCCACTAGCTTTCCAATTCAGTGAAATTGGTAACCTAACTTGCCTATTGGAAGAAATGGGCCCAAAGAAATGGGGTCTCCCAGTGATTTACATCATCCAGAGACCCCATTTCTTGGACCCATTTTTTCAAACAAGCCACTACATTTCCAATTTCACTCAATTGGCAAGCTAGTGGGCCCACTAGCTTTCCAATTTGGTTAAATTGACAACCTAACTTGTCCTATTTGAAAAAATGGATGCAAGAAATGGGGTCTCTTAGTGATTTACATCATCGAGAGACCCCATTTCTTGGACCCATTTTTTCAAACAGGCCAGTACATTGCCAATTTCATTCAATTAAGCTAGTGGGCCCACTAGCTTGCCAATTTAGTGAAAAATCCATCAACCCTCAACCCTTAAACCCTAATCCCTCAACCCCTATACCCTCTTAATCCATCAACCCTCAACCCTCAACCCTTAAACAATAATCCCTCAACCCCTAAACCCTCTTAATCCATCAACCCTCAACCCTCAACCCTTAAACCCTAATCCCCTATACCCTCTTAATCCCTCAACCCTTAATCCTCAACCCTTAAACCCTAATCCCTCAACCCCTAAACCCTCATAATCTGTCAACCCTCAACCCTTAACCCTCAACCCTCAACCATTAAACCCTAATCCCTCAACTCCTATACCCTCTTAATCCTTGAACCCTCAACCCTCAACCCTTAAATCCTAATCCTTGAACCCCTATACCCTCTTAATCCTTGAAACATCAACCCTCAACCCTCAACCCTCAACCCTTAAACCCTTAAACCCTAAACCCTTAAACACTTAACCCTCAACCCTTAAAATCTCTACCCTCTACCCTTAACCCTGCCTCCCTCTATATCTCTCCCACTCCCTCCCTCCCTCCCTCGCTCTCAACCATTTCCCTCCTACCCCCTCTCCCTCTCTTAGGTCTCTCTCTCAGTCACTCCCTCTATCTCTCTCCCCTCTACCCTTAATCATAAACCCTAAAAAAATTACCCTTAAACCATTAAACCCTTTATCTCTCTCCCACTCCTCACTCTCTCTCTCAAGTATCTCTCTCCTACTCTCTGTCTAGTGGGCCCATCGAGAGACCTCATTTATTGGACCCATTTTTTCAAACAAAATAAGTTAGGTTGTCAATTTCACCAAATTGGAAAGTTAGTGGGCCCACTAGCTTGCCAATTTAGTGAAATTGAAAATGTAGTGGCTTGTTTGAAAAAATGGGTCCAAGAAATGGGGTCTCTCGATGATGTAAATCACTGGGAGACCCCATTTCTTCAAATAGGCAAGTTAGGTTACCAATTTCACTGAATTGCCAAGCTAGTGGGCCCATTGGCTTGCTAATTCAGTGAAATTGGCAATGTAGTGGCCTGTTTGAAAAAATGGGTCCAAGAAATGGGGTCTCTACCCCATTTCTTGAACCCATTTTTTCAAACAAGACAAGTTAGGTTGCCAATTTAGTGAAATTAGAGGGTTCGCTTAGGGTTGGTCCAAGAAATGGTCTCTCAAAGATGTAAATTGCCCAGAGAATTCCCACTTCGATCCCATTTTCTCAAACAAAGTTAGAAGCCACTCAATCAATTGCCAAGTTAGTTGGCCTGACTGACTAGCTCCGCCAATCTCACCAACACAATGGTTGAGCTTGAAAAATAGGTCCATCAAATGGGGTCTCCTGTGTGATTTACATCAATTCCAAGATCTCATTTCTTGGACACACATTTTCAAACGTGTCAAGGGTTGCTGGTCTTCATTCAAACTCGGGTAAAGCTTGGGGTGGGGCCCATCTAGCTTGCCAATTTAGTGAAATTGAAGGGAATGTTGGTTCATAGTCGGGGGTCTCTCGATGATGTAAATCACCGAGAGACCCCATTTCTTGGACCCATTTTTTCAAACAGGGCAAGTTAGGTTGCCAATTTCATTGATTTGGCAAGCTAGTGGGCCCACTAGCTTGCTAATTCAGTGAAATTGGCAATATAGTTGCCAATTTCACCCTCTCTCGGGTCTCTCTCTCTCTCCCCTAAACACTAATCCCTATACCCTATAAACTTAACCTTAAACCTTCAACCCAATGCCATCAACTCTATACCTAATATCCTAAACCCTAATCCCTATACCCTATAAACTTAAACTTATACCTTCAACCCTATACCTTAAACCATAAACCCTACACTCTCAATCCTCATCCCTATACCCTATACCCTAAACCCTAAACATTATCCCTGAACCCTAAACTCTATAATTAAACACTAAATCCTACATTAAACCTTGTACCCTAAACCTTAAACCCTCAACCCTAAATACAATACCCTCAACCCTATACCGTATATTCTAATCACTAATCCCTATACTCTATACAGTTAACCCTACACCCCCAACCTTGAACACTATACCTCAACCCTACACATTCAACCCTCATCCTTATACCCTATATGTTCAACCTTGTAACCTAAGCCTTGAACATCATCCCCCAACCCTATAATTAAACCGTAAACCCTACATTCAACCTTGTACACTAAACACTAAACCCTAAACCTCAATCTGAAACCCAATACCCTCAACCCTGTACCCATTATTCTAAACCCTAATCCCTATACCCTATACACTTAGCCCTATACACTCAACCCTAATCCCTATACCCTATACACTTAGCCATATACCCTCAACCTTGAACACTATCCCTCAACCCTCAAGCCTCATCTCTTTACCCTACATCCTGAACTTTATACCCTAAACCATAAACATTATCCCTCAACCCTATACTTAAACAGAAAACCCTACAATCTCAAGTATTAACCCTATACCTTATACCCTTAACCCTACAACCTAAACCTCAATCCCTATACCCTATACACTTAACATCATACCCTCAACCCTGAACATTATACCTCAACCCTCAACCCTTAAACTTGTACATAAATCCTAAAACCTAAACCATCAACCCTAAACCTAATATCCTCTACCCAACACCCTCAACTATATACCCAATATCCTAAACCATAATCCATATACCCTACACACTTAACCTTATTCCATCAACCCTAAACACTATCCCTCAACCCTCAACCCTCAACCCTATACCTTAAACCCTAAACCCTCATCCATCATCCCTATACCATATACCCTCAAATTTATACCTAATATCCTAAACCCTATACCTTATTCCCTATACAATTAACCCTATAACCTCAACCCTATACCTTAAATAGTAAACCTTACACTCTCAACCCTCATAGGGGGAGAGAGAAATAGGGGTACGGAGGGACTGGGGAGGGAGGGATTGGGAAGAGAGAGAGAGGTTGGGAGAGGTAGAGATACATGAGATATAAATAGTAGATAAGTAAGAATAGATGGAGGGAGAGGTATGGAGGCAGAGAGAGGGAGGTTAGAGAGAGGTGAGATAGAGAGAAATAAAGAGAGTTTTGTAGGGAGTGACAGAGGGAAGGATGGAGGGTGGGCAAGAGAGGGGAGGAAGGGAGAGGTAAAGAGGGATATCTGAGATAAAGATAAGTAGAGAGAGAATGGTGACATATAGAGAGGGAAAGATAGAATGATGAGATAGAGAGGAGAGAGTGAGAGAGAAAGAGTGTGAGGGAGGAGTGAGAGAGAGTGAGAGAGAGAGGTAGAGGGAGGGAGGGGAGAGATAGAGAGTAGATAGGGGAAAAGGTAGGCAGAGAATTATCTAGTGAGAGAGAGAGGGCCTGGGGAGATAAAGATAATTAGAGAAAGACATAGAGGTAGAGAGAAGTAGAGAGATAATAAGGGAGGTAGAGAATCGATATAGAGAGGTATAGAGAGAGTGGTGGGGAGTGATGAATGGAGAGGTAGGTAGAGAGGGAAGTAGAGGGAGAGGTATCGAGGGGGAGAGAGGGAGGTGAGAGAGAGGTGAGATAGAGAGCAATAGAGAGAGTGTGGTAGGGAGTGATGGAGGGATATGCAACTAGAGAGGGATAGGTGAGATAGAGAGAAGTAGAGAGAGATAGAGATAGAGGGAAGAAGGGAGGGTGGGCAAGAGAGGGGTGGAACAGAGAGGTAAAGAGGGATATGTGAGATACGGATAAGTAAAGAGAGAATGGTGACATATAGAGGAGGAGAGAGTTATAGAGAGGGAAAGAGAGAATGGTGAGATAGAGAGGAGAGTGTGAGAGAGAAAGAGGGTGAGGGAGGAGTGAGAGAGAGTCATAGAGAGAGGTAGAGGGTGAGGGAGGAGTGAGAGAAAGTGAGAGAGAGAGGTAGAGGGGGGGAGAGGAGAGATAGAGAGTAGATAGGGGAAAAGGTAGGGAGAGAGATATCTAGTGAGAGAGAGGGAGGGCTCAGGTAGATAGAGATAATTAGAGAAAGACAAAGAGGTAGAGAGAAGTAGAGAGAGAATAAGGGAGGGAGAGAATCGATATAGAGAGGTATAGAGAGACTGGTGGGGAGTGATGGATGGAGAGGTAGGTAGAGAGGGAAGTAGAGGGAGAGGTATGGAGGGGGAGAGAGGGAGGTGAGAGAGGTGAGATAGAGAGAATTAGAGAGAGTGTGGTAGGGAGTGATGGAGGAATATGCAGCTAGAGAGGGATAGGTGAGATAGGGAGAAGTAGAGAGAGATAGAGATAGAGGGAAGGAGGGAGGGTGGGTGAGAGAGGGGAGGAAGGGAGATGTAAAGAGGGATAGGTGAGGTAAAGATATGTAGAGAGAATGGTGACATATAGAAAAGTGGAGAGTTATAAAGAGGGAAAGAGAGTGGTGAGATAAAGAGGAGAGTGTGAGAGAGAAATAAGGTAAGGGAGGAGTGAGAGAGAGTGAGAGAGAGAGGTAGAGGGAGGGAGAGGAGATATAGAGAGTAGATAGGGAAAAGGTAGGGAGGGAGACATCTAGTGAGAGAGAGAGGTATAGGGGAGATAAAGATAATTAGAGAGGGAAGGAGAGGTAGAGAGAGAGTAGAGAGGGAATGAGGAAGGGAGGGAGAGAAGAATTATAGAGAGGTGTATAGAGAATGTTAGGGAGTGATGGATGGAGAATTAGGTAGAGAAGTATTAGGGAGGTAGAGAGTAGAGAGGGAAGGAGAGGGAGAGGTATGGATGGAGAGAGTGGGAGGTTAGATAGAGAGTAATGGAGAGAGAGTGGTAGGTTGTGATGGATGGAGAGCTAGGTAGAGAGGGAGGGAGAGAGGGAGAGAGATGTAGTGAGGGAGAGAGAGGTGAGATATAGATAAATAAAGAGTGTTTGAAGGAGAGGTAGGTAGAGAGAGGGAGAGAGGAGATAAAGATAAATAGAGATGGAAGGAGAGGTAGAGAGAGAGAAGTAGAGAGGGAATGAGAGAGGGAGGGAGAGAGGTGTAGAGAGAGTGGTAAGGGTTGATGGATGTAGAGGTAGGTAAAGAGAGATGGGAGATAGAGAGTAGAGAGGGAAGAAGAGAGGGAGAGATAAGTATGGAGGGAGAAAGAGGGAGGTGAGAGAGAGGTTAGCTAGAGAGAAATAGAGAGAGTGGTAGGGCTTGATGGAGGGAGAGGTAGGTAGGTAGAGATAGAGAGGGGGGGATGGAGATAGATACAAGTAGAGAGGGAAGGTGGGGGAGAGGGAGAGATAAGTGAGGTAGAGAGAATTAGAGGGAAAAGGAGAGAGAGATTTCTTCAGATTAAGGGAGAGAGAGAGTCAGAAAAAGGGATAGAGATAGTGAGAGAGAGGTCTAGAGTGTATGGGATAAAAATGAGTGAGATAGAGAGAGAAATAATACAATTTTCTGATTACTAAAATTTGACCTTTTGATTATTGAAATTTGACTAAGTTTGAAATTTGTGAGATCTTCCAAAAACTAGAAGAGAGAGAGGGGAGAGAGGGAGGAAGGGGGAGAGAGAGGGAGTGGAGAGATAAATATTAGGGAGAAGGAGAGAGTGAGAGATAAAAATGATAGAACTTGTTGACTACTAAGATCTAACCTCCTGATTACTGAAATTTGACATGTTGATTACTAAAATTTGATTAAGTCTAAAATTTTAAAGATCTTCCAAAAACTAGAATTTGCATTATAACTCCTAGAGATCTGAAACCACTCTCAAACATCCTGGAAGTATATACATGAAATATAACTTAAAGTATAAGAAAGTAAATGTCCATATATAAATGTCAACTTAAATGTTTATTTCATGTATATAGTTTCCCTAAAAGATAACAAGAGGAAAGAGATAAGAAAAAGAGAAAAAAATAAATTCAATGTAGACCAAAAATACAAGTGTGTTATAACGTGCTCGTGTTTTGTCAATGCATTTGCAAAACGCAAAAAATGCATTCACAAAACACGTCAAAACTAAGATATAACACGAGCGTGTTATAATGTGTGCGCGATATAATGTGTGCGCGATATAACGCGTGCACGATATAACACGAGCGCATTATATCTTGCTTTGGGAATTATCGAGCCTTAGGCTTGGTATTTGCCTTGGAATACCAACCCAAAGGCTTGGAGGGAATTCCCAATGACCAAAGACATGTTTATAAAAAATCTTCCATATTTCACATAATCGAGTTGGTGCTCATCGTCAGGATTGCACGTGGTTCAATATCAAAAAAATCAAGCACATGGGTAATGTTGGGTTCTCTCTTAGCTATAAAAAAATGTAATTTTTTTCACTTTCTGAAAATATTAAGCCTTTCATCCATAATTTATTTTATTTGTATGTCTTTTTCTTGCCAAAAAACAGTGTTTGGTAATTTTTTCATTATAAATTAACCGTTAATTGATTTTTCAAATAAATTATTTTTTTAGAAACTAGACTCCATTCTACAAATTTTAAAAAATAAATAAAAATAAATTCAATT